>JAZGTH010000050.1:575000-1182665 GCA_036877525.1 Chromobotia macracanthus
TTTATCAATTATTTAATAAAAGTAAACACAACAATATATAAACTGGAAAGCGTAGTCTATTGAGTTTAGTCTATTTGCCTTTTACGTTATCTGTTGAATGAAAGACCACATTAGTTCAAGTCAATCAAACTGAGTTGTCAATTTCTCTATTACTTGAAGAGAATCACTTTCCTCAAATCATTTGAGTAGTCTCAACTCATTAGGGTTTACAGTGTAGTGCCCCCCACAATTCATCCTGGAACTGACAATTCACTGCAAGTGGTCCAGTATGTAGTTGAGCTATGTTAATTTATTCACACCATTTGAAAGTTGATTTTACTTTTGGTAAAAGTTCAATCTTGATAATAAATAATACATTTCTATAAATTACAAAAAATTTAAACCAATCATTCACCCATTTGATTTCATTATTATTTACAAACCTTCATGTATTCAAACCAGTATGACACACGAGATTATCTAAGGTGAACTTACAGAATAAAATTTTGTCTGCTTTGCTCCATAAAATCAAAATGAAAGACTGTAGTTTAATAAAAATAGTCTATACAACTTATAAAGTCTGTTGGTCACACTTAAAAATTGACCAGTGTTCTGAATGTCTTACCCGAGCTCCAGTAAGGATTAAGTTACTGACGATATATATATTTTAAAGTTTACCAGTGTTTGAAAAAAAATACTACAATTTGGTATGCACACACTTTTGGTAAACAGAGTTTGCCTTTTATTTGTATTATTTTGTGTGTGAATAACAGATATTGTGTTGATGTGGATTTATTGTAGGACTGTGGGTGGTCCAGCTGTGGGGTAAATAGCCTTTTAATCCAATCACTCGACATCCACACAAGATTATAACATAAATAAATGTAGAAATCTCTTACTTTTTGAGAATGTAATGTGTATTTTGACAATTGATAACTACAACTGAAATGCCAAACTAGTGCCATGTTAACTAATCTCTCTTATCTCTCTGTGTCTATTGGCTATTTACATGACATGCCACTGACCTCCACAGCAGTGCCTGTCGTGCTTCCCATCACAGCTGCTGAGATTGATCACTTGGGGTTGGTGAGTGTTTGCTGATAAGGACTTTCTGGACCCTTGCGTTAATGTAATGGTATTATGGAAAAGTTTGGGGAATAGTTAATTAGTCAGCTCACTCAAGTGAGCTCACTCAAGTCCTGTTGGTAAATTGTCAGTTCTACTGACCAAAGGGGGACTAAATAGATACTCAGTTCAGATAGTTCATCATCCTCAGGGTTGGAAACCAAAAAACTGGCCTTTTTGTATTTGAAAAAAAGGTTATTAAAACAGAAGAAAGAACTGGTTCATTTAAGAACCTTTGACTGAATGGTTCTTTGGGGAACCAAAATTGCTACTTCTATGACATTGAACCAGTGAAAAACCTATTAAGAACCTTTATTTTTAGGAGTGTAGAAACCTAGTGTCTGTAAAATTATCCTAATAAAGAAAATACACATCATATACATCAGGCTTTTGTCATTTCCAAGAAAACATTATTTATGGGTGGGAGAAAGTTGTGAAACCCAGGAGAAAAGATTCCCCCCCTTTATAAACAATTTATACCATTACATAATGTACCAAATTACAACATCCCTACTATTGGTTACATTAATTAGAACAAAGAACATAAATGCCAAATGTATAATGTAAATTAAGACAATTTTTTGTTTTGTAAAGCTGCTTAACATCAATGTGCATATATAAGTAAACTAAATGGAATAAAATTCTCAATAATTAAACATTAATCAATACATAATTATGCTTTTTTTCAAAAAAACTATATGAATCTAAATAAAAAGGGCCACAGACATGTGGAAAAGGGTATTGTTTTTCAATTTCAACAATAGTAAAAATGTTTTTCTTAACAAAGAACTTAAAACGTATAACACGTTTGGAGGTTATAAGTGATGTTTGTCTATTAACAATACTCTGTACTCTCTCCTTATAGAGGGTGTCTAAGGACACCATTTGCAATAGTGGGATGATCTATGTGTTCAGCAGTGTAAAGAGATTTTTTACATCTTTTTATTTAACCACATCTCTATTTATGACCTGTAACCTCTTTTTATTGTCTTTAACTCTCTGTTTTTGTGCTCTGCTCTTCTAAGCTGTTGTTGTCTGACTGTTTATCGCATCTGTGCTCTTGTGTTATTCATGTAACATCTGATTTGGTCTGGACACCAGTGGACTTTAACATGGACTCAGTCAACTCTGACTACAGCTGTTTGGCCTGAATCAGCCAGATGATTTTACCCTGTGGAACACTAAAAAGGCATGCTCACATTCAATCATTTTCATTCTATGAAATTATATTGTATTCATTGTATGACATTTATACTAGCACTGGTCACTTCAGGGCACTTTCTTAGCTTCCAAAGTTATGATATTTTCAACAAAAAGTAAAAACATCTGTAACAGAGCTGTAGTAATCTGACATTTCAGGGAAAGGACACAGCGGTCCCTCTCTAGCCTAACTGAGTTTTGAGATATCTTGTACCCTGATACACAAGATTAAGTTGGTTTAATGAACCCATGGGGCCTGTGAAGGCCTTTTAATGGCCCATTTTTATCATCCTACGACTTCCTCTAGCACTCCCTCCAGGGAAGGGGGTCTCCGCAATATTGCTGGAGTCCACTGATAAACACTTTGGCTTGGGTTCAGAGGCTGCTGGGAATAACCCAAGCTTTCCAGCTTTTTTGAGTGGCCAAATGGGCTACCGTGAGTGTGCAACAGCTCACAGGCCGTGGAGGCATCTGGCATTCTGGGAAAAGGGCAGAGAATGGAAGACTGTGATTACTCAACAAATTTTAAACATGTCAGGACTTTTAAACTTGCCAAACAGGAAAGAAGAAAGCCTGTGTGTGCCTTTCCAAAGCAATCCATGTGTGATTAACTCTGTTAGCTGGCTCACTCCAACAGCTAGTCTGACTGAACTCTCTTAATGTCATCATAACAGAATGCACCACACACAGCATTTATTTGAACCAAAAAATTCCAACCATGGTTAAGATTGGACACAATTTGTGATCATAAGCTGGTAGCTCAGCTGATTTGGCCAGCTCTGCTGGACTCCAGAAGCGTCTCTGACCTTTTGTTTGGATGGGTGTGGAGCGTTTTCCCTCACAGTTCACGCATCTCCTGAGAATACTTTATTCAGAGTGTTTCAGGAAATGTGTCACTAGGAGACTCCTGTGAACAAACAACCAAATCCATATATTTCTCTTTTTTGGCCCCACATTAGAGAATCTCAGCAGAAAGGCATGCTGGACCCTT
This sequence comes from Chromobotia macracanthus, assembly GCA_036877525.1. NCBI lineage: Eukaryota > Metazoa > Chordata > Actinopteri > Cypriniformes > Botiidae > Chromobotia > Chromobotia macracanthus. The sequence continues at coordinate 578,296 of JAZGTH010000050.1, forward strand.
CGGAGACCCAGAAATGACAAGCAGAAGCTTTACAAGCTCCTCCAAAAATTCCTGCTTGCTTCCCACGGCAGACAAAAGAGCATCACAGCTACGACAGAAAGCAGGAAGGGGCTGAGGAAGAAGGGAGGGTAAGAGAAGACAGAGAGAAAGAGAGAGAGACAGAGAGTGAAGGAGATATCTGAATAAAAGGATGTTTGCAGTGAGCCCAGGGGAGACCAGTGAGATCTTTGATTAGGCTAAAAGGCACTGATTTCCGGTCTGTACACTCCCAAGCTAACAGGGAACATTCTGAGAATGTTAGCTAACATTCTTTAAACATTCTCTCAAAGCTACCAAAAAATGTTCATGCAGTAATATTATTAGAACGCTCTGTTTTCAGTGTAGCTAAACATGCATAACATATATCAGAAACATTATTCTTAAGTTGTTAGTGGTATTTTTTAAAATGTTACAGTTTAAAAAAAATTTGAATATGTTCTTATAACTAAGCAATACGCTAATATATAGTATAATATATAATAAAAAAAGAATATGATTTTAAATGGTTTTGTTACTTGATGCAACGTTAGGGGGATGTTCTTACAACCTAAAATTATTAGCTGAGTCACTGCATATACAGCGGAAGCAGTATTAATGACAACTGTACTTTAACTGAGATCTTACATATTAAACAATTATGGTTAATGTAATATAATGCATTGTTTATTCGGTATATAACAAGTGTTTGTTTTTTTATCAAAATATCTAGGACAATGAGGGGCCATATAATGAGGAATCAACTTGACCTTGATCTTCTGAAATACAAGACATTGTGGTATGAAAAGTTACACTAACTTGCCAAACATTTTCGCCCACCCAACTAACATGCAAAAAATAACTCCTACATTTTTTACAACTTTGTAACTTTGTGATGAAAACTAATTGTTTGTCCTGCAAGTACAAGCTCTTCAGGCAGGAGCCATGTGTAATCTGATGATCAATGCCAGGGTTGTGTGCAGAATTTGAGATGAATAGGTGGAGAACTTCTTGACATGATAGCATGATAACCATACAGCAGTGGAGATCACTCTACAAATCCTGCTCTAATTGTCTCCCTGTATTGTCTCCCTGCCCTCTCTCATTTTTCCTCTCTTTCCTTCTTTTGCTCTCTTTTCTCTATTTCTGCTGGCTTTAATTACTGAACATGTAGGAAAAAATGGCCATTGCAAAATGTTATTTCCACCATGACCACCTTTACCTGTTAGGAATGACAACTGCATTTTCTCTTACAAAGTTTCAAAATGCAAATGATGAAAATGAAATATCCAATCATATGTAAATTTATGTGAATTCTGCAATAACATATGACAATAACATTTTAAAACATTTCCTTAAGCTCAAGCCACACAAAGCTAAACTGTTTTTCTGTTTGGCCCACCTAATGCTGGGTGCAGTACAGGTCTAAAGGTGAAATTACAGTGACATAACAGATAGGCATTTAAAAAAGATGTTTGCTGTATCTTCAAATTAAAAAAATCTAATTATAGAGAAGAGCATTGCAACTGGGCATACAGATGTGCAGCACAGATTTTGTATGCAGAATTTCAACTGCTAGTATATTAGGGGACCTGAAGAGCGTGTCATCAGCTTTTTTGTTTTCAGGAGCCATATGTCTGTTCTCATGCTGAAGTGCTAATGGACCCTGCAAAAACCTTAGGAAATGTGTGCCTCCATGTCAGGTTTCTGACACCTGAGGACCTGCATGATCTATGCGTTGTTTTCCTGGGTAAAACTTATGCACGCTCAGTTCTCAAGGAAGCTGAGTGCATGCATTGTGAGGGCTTCTTGCTGAAGAAGTTCCACTCTTGTCTGGCTATATGCTTGGGTTGGCCTGTGCAGATGCTCCTCAGAGCAAGTCATGCCACTGCTGAGGTGCAGCCTAGTTGGTTTTGCAGATGGACTTAGCAGACTAGCTTGAAAAGCACATGGTTCTTTGCTCCACAGCTGAGGAATAGTGTGGTCCACCAGGTCCCCTCGTTCATCCATGCAGGTGAGCCAGTAGATGCAGGATGTGGCTGAGGAGGCTAAGAGGTGGCATATGTGGCTCACATCAGGCTGGTCACATCAGGCTGGTTCAGCGGATCAGGCTGGTCCGCCGCTGAAAACCATGGTGGTGTTGCAGGTATACCAAGCTGATCTGCTTAAGGACGTAGGACGGGGCTCCAGTTGATCTTTGCTGGATGCTGTATTGATGAGAGGGAGAAAACCAGTTCGGAGGTCTTTGATGAATGGAAAGACTAGGCCGCAGACTGGCACAAGCTTAGAGGACTGCTGAGAACTACTTCTAGTTCAGCATTCTTATCCTGTTGAAAGTCCCCAAAGGACTGTAGAAGACGAGAGACGAGACGAGAGGGAAGACAAAAGACCAAAGACGAAAGAGCAAAAGACAAAAAAGCAAAGACCCTTGTGTTCTTGGACACTGGTCTTTTAAACTGGTGAGGATGTCGCACCATGAAGAGTTGTGTGATCCAATCAGAGGTAATCCTCTCGGATGTAAAGTTAATTTCCAGAGGCTATGTATGCAACTGAGAAATGTTATGTTTTATTGAATACTCATCAATAGTCAAACATTTGGCATCTTCTATTTTACATTTACATTTAGTCATTTAGCAGACACTTTTATCCAAAGCGACTTACAAAGGACGAGAGCATTGAACATTTTGTCTTGCGCGCCAACGAGCCAAGTCTGCAAAGCTTCATTAATTAGCGGATATTGTATTCTGTTACTAGAGAGAAAGCATTAGGGTTTAGACAGGTGCCTGCGAAATAGGTGTGTTTTGAGTTGTTTTTTGAAGGTTGTGATGGTCTCAGCAGATCGGGTGGAGGCTGGGAGTTCATTCCACCACAAAGGAACGGAATAGGTGAAGGTTTTACAGATTGATCTGATGGCTTGTTGTGGGGAAGCAGTCAGACGTCGCTCGTTAGCTGATCGTAGCTGGCGGGAGGGGACATATGTTAGGAGGAGTGAGTTGAGGTAGGAGGGAGGGGTTCCCGTTACTGTCCTAAAGGCAAGCGTAAGAGATTTAAATTTGATGCGGGCGGCTACAGGTAGCCAGTGGAGTAAGGTCAGGAGGGGTGAGACATGGGCTGTTTTTGGTTGATTGAAGACCAGACGTGCTGCAGCATTCTGGATCATTTGCAGGGGTTTGGTTGCACTGGCTGGAAGGCCAGCCAGAAGGGCATTGCAGTAGTCCAGACTTGATATTACGAGTGCTTGGACTAGGAGCTGCGTTGCGTGCTCGGACAGGAAGGGTCTGATTGTCCTGATGTTGTAAAGCACATACCTGCATGACCGAGAGATTGCTGCAATATGTGAAGTGAATTTGTGTAAAGTTTTAAAACTGTAAAGTTTTTACTATGGTTGATGTATTTAAAAAATCTATTATTATGAGCCTTGTGTTCCTACATAATTACTAACAAGTTACCATGATCTTCCCTTTAGAATACTGTTCCAGGTGTGCTATAATAAGTAATTTATTAAGTATGGTGTGATAAGTGTGATAGCTATGGTTTGATAGGTTTCCAGGATTTTCCTAGCAGTTAATAACAAACACGTAACTCCTCAGTCATTAAACCAGACTCATATAAAGTAGAGATACCTTAAATCTGTTTATTTTTTGTGAGGTAAGTTAGCCAGCCAGTAATGATTTTCTACAAGACAAAGCAATATTTGTATTAAGTTTCCTTATGGTAAAGAGAACAATAGATTAATTTAAATAATATGGCAATATGGAGAATTCTTTCTTAAGGAGCTATTTAGTCATAACAGTGTGGAGGTACCATGCAACGTTCCAAGTACTTTGACCAACCCCCTGAAAGTAAACAACATTTGACATTTTATTATTAATAATAAACAGGATCAAAAATATAATCCCATTATTGGAATAAATAATTGTATATGACTGTTAATGGGCAGTTAATTTATAGTTATTTTTTAGTTAGCCTCAGTCATGTGTTGTTCTGCAGGAGGCATACAGCATTTAGTAGTATTTGTTAGTAATAAAGATTATTTAATAAGTAACTAAATGTTATTTACCCCGAACATTAGTATGCTAGTATGCTATCTACTTATTAGTTAGTCATGCTTCCTTATTAGTTATCATTAGTGACTACAGTGTTAATATATAATAAAATATTGGTTTTGAAGTAGTTCCTGCACTGTAAAAAAAAAACCTTTGCTGCCTTAAATTTTTATGTTTAATCAATTTGGCTGTCATTTCCAAGTCATTTCAACTTAATCTTGATTGGTCTTGAGTTGCTGTAACTTGGGAAATGGTTGAAAAATTGCTTAACCTATTAAATTATACCAGTCAAGATTTAAAATTTTATGCTGAAATGACTTTTATAGCCAAGTTGATTAAACTTAAACATTTATGGCAGCAATTTTTTTTTACAGCATGTGTAACTGCCTATTTAGTAAGAAACAGTGTTCTAAAGTGTTACCCAATATGGTCATGCAGAATAAGGCATTAATATGTGCTTTATAAATACTAATAAACAGCCAGTATGCAAGCTAATAGGCAACTTGTCTAAAGTGTAAATTGGTCCCCATACTAAAATGTTACCATTATTAGTAGAGAAGCATAAGTATAATATACACTTTCATAGTAATACAGATGATACTATGACACTTTGTCTCTTGTTTGTCTCTAGCTGAGAATAAAACTTTGAGCAAACATGCCAGACTAGTGATGAAAGACTGTTCACACAGCAGATTAATTAGCATTGTGATCATATTTTTGCTCCAGTAAAATTACATGCATGTGTTTATTTTTCATGTGTCTATTTTGAACCAGTCTTGACAGTATGTAAGTGAATCACAAACACAATAACGTATTTATAAGATTTTTTCAGTTGGTACCACATTTACATATAATGGCAATGAAAAAATATTTAAGATAAAGAGTAGCTGTAAGGATTATGTTCTTTTCTTATTGACATTTACTTTATTGCACATTGTTTTTCTGAGTTCTGTTTCTGTTCCTCATGTTCACTCATCGAATTTTTACATATGTGAGACAAGGTTGAACATCAGAGCATTAAGAGACCACTGCAAAATGATCAGTTTCTCTGGTTTTACTCTTTATATGTTTTAATAAAATGAACATGTTTGTTTTATGCTATAAACAACTGAACATTTCTTTCAAATTCCAAATAAAATATTGTCATTTAGAGCATTAATTTGCAGAAAATTGGTCAATACAACAAAACATATGCAGTGTTTTCAAATAATGCAATGATTTATGCAAAAGTTTATGCTAATTTTTAAACAACACAACACTAATGTTTTAATTTAGGAATTTTTTAAAAATCAATTTTTAGGAGTTTAAAAATTAATATTTGGTGGAAAAACCCTGATTTTTAATCGCAGCTTTTATTGTCTTGGCATGCTCTTCACCAGTCTTTCCATTTCCGGCACAATATTTTAAACAGCTCGGCTGTGTTTGATGGCTTGTGACCATCCATCTTCCTCTTCCTCTGGAGATTTGGCTGCCATGACGGGGTCTTTATCTGGTGATCCTTCATTAGAACCTTGGTTGACCTGGCTGTGTGGCATGGAGCATTGTCCTTCTGGAAAAACCAATCCTCAGAGTTGGGGAATATTGTCAGAGCAGAAGGAAGCAAGTTTTCTTTAAGGACAACCTTGTATGTGGCTTGATTTATGCACCCTTCACAAAGGCAAATTTGCGCAATTCCAGCTTTGCTGGAAGCACCGGTTCATCACAGCTTCTCCACAATATTTCACAGGGGGTGCAAGACACTTGTAGGCCTTTCCAGGTCTCTGTCTAACCATTAGACGACCAGGTATGGGGTAAGACGACCTTACTCCAATCCTTATGATCTTTTGCAAACCTCAGCCTGGCTCTTCTTTGCTTCTCTTTGATGAAGGGCTTTGTTTTAGCTTTGTATGACTTCAAAACAGGCTTCTAGAAGCAGGGCTGAACCGTCCTCGCCATGCACTTCACTCCAGCTGCCATTTAACATTCTTTTTGTAACTCACTTAATGGCATTCTATGGTTTTTGACTGACATGCGAATGTGTTGGCGGTTCATTGGAGAATCGTATTCGCTCTCTACCTGTAGTTTTGTTGTCCCCAATGTCTGCAGAACTTGACCTTGTTCTTATGAACCTCTGTCTTTGACATTTTAAGGATGGAAACAACCTGGCACTTACTGTATCTCTCTGCTAGTAAATCCAGAATTGAACACTTCTTTTCCTCACTCAAAACCTTTCAAGCATCCAGCTGGTCCTATTGCAAGAGGATAGTGATGACCACAATCGTGTTTCCTATACTTTTTCCTCTTTAAATAATATTTGGTTTATGTGTGGTATTGTGTGGTATAATGGTTTGGTATTATGATCACTTAATCACTACTTCATTAAGCAGAATGAGATGTGTCTGTGTTGGAATTCAACAGACACTGGAATGGAATGGCTGACAAATGTAGAGATGCTGATTTAAGAAAATTTGGAGTGGTCTCTTAATATTTTCAAGAGCTGTATATCTGAAGGAATGAGTTGAGGAAGGAGGGTGAAGTTCCGGTGACTGAAGGCCAGAGATTAAAATTTAATGTGGGCGGCAGTGGTAGGCAGTGGAGTAAGATCAGTATGGGTATGACATGGGCTGTCTTTGGTTGATTGAAGACTGGACGTGCTGCTGCATTCTGGATTATTTCCAGGGGTTTGGTTGCATTGACTGGAAGGCCAGCCAGAAGGGCAGTGCAGTAGTCCAGACTTGATATTACAAGTGCTTTGACTAGGACTAGGCTGTGTTGTGTGCTTGGACAAGAAATGTCTGATTTTCCTGATGTTGTAGAGCATGTATCTGCATGACTGAAATATGTCTAGGTTAGTTGCCCTTCTACAACCCTAATTTAAAAAAGTTGGGATGCTGTGGAAAATGTTAATAAAAACAGAATGCAATGATTTGCAAATCTCATATACCCATATTTGATAGACACTAGAACATAGACAACATATCAAATGTTGATAGCAAGACATTTTACTATTTCATGCAAAATATTAGCTCATTTTAAATTTGATGGCAGCAACACCTCTTAAAAAATGGGAAAGGGGCAACAACAAGGCTGATAAAGTAATTTGTACAGATAAGAAACAGCTGGAGGAGCATTTTGCAACTAATTAGGCTAATTGGCAACAGGTCAGTAACATGACTGGGTATAAAAAGAGCATCTTAGAGAGGCTGTGTTTCTCAAAAGATCAGCAGAGGTTCCCTTTCGAAGGGACTCGAACATTGCATCAGACTTGACACTATGGGGAACGCCTTCGGTGTGATCTGTCTGAATCTCATGTCTAATCACGCTAATGAAATTGGTCCACGGCAGCTGCACTGCACACCACGGCAGTGTTACAAGCGTACCAGGCTGACCAGCTTAGAGAACTGGATCAAGGGGAGGGGCTTCCCCTGACACAGTGGCTGAGCTGTGCCGCTCCACAGATTTGGCTCTCAGAGCCACAAAACAGACCATAGGTCATTTTATGGCAGCTATGGTGGCCACAGAGAGACATCTGTGGATGAGTCTGACTGATGTTGGGGAGAAAGAAAGTTTCTCCTTGACTCGCCAGTCTCATCCCCTTTCGGCACGTCAGTGCAGGCTGTCATTAAGAAATTCAGAGTGGCAGACATGCGGTCTAGGGCCTTCAAGAGGTTTATCCTGCGCAGATCCAGGCCCTCGTCTGGCATCTTCCTGCCCGGCCTGTCTACAACCAAGGATTGTAGGTGAGGCCAGAGGCAAAAAATGGCTGATTGTGTGCCTCCCCTTCGCACCTCCCCAGGTAAGGAAGGATGCCCGAGCTGAGGCTTGGGTAGGAGTATAGCACTCTCACACCAACCACTCCCCCCCCACCCCATATTTTCCGTCCTTCAAAGTGACATAAGCATCCACAATAAACCATCATGGGTGGGACCGGTGATGACTATGGCAGCTTCTAGTTTCCGCCAGTTCTGATGGTCCAGCTAGTGCTCATCTAGCCCAGTGTTATGGTCATATGCTTAGTGTGAGTTGGGCTGCTGCCTTGGATATTGGCGTTTTGGGTGGCAGGCAGCCTGTATGGAAGCTCCCCTGGCTGAGGAGTTGTAGCTCACTGCGGGTGAGCTCCTCTTTGGCTAACGGTTCATGGGTTTGTGCCCTAGTCTCACTCTGGATGAGATCTGTGAGGCTCCCCATCAGAGCTTGTCATGGCAGTTACTAGAATTGAGAGACCTGGATCTGAGCCCCACCTCAGACCACTCTAGCACAGGTCGTCCCAGGTCCTCACAGACCAGTGAAAGACCATGTGTTTTGGTTCCTCAGGGTTGGTTTTGATGTTAGTCCAACCACCACTGATGAACCTCTTTTCAATTCCTTTACTCCCCTCGAGAGAGAGCCTGCCGCCAGTGTTTTTTCAGCCCTCCTCATTGTATACTTTGAAGTTTAGGTGTCGGTCTTTGCCAGCTGGCAAAGGAAATAGTGTGTTGGATAGTGGCAGCTAGCGATCAGCTGGCTGATCTCTTCAGTCCGACTGCTATCTTCCGGGCAGTGTTGGAGTTCCAGCTCTACTATTGGAAATCTTCCACCCCCCTCTACTATTGGAAATCTTCCACCCCCCCCAGAGCTTCGCCTTCCTGAGGCATGGGTCGAGCATAGAGTGGGCTTGTTGGTACATCCCTCCCGCTCCCCCAGAGCCCAATCAGGGCAAGTTTTTACTAGCTCCCCATCAGGCGCTGGTTCTCTGCGGCTTAGATAGAATAGCACCCTCTCTATGGAGGGTCCTCCGCTCCCCTAAAACCCTCAGGAAGAAGAGGATGTTAGTTCCGGGTACCGGTGGGCATAGTTCACAAGCTCACCTTGGAACTGTGACTCCTCTGGGTTGTGTGAAGAGTAGTACCCTGTACTGTGCTACAGTGGGTCCTCTGCCCTCCCTAAAGCAGGAGGGGGATAGAGTAGAACTCTGCTCCCCGTAGAGCTCTAGTCCAGAACAGGATGCGGGTAGAGTAAACTCCACTCCCCCTAAAGCTCTAACCTTTATGCAGCCCGTGGCATGCTTGAATTGTGTGCTGACACTGACATAGGAGACTGGTGCTCGAATCTTGTGTCGAACACCTCCCTGTGTGTGTACCTGACAGCAGGCCTCTTGTTTAGATGTTGCCTTCACTGCAGAAAGGCTTTGCCTCTTTAGAGATTGGTCAATAGGATGATGCTTGGGCAGCTGAAGCCCCCAGCTGCCCTCAAGCATCAGCCCTCTGGGTTTGAGTGTTTCTGGTACCCTCACCATAGAGGGTACCCCCGCTCCTGTGGCGCTAGCTTGGCGGCCACCTACCGCATCTGGGTGGGGGTTGAGAGCTGCATGCAGGGCGCCTGACTTCCTACGCATAGGAGTCCGGCGTTCGAGTCCTGTATCGAACGCCTCCCCGTGTTTCTTTGTTCTACATCTCAGCAGGTCCTTTTAGATGCACTGGGTGGAGGTCCCTTTAGATGCACGAACTGGGACCTTCAGAACAGAAAGTCCTTGCTTCTTTAGAGCTCAGTCAAGGGCACTGTATGAGCATTGAAGCCATTATCTACCAGCTTTCTTCAGATGTCAGTCCTCGGGTTAAGTGTCGGTACCCTCGCTACAGAGGGTCCCCTCGCTCCAGTGATGACGGGCTGGCAAGCTGTTGCTTGTTTTAAGCCAACCCTCTCGAAGGCAGTGTTAGGCCTTTGAGTTATGTTTATTTTGTATTGTTGTGTTAGTGCCTCAACACTGACACGGGAGACCGGGGTTTCAGTCCCACGCCGAACACCTCTCTGAGTGTCTATTGCAATCACTACAGGGCCTCACGTTGAGCAATGGCCCTGAGAGATGTATTTTTGTCACCCCTAGTGCACAAGTAGGGTTGAGTAATGCCTAGGGTAATTGTTCTTCAACACGGACCATGTGGCAGTAGCTCCCCTCGGCATAGCATAGTTGGTATTGCATTCCCCACAGCATCAAGCCTGATGCCATGTCAAGTTCCCTCGAAAGGGAACGTATCTCGGTTATGTATGTAACCTTGGTTGCCATGCCTATGGGTGCCTGTCTATGTCAGACAAAGAAGTTGATGCCCTATTATACTTGATGTGCATTAGGCACTGCTGTGGGCCAATTTCGCACTGGTCACACCGAAGGCGTTCCCCATAGCGCGTCAACCCTGACAGCGTCTCATTCCCTTTTCAGGGAAGTGAGGTTACATATGTAACCGAGAGACGTTTAACAATCTGCAAAAAAACTGCAAATCTACAAATTGTGGAACAATTGTGAAGACTTTGAACAGCTCATCAACTACAGTTCATAATATCATTAAAAGATTCAGAAAATCTGGAGAAATCTCTGAGTGTAAGGGACAAAGCTGAAAATCAATATTGGATGCCCGTGATCTGCAGGCCCTCAGGCACCACTGCATTAAAAACAGATATGATTCTTTCTTGGAAATTACTGCATGGGTTCAGGAACACAATACAGAAATGCCGCCATCTTCTCTCGGCCAAAGCTCATTTAAAATAGACTGAGGCCAAGTGAAAAACTGTTCTGTGGTCAGACGAGTTGAAATTTGAAATTCTGTTTAGAAATCATGGACACCACATGCTTTAGACTAAAGAGGAGAGGGACCATCTAGCTTGTTATTAGCGCACAGTTCAAAAATCTGCAACTCTGATGGTATGGGGTTGCATTAGTGCCTATGGCATGGGTGGCTTACACATTAGGAAAGGCACCATCAAAGCTGAGTGGTAATATAAAGGTTTTAGAACAACATATGATCCCATCCATACAATGTCTTTTTCAGGGAAGGCCTTGCATATTTCATCAAGACAATGCTAAACCGCATACTGCATCCATTACAACAGCATGGTTTTGTAGTAGAAGAGTCTGGGTGCTGAACTGGCCTGCCTGCAGTCCAGATCCTTCACCAAATGAAAACATTTGGCGCATCATAAAATGAAAAATTCAGCAAAGAATACCCATGACAAGCAACTGGTCTCCTCATTTCTCAGACATTTACAGACTGTTGTTAAAAGAAGAGGGGATGCTACACAGTGGTTAACATGCCCCTGTCCCAACTTTTTTGAGAGGTGTTGTTGCCATCAAATTCCAAATGAGCTTATTTTGTGCATGAAATAGTAAAATGTCTCACTTTCAGCATTTGATATTGATTTTTTTTAATAACAAAATAGATACTGCCAGAGAAAATATCATAGACATGCAACTGCTTGCAACACAATCACATTGGATAGTGCATCATAATGTGCCCAAGGAACAACTCCAGTCATTCTCTGCTATAAATAGGGATTAACTGTCAAAAATAATTAAATCATCTAAATTAACAACATGTATGCTAGATCCTATACCTACCAGGTTGCTGAAAGAGATTCTTCCTGAAATTATAGATCCTCTACACAGTATTATTAATTCATCATTGGTGTTAGGATATGTCCCAAAATCTTACAAACTGGCTGTTATCAGACCCCTTATCAAAAAACACAACTTGATCCCATGTAACTAGTAAATTACAGACCTATCTCAAATTTACCATTTATTTCAAAAATACTAAGGTGGTGTCTTCATAGGTATGTTCCCTTCTGGAAAGTAATGGTATATGCGAAATGGTATATCATAGTACAGAGACTGCTCTCATCAGAGTAACAAATGATCTGCTCTTGTAGGCTGATCGTGGCTTTGACACTATTGACCACAGCATTCTACTAAATAGGCTTGAAAATAGGGAAAATAGATTCTTCTGTAGCTCAGTGGTAGAGCATTGCGTTAGCAGCGGAGGTTGTGGGTTTGATTCCCAGGGAGCACATATACTAAGAAACATGAATGCACTGTTGCTTTGGATAAAAGCGTCTGCCAAATGCATGAATGTAAATGTAAAATGGCATTGGCATAAATGGAACTGCACTGGCATGGTTTAAATCATATCGATCTGACCAATTCCAATTTGTTGCTGTGAGTGAAAATGTGTCATACCGAATACCTGTTCAGTATGGAGTACCGCAGGGCTCAGTGCTTGAGCCTCTACTTTTTCCCCTGTACATGCTACCTCTAGGAGCAATTATTAAGAGACATGGAGTTAGTTTTCATTGTTAAACTGATGATACTCAGCTGTACATTTCTACTAGGCCCAACGAGACATATATATTCACCAAATTAACAGAATGCATATTCGATATCAGAACTTGGATGGCTAGCAACTTTCTACTAGTAAATTCAAACAAAACAGAAGTTTTATTTATTGGACGAAAATCTTCCACACAGAACAACCCAGAACACTGTCTCACTCTTGATGGATGGTATATAAAGCCTACTTTATAAGCCAAGAATCTGGGTGTCATTTTTGATAACAATTTCACCTTTAAAAACCACATTTCCATCTCAAAAATATATCAAAACTACGACACTTAAGTCAGACACTGAAAAATTAATTCATGCATTCATGACATCAAGGCATGAATATTGCAATGGCCCTACTTGATGCCCTGCAGGATTAATAAAAAAAAATCCAGCTGGTTCATAATGCAGCAGCCAGAGTTTTCACGAGAATGTGTAAGCACGACCATATTAGCCCAGTTTTGTCTGCACTGGCTTCCTATCAAGCATAAACTTCAAAATTTTGCTGATTACCTACAAGGCTCTGAATGGTCTAGCTTCTCAATACGCAAGTGAGCTCTCTTATTACAGTCCTTCATGTTCATTGCGATCTGAAAATTCTGGCCATTTGAAAATACCCAGATTTTGCACTGTCAAGGGGGGCAGATTCATTATGTCAATTTAACTCTAGATTAAAGACTCACCTCTTAAATTGAGTATTAGGCTGCATTAATTAGGTAAACTGAAACTGGGGGCACTTCCCATAGGTACCGATGTACTGGCCTCACACTAAATCGGTCTTTTATTTCCCTAAACGTTGAAACCAGATGATGGGGGACAGGATGGTACGACCCCTGAGACAGATCATTGGGATTTGATGGATTTCTTTAGTAAATTTACTATTATATAACTACCTACCTACCTCCAGCCTTGTTAGTTTTTATATTTTGTTCCTTGCATAGTCACAACATTGCGCTATTATAGCTGCAATTTGTAACATTTTGCTTCTGTTTTTAATATTGTGCATTACACTTGTAACGCTATTTCTGTTAGTAACATTTCTCAGTGTCTGACATTATTGTCAGATGTAATTAGACCCAACAGTTTCTTATCAATAAATATTTATAAATCATTATAATTAACTCTCCGTCCATATCCAAGAAAGTTACAAATTGCAGCTTCAATGTGCCAGAAGAACTGGCCCTCCCAGTTGAGCCTGGTTATTCTCAAGGTTTTTTCTCCAGCTATACACCATTGGAGTTTTGGGTCCTTGCCACTGTTGGCTTGCTTACTGGGAGACTGCTGACATCTAACGTAGCTTAGGATTTTGTAAATTGTTAATATTGCTTCTAGCGATATGATATAATTACAGTCCAAAAGACTCTTGTATTTTGCTACTCCTTTGTCTCTAATTGTCTGCCATTTTCCTTCATTGTGTAATTTTCAAGCAATTTTTTGAAGCAATGTAACATTGTTAAAAAGTGCTATATAAATAAAATTCAATTGAATTTGGGTTGTTCATATATCCCTGTGTTTCAATTGCCCCCATCTGTTCTCATCTCATTTTGGTTTTATGTGTAATGTGTCTCCTGCAATCTCCCACGATTTTACGTAAGTTTTCTGTTGGAAGTTTACAGTGGTGGATTACACAGTTTGAGGATTGCATTATAAAACTGAAATAATAACTGTTTCCATATGTTTTCTAATCACTCCCCTTTCTGCCATTAGTTGGACAATCCCACCTCAAATTTATGTCATTGGTTGCTATTTCAGATTGACCAGGATGTTCAAACAAACAGGGCAATTTTTGATCACAAAGCCATGTTCCTTACAATTTTTCCAGTAATCAACCTATAGCTTACAGTTCCTTGCCACAGTCACATTTAGTTGCCCAGGTGTTGATTTAGCATATTTTTGCATAACTTTTTTCATAATTTCCTGTACTAATATTTTCTGTGAAGCTGCTTTATATATACATTGAGAAAAGCTCTATAGAAATTAAACTGAAGTGAATTATAGTTGACTTAGCATATCTCTATTACAGTACAGCATTTTTCCTCAAACTTCCACAGATGTGTCAAATCATAACGTTTGACTCACTGTGTGAAAAAGTGGCATTTGGTGGTTTTTTTATGTATATAAACTCACAGAATATAACGTAAAAGTCTGCTTTCAGCAAATCAGAACATTCTGACACAGATGGCACATTTATTCTGCATTGTTCACGAAAGTCAAAGCAGACATGTTTGACTAATATGATGTCATTTGTTCAAAATCAACTGCATGAATGTAAACTTATTTGCAACAAAAATACAGGCTGCATGCAAATAGCTTTGAGCATGAAATAAAAGTATGAGAACTGAAGCACAGCTAATTGCCATTCTTTTATTCTCTGATGTTGCTATTTTTCCCATCCATCCATCCTCTAAACCTGCTTGTCCTCTTATGAGTCACAGGGGGCTAGTGCCTTTCTCAACATCTTGGCCATAGGCAGGGAACACTCCGAATAGATGCCAGTCTATAGCAGGGTAAACACACACATTCACATAGTCCCACTTACCAAGGGCAATTTTTCTGTATCCAGTTTACCTAAATCAGCATGTCAGCCTGGACTCAAACCAGGGACCTTCTTGCTGTAAGGCAAAAGTGCTACCCATTGAGTGACTATGGCATTCTTTGCCCATTTTTCCCATTGTGGAAAAATTTCCCTTTATCTTGGGTGCTAAATAAGAGCTTAAGAAATCAAATAAACAAGTGGTCCCCAAAAATGTTAGGGTGTCACTTGACTAAATTGACTAAATGACTAAACTATATTCAATTCCATTCAAATTTATTTCTATAGCTCCTTTCACAATTTTGTATTTTTGCAAAGCTGCATTATAGAAAATACACTAAAGAACAAACAGTTGAGAGACAGAGAAAACATTGTAGAAATGAAATAAAATAATAGAAAACAAGAAAATTATAAAATATATAACTATGTGACACAGTGACAGTGACATATTTGTCCCAAAATGTGACCTCCGCATTTAACCCATCACTGGTGAAGAGTGACACACTGCGAGTCGTGAACACACACACACACACACACACCTGAAGCAGTAGGCAGCACTGCTGTGCCCAGGGAGCAATTGAGGGGTTAGATGCCTTGCTCAAGGGCACTTCAGTTGCTACTTGCTGGCAATGGAATCAAACCAGTAATCTTCTGATTACAAGCCCGACAACTTTTTTGGACAATAATCTGTCACTCGTCTTATATATAATGACAACACTTAAAGAAGCCTCAACCAGGTGTCTTTCCTTTTTTAACAACATACTGTACTTGATGACAAACTGTCAGGCTTTCAAAGAAACCATTCAACAGAGACTACCTTGCTATCAGTCTATCAGTCACTGATTTAAATCCCATCTCAAAGATAAATACTTCAGGGTGTTGTGGGAGCATAAGTGTCTAATTCTCATCACATGGTCACCAGCATACCTCAAGACCTGTACAATCAATGCTGGGACCCCTCCTCTTCTCCATAAACAACATTGCTGGGAACTATGGAACCAGGCGATCCCACTGTAACTGTATGACTGCAAGTGGGTATGGAGGATATCACAGCTTGTCAATAAACAACACCTTTAACTCACCTAATATGAAACTTCTTGTTTTCCCAGCCCAACCAACAGTACATAATGACTTCACCATCCAACTAGGCTTCACAACAATAACACCAACATGAAATCAAGAAACTTTTGGATGATCTTTGACAACCAGCTGAGATCACATCAAAAAGACAACATGTTCATGTAGACTCACATTATCAGGAAAATCAGACATCCTGACCCTGGTACTTTATATGGTAAATTGCAATATTCTTCTGGTCCTTCAGTACGTGTAATCAACCCTTTACAGCTGCAAAAAATGCATCTAAAATCCCATTTTTTGTAAACACTTGACTGGAACATATTGAATGCACACACACTATTTGTTGAAAATTTTCTTTCTCTTCTAGTTTTACAGTTTTGCAAGTCTCTCTGGATAAAGGCATCATCTAAATGCTTAAATGTAAACATAAATACTTCCAATAAAAATGTCCGAAAATAAGATGCATTTATTTAAGAATCAATGCGTCACTAATTATTTACGCTTTTTTGTCAAGACAATGTAAAAGTGTCCTGAGTAATGAGACGGAATGTTACAGATTAAAGTATTAAAGCATGTTTTCTGTATTCAGTTTCCTGTAGTCAACATTTTAAAAGTACACCCCAGGTTATTAACTGCTGCTGCCACATGCACGCTTTTGCAATGTCTCTTGCTTTATCCTTGACTGAGCTGTGACATTTGGTTGGTTTCCTGCCTTCCTGTATGGTATCCCATACTTCACTTTCACTAATGAATGACACCTTACATGTTAACCACCTGTGGCTAAACTATTTAGAAAACATGCTTTACTTTCACAATTATATTGCCAGTAGTCAGCAAAATTATATCAAAACATCTTCTATTTTGGACTTCTGATAGTAACATTTGCCATGCATGTGAGACACTCAGATCTCAGTAGACTTGACATGAGATTAATCTGCTCATATTCTTTCACCTTATTGGGCAACTGAGTTTTGTTTGAGTAACATAATCCATGTTTAGTGTGCAGCAAAAGCTGGAGTCAAAACCAGACGCTCAAAGATCTGGATCAGGACATAACCGCAAGACCTAGACCAGAACACCACTAAAACCCTGACCGAGACCAGATTTATGTAATCATGTGAGGCCTTACATCCAAGAACACAAGATCATAAATCCAACGTTGGCAGCAAACCATTTTTAGACCTTTTTCCCACCTTTTTTTCAGCTTATAAACCTAGCCCCAACAGTGATGAAATTAGTCACATGTGTAACAAGTAAATCTAATTTATTTAACAAAGAGACTGGTTTGCTCATGTGAAACCATATCCTGTGCTGCTTTATGGAAATGTATTGGTTTTGTGTGAGGACAAGAAAACTAATAGCAGACTAATAGCCTTGTGAATTTGAAAGAAATAAGCAACCCAGGCCTCAGAAATGACTTTTGATTTTACTTCAGTCTTACCCAAAACCCAATGTTTTTGCACCTTACCAAGCTGTAATTTTTTGAAGTTAAGAATGGCATCTGTTTAGGAAATGAAGATTGCCTAAAGTATGTACAGGCTTCAGAATTGTACAACAAATACCTTCAATGAAATTTTAGTGTGTAATTAGATAATTAATTAGTGACTAATTCTCAGTAGTTTTATCCAGATCATGGCATGACTGAGTTATCATTATACAGCAGTCATGTGTCAAATTGATATTTTATTGTAAAATAACTGAAAATGTTGATCTGATCTATATGGAAATAAACCTTTGTGATTTTAGAAATATGTCGAGCTAAACAGATTCATACTTTCCCCAAAAGTAACCCCTTCACTTGAAATAATTTGTCACTATTAAACACTACAAACCTGCACATTTTTATGTATATGCCTCTATGCCGACACACACACATGCATTATCAAAGTCATTGCTCTGTCACTTCCTGGCTCAAGAAGTAAAGTTAGTTTATGTGGCCGTTCTACCAAACTGACTCCTGTCTACAGCCCAGACATACACACACACACACAGATGCACAGACACAGACAACTATTGATCTGACTGAACACATATCACATATTAATATTGCTGTTGTAAATATTGTATATGTATTGTTGTTGTTGTTGCGTTATTGTAAATAGTTGTTTGTTGTCCATTATGGTGTTGATGTTCCTGTTGATGAATCAACTAGCTCATTTCAAATCCGTATTCCCTGTGTCCCTGCATTTTTTATCAGATCAAGTGAACTTTTTGAGACAGAGTTCAGTAATCCTACATGAATCTTCTATATAAAATATCTTTAATTGTATTTCAACAGTTCAGTAAAAAAATTCTAATAACACATTGCATTCTATATATTTAATCATTTTCCTGTTCGCTGTGTTTTTTTCTCTAGATTAAATTGACCTAGTCTTCTATAGGTTAATTTAACCCAATGGTTAAATTTGTCAATATTTTACCCACCATGGGCTGAAACAGCATTTTTAGAACTGGTTTGTAAAGCTGCTTTGCAACAATGCAACATTGTGAAAAGAGCTATATAAATTAAACAATTGACTAATAAGTGCTTTTCTCTTGTAAAGAATAAAAAAAAAACATCTGAGAAGTTACAATAAAACACAAAATACAGCAAAAAAGTTTCCTGAGCTATAAAAGAGTGATGTTTAATGCAAAATTTTCCTCTGTGGATGCAGTTTGTGTAGTAGATGGATTATTTTTTAGCACCTCAGGCTAAATGAAACATAAACTGAAATGTCACTAAAACATAAACACTGAAATGTTACAAAAGGGAGAAAAACACCACAATTCAAATACTGTACATGAACAGAGATGTTATGCAAAAAAATGTAGGTTAGTTTGTTATAGAGTAGCTTGTTTTGTTTTTCTCTTGAAGTGTGGGATGGTAAAGATGTACATCCCATCTTTTGTTTGTTTTAGTTCACAGTGTCTCTGTTTCTTCTGCTGTTTCTGCAGCCGGGGTTTCCTTTGTAGACTTTGAAGAGTTATGGAGTATTAACCTACGCATCAGTACTAACTGATGCATGTTAGCAGTTGATTAAAAAAAAAAGTTACCAATCTGATTGTCATGCTGAAACTAGCTTTTTACATTTTATTTTCAGGTAGCAATTCACATTCACATTGGGTGAATGAGACTGATGTGGATGATACTTTTAAAACTACTTTTCAATGACTTTACATTTTTCCACTTTCCAACTTGGATGATTTTTCTATTATAATTTCACAGACTTTCTCTCGTGTTGATTTAAGTGATGACAGTTACCTAGTTATATTTAGAGCTCGTTTATGACCAGCCGTGTGTGGGTTGTTCTGCTGATTAAGGAAAGAGACAGTTGAAAAACAGGCAGTCAGGACAGATAGTCTTTGTTCCATCAGAATTCCGACTTGAAGAACAACAACTGCACACTGACACTAAAGCTGTTAATGGTGTGTATATTATTTGCATGTGTAAAGGCCCATTCACACCAAGAATGATAACTACAAGATAACTATATTTGTGTCCACACCAACGCACAATAATGGTATGTCAATTCTAAGCTTGTGCACTGCAGTAAATGTTCAAATCCAAATGGATTTGATTGGCTGTCATTGTTTTAGTGTTTAATGTTCCATTATCTATTTACCTACCTCCAGCTCAGTTAGATTTTACAAGTTTTTCCCTGCCTAATCAATTCTATGTGTAATACATATTTCACAATTTTCCAGTTTACTGTGTTTTTCTTTTCATTAAATGTAAATCGGCTTTGAAACAATGCAACACTGTAAAGAAGCACAGTATAAATAAATTAAAAAATGTAAATTTAGATAGTTATCATTACAGTGTGAATGCTGTCCAATGTTATTGTTTATATTCTGAAAGCACTTCATAAAACTCACCAGGGGCTCAAGCATGGTTGATTTTATTTAAATCTGTGACTCTCTCAAATGAGTGTTGAGATGTGTATGTGTTTGTGTAAGTGGGTGTTTGTTATTCATGTGTGTTAGTTAATACCACTGCTCTAAATTCTGTGTGTGTGTTTGGGTGCGTGTGAGCATATGTGGACATGGACAGTGGACAGGTTGATTTGTGGCTGACAGACTCTTTTCTGAAAAAACCATGGGCTGGCATCTGCAGGGGTCTGTGATGAGTCACAGACGTAGGGAAGTGGACCCTCTGACTGCCCTGAGGCAGCGATAGCTCTCGGGTTTCTACTCTCCCTCTCAAAGTGTCCTGCTGCAGCTCTCTGGATAAGTCCAACTATGACTTTTTCCCGAAGTTTTACACCCCAGCAGAAGTGTCCCATAAAAACTCCAGAATGTCTGTTTCCTTCTTCGCTGCAATTCATGCAAATTCTGTTTTATTGGGCATCACCTGCGTTAAAGCAAACAGACATCAGTAATCTTCTCCGGAACTATTCTGACTTACAGTTTGTAAACTCTTTAGGACCCCACAGGGGAGCTTCAAGTTAGTTGTCAAACCATTCCGGAAAAGTGTTATCACATTTTTTTATATATTCTTTTTTAGGCTACAGGTGGTTTTGAGGTACAATGATATTTAAAAAGCAGCAAAAACATAAATGACATTATTTTTTAATTGTTTGTACTGTAACCTAAACATTTTTGACTAGAAATTTGTAGTTGTTGTATATAACAATTGAAAACTCTGTAAAGTGGATTAACGCCATCTGGAGGAACCAGCAAGAAGGACATCAAGTGTGTGTGTGTGTGTGTCTGCATGTGGGTGGAGTAGAGGGATTTACTTAACCATATATTGGGGACAAATGTGTACCCTAAAGTCAGCAACACCTAACAAATCTGAAACCTCCTTTTGGAGACATCAATAGTAAACAATAGTAAAGAGAGTTTTATGTTTTAATTGTAATTGTTAAAAGTTTTAATTCAAGTTTT
Source organism: Chromobotia macracanthus (assembly GCA_036877525.1). NCBI lineage: Eukaryota > Metazoa > Chordata > Actinopteri > Cypriniformes > Botiidae > Chromobotia > Chromobotia macracanthus. Next base: position 598,943 of record JAZGTH010000050.1, read on the forward strand.
TAATTGTAAAAATGCAGAACATTTTCTGTTATGGAATAGGTTTGGAGTGTGGGTGAGAATTAGGTTATATTGTTAACTAGCTGTGTATAAAATCAATATAAGTCTATGGACGTCTGTCTAAATTAAATTTAGACAAGTAAATTTTCTAAAATTCTATAAAAGAACTGTTATTTACCTATACAGTGATTGTAGATGTGTAGATTGTAGATTGAAAAATGTTTGAAATGTAGGTGAAATGTTTTAATGTTTTTTAGTGGTTTTGGTCCAATAGTTCATATAAATACTCATTTTAAATTAAAACTAATTGTAATCTAAACTTTAAAAAAAAAATAATAAACAGTTTTTGTATTTCAGCTGCCTTTTGTTCAAATTGTATGTATATTTAATGTACATACAGTAGCAAAATAAGTGTATACATACTGTGGATATGAACCACAAGACTGTTGTACTCGATAATAACTGATGCTACTCTAGTACTATATGTTCTTTAGCACAAGATATGCGTTTGTCTGAGAAGTTACAATAAAACACCAAAATATACATCTTATACGTCTTTGCATATGAAAAATAAGGATGAAAAATGTTAAAGGCGGTACAAGAGATAAAGATGATCTTCACTTTTCTTGATTCAGGAACACCGGGAGAAAAAACATGGAAGTGCAAGTGAATACATACTATTTAAATCTAAAGAGAAAGAGAAGCTTGGGGTGTATTTTTAGCCTCATAACATTATCATTATTATTATTCTCTATTAGATTTCAGCTTTTGCTTCTGTTGTGCTTCCAGTGTCAAAAAATGTTAAAATCTGTTATGTTATATTTTTGGTTATGTATGTTTTTTTATTGATTTGTCTATAGCAGCTTCAAATTGAATTTGGCATTCATTATTCATAGCTGTTTTTTTATATATATATGTTCCACTAAATGTCTTTAGTGTAAATGTCTAAATTAACTAAATGTCTAAATTAAGTTTATAGTGTATAAAAATGACATTGAACTGAGCAAAAAAATGCACTTTTAAAAGTGCTATTTATATGACTATTTATAGCGGCTTGTTACCGCTGTTATAGTGGCAAAAATCACAAAAATAATAATGTATAAATATTTTGTTTATCACTAAATTTAAGTTCATATTAAATATTGACATTAATTTAAGCTTCTTAAATTCTACCTCTACTGCTCAAAAGAAATGTTCAATATTGATGGTGGAGTGAGAAAAATTATAGTTTAGTATAGCATATTAATAGCATAATGTTGCAGAATGATAAAAATACCTCATTTTGATGTATTTTTATTTGATTTATTGTAGGTCCATCTTTCATGCAAAGTAGGTGTGTGGGGGAGGGGTAGTTCCCATACTGCATGTACATGCATGTGTGTGTAAACAGCAGCTTCGTGACCCCTGTGTCACCTGGCAAGGTCCCAGACAAGTCCTGCAGGAAACAGAGAGTCTACATTGTTATTTTATCTCATATTTTTGCACCGCACGAAGACCTTTCAAACTAACACACACTCCACCACCTCCCTGATGGGGCTTCACTGCAGGCATGTGGAATCATGGGACACTTCACAGCGTCACCCTTTACTGACATGTTGTATGCAGGTTCAAGACATCTGTTCTTTTTATAAGCACAATTCAATCGCCACAAAGACACTTAATGAGAATTTTGTGCACAATTCTCCTATGTAATTCTAATATTCCATATCGTCAGGAAATTACATTGGCCAGATTAAGTATGCTGTAATGTGTTTTGAGTCTTTTTGATCTAATTTAGTGTTAACCATTTAATTAGAGCCCAAAACACACATTTGCATAAGAAAACACTTACTGTTGGCCAGGTTTTGTGAGTACCTCAGGAAAATAAATCACATTCATAGCAATACTGTAAGGTGTGATATTAAGTGTGACTGAATAAAACAGTAGTCATATTTCATGTGCGATAAAGATGTTTGTGTGTTTGTCTATGATTCAGCCGCACTCCCTGAAGTGCGTGTGCAGTTTATCTGAGGCCGAGTTGTTAAATCAACGTCTCTCTCTTTTTCTCTCTTGTGAAAGGTTCTCATGATGGCTGGAAGAGGGGGGTAAATGTGATGGAAACTATTTACTCCCCTCAGGTCACACACACACTAATGACTACTGTCCTCCTGAAGCAAATACCCACTTCTATGTGTGTGTGTGTGTCTATTATCTAAGCCATTGCTTTTATCTGCCAATATTCTAATTAATAAATTGTATACATTTAAAACACACGTAAACTTAAAGTGACGTATTCGTAAGGTATGGTAACCCATACCTAAAAGGTATGCAAACTCATCACCAGTAAGGAGTGAACACACACACACACCCAGAGCAGTGGGCAGCACTGCTGCACCCGGAGAGCAATTAGAGGTTAGGTGCTTTGCTTAAGGACACCTCAGCTGTTACCTCCCAGCATTGAAATGCCAGCAATCTTCTGGTTACAAGTCCAATTTTCTAACCAGTATATAAATGTATCTTTGGGAATTATGTTGTGACTACAGAAAATTGAAAATAAATTAAACTAGGTTAAATTTTAGAATATTCAACGTGGTCACCCTTTGTCTAGAATTTACAAAAATGCATTTTCTTCATAATTTGGTCTAAATCATCCCCTTCAAACAGAAATTAATATTAAAACAATTATATTTGTATTATTCTACAATAATAATTTTAAACTTTAAGCAAACAGCTTCAGATGAAAAGACTTTTAAGATGATAAGAAACATTTCAGTCATGTGTTTCCAAACTTTTGACCAGTAGTGTATGTTACAATTTTACTTTTGTGTGCTTTTTCATATGTTAAGCTGCTCTGCAACAATGTAACAAGTGCTATATAAATACATTTTAATCTAACTGAATAACAACCATGATTTATTTAATTATGGCATATTTAGTATTTACTACAAAAAGTTTAATTACAAAAATAATAATTGCAGCATAACATGAAGGAAAGGGAAGACGGATCTGAGATGATTCAGACCTTTGAATGCATTCAAGCTGGCATATACAAAACCTGATAATTTGCATTATCCCAGCATCATTTGACCTTGAAAAAGAAATCCGGTACCTTACTCATTGTCACACATTTTATCAGTGAGATATGGAATATAAATATTTCACATCATAACTTTCATTTGTTTTAAAGTTTAAACATCTGTTTTAAAGTTTATAAATTATTTTTTTAAAAGGTTTAAAACTTTTTAGGTTTAAATGATTTTTTATAAGTATTTAGTAACAGAAATATTTGAGAATACAGTAACGGCAAATGGATGTTTAAAAATGGTGAAAATATTGCTGGATTAACTTTGCTTTATACTTGAAAAGCTTACACTCTTGAAAACCTGTATGTTGAATAAAATAAAATGGACTTTATACCTAATGTCCCCTGTAAGTTATCTATATATATTTAAATTATAAAGGTTATTTAAAATAAGGAATAATATGTGTATATAAATATACAATTTTCAATGAAGCCTCTTTGGCATGACATATTCTGTGTTCTTCTGGTTTGGTTTAAAAGCACAATGAGAGCCTCATCATGAGTCCATTGGAAAAATGACATCTTTATGATCTGCTTCCTGTTTGTGTTTACCCGAGCTCTGCTGCATTATGAGATGAAAGTTGATTTTTGCCACAACAAAGAGAAAAACCTGTCTGTCTTCTTCTCCAGTCTTGTCCTACACAGATGGCACATCCTTGGCTCTGTGAGCCAAGCTTTGACCAGGCATGCCTTTGCCTTTAGGAGTGCCTGTTGATGGGCCATACATGTGCGTGCTGAGGGCCCCCAAGCTCCCCCCATCAACAGAGCCCCTGTGTGGTCTTTCACTGCGTGCCTGTGTGTGTGGTCCACACAGGCCCCCAGATCATCTGTCCGAGGGCTGCTAACTGCCTGCCCAGCCACCACAGCTGTTTACTTTAGGTCTGTCTGCACCAGCCCAGTTCTGATCAGTCTCTTCCTCCAGCTGGGCCAAATCAGACCCAGGGACCCAGTCAACTGAGAGGGAGGGGCAGGGGACTTCAGAAATTTTGCCTTTCCTACCTGCCTGTGTATTCTGGCTCAGAACAGGGTGTTGAGCTTAAGAGAACTGAAATGTAATTACTCTGAAATTTTGCTCTATTTTTTGTGATAATTGCTCCTTAACACCCCGTAACTGAAACAGGAGATACAATATAAAGATTGAACTATAACCAGTGTGTTTGAGATTACTCTTGCTTGTCTCTGCTAAAACCTTTATTGGTGGAGCTCTCACGGCAACAGGCCTGTGTAATGAATAAAATGCTTACCGATGCAAGCAGACCCCCAACATGTGGAGATAAACTTACCATAGGCTACACTGTAATGATGTGACTATGTTAGATTTTTTATTTTAGTGCCATTCAGGAGTTGAAAATGTGTTATTATTGATGGCACGCTTTCATGCTCTTCAGATAATCTGGTTACACCTTCATTTAAGGTGCCCTTGTTACAGTGTAATTATACATTTAAGTACTATTAAATGTATAATTACATTTAAGTAGTAGTAATTTAAGTAGAGTAGTATTAATTAACAACATGTTTTTATTATAGGGTTAGGGTTTAGTTTAGGGTTAGTTGCATGTAATTATGCATAATTTACTGTTATCACTAAAGACCAAGTAGAGACCAGGTAGTAAAAAATGATGAAAAGCATGAATCATATCCTCATTTTTTTCTATATATTTTACAGTTTTTCTGTTCCCTAGTTCTATACTCTATTAACGTCTCAACTGGTTGTTTTAAATTTTGTTTTCAGTAACATCATTTTGCGACTCAAACCTAGTTAGAAAAATAAAAGTTCTGTATTTTTGTTATAATATATTTTGGTTATAAAATATAAGATCTGAAGAACTTATTAAGAATTCCTCTTAATAAGGTCTGCCTAATGAACCAGTCCTCTTCTCTTGAAGAAACAATTCATCCTGTTAGGGCCTATTTACTGGACAATCTCTTTAGATGTATAATTCCTGTTATTACGGTCTGTGCTTGCAGACTTTTGGTTTAATTCTGTGTGGAGGCTGTCTGTGGACTCAGAGCTGACCTTTCTAGGGATGGCTGGTAGTGTTTAAGTCCTGTGTTTTGCCAGGGAAGTCCCAGAGGTCAGAGTTTGCCTTTTACAAATTGAGGGCTCTGCTGGCAGGCGCCAGGGCAGCATGGAATGAGTATAGGTTCTTCAGACCTTTGACCCAAACCCTGGTGCTGTGCCCCGCAGCTCTGCAAAGGCCACTGGTGACTCTCCATTGGGGAATACTCCAAATGTTTCCATACAGAACCCCTAGAAATTCTGGTGATTTTGCCACTAATTTAATTTTTGGCAGACCATTCATAAAACAAACTGAACTAGAGTCAGATTCAACCTGATTATGACCTAAACTAAATGAATAAACTGATCATGTCATAAAGTCATGCTTCACTCTGCTTGTCCTTACAGCACCCAACAGTAGCAATAGATCACAACAGTCAACAAGATATTCAAGATAATATATTTCTGTTAAGTTTTTGGTCAGACTTTATTTTGATTGTCCACTTTAGACATTCTACTAACAAACTTTGCAACTACATGTCAACTAACGTTTATTAGAGTAATAACCTGTTGCCATTTTTATTCATTTGCATGTAACAAATATATTGCAAATATATATCACAACAAAACACTTAAATTCCATTTGTTCACATATTTAACACAAAACTTTGCACAAATATTTTTGTGCAAAGTGAATTTCATTATGATTCTACAAATATGTGGATACTTTGTCATTGTGCAACTGTTCCAGATCCTTCTCTGAAACACAATACCTCATTCTGTTTCTCTCTGTTCATGGAACCTGGAGTATGGACTGAGACATCTGTCTATAATGTAATATTTCCTTGACTTACATGCCAAGTCAGTAATTTTTTTCTGAAAAAAGCTTTCTGTTCCACCCATCATGGTTTTTGCTGTAAACCTTTTTAAAGAAAAAATAAACAATGGAAAAAACAGAAAATCTAAATGTTTCTCTCTACTTTCTCCAAGGACTGTTGCCTTAGCTTTTACATGTGTGGGTGGTTGGATGCACCCCACTCAGCTCTCTTTAAACATCCCAACGCCCCCACCACTCCAAATATATATCTCGCCAGGCCTGGTGGCCCCACTGCGTTGTTTCCGGAAGTCAAAGTAGCATGGTTCAAGAGATCCTTAATTCTATCAGCAGCCCAGGAGCAGGATGGCAGGCCATGCCGACCATGTGGTGAGACCCAAAGGAACCGTTAAAGCTCATTTACAACCAACGGCATCCATATTCCTAACACTCAGCCACAGAGCTATCTCCTGAACATAGCAGAGCAACATTTCTTAGGTTTTGATGTGGAATGATTGATGTATTAATTACTGGACTCTACTTATGGGCTGTGGCAGGAAAAACATAAGGCCTTTATAGCTGAGAGGCCCGTTTTTCATGCATTACAGGACAACACAATTTGTTACATCTAGTGAATGTAGGTTAAGAGAATATTTGCGAAGATCTGGAGGTAATAAATTCCTGAGAACGACAGCATGTGACACACAAGGTGTTATCGCAGAGTTGCACCTACAGGGTTAAAAATCTTTTGCTGGAAACACGTCACATAACTGGACATCTACCACTGCTGAGGACCTCCCAGGCTGCACTATTCCATGCGCTAAAAAGAAGAGAGAGTGTGTGGTCATGTAGTCATGCCGGAGATTTGTGGACATGCATCTACTGCAGACCTGGGGCAACTGAGTGGCTGGTCATATTTTTCCCAGTGAGGTCAGTTTGGGAAAGCATTACACTGTTCCTGACGCAAACAAATCTATCCTTGCCGGCATCCCCCTGTGAATCTCTGTACAGAGGCCTAGTGACACACACAGAATGATGGGAAAAGGCTTTATAGCATTATTCTAGGGCCTGGTCCAGATTCCTGCCCTGCACAGTGTGAGGAGGCTTCCTGTGGAGGCTGTCGATGGGATGGGAAGATGGTGAAGGTACGGATGTCATGTTCAATGACATGTGAATTGTTTTGACAGTAGACCTGAAGTTTATTGATTTGACCTTGGCTACTAAATGTTGAAAGAAATTTTGTAAACCATGAGTCAGGTCAAGGCTGCAGTATGCTCACTATTCTCACTAAATACATGCTTAGCCCACACAGATTGTGGTATATGACACAGATTTGTTACTTTGGTTGGTGGTCCACCTGGCAGAGACAGGGACACATATGCCATGAAGATACAAGACCTGGCAGGTTACACATGCTTCTTCATCTGTAGGTGTGACTGACATGTAATACTTAAAATGTATAAAGTATAATATTTATTTGCAGTGGTGTAATGTCTGCCTGTTCTGATACTGGCTTGTCAGTATAATTCAGTAAGGTGTAGCATATTATATTATTATAGCATATTATATGTTTGAATTAGGCATTTAATAAATAGGTTAAAGTAGCTCACCTTACAAAAATTATCACCTTACAGGGCAAGCAAACAAACTGGTTTCCTATCACTTAATGAGATGGAAGCACATTAGGCACATTGTCAACCTTGTCTTTGTAAGAATATGTATATCAATGATATGCTAAAGATATTGATAATATATATATATATATATATATATATATATATATATATATATATATATATATATATATATATATATATATATATACAGTCATGTGAAAAAATTAGGACACCCTATGAAAGCCTGTGTATTTTTGTAACATTTTTGCAACATTTTGGATATATATGGATATTTAATCTCAATTTTAACAATACAGAGAGATTAAAGTAATTTATCTAAGCAATTAAAACTGAAGAAGGGATTTTCTGTAAAATGTAATTCCACAAAATGCAAATTCTAACTGAGGCAAAAGTTAGGACACCCTCACATGTATTCCCTCTTAAAATGGCTCAAATCACACACAGGTGTATCACACCAGGTGCACATAATTAGTAGATTGTTACTCAGCATTTTGAATGAGGCTTGCCCTATCTAAACCTCAGACCTGGATGTTTGGAAGAGAATCAGAGGAGACAGTGTCTTGAGACACAAACAAATCCACTTCCACCTGGCCGAATCCCCTCCACATCAACTCCACAGTTTGGGGATGAAGTTCAGGGGCCTCAACAGGATGTTGGCACCCACATTCTAGTCCCCAGGGATATACACAGCTCTGAGAGACAGCAATTTGCCCTGAGACCAAAGAAGGACCTGATGCCCCAACCTGCAAAGAGGGCGTGATCTCAGGCCCCCATGATGATTTATATAGGCAACCACAGATGTATTGTCCATGCTTACTAGAACATGATGATCCCTGAGGTCTGGGAGGAAGTGTTTTTTTAAACTACTGTTCACTCTGTCCCTAACATCAGAAAGTGATTCCCACTTGTAAATGTAGTTTTGTGGACAAGGCTTGTTGGTTCTTATGGCAAAATGTTTAATGCTCTCTCTGTTATATCCAAAAAGTCACTTTGGATAAAGCGTCTAAATGAACAAATGTAAACATCCAATACTGCTTAGTGTTGACTTCAGTCCAAACCACCCCATTGAACCTGTGAGGTCTGTGTTTGAATTGAATCCTGTAGCCCTGCTGAACCAAATGCAGAACCCATTAAGACATGTTTGGAAGAGCCTTCCAAGTCTCTAAATATTTGTTAAGTGAGTCAGCCTCTCGAGGATGACCTCGGGTGTTCTTTGTATGATGTGTTAGGTATCCTGAAGCAGTTGACCGGCAGGAGAAATCCAAACTTGAAAGAGCCGCAATGAGTCGCAAGATGGCATCTGGTGAAGGTTACACAATGGACCCAGCCGAAGTAGCTCTTGTATAGTCCCTGAGGGGAAAGACACTGGCCACTGTGGGTAATTTAAAGAAGATCCTGAGATTCCCTTTGGACTATCACTAGTTTCTCTTGTATCGTACAGCCACTATACCAGTTACTAACTGCAAAAGAAAGTGTCTTAGGCAAACCAAGAATGGTGTCTCAAAAATGTAAGTCGCATCAAGAGACACTCAACTGTCCGATATATTGCTTTTCAAAACCTCCTGTCCTGGGTTTTCCAGACTTTACTCAGCCCTTTGTACTGCACTTTAATGCATCCCAGGAAGGTTTGGATGTAGTATTGTATCAGCGGCAGAATGGAAAGATGGTAGAGATAGCCTATGGGTCCTGAGTCCACCAGAGAAAAACTACCATATGCATTCTGGTAAGCCTGAATTTCTGGCATTAAAATGGGCTGTCTGTGAATGTTTACACCATTACTTGTACTATGCTCCATCTTTTGTTGTTTATACTGACAACAACCTTGCAACTTGTATACTCACCACTGCCAAAATAAATGCCAGCTGATCTCAGCTTTTATACAGACCTGGTAAGCACAATGCAGACACGGGTGGCCTGTCATGGATGCCTCTGACATCAACAAGTACATGGAAGAGTGTGCAAAACAAGTACAGCAAGATGTTCTCTGAACCTCAGTGGAAGGAGTTATGGTGGAGAGTGAAAGTTTATCTAGAGGAACAAGGGTTGTCCACTTGGATGCCTTGGTGTTTTGGGAACAGGGTGTTGCGTAGGAAAACTAGGCAAAGAGAACAGCTTTTTCTTTCAAAGTGGTACCATTTTCTGGTCCTAAAATACCTACATCAGAAAATGGGCCACCTGGGTGTGGAGAGAACCCCGTGTATCATCTGTGTATCATAGGCAACCCAAAACAAATACCCCATACCACCTTGTCTTTGGAAGATTGTCCCGCCTTCCAACTGATATCCTCTTCAACCTGGAGACAGAGGAGACTCACGGTGCCAGGACTATGCGATGAGCTGGAGAAAGAGAATGAGTGAAGCTTACTAGATTGCAGCAAAGATGACTTCAAAAGAAGCAGCTTTGGGAAAAACTCACTATGATCGAAAGATTGAAGAAAGGGACCTACAGCCAGATGATCAGGTTCTGATACACAATCTGACTCCAAGGAGAGGCCAAGGAAAGATCCGGTCATACTGGGAGGACCAGATGCATGTTGTTGAAGAGAGAAAACATGCTGATAGAGTTGTCTACGAAGTGAGACCTGAGAGTGGGAAAGGGAGAAGTCGAGTTGTCCACAGGAACCTTATATTGCCTTGTGATTTCCTGACCCTAAAGAAAGGAGAAACTGTCAGACTGCAACCTAAAGGCAGACAATAAACAACAACAAGGAACAAAGTTGCAACAAAAGATGCAACAACTGGATCCTGAAAGTGACTGAAAGTGAAGGAGGACCTCGTACTTATTTACCAGCAGCAGGAGACGAATACTGACGCTTCGGGGAACTATGTTCCTCTTAATCCTAGACCACAACTCAGAGGCACCAGGCTCTGTACGCAACCCCTCAGAGACAATATTCGGCTCTCTAAGAGGAGTCTTCACTCTCTTAGAGAGTGAAGAGGATTTGCCTCCTCAGCTTCCAGAATGTTCTAATCATAACTCTAGTGTTGGCATTGACAGTGACAATAGTGTGTCAGACAATGGGTCTGAGAATGATTTGCCAGCAACTCTGAAGCTCCGTCCTAAGAGACAGAGACAAAATCCTGTAGTACTTACTTATGATGCCTTAGGTAAACCTTCTCTGATAGGATAAGACTCTGATAGGGCAGCAACCTGTCTTTAACGCTGTTTTTGGAGACCATGGTGTTTCACTGAGACTTGCTAAGGTTAATGTTGTAAAGTGTTGAGTGTATGCTGATTTCAAGTAAAAATGTCAGGTGAAATTTAAATCTTTTTTTTGGTGGGGGAGAGTGTGGCACTAGTGTGTGAAAAGGTCATAAGAACAGAAGATTCCCTAATTAAAGTTTTAGTTTTATATACTTAAATTTTAAAGGCTGTAAGTGATCCTAACCGAAAAGTACTTAGTGTTTCATGGGCTCCTATTTGTTATTGTTACAAAGACTGGCTGTGATGATATAACCAGTACACCCAAACCAGTAGGGGAAACTCTTAATGTTTGAGCGGAGGTGCATGTATTAGTGCAGTTTATGCAGAGACGAAAAGATAATGCACTAAACCAAAGTTCTCTGCTGATAATTGACTTCTTGATATATTGGATTAATTTGACCTGTAGAGAAAAATATATTACAAATTTAAAGGGGGCCATGAACACTTCTTGGGAAAAGGAAGAATACATGGGTTAAAAATAGAGTAAAAAGAATTCACTTTTATGGTTATTAAGCAAGTTATTGCTACAGAGGAGGTCTCTGCTTCGCCTCCTTCGCACCACCAGAGGGAACTGTCACCGGAATATTAACTGGTGTTCTATTCGGACTACAGTTCCCATACTGCCTCATACAGTCCTTATCACAGCTGTTCCCAATTAACCTCCCTATATAAACCCTCAACAAACTGTGTATCATTGTGAAGTCTTGTTTTGCCCTGGCTATAATTCTGAGCGTTTACCTATGTATTTGGATTACCTGTGTTTTGATTTTGGGTTGTTTATACCTACTTTTGCCTGTTTGCTTCCTGCCCCTATTATTTGACTTGTCTTTGGATTTTGTGATTGTTTGCTGCCTGCCACAACCTTTGTCTGTTCCCCATTTTGTCTTTTCCTTGCCCTTGCTAATCCTGTTTGCTGATATTTGACCTGGCCTGTCTGACTATTCTCAATAAATGCTGTAAATGGATCCTTGTGTGACTAGTTCATCATTACAGTTATGTGTCAATATGCATTAGGAAGCATATTTTTGCAGATGAATGTTATGTTGAGTTTACAGTATACATTTAATACTGCAGTTTATGCAGAGACTAACAGATCGCACAAAACCCAAAGCTTTCTGTTTATAATTGACTTTTTAATATATCGTTCTCTACAGATTCCTTTACACTCTTTCAAATAAATGTGTGACACCAGAAAAGATGTCTGCTCTTTTTAGATGAATGATGTGTAAAGAATGTGTGTAACAATGTCATCAAGGTCTAAATCACTTTTCTTTCTGACTGCAACTGAATGCTGGAAAAGGTCAAATTTACTTGCTTTGTAAAAAACAATCTATCTGTCTGATGGCATAGTGTGTAATTTAATTTCAACAGTAAATACACTAAATGTACACTAAATACCCTAACATGCACTTGAATACACTCTTTTTTGAGTCTTTTAAAAAATTATTTGGCTTAAAAACGTCTTACTGTAATTAATCAAACCTCAGCTACAGCTGTCAGGTTTATGGTTAGTTTTGCTTTTCCTTGTGTTCTGATGTTTCTTATGTAGCCCTGTTGAAAATTCATGTTTAATTTATTTTAATTTTCCTCAAGATTTATCCTTGTTTTTGTGCATTTATAATAGACCTTTATCACACTTCCTACTTCTGGTAAGTGAAGCAGTGTATCGGTACTTCCGGTACCATCGTACACAGTCAAAACTAATGGCTGAATGCTCTGATGAGTGACAATTTTGAAGATTTTTTGCAACTTTGTTATGTCTATATTATATTTAAAAATAAACTGGAGAACTTCTGAATTACTGCAATAAATTTTGTCCAAATACTGAACACAGGAGAGCACAAAATACTTTTAATGAATGTTGCTTCAGTGAGTATGTTTTCGGACTTAGGGCTAAACTTTCCGGACATTTAGTAGCTTGTAATTTATAGGACTCCTTGTTCTTTTGCATTGACCTACAGCAACCTGTACTAAAACCTCTCTGTTAAGTATATTTGTCACTGCGTGCAAAGGAAGGAAGGAGGCAACTAATCACAGCCTATTGGCAACTGCTAACTTTAAACTTATCCTGCTAGAAGTTAAAACTTACTCACAATAATTAACGATTGATAACATGACATGAGTAGACTTGCATTAGCATTTATTTCTTTGTAGATTGCACAAACTTAATAGAAACGGTTTAATGCAGGCATACAATTTATTTGCTCAAATTCTGTAAATCAACATACTGTTTTAGAGGTTGCTTTATTTAAACTACGTCAATATCCCTTGTATCCAACTTGTATTCCTTGTCCAGCTTCACTTTGGTATGGTAATTCACCAAGCGAACTACATATTCTCCCGATGAGAAAAACGGGACAGGGAAGAGAAGAAAAAAATGACACAAAGTGTTTCATAGCTAAAATTGAGGGTTAGTTTGTTGAAATAAATAGTAGTGTGTTTATTTAATTTGCGTCAATTTAACAGAAGTTAAAGTTTTAAAACGGCTGCCTTAGTTTATTGTGTAGTGTAGAATGTGTAGAATGTATTTATTGTGATAGTGATAATTGCACCAGGTTGTGATTCACTGGTTAGTTGCATGTGTTTGGGATTAGACTGAGCTCCTTTGACCACGTTGGAGTGTAATAACCACGTAACACTTCAGATACCCACAATTGCCTGTAAGTTCCACTGGAAATTAGTTTTCCCGATCAGGACAGCATGGTGTTTCTTTTTCCAGCTACTCTATGCGAAGCACTAATATTCTTGTTTTTTTTTTACTGGGTGGACCTGGGTGACATTCATGAGTAAAGCTGTAATGTAGTATTTTTTCTGACCCCATGCACACAAGTGTCACCCAGGCCTGCACCATATTTTATTTGTTTATTTAATTTGGGACTATTGTTTACAGAGTCATATATTCTGAAGAATCTGGGCCCAGTAAAGGTTGACATTGGACTGAAAAGAAATGTAAAGCAACGTGAAAGTTTTGATTATACACAATACATGTTATGAGTTTAAAGTTATTTACTCTCCTTTATACCCAATTTGGAGCTTCCTTTGAAGTTTCATGTAAAATTACAAAAGGGGAATTTAACATTTGATTCTTTATTCAGTCTTTTACCTAATTTGATATTTTGTGATTTTCTTGTGTTGTTTTCAAGTCTCTTGAGACATTTTAACAGCAAAGCAGTAATGAACCCAGGGCACTGTAGATACAGTGTCATATAGAGTGCTACATATAATTTGGAGGCACTGCTGGGATTGTATTCCCCCATGTATTCCCCCATCTAGTGTTATTGTGAGAGACACATAGATGGTGTGGCTTAGGAGTTAATCCCAACCATGCTTTTATGTTAAGTGGAGTGCCCACTGGCTTGGATTTCCATCTTTGGGTAAAACATTGAAGAACTGGCACAAACAGTAAAAGTTTACAGGTATAGGTAAGGGGTGAAAATTACTGTTTTCAGAAACATAATGTAAAATTGTGCTATGTGAGTGCAGTCAGTAAGCCCAGGTCATACCCCACCTGAGATCCGACCTGTTAATGGAGAATCTCCATGAATGATTATACAACTTACCTAAAGATGGACAGAGTCAGTGCAGTTTTCTGACAAACTTCACCAGTTATTGCAAGAAGAAGGTAAGACTATGGATGATGTCAGTGCTTTTTTCTCAAAAGAACCACTTAAAGGAAGTTCCAGAAGCTTTTTTCTGTTACTGATGTGGTGAAGATGGCCATATTACCATCAATTCTCCTGAGAACTCTGCAAAAGTCATTTAGAGGCTGGTCTATTCTCTTTGGAGGGGTAGGGATGTAAAGGAACCAGCTTTGTCAGAGGTAGAGAGTTATTTGTTAGACAGGGAGCAGCAGACTATCTCAAGCCAGGTCACTTACCTGAGGGGTTAGTGGGCCCAGCTACCCTTGCTAGTTATCCTTGCAAAGCCCTACTGGACAGTGGTTCCTATATGTGGTCTTTGTGATTCCACTTATCCTTATAAGGTGTATATATTTGTTGAATTGACTTTTCCTGATTCCAGGCAAATCTTTGAAGAAAAGGTTTCAATCTTGGCACTTTTATGTCCAGACCCTAAAAATCCAGATCTAGTATCAGTAATACTTGGTACAAATACTTCCAAGCTCAACGCTATGTTGACACAGCAAAGAGCTGGTCAGCAGCAGCACTGTCAAATTGCTGAGAATACTTCCCTATGAGTTGAATGTTTCCAAACAATCTTTTACCTCGCACCAGAGAGTACATTCTGATGTTGTGGGACTGGTGAAATGGGAGAGTCCTGAACAGTCCACACAATACTAGTTATGCTGTGTGCAAGATGTTGCCTCACCAACCCTTAGACAATCACATTCTCCTTGTGGTGACACAGGCTCAACTTTCTGCTGGTGTTTTCCATGAATGTAGATCATTCCCTTGTACCCCTTTGAAATGAATCTCACAAGGGAACCACCATTCCTGTTTGTACTCTAGTGGCTTGAGTATGTGTTGTAGACACTGTTACCGTGCAGCAGAAATCAATTTTCACACAAGAGATGTTAGACCCCAGCTTGTTTAAGTTTGGTGATTGTCCAATCCCTGAAAAGTGTCTTTTCAGCACACTTTCACAGAAAACAGTATTGGTAAACGTTTTTAGTAGAGGAATGAGATGTAGCACTAGCCAAGGGGGTGGAACATTGTATGAGACTTAAAAATTCCAAGCCATTCTGAGAGAGATCCAGGCATATAGCCTCGGCTAACATTAAGGATGTTCGTCATTTACAGAAACTGTTGGCAGCAGAAATAATCAAATAATCATGTAGTCCCTATGCATCCCCTATAGTCACTGCAAAACAGAAGAATGGCTGAATATACATGTGCATTGACATCGCATTCTGAATTCTGAAATGGTACCTTATCAGTACACCATGCCTTGTATTGCGGATGTTCTTCATTGCTTGACAGGCAACTATGGTTTATGTCCTAAATATGTAAAGCAGGTATTACCAGACTGCAATATCTTCTGAATCTCATGTCTAATCATGCCAATGTAATTAGCCCACGGTAATGCCTGATGTGCAGCAGGTGTGCTCGCGAGTATAATAGGGAACCTGTAGAACATTATCAGCTTTTTGTCTTCAGGTGCCATTGGTCTGTTGTTTTCATGTCGAAGCACTAATAGATCTAGCTGAGAATAACTTTAGAAAGTGCATGCCTCAAGGTTCTGCCACCAAAGGACACCTGCAAATTCTGTGTTGTTTACTGGGGTGAAGAACAGGTGCGCTCAGCTCTCGAGGGAGATGCGGCGCACATTGCGAGGGCTTCTTGCTGGAGAATCGTCACTCTTGTCTGGCTCTCTGTTCAAGTAAGCCTGGGCAGACACCTCACAGATAAGCTCTCGCCATTGCTGAGGCAGAGAAAGCTCTCTTTGGCATTCTCTGATCTGTTGGATATCATCCTGCTTTCAGCAAGCAAATAAACGTAGGATGTGGCTGGGAGACGAGTTCATGGATGAGCTTTCACAGCCTGCCTGTCATGCATATTTGGAGCTGTTGCCAGTTCATGTGTCACAGGTGCAAGAAGCCGGCAATCGCTCATGGCCGATTTTTATTGGTTTAACTGTGAAGACCCCGGTTTAACTGTGAGTCTGTCCTTTCTCCATATCACGCTAAGGTGGAGAGATTTTGGATGGAATGATGAATCTCTCTCTTTCTAATTGCATTCGTAGACAATTTGGCCGAATGTGCAGGAAATGTGAGAGCACGGGCTTGCAGGATGCCTCGCGCTGACAAGACGCTTGCGGGTGATTTCTCATTGAGTGGGGCTTTGTGCCTGAAGACTCCGACTCTGTCAGTCGGATCATCCTCGCGTCTGAGTGGCAGAGCATATGCGACAGCGAGTCAGGTTGGTGCTGCAGAGCATACAATTGCCGTATTTCAGGTTTACCAAGCCGACCTGCACAAGAGCTTGGATCGGGGAGGGGCTTCCCCAGGCATGGTGACTGAGTTGCTCCGCTGCACACATTAAGCTCGAAGCTCTCACTGAACAAACTTCTGCTGCCATAGGTTGTTCTATGGCATTGATTGTTCTCACTGGATTAGTCCTACACACACTGTTACAAGAGCATGTTCTGGAAAGACATAAAATCTTTCCCAGTAGGACCTGTGTTCTGCTGCCATTTCTTCTCCAGACACACACACCCTGCCATCCACTTGATCTAAAAGAAAACCTGATTAATCAGACCAGGTAGGCTTCTTACATTGTTTTCACTAATATGCCGGTTGTAGGTGCTTTCGGAGGTGGATGGGGTCATCGTGGAAACTCTGACCAGTCTGTGACTGTGCAACCCATATTCAACAAACTGGACTGTTAAAAATTCACTTGCTTCTTAATATACTTAATATGCACTGCTTGAGACATGCCATTGTAACAATATATTTAATGTTACTTCACCTGTCAGTGCTTTAAAAGTTGTGGCTAATCAGGGTTTAAGTAGCTTTATATAATTACTTTTGAATTATTTGTATACAAAAATATATAAAAATATAACATATTTGAATATCTTTCCATAGGCCTAAATATGTCATGAGTTACATTATATTTTATATTGTTCAGCAATGTTCACCTACAAAGTTTGTCAAAGTTTACACCATAAACAATCATAATTTAGACACACGTGACCATTCTCTACCCAGTTTAAAGCATCCTGTCAGTTGGTTTCATTATTGTTTTCCCTTTAAGATATTAATGTATATTGTCCGGCGTTATGCAAGGGTGACATCTTTGCATAAGAATTACGATTTTTGCAACTACAACTATATTAAATTGTCAATTGGTGGAAAACAATCAAAATTCTTATTATGCTGTTTTCTTGCTTAACAAAAGATGTCGCACAAAGGTAATTATTCCTTACATAGCTGGGCCATTTGCCAATGAAACAGATGTTTTTTAATGGATGAGAGAAACAACTTGAGTTTAAATTAAAGAGTAACTTGTCCTGCCTCAACATAAACTTTCCTTTTTGGTTGACACCATAAAGCATTCTTCCTTTATTAGAGGACCTATAATCTTTGGGCCCAGGACAACATTATAAGGGTTTGCTGCAGCCCCTATACACAAATTATACAGCCAAAATTGTATTTGTAAAGATATGTATGTATACACAAAGGAAAGCTTTACTATTAGTAGTGTACAAGAAGACCATGCCATTATCCTTATTCTCAAAGTTTCTCTGTGGTTCAATGAAAAAGAACTACAGAGTGATTCTGACTAATTGACTGAAATATTCTTCTTCAAAACCATTTAAGCACCCATTCTTACAAAGATGTTTGCCTTAATTAAGGCCAAATTGCCTTACTATGCAGACTTTTTGTGCTTGCTTGGCATTTTGGTGCACTTTAATGCACTGAACTTATGTCTGTTTATTTCTGTCATTTTATCTGGCTACCAACACAAAGAAATAGTTGTTTAAATATGAGTTAGGGTCATAGGTTCACCATGCGGTTGAATTATTATCTTGCATCCTCCACACAGTATTTTAGGTTTCATCTGGGAAAGATGACGTCTCTTACTTAGATATCAACTGCAGCAAGCTCACTGCTCTGCCACTTAACATCATATTGCGCAAAACCCAACAAAACAGTAGATCTACAATATTAGCTTAATATCAGTTCACACACAGGCTTATTGCCATGTTAGTTGTAGTAAGTGACTTAATGGATATTACTGACATATAGATTGCTTTGGGAGTATGAAACAACCTCCTGGGTTGCCCATTAGTTTTGGGCTAAAATTCTTTACTGCAATATGCAGGTATTTAATCTACAAGTGAACAAACTTTGACAAATGTATCTATATTTATGGTTTGGCCTATGTTTTTTTTTTTTTTGAACTTGTATATACAGTTGCTAGACACATTTGTCAGCATGTGTGACATGGCACAATATCACTAGTTGTGAAGCATACTATGCAAGGTTTAAGAGCAGATGTACCTCTAGTGTGATTTACTGCTTGACCGATAGTCCAGAAACTCACAAATAGTTTTAGAGCATGACTGCAAGATGAATAGCCAAGTTGGAGTGTGTGTTTGTGTGTGTGTGCAGAATTATGGCGAAGGATAGTGAGCTGTGCTGAGGCAAATAGCTCTGCAGAATGTTCAGCAAAGGAAATGTTTATATTAGTGTGTGATTAACACTGTCCAGGTGCTTCTCTGGTCACGGCAGACGCAACAGCTACAGGCACTCACACATTCTCTCTGTGGATTGCTGTTCTCATCTATACTTACAGGACACCAACACACTGAACTGTTGACAACCATTTATTTTCAGAACGTTTTAAAAATGGCTCTTCTCCTCCAAAGTAGCGGACCAGAGATTCAGCCACAGAATACTGCAGACAGTGTCCTGTGACGCTCCTGGATTTTCATTAACCCTATCTCCTCCAGTCTAGACAGGAAACCCCACACAGCCACAAACAGCCACCACTCCTGTCAGCCCAATCTGTTCAACTCTGTTAGCTGGTACATGTATGATTCACTCCAAACTGTATGTGTATGTTTATACTATATGTACATATACTGTATGTATGTTATATACTGTATGTATATGCATGTATTGTGAGTTTTTAGTGTAGCCTACAGTATATTTTTTAACTTTTACAATATGTGTTTGTCTTTTAGTCCATTTTAGAGTTTTAATGTTGTAGTGCTGTTTTAAACATTCATAAAATGTGATGCTGTTTTGTAAGTTAACTTTAGTTAGTACACATCTATAAATAATTTTACCTACTGATACAAATCAGAAAAACAAATAAAATATTTGAAAAATCAAATAACCATGCGTGATGACCCTGGATGCGTGATGGAATATATGCTACTACAGTTAGATTGCATATACTATAGATTGCAATACATAGATGTAATATTCTCAAAATTCATAATTTTAGAAAATAAACAAATTATGAATAACATTCATATTTTAAGAAAATGTAAAAAAAAAAGAAAAGTTGGAATATTTTTTGAAAAACATAGTATATGTAATGAATTAAAATGAATTTAATGAATGTATTTAATAAATGTATAATATATGAAAGATTTTATTTTTATTTTTTACACGTTTAATGCATTGTTCTCTTTGTGTTCTAAAAATATTTTCTTTTTCTGCACGTTTTAATGACAAACATTCATCTGGAACAGTATTTTGCAACCCTAATGCCCTCATATGCTTTACTTTGAGGTGACATTCTAATAAAATTGTTTTTGCTCATTTTGGGTGAACAAATCTCCTTAGTAGAAAGAGAGTAGTTGTGACATGGAAAGGGGGGACAGAACCCTTCTTGCTCACATTCGGTGGTCCGTTCGGTCTGAAACCGCTGTGTAAATAAACAGTGATTCTGGGCTTGAAGAGTGGCCTGTGCTATATGGTCGTGGCGGAGAGGCTCTGGATATTGTTACAGCTTACCAACACAAACCCCCTACCCGCTTCCCCCCAGATCGGGTTGATATATAAAATGATATATAAAACTTTTGTTTAAATAAATACATTTAAATTAGTGATCATATTATTGCATGACAAGACATTGGTATGTATTAGGATTTGCGAATTGTAAACTGCTTGGTGCGTATAGGACATTAAACAGAAATTCTAAAGAATAACTTTTGAAACAAATATTTTCTGTAGTGTGCAAATGATGAACTTTTCACTGCATCAAAACCTCTTAGTCCAAAACCAAACATCATAAATCTGCACAGTTGTGTTAAAACCAATAACTTAAATTCAACCAGCTGCACCTGCAAACATGCTTTGGTTTTATAAACCATAACCAATGAAACCCCTTGATCTCTAGGGGTTTTAATTAATATTATGAACATTTAAAATCCTGTTTACAGTCTTTGTTTCTGGTGAACATTGCAACTGGTTATTATTGCTCTTATAATTTAAGATAATAATATATTTTAATGTGTTATTCTAATGAAGGGGATACAAAAATATAGAATATAATCAGTTTAATTGCTTAAATGTAGACAAAAATATTTGTGTGCCATTTGTGTGATTTTCCTTTGTCAGGAGAGTGAGCACATGAGCACAGCTGGGCAGCGTCTCGCTTAGCCTGCTCTTACTGTACTTGGCATGCTCTGACAAAATCCATTTTGTGTTAAAGTTGTGATTAGAGTGATATGGTCTTGGCTCCTCTAATACACAGCTGTACGACGTATCTCACCTCACACACAGAGTGAGAACACACACATACACTCTATATTACTTTGTGTATTTATAACTCACAAACCAGACCTCAAACAAATCTGACATCTTGTAAATTTACTGAAGGATTTCTGGTTTCTAATTCAGAGTTTTATTTATGTTTTATCAGGCAACCCAAACATGTGCTTCACATGAATAGATAACATTAATGCTGACTACTGTACTCAACTCAAAATATTATTTAAAGTTGATGTCTGCCTCTTTTGAAGACTCCAACAGAATTTTACATTTTGGGCAGTGCCCAAACACTACAAGATGATGCATAGTTGTCACATGCATTTAATTCTGAAAATAATTGACTATTATGAATTATTATGGTTAAAGCCTTTTGTAAGTGACATTTACTGCTGCCAGTTGGTGGCACTATAACTGTGACTTTAAATAGCCACGTCATTGTGATTAGCCCAAAACACTAAACATGTTTCCCAAGTTTGATGTCAATCACTCAATGCATGCAGAAGATATGAGACCCTTCCTGTTCTATTTATTGCCATAAATTGATTGCCTCACCATGGCAACACCATTTGATATCAGTTCACATTTTAGCATCTTCAATATCTCTTCTTTATTTCTGACTTGGTAGGATGCAACTTGGGTGAATTTAAAAGGACTCTTTTAAACTGTTTAAAGTGACATATGTCCTTCTGCCAGCTGGTGGTGCTATGAGTGTTACTCACAATAGTCACCACTATGTCAGTCCCTTGGACCAAACATACAGCTCAAATTTGAAGGAAATCACTCAATTCATGCAGAAGATATGAGCCACTTACTGTTTTTTTATCATTAATGTATTGATTTGCCATGGCAACACTGTTCTAGAAATCAAAAATCCCTTTGCAATTTCATTGTCTTGGCATAATATTTACCAAATTTGGTAACAATAAATCCTATAAATCCCCTAGGAAGAGTATTTAAAAATTCAAAACCTGGAATTGACAAAAACTCCACATACAATTCAAAATGGCCAACTTCCTGTTGGGCGGAGCTAATTAATCTAATTTTGAAAATTGCTTTGTCTGATGAGAACAATGCATGTAGCAAGTTTGATGATTAACCCCGTCACTTTAGTCAAAAGTGACGCCAATGTCTAAGCTTTTGTTTACATCTAAACATGCCAAATTTCATACTATTTCAAGCATATTAAGTGCCTCAAATACACCTGAATGTGGTTTAAAATTTGACGCATTGCCATGGCAACAATATTTAAGATATCATAAATCCATTTATAACTTTATAACTGTAATGATGGGTCAGAAGCACAATGATCGATTTGCAGCTTTATTTACAAAAACATACAGGAAGGGTCAAATACCAGCAGACAGGAATAGTAGAGACAAGGCAATGGTCGTGGTAGGCAGCAAACAATCACAGAATCCAAAAACAATTTTTGGGGCAGGCAGCAAACAGGCAAAAGGCAGAGTAAACAGTTAAAGATCAAAACACAGTAAATCCACAAACTATGAAAAACGCTTAATTGTCGCCAGGGCTAAACAAGACTTCGCAAATAGTGAGAGTTCAAGCACAGCTTAAATACTAAGGGTAACCTACATAACCAGATGAGTCCTATGATATTCCTCCATGAGGGTGGGATCCAGGATGTCCTGGAGTGTCTGGTGTCTTACGGCATGTAGGAGGTGCGTGTGAGCCCGATCCCATACCTCCTCACTGTGTTGGAGCCAGTCAGGGACAGATGGGAGATTGGCAAATAGTGGTGGTTGATACCCTAGGATACAATTAAATGGAGTCATTCCTGTAGCGGGCTTGGCAAGTGAGTTCTGAGCATACTTGGCCCATATGAGAAACCGGCTCCTCTTGATACTGGAAACAGTACGAGTGCAGGAATCGGATGATCTCTTTATTCAGACGTTCAGTTTGTCTGTTAGACTGTGGGTGATATCCTGATATAAGGCTTACATTAATATTGAAAGGCGGATGTAGTTTGGCGGATGTAGTTTGGGTAATGGTATGAGACGACATGCCTTGGAAAAGCGGTCTATTATAGTGAAAATGGTAGTTTTTGCCCCCTCGAGCCAATGTCGCCAAGGCTAGTTTCTTTGCCAGAAGTTCTCTAATCCCTACGTCGTAATTCCTCTCCACGGGTGATAGTTTGCAGGGAAAAAAGGCACATGGAAACATCTTAGATGTTTGATCTGGATGAAGGAGTATGGGGGCTAAAGTGAAGCGAGATTTGAGATTGTCAAAGGCTGCCTGGGCTTCGGAAGACCATACCAATCTAGTATTCTTTGATCTTGTTAAAGCAGTGAGTGGTGCTGCGACCGAACTGAATCCTGTAATAAACCTTCTATAAAAGTTAGTGAAGCCTAGGAAATGTTGAAGCTCTTTCACAGTGTGAGGTCTAGGCCATTCTGTAACCGCTTTAACTTTTTTGTCATCCATAGCTACCCCCTCATGACTGATGATGTAACCCAAAAATGAGGTGCTGGTATGATGGAATTCACATTTTTCTTTCTTAGCATAGAGCTGGTTCTGATCTAGCCATTCGAGTACTGCTCTGACATGACGAATGTCCTCCGAATGTTAGTTCTTCTAATGTCTGAGAATAAATCAGAATATCATCAATGTAGATAATGACCCACTTGTCCAGCATGTCTCTGAATACATCGTTCATAAACAAATGAAAAACTGAGGGGCTGTTGGCAAGACCGAAAGGCATTACAAGATACTCATATTGTCCACTTGTGGTAGAAAAAAGCGTTTTTCTATTCATCTCCTTTTCGAATGCATATGAGATTGTAAGCGCTGCATAAATCAACCTTTGTGTAATATTTGACTTGGCATAACTGTTCTAAGGTGGCCGGAACCAGGGGCAGTGGATAACGAAATTTGATTGTGATATTGTTCAGACCACAGTAGCCAGTGCAAGGTTGCAAACCTCTATCCTTCTTAACAAAAAAGAACAGGGAAGTTAGAGGGTCGAATAAAGCCCTTCTCTAGTTCCTCCTTAATGTAAGTTTTCAAGGCTTCTGACTCAGGCTGTGATAATGGGAAAACTCTTCCTTTGAGGAGAACTGCCCCAGGTTCAGATTGCGCAATAGATCTAGTATCTATCTGTGGCTCTATGCGGTGGAAGTTGCAAAACCCCTCCTTTGTTAAATGCTACTTTAGTCTAAGTATTCGGTGGGTAATGTAGACTCAGTCTTAACAGATTCTTCAAGTGGTTCCTGACAAGAATTTTGGCGAGTGATGTTAGCTAAGCATTGTTCGTAACATCTTGAGCCCCATTTAAATATCTGTTTTTCTGACCAGGTAATGACAGGATTATGCTTGTGTAACAAGGGAAGACCAAGTATCAGAGTATGTTGAGGTGTGGGGATAACATAAAAACTGATATCCTCAGAGTGTAGGGCACTGACCTGTAGTGTAAATTCTTCGGCGATCTGTTGGATAGTACCTTTGCCGATGGGTCGTCCATCTAGCGCCTCCACTGCTAGGGATGAATTACAAGCTGTTACAAGCTGAGTCTATCAGGGCCAAAGCAGAAATAGTTTTATTCAGAGTAGTAAGTTTGACAGATACATTGCTAATTGATGTGTGAGTGGTAGGAAGAATATTTGCACTCACCGATTTTGGCTCTCTTGGAGGATGTACAGGACAGGAGGATTTTAGGTGACCTTGCCTCTCCACAATATAGACATAGATGCTGTGTCCTTCGACGTTCTCATTCATCCGAGGTGGATTTACTCATCTCTAGCTGCATAGGATCTGGTTTGTATCTCCAAGTGTGTGAGATAGAATTGATTTCTCTGAGTGTCGTGAACATATCAGATTGTCAATTTGGATAGTGAGTTGAATATATTCGGTGAGACTCTTTCCCTCATCCTGGCAGGCCAGCTCAGATTGGAGTTGCTGATTTAATCCCTTGCGGAAAAGTAGCTTGAGTCTGTCTTCAACCCAATTGGTTTGCGCTGGTAGTGTGCAAAAAGAGCGTACTCAGCTGCTAATAGGCTTCCTTGAAAGAGGGATAGCAGTTGTTCACCAGGACATTTCCCCTCTGCCAGATGAAAACCTCTCAGAATTGTTAGAGGAAGGCATCGGACGTAGGGAAGATCGATCCATTAACTCGCCAGACAACAGTCACCCAGTTGAGTGCTTTTCCAGAGAGTAGAGAGCTGGTGAAGGCTATTTGACTAGATTCTGTGGGATAGAGAGAGGGTTGTTGAGTAATGAACAGTGAACACTGGAGTAGGAAACCTTTACACTTAGCAGGGTTGCCATCGAATTTCTCTGGGAAGTCCAGCTGGGGACTGATGGTAGCTGAAGGAGCTGGAGATATGCTAACTGGTGAGGGAACTGATGGCGGCGAGGCAGTAGCTGTAGAGAGTTGCATGCCCTGAAGAGTTTTAACAAGTTCCTCCGTCAGCATAGTTAATCGATTTAGCTGCTGGTGATGAGCAGCTAGCTGAGAGGTTTGATTAGTTAACTCCGTAGTCAATCGGGAAACCGGTGCTGGATCGTTGTATGGCGAAGTCTTCTGTAACGATAGGTCAGAAGCACGAGGATCCATTTGCAGCTTCATTTACAAAAACAGACAGGCAGGGTCAAATACCAGTAGACAGGAATAGTAGAGAAAAGGCAAAGGCGTAAACGAGGGACAGGCAATGGTCATGGCAGGCAGCAAACAATCACAGAATCCAAAAACAGTATAAACAATCGGGGCAGGCAGCAAACATGCAAAAAGCAGAGTAAACAGTCCAAGATCCAAATTTGGCATACACGTCAGAGTTGTTGGTCATTAGGGCTGTGCAAAGGCTGGCACATGGGTGGATGTCGACCCGAACAACTTTCGCTCTGAGACCAGTTAGCTCTGCCCAACTGTTTGTTTTAAGTGGTACACTTTCTGCTGCCAGTTGGTGGCACTATGCTCATGACTCACAATAGTCATATCAATGTCATCAGCCCACCACAATAAACATATTTTCCCAGTTTGACGTCAATTGCTCAATGCATGTTGTTGATATTGGAGACTACCTGTTTCTTATTTTTCTGCATAAATTTGCTGCCTTGGCACGGCAAAACCATTTGAGATATCAAAAATCTCTTTCCATAATGTTTACCAAGTTTGGTGCCAATCACATAAAATCCCTAGGAGGGGTATTTAAAAGTTCACGACATGTGCTTTCAAGAAAATACAAAATGGCCGACTTCCAACTGGGCAGAGCTAAGTGGTCTCAGAGCGAAAGTTGTTTGGGTCGACATGACCATTACACATACCAAGTTTCGTGTGTGCGTGTATGATATATGCACCATTTTTTGTGCCCTGTGCCAGTGGGCAATACTGAGTCCCTGCCCCATCCATGTGCAGCCTTTGCACAGCCCTAATGGCCAACAACTCTGACGTGTATGCAACTTTTGTGAAGTGATTGCCAAGTATGGCAACCCATACTCAGAATTTGACCTCTGCATTTAATCCAGTGGGCAGTAGGCAGCCATTCACTGCAGCACCCAAGAAGCAATTGGAGGAAGGGTGCCTTGCTCGAAGGAGCCTCAGTCATTTTCTGCTGACACTGAGAATTGAACACTTTGGGTTTCAAGTCCAAGTTGGGTTACAACTTCCCCACAATTCTTCACACAGAGGATGAAAAACAAGATGATCGCAGATGCTCAGATTTTCAGTTGTGACATGTCTTTACACCCTAGAAAAAATAAACTTGAACAATTTCAATTTTTTTACCTTTTACAAGCTGTTAGAAAACAGTTTTCTGTTGTTGATTGGTCAAAGGTCATTTGTGCATCGTGTTTGTGTTCTGTTCCGTCCTGAAAAAATTGTTTAAACTGAGAAGTGTGGTGATTTTTGTAGTTCCCACATAATACATCTTTACACTGTTTTGTGTATAAGGGATGGAGTACACCCTGGTTATTTTGTCCTGAGCCTGACAGTCCTATCAGTGAGTGTAAGAAATATAAAGAGATATTTTAACACACAAACACACACACCCTAAACACCTTTAATTTAACTGTATCACTCAGTTCTGCACGTCCTGTATGCTGTCTACTGTTTTTTATAATAAAAGTACAATTTCAAGACCCTGACATTGGTTCCTGTTCTTTTAACATGCTGGAAATGGTTAAATATATGTCAGATGCAGTTGTCCACACAGTAAGTTCTCTGACATCCATGTATTCCTTGCATAAGAACAAAGTCATGTACTCCAAGGATGCCTTGAGGGTAAAGAATTTATGGGCTAATTTTAATTTATGGGTGAACTATTTCTTCAAGACTAGCATGCTAGTAAAGCTTTTGTTTCTTTATCTTTGTTGTGAGATTTTCCTATTTTTTTAGCTCAGACTCTTGATTAGTGTGGGGAGTTGTAAGTACAACAGCTCAGCCATAATGACACCTCTCACTGCTAAAATTACCATCACGTTTCTCTGGCATCTCTCTGTTTGGTCTCATTAGAAGAGATTTCATCTAGGTCATTGACTAAATGTTTTCATTTGACATAAATTGCAGGTTGGTAAAAATAGTGCATAAACAGCCTCTCAGCTGAATTGATCATTGTGGTGAGGCTTGCATGCATCGTATTTCGCATTCAGAAGGCCATAAATGTGGAGTGGGTGTGATTTGTGAGCATGTTTGTATAGTTCTACTAATGTTACTGCAAGAACTTTTTGAGAACTTTTAGAGAGTGTTATTCAGCATTCTGAGAACATTAACTGTTAGCCTGGTCGTCTTGTGCCTTGCTGGCCGAGAGGTTACTGGTAGGAGTCTGGAGGGTCATTTGGAATGGGGCATTGGTCAGTCCAGTTAGGAAAACATATAAAAAACCGCACTACCACAGCTTGACTACCGAATGCGTCAAGTAAAAGGTCTATCAGTAACACTCAATACTCCCTTCCTACCTATCCTCTCCTCCTCTCCTTAATTGCTTGTAATCTGCTTGTTGACAGACTCTCCAGCTTGTCTGGCCTCTGACATGGTTGTAACCTGAGCCCCCCCATTCTCCCCCAGAGTATGAGGACAGATTTGGCTAATGCACAGAAACACATGGACACACATGTGCTTGGGTCCAATAATGGGGGCAGCACTTACCAAATAGGGATGAAGACAGAGGTTTAACCACCTCATTGCTGCTTGCAGCTATCAAAGTCATCTGTGCCTGCCAGCTGCAGATGCCAATGTTTGCAGATGCAAATGCTTGAGCAGAGGGAGAAGGGAGAAATTTCTTCACCTCCACAGATGTTGCTCCACTGAGAATTTATGACACTGTCATCTCAGAGTAAACAAGATCTCACTCAGATATGCCCTACATCTCAATTCTATATATTCTATCTCAGTTCTATACTATAGTACATGTAGACACTGCACAATAAATTGTTACCAAATAAAGAAAGAAAAAGTCTTTAAAACTGAGATGAAATGAAATCATGTATTTAATGACAAAAAATTAAGCATCAAGTACACAAAAATAAAATCTTTTTGTATTGACATCTTTGTAGTCTACGTAAGCCTAAAACCGCAAGTGAAGAAGAAAAATTAAACATAGAAAATTAAAACTTCTCTCGTTATTTTGAGTTATTAAGTCGTTATTTCGAGTTAGTAAGTCGTTATTTCGAGATATTAAGTCGTTATTTCGAGATATTAAGTCGTTTATTCGAGTTAGTAAGTAGTTATTTCGAGTTATTAAGTCGTTATTTCGAGATATTAAGTCGTTTATTCGAGTTAGTAAGTCGTTATTTCGATTTTCGCGTCTCGTTAAGGCTTGTAGTAATGTTGATATCAGGCACTAGAGGGCAGAATAAGACAGTGAATCTATTAAAGAATTTATTGTAGTTATTGCAGTACTGTTAAGCACTTTTATAAGTTGGCAAGAGTTTCTGATCGGGCCAATAAAGGTCATAAAGCACGTAAAGCAAATAACAATGTAATTATCGAAGTCCTACACCATAAGAAGAATTAATAGGCGCTTATATGAGTTAACAAATAACTATAACAAATAAACCAAATCTAATAGGTGTAATTCATTGTGTATTGAAGTTGTATAAAGAGCAATACTGGCAATTACCACACAACTATACAGTTATTAATGTTTTGAATAGCGTTTATGTTTACCAAATCAAACACTAATCACAGTCAACACGCTAACATTGCAGAGACTTACAGTAAATCTACGAGGACCATATTCGTAGCAAATAATGTTCCAACGACTTACCTTTGTGATTCCCATATTCGTCGTGGCGATGTTACAGTTGAACGTTGTTGGAACTTGGCGAGTCCTAATGATCAACTGTTGTGAAGACTTAACTGGGCCGGACCTTATTCAAACCCCTAACCTCTTCATTAGGGGTCACAAATTCAATAATTATATTACAATAATTAATCCTTAACTCAATAATTAACGTATTCTTTGTAGGGTGTTATTAATTGTTTATCAAAATTAATTTAAATAAGTCAACATCAATCACACTTTTAAAGATTCTATTCTATTTTTCTAGTGCTTTTAAGTCATTTAAAAGTCATTTATAATGTAATTTTTAACTTACATTATAAATTACATTATATTAATAACAATGACTACAAAACAGTATAAAGAATTCAAAGCAGATGTTTATTGACAGATAAATAATTAACTAGGCTAGCAATCTTATCTTACCTTTTTGATTCCAATTTAGTAGACTCTATAGTTGCAATAATCAAAAACTTCTCGGTTACAGTCACAAACATCAGGGTATGTTCTATTATGTGTCCAATCTTTCGGAAATCAGTAAAATATATATTTACTCTCACATTTGTAAATTACTGAATCTCTTTGCGGAAGTGAGAGCCTGTGCTGGAGAAGAGACGCGCGCGCTAAGCAAACACTCGGATTCATGATTGTTGCATTTTCATACTTATTCACTGTATGAATCTAATGTACTTTAGAACAACATAATAGATCATGTCACGTCATGTCATTGACACAATGAAATGAAATGAAATGAAATAGAAATTTCAGTCTGACCAATCAAGTAAATACCTAAAACAAAGACTAGTCTGTATTTTATAAAAAATAAACTTGACATGAAAGGGTGTAGGAGTAGTTTTTAATGTTTTATTTGGCAACTCCAAACATAATTAGTTTATAGATAACTGAGATTATGCTGTTCCCCATACTGGATCTGAAACCCTAATGCCTGCATTAGATGTACCATTAAAAGTTGTGACAGAGGCACACTTAAAGGTTTGTAAAATATGACTCTTTCGCTCTCTCTCTCTGGACAGATAGGGAGTTGTCTGCTGTGGATTTGGCTCAGACAAGCTGTTGGCAATGGGTTGGTTTACTGTGTATAATCCTCAAATTTGTTTGCCTTTTAGGCTTGCATTTCAACAGAGGCCACCCAGGAGAATCTCTCTCTTTTGGCAGCAGCCTCTGCCTGTCACTGATTCTCTGTTTACTCTGCTAGGTTCCTGAACTCTGCAATTACAGATATATGTCACAGAATCGCTCCTCCAACTGATCATTTCTCTTTCTGCCATCAGCTACTGTAGGTTTTGCATCACACATCATCACTGCTTTTACTTGGTACTTTTTATTTTATCTCCAGTTTTATTTA
The DNA here is from genome assembly GCA_036877525.1 of Chromobotia macracanthus. Lineage (NCBI taxonomy): Eukaryota > Metazoa > Chordata > Actinopteri > Cypriniformes > Botiidae > Chromobotia > Chromobotia macracanthus. Next base: position 629,438 of record JAZGTH010000050.1, read on the forward strand.
TCTCCAGAACACACTGTTCAGACATAAACACACTTGTCAGAAATAAAAGAATCAAAGACACTTTAATGAAAAAAGTGACACGTGCTCTTTTGCCCAAAAGAGGTTGGAGTTTGAACCAGTGAGTTTACATCCTCTGTGAATGTTTTCTTCTATGCACTCACTGCTGGTTTTATGTCATCCTGAGCATTTTACATGTCCCACAGGCCTCCATTTACAGGGCAACACTGCAAATCTGCCATGCTGATCTATTTAGTGGCTCACATTTGTGTTAACATTGTTTACCCTCCATTGGAAAGCCAAATTTTGTAATTTCAAGTTATTTCACACAAAGCCTGAACATTCCTGCATCCTTACATTTGTATGCATTTTTATGATGCAACTGTAGCGTAATCTTTTAGTGTGATGTCATGTTTAACCAGCATGGGGTGAGCTAGTTTAACCAGCATAGGGTGAGCAGCTAAATAGATCAGTGAGTCAGATTTGAGTGTTGCCATGTAAATGCAGGCCTGTGGGACATGCTCGGGATGACATAAAACCAGCAGTGAATGCACAGAAGAAAATATTCACAGAGGGTATAAACTCACTGGTTCAAACTTAAACCTTATTTGGGCAGAAGAACACGTGTGCCACTTTTTCATTCTCTTCCACAAATACCTGACACAAGTATGACAAAGAAAACTAACCTTTTCTCCTTTCTCTGAACAGCTATCACCTCTTTCAAGCACTGAAATGTTGTACTCTTAGTAAAAATTGTAACTGTGGACGGCTAAAGTTATTGCCTTATGATTTATCGCTTCTTTTTTCCTTACCTTGTAAGTCGCTTTGGATAAAAGCGTCTGCTAAATGTAAATCTAAATGTAAATCCAGCCAACGGCAACTGAACATCACACGTGGGGTGACATTTACATTTGCATTTGGCAGAAACCTTCATCCAAAGCAACTTACAGTACATTCAAGATATACAACTTATCAGTATGTGTTTCTTGAGAATCGAACCCACAACCTTTGCGCTGTTAACGAAATGTAATACTCTACCAATTGAGCTACAGAAACATCAGGACATCAGGACCATGAGGCTTAAAATACATAACCGAGACAAACACAAACAGCTGTTCCAATTTTATCCATAGGGCAGCTCTGTGGACTTAACCAGATTATGCTTTTTCTGGTCCTCACTGGAGAAGGGACAGCCAAACTCACTGTTCTGGAACCCTCCTCAGAGAGTGCGAGCCTCCCAGTGCTGCGATGTCTCTGGGACACTGAGAACTAAGCTTGGCACCAGAGATGGCAGGGTTGACAGATTGGCCTCCTGAGGGCACCAAGGAGAAATGGACAGCATATATTGAGACGTTAAACCTTTCTCCCCAGAGGAGCCTGCCCTTAGAAGCCTGACGCTCCTAGGGATTTTTCACTGAAGCCTTTCTAGTGAGAATAAGAAAGGCTTTAGCAGCCTTAATCCTCATTCTCATTGTGGGGAGCACAGGTAGTGACACTTTGCTTTTACTTCCCCGATGGGTGGAGCTTGTTGATGTCTGGGGCTGCTCCTGCCCAGTAGCTCTCATGACCGGAGCTTGGAGAAGGAGGTAGCTCTGGAACGCCGCTATTTGTCCCCTTGTCTCCTGAATTGGCATTCCCGAAAAGGCTTCTTTTCTTTGATGTCAGACTATAAGGGCCGTCTTAGAGCAGCCGATGACTTTGACCATCTCCCTGGTAGCCTGAAGAGACAAAGCTCTGGAATAGTGTCCGGGCCTACCTCCTCGCTTGCACTGAAATCTCATACCATGTTGGCCTTGTATGCCTGCAACACAGCCATTGTATGCAAACACATATCAGCTTGACTCATTGCCATATAGGCTTTGCAGACCAAAGCCGTTGTTGTTCTGCATGGCTTAGTGGGCAGTGTCAGAGCCTTTAGGGACAGTGCTGTATCAGGGGACAGATAGCTTGCAAGCATCCGTTCCACCTTAGGCATCACCTCATACCCCTGCTTATTCAATAATTTATAACATGGGGACTGAAGAGATGGGAGCAATACGGTTTCTTCCTTGAGCTTAACACCTTGTGTGGAGATCAGGGAAAAATTATAGGCCGTGACATGGAGGTTGTGCTTTGATAGGCAGAAAGCCAATTTACTCTTAGGATGAATGTCCTGCTTCTCAGCCGGCCAATCAATTTTAAACTTAGCTATGGCATGAGTATAACCTCCACCAGGTCCTCATATGCTCTCTCCTTGGAGCTAGACCACTGCAGCATCAGACTTTCACTGGGGGGGAAAAACACAGCGTTGGCTTATCTTCAACTCCTCAGCTAAATCAATCAATATGAGATCCCCATTACTGTACCCATCACTGAGCCTTAGCAACAGCAGGAGCAGAACCGCAAAAAAACATGAGACTGAGCACCCTTCTCAAAGCATGCCAGCTGGGGGCAGAGCACATGAACAGGCGTGACTTGCAATGGGCATAGTTAGCCCCCTCAAGAGCTAACCATGCAGGCTCCTCTTTAAGACAAACAATGCACATCATGTGTATCGCACAATAATGTAGCTGACATTGTTCTGAACGTGGTTTTATGCTTCCTGCTCCTGACATCACCCCTGTGACACTCAGTTTTGCCTTTGGCTGGATTTGACATATGCTTTAGGACATAGTTACAAAGAAGTGTTCCCATAGCTTTGCTATTAGTGACACACCAGGAGCTCCATTCATCCCCATGCCATTTCAAACCTTTCCAAATCTTTGGTGGAACACCATATATAGATATATAATATATAGATATAACACTTTACACTAAGTTTCCATTTACTAATACAGTTAATCAGACATATCTGGTAATATTAGTTAATGCACAGTGAACTAATATGAATAAACAATGAACAGTTTGCATTGACTAACATTAACAATAATTAATAAATGCTACAATAGCATTTTCATTGTTAGTTCATGTTGGCTACTGTTAACAAATGTTTTTGAGTGGTGGGATTCATGTTTATATTAGTGTTTATGTTTGGTTTTCTGCTGATGAGGGGGAATAGGCAACATTTATTTCTCTTTACTCTGACCCATGATCTTCTCAGACACTTACCCCCAAGGAATTGGTGTCACAGGCAGGAGGTCTCAGACTGGTGGGGTAACAGTGCAGGGCATTGTGTGGCTTCCTGAGTCACCCCGCAAATTTTGAAACAAACCCTTTCCATCAGGGAATCAGGAGGTTAACATAAGCCAATTACCAAAATAGTTAAGGTGGAGACAGGAAAGACAATATTTACCAAATGATTGCCAGAGCAATGTGCCACACAGAAAAGATTCTGGGTAAAAAGTGTTTGTGTTTCTGTTTCTAAATGTTCAGAGAGAGCATGCGTCCTGTAAAAACATCTGGACAGGGAACATGGTTGTCATGTGACCATCTCTGCAGAAGTCTGAGAGAGACAATGCAAACAAGCAGCACAAGGTTACAATAACACATACAAATACTCTATGTACCATTATACATCTTTTACAACTGTTAGAAGACAGTTCACTCAAGGGAAAAAAAAATCATCCATAATGTATTCATCTTCCTGTCATTTCAAACCTGTGATTTTTTGCTTCTGAGGAACACAAAAGAAGATACTTTCAAATATGTTGCCAACCAAACAACAGTGGCACCCACTGACTTCCATTGTATGGGAAAAACCACTGAGACGTTTCTCAAAATATTGTTTTTTTTTTGTGTTCCACAGAAGAAAAAGTTATACAGGTTTGGAATTACATGTGGGTTAGTAAATAATGAAAAAATCATTTTTGGATGAACTAGCCCTTTAAAATGAGTATGAAGCAGTGCAGCGTAGATCATTTTGTATTATTTTTCTGTCATTTTTATTATGTTTACCTCTTACTTTTTCCTCTCTTTTGTTACACTACTGTATGACTCTTTCTTCACTGGTCTTCTCTCATTATTGTCTGTCTTCCTGCTTGTGTTGGTGGAATGTTAAAAAATGTTACAGAATTAAAAATGTATAACGTTCTTATAAGACAAACAATAACATTAATACAGCATCTACAAATTGACATTGAACACTGTAGAACATTCAAAATAATACTTTTAACCTTTTGTTAGCTGAGATGGTACTATAAGTGTTTTGGGCAGAAAAATAAGTATCATTATCTGGTAATCTGGTCCTCTAACTGTATTGTATGGTGAAGAAATAATTGAAAGTCATTGGTGTTTTATCACCATTAGTGTTAATTTCACTTGGAAACTTCTGTAAATTGTATGTATTAGTACATCAGTATGTATCAGTGCTGGGGTTTTTGTAGTCATGTTCTTCCAGTGATACTAGGTGGGGATCAAAATATGTTTGTTTGATCACAATAACTCCGGATTGATCAGGGTTTTGTTGGAGTGTCAGTCAGAAAGTCGCAGACATACCAGAGGAAATATTCCCATGGCTCTCTCAGGTCTGAGTAGATAATAATGCAGGGAGGGATTAGGACCCTTGCAGACCCCTGTGGGCATAACCCTGTCTGCCTTAATGTCTGCAGAAGAGCTTTTAGAGAGCAAACACAAGGTCACACTGATTAAAACCAGAGATGAGTCTGAGAGAGCCGGAGGGAGGATGTTTGATTTCAGTGCCTTGGACTCCACTTATACCATGTAATTCGGCAAGCACATTTTCTCTTCAATGTGTGTGTTTTAAGAGACAGATGCTGTTTGGACAGTGTGTGTGTGGGTGGGTGGCTGGCTGATTGCATAGTGACGACAATCTCAGAGTCTTTATAAAGCCTGAGCTGAAGTGAAATGTTGGCGGTGGTTGGAAATCAAAACATTCCTCTTATCTGAAAACCCCTTTCACCCAATATCTCCAGGTTATTGGGTGAGATAAGCTGCAAACGCCCACAGACATCCTCTTGGGATGAGATGTTTGACCAGCAGCACAGAGACTCCCACTGCTCCACAGAGCCCAGCATTCAGGGACAAGGCATATGTATCGCTGAGTTTTTTATAAAACAAAAAAAAAAATAAACAGATCTCAATGAAATCATTGTATTTACTTTTCTATTTAATTTCTTAATACACATTCCTGATGTTGTTTGGAATGATTCTTTGGGATCTGGAAGAAAGACAAAAATCAAGATATAATAAATTGATATAAAAAGATATAAAAGATATAAGATACAAGATATAAAAGTCTCTAAAATTTTTAGAATGTCCTTTTTCACTCAAGAAACACTGGAAATTGATTTTATTACACCAGTCTTTGCAATTACATTTATTAATTTGGCAGATGCTTATGACACAGTACATTCAAGTTACACATTTTATCAGTACACATGCTCTCTGGGAACTGAACCCATGACCTTTTGCACTGCCAACAATGCTCTACCAACTGAGCTATAACAACACAGTCTGATGTTGTCAGTTATAATTGCTTACATAATTGCTTGTTCTACTAATGTTATTGCAATAATGTTTTGACAACTGTGAGAGAACAATGTTCTGATAATGTTCCCTGTTAGCTGGGTAAACATTTCTTTGCAGTCCTCAACATATCTATGTGTGTTACTGTACATGTATTTCCATGTTTGTAAAAACTGAGAATTTGATTGAACTATACAGGAAGATCGGTCTATGCAAGAAAGTGAACATTATTTACAACAGTCCTGAGCACGTTTAGAATGCAAGCTTCATGTCGCATCTAAGAACACAAAAGCACTATAAAATAATGCCACGAAACTTACATTCCAAGTGTTCTGATGTCAAACCTTTTTGGTATAAAACACTTCTCTACTCCTGTTGTGGACTGCACTGTAATGAATAAGATGCTATGATTTCAGGATAAACAGACAGATTCAATTGCAGGCTCAACATAAAGTTTATTTATCAAAGAATACAATCTGGGAGAGACTCAAAACAAAGGACAGAGCAGAGAGCTGCGCCCAGTGCAGGGGTTGGCGGTGAAGTTGTGCCGGGGGGAACACTTATCAGATGGGCAGGTAAGGAGGAACAGATTTAACCCAGATAGAACAGGACCAAAGCCAGGCTTTAGGGGTCTAAGGAGCTGCTCCAGGCAAAGGACACCTAAATAACAGGACTAGCTAGGCACTGAAACCAGGACCGGACAAGACTAGCAAGAATGACTAGACAGGACCAGCAGGACCACAGAGGAGAAACACACAGCGTCTGACATCTAGCAGTTCTCTCACTGTATAGGCAGGAGATCCATCCACTAGGAGTGGGGGAGGAGGCGGTGGCAGACAGGACAACTGCTGATACCAGGTGCTGGGATCCTGGGATGCCAAGCAGCGGAGAGGCCCCAAAAGCAAGAGGCAAACTGGGGACCCCTATCCAAAACCATACATACCAGGAGACCATGGACCTGGAAGACATGTTCAAGTCATCTCTCTGGCTAACAAGAGCTTTGGCAAGTGAATTAAATGAACCGATTTAGAGAACCAGTCAACCACCGTCAGGAAAATGGTGTTACCTCTCGAGGGGGCAATCCAAAGAAAAAGTCAAGGGCGATGTGTGGCCAGGGTTGAGAGGTGCGTGGTTAGAGATCTTACTCTGGGCACATGTTAAACAGGCCAACACAAACTGCCGAACATCCGACCTCATGGAGGGCCACCAAAATCACTGTTGGATGGCTGCCAGTGATTTCTGAGCACCTGGGTGACAGAGCAGCTTGGAAGTGTGAACCCACTGAAGGACTTCAGGTTGCAGTGTAGCTGGTACAAACAGTTGACCCTCCAGGCACCCCCTTGGAACTTCTACCCCTTGTCCAGCCTCCTTTACTCAACGTTCATCACCCCAGATAAGAGAGCCTACCACCACCCCCTTATGAAGGATGGTCTCATCTGGAGTCTCCATCTCTGGATGTATGAACTGATGGGAGAGAGCATCAGGAATTTAACATTCTTGGAACTTAGCTGGTATGAGAGGTTAAAGATAAAATGGCCAAAGAAGAGTGCCCATCTGGCCTTGCTGTGCACTCAGCCTCCTGGCTGAACATGTGTTGTCATTTAAACCCCTGTAATCAATGTAGGGGTGATGGGATTTGTCCTTCTTCTTTAAAAAGAACATTGCACCAGCAGGTGAGGAAGAGAGATGGATGAGGCTGGCTTCAAGTGATTTGCGAATATACTTCTCTGTGGTCTCTCAAGCAGACAGGCAGTAGTCGGTTGATTGGGTAGTTGACTCCTGGTTAAATGAGCAGCACAGCAATCCTGACGGCGGCATAAATGGCTGTCCACCCATAGGGCCAGGACAATGAGACTGTCATGGTCAGGAGAAGCTTGTTCATCTTGAATCCCCTCAGCCTGTCCCTCCAAAAACCTGGAACACAGTGCTCCTTCATTCCAGTCACACATGACCACCAAGGTTCTAAACTGGATAGCAAACTCTGTAACAGAACATCCCCTGATTCCCCTGAATTAGTCATGACAGTCAGGAGGCTGCCCCATCATAGGCAATCTTGGCTTCCTTCGAAGCATAGTGGTGAGACTGCAGGGCAAAAATCAGGGAACACTGGGATAGGAATGCCCGGCACAAGTTCAGGTGCCTGTCATACATACTGTGTATACCCATACATGGAGAGACAGGACTAGCTATGCATTGAAACCAGTACAGGACAAGAATTACTAGACAGGACCAGCGGGACCACAGAGGAAAAACACACAGCATAAGACTGGGCATCGCATCCAATGTTCTGACACAAGACTGAAAACACAAGGGCAATAAATAGTAAGGCAATGAGACAGTAACAAGGGCAAGCAGGTGAAGGAAATATAACCAAATGAGCAACTAATGAGGATAACAAGAAGGGTGGGGACAGACCCCACAATAGAGCACATGGCTAGCTGACAATTCAATGACCATGTGCTCTAACAAACAACAAAACAAGAGACAAGGATCAAGAGTCAGTGCTGGGTTGTTTTTGAAATATTTTAAGACATAATTTATTATATTTAGTATATAGACGTATTAGTCATTGGTTCCACATTGTCTCTGCACAATATGGATGACAATATGGTTCACACACAACAATGCTCAAATCTGAATTCCCACACACAACCACACTTTGATTCAGTTACTAAACAAGAGCATACTATAATCTTCTACTGTTTTTATAAACAGCTAATTATGGTAATGATTATTCCAAATCCTAACATTACTCCAAAACTTTATTCTTCAGTTATTCTTCATCCCAAATGTCCCAAAAGGGAGTCATGTCAGATCAGGGGGAAAAATGTCCTCTTAAAGCAAGTGAACCTCCACAAACACACACACACTTCCTTATGTGGAATGTGTGGAGCGTGTGCCTTTAAGGATGAAGTGCCCCCACAACCCACATCCAAAACACACACACTCTAATTTCGGTAACCCTGATGCTCTCATTGGTAAGCGAGTAAATGGTCAACACCTCTAAACATTTGTGCAGGAATTATGTTCAACATTATTTATTGTATTCAGAATTAAATATATTTTTGTATTATTGCTTTGCTGTGTGTGTGTGTGAGTGTGTGTGTGTATGAGTGAGTATGCTTGTGTGAGTTTGTGATGTGTGTTTGCGTGTGTGTACTGGTATTTGTTGTTTCCAAGGACACGTGTATAATGACATGTATATAACAGTGTAAACATGGTGTTAGAGGACACTGTGTCCCAATAAAACAAATGGATTAAAAAACATACTAAATGGTGTTTTTATTTTAATAAAAAATGCCAGGAGTTTTCTGTGAAGATTAGGTTTAGGTGTGTGTTTATGGGAGGTGGATAGAAAATTTGATTAGCTCAATATAAAAATCATTACGCTTGTGGAGAGTCCCCGTAAACCAAATATGCAAGTATGTGTGTGTGTGTGTGTGAGGATGGTGAGCTGCTTTTGGCAGACAGACAGGAGCTGGAGGGTCATTTACTTAGCAATAGTTTCCAGATGCCTGTTAATTATACTGCCTGCATCTCATTTCTACTGGACAAACTCAATTGGTGTTTAGACGAAGTTAATATTATTTACTATACCTTAACTCTACTTGTACTCATAGAACATGCCCTAACTCTACCTATAACTCTAAACCTCATAGAAATCTGCTAATATCAGTAGATTTTAAACTATGATTTGACCAATTTATGAGTATATTACATAAGGCACCATTTGATAGGTTTCATTATATTATTGAGGACATTTTTTATTAATAACGGCCTCACTAATGTATAATAGGTGCCTGTAAACACACGCTACATCACAATACATTCACTGTCACACTGTGCTTTCACAGTGTAAAACATACAAACTCAGATGGTATCCTTCCTCTGGTCCTCAAGTCTTTCTACATGATGCTGCATTCTTCCCATGTGCTGCTTTGCCCATACAATGGCTCAGTGTTCAGATGTGTCGTAGTCATGCTGAACACAAGTAAATTAGACAGCCAATGAAAGCAGCAGCTGCAGCATGCACCCTGAATTATGGAAGCAGATGTTTCTGCCGGTGGGTTCTCATTCTCCCAAAGAGAAGCACGTTGACATCTTTCTTTTTTCAAAACTAAAAACTTAAAATAACTTTTTATAATTAGCAGAGGACATCTTGTGCATTTCTGTGGGTGTTTGAGATTGGCATCTATTACTTAAATGTACATCACTATATCAAAGTGTCAGGGGGGTCCACCTCTACACTTCTACCCAATTCTGATTAATAATTAAGGTGTTTTTTGGGTAAAGTTACCTTTTCAATTTAAACAGTTTTTCACTGTACATTGGTACACAAATTATTTACTCATATAGACTTACAAAATTAAATATGTATTTATTTGATTTCTTGTTGATCTAATACATTTATTTGAGATTGAAATTTATATTTTGAGTATTTTGTCTTGTAGTATATGAAACAGATATAAACAAATATATGTTTATTGTACATAAAGACATGCTCCTTACAGTTTCCCCTGTGTTGTTATTTCTCTTATTTTTCTCAACAGAATTATTTTATTAAATTCAATTAAATATTGCCACAATCAGTGCCGTAGTTTTATATTAGGGGGCAGTTGTGGCCTACTGGTTAGTGAGTCAGGCTTCTAATCAGAAGGTTGCTGGTTCGATTCCAAAGCTGGAAGGTAGCAACTGAAGTGTCCTTGACCTTCAGGACCTTACCCCAATTGCTCTCTGGGCTGCCCATTGCTCAAGTGCAATGACAAGTGCTGTTACACTGCTGAGGCAGCTTAGATGAGAAAGTCAGTTATCTTTGACAGTTATCTACAATATCTTTGCAGCACAAAAGTAAAATTAATATTATGCACGTATTTCACAACTTGTATTATGTGCATCTCAGAAAAAGTCTGGGACCCTTAATGGTGATTAACATTTTTTTCATTATGTCTTGGTTATTGTTACACTAGCATGCTGCCAGTGCTCTTGTGCTCTACCAGAGGACACTCCTTCTGCCTTTTCTATTATTTACTATGGATTCCATTTCCCATGTGAAATGTGTTTTCATAATCATGTTACCTGTGTCTCATTGTCTCTGGCTATTTATACCCGGTCATCTCATTCATTTAGTGCAAAGTCTTGTTAGTTGTAACAATGCAATTCTAAGCATTCTCTCTGTGTGGTGCTCTCTGTGTCTGTGCCCCAGTTTCCCTGAGTTTTGACCATTGCAAATGTTTTCTGGATTACCCCTTGTGTTGCCCTTGGACTTTAAATTTGGATTGTGTTTAATAAAGTCTGCATTTAGATCCTTAAAGTTGTGTTCTGGGGCAGTATATTAGATAATAATAATAAGAAGAATTCAGGTAATATAAATAAGTAAATAATAAGTAAATAATAACTTATCAGATTATAACAACATCTGTTATCTATAATAACATCTATAATAAAATCAGCACACAGCACCAAACATATTTCCCAAGTTTGATGCAAATCACTTAATGCATGTAAAAGATACGAGACACTTCCTGTTCTATTTTTTGCCATACATTGATTGCCTCAACATGGCAAAACTATTCAATATATCTAAAAACTGTTAACCATTTAGTATCTTCAATATCTTTTCTTTTTTCTGAAAAGAGAATTATTTTAAACTCTTTCAAAACTTTTAAGTGACACACTTCCTTCTGCCAGTTGGTGGCCTTATGAATGTGACTCATAAAAGCCAATCTATGTCATCAGTCCTCAGAACCAAATATACAACTCAGGTTTGAACGAAATCACTTAATACACAGAGCATATATGAGAGATAAATGTTTTTGTGATAAATTAATAGCCTTGCCATGGAAACATTGTTAGAGATATCAAAACTCTAGCTAATGAATGCAGTTGTGAAACTTGTCCAGCTTGATAAAAAGTTTGAAATTTGGTGACTGTAGGCAAAACTAACCCCATCAATCAAAAGGGGGCGCTAAAGAGCCCCTCCACCACACCCATGTGTAAGGTTTTGCCCATGCCTAATGACCAACCACTATGATGTGTGTGCCAAATTTCAAGCATGTTAAGCATCTGAACATAGTTTTACTGTTTAACACATTATCATGGCAACATAATTTAAGGTATCACAAATACTTAAAATTCACGACATGCACTTTTCAGAAAAAATGGCTGACTTCCTTATGGGCAGGGCTAATGGGTATCAGTGTGAAAGTTGTTTGTGTTATTTCATTTCATATTCATTTATTCATTTACAGTTATTTCATATTAATTTTAAAGTTTTGATAAGTTTATTATTATTCATAAATTTAAAAAAAATACGAACAAAGAAAAAGTGTTTCCAAACTTTTGACTGGTAGTGTATATGTGTACAAAATTTCGTACAGGTCCATGCATGTATGATATATGCACCATCTTTCTGTGCCCTGTACCAGAGGGCTCTACTTAGCCCTCCTGCCCAGCCCTTATGCCAGTCTTTGCCAGGGCCTAATGGCCAATGACTCTGACATGTGTGCAAAGGTTCAGGAGTTTATAAACATATTACAGGATCCAAAACCCTGAAAACCTTAAAAAAGAATTAAAAGATAAAAATATATACATAGCTGCAAGAAGCAATGATGGGCTCAAGCTCTATTGTGCCATCGCCCCCTGGTGCGTCTCAGACAATACATAGCTGTCACCTTTTTTTATTCCAAAAAACTCCAAAACTCACAATAGCCACATCATTGTGATAAGCCCACAGCAACAACATATTTCTCAAGTTTGATGTAAATCAATCAATGCATGTTTACTGTTTTATTTATTGCCATACATTGATTGCCTCGCCATGAGAACACCATTTAAGATATCAAGAATCAGTTTACAGTTTAGCATTTTCAGTATTTTTTTTTGACAAAGTATGAAGCGCCTTGTGTAAATTTAAAAGAACACTTTAACACTGTTTTAAAAAACATTGTTTTCCTTTTGGCGCTATGACTGTGACAATAGCCACCTCTATGTCATAAGTCCCTACGATCAAACATACAGCTCAAATTTGAACGAAATTACTAAATTCATGCAGCAGCTATGAGTCACGTCCTGTTTCCATTTTTTGCTCGGCAACAATGTTTGAGATATCAAAAATCCCTTCACAATTTAGCATCCTCACGCGCAATAGTCATATCAATGTCATCAGCCATCCATAATAAACACATTTGCCAAGTTTGACGTCAATAGCTCATTGCATGCTGTAGATATTAGAGACTTCCTATTTCCCATTTTTCACCATAATTGTACAGCATCATCATGACAGCACTGTTTGAGATATCAAAATCCCTTACAATTTTGAATCTTTAAAGTTTTGGCATTATGCTCACCAAGTTTGGTAACAATCACATAAATCCCTTAGGAGGAGTATTTAAAAATTGTGACTTTTTGGAATTGACCAAAAATATACATATAATCCAAAATGGGCAACTTCCTGTTGGGTGGAGCTAATTAATGGAATCTTGAAAGTTGTGCGGCTTGCTGTGAAGAGCAGATTGTACGTAATTTTAGTCTAAAGTTGCAACTCCTATGATGTACTGTACTCTGTGCACCTAAACTATATACTATGCACATTTTTAGCATGGTAGTGTTGTCCCACACACTTATCATTCTTTTACTACACAGAATCATTTTGTGTAGTATCATTTAGAATCAATTGTTTTGCTGGCCTATCAAATGCATGCCTATGTGCCTACCTTTGCCCAGCCTTAATGGCCGACAAGGTGTGTGACAAATTTCAGGAGTTAATGAGCATGTTAAGGAACCCAAAGGAAAAACACTGGGCTCTTCAGACTTTCAGTGCTTGGGCCCTAATAACCAACCTAAGGACAATAAACCTTTATACGTTTGTTTACCAAAATGAGAATCCCTGCCTGTAACTTTGTTAAAAAAAATATTCAAATATATTTTTAAATACTATGAAATACTCTAATAAAGTTATCTACTATGTGTAAAATATGACTTCTGTGCTGTTCCTTCTGTAATGATGATGGTGGAGGGAACAAGTTATTACATTTTATAAAAGAGTTGATCAAACTGTTACATTTTAAATGTGTTTTGCATGGTAGACTGAACACCTTTCAAATAAAGTTACCAGATAATGTGACTCAGTTCAGAATGTTTTTAATGATATCAGTAGTCTCAAGTGCAGAATTATCCATTAAGCATTTTATGCTGTCATTTCGATTTCAGTTCATGTCCTTCTCAACATTTCTGTGTTGATCAGTGTTTGCAGTATATGTGTCTGTCCTAAAATTTTTCTTTAAACGTCTGTTGATGTGTTTCACTGTATCTTAGTACAGAGCACAGAAGTGTGTGTGAAACACATGGTTTACATAACAGCTAAAGAGGCTGAGTTCTGGAGAGAGAGGGTATTAGAGGTAATTTACTTATTTAGAGCAAAAAGAAAAAAATCACAGAAGCTGTGATTGTAAATGGATGTACAGCTTATCTGAGCTCTAATCAAAATGCCCGCAGGAGGAAATGTAGGAGCACAGAGACACTGTACCCCCATTACCACCCCAGAGATCATACCAGCCCTATGATGTACTGTACTTTGTGTACCTAAACGATATACTATGCACGTTTTTAGTAGGGTAGTGTTGTCCCACCCTTAACATTGTTTTACTACACAGAATCAGTTAGAATCAGTTTTGCTGGCCTATCAAATGCATTCATCAAAAGACACACTTTTACTGCTAGCTTGAATGTATTTAGCTACACACCCTCTATAATGTAAAAAATTTTGACTAAGCTGTTATTAAGCATATTGTTTTAAATTATGTTAATTTCCTTATATTATTTACATTTAGGCATTTAGCAGAAGGTTTTATCCAAAGCTACTTACAAGGTGAGGAAAACAACAAAGCGATAAATCATAGGAATGCAATAATATTAGCCGTACATAGTTACAATCTTTTTTCCGAGAGTACAGCATTTCAGTGCTTGAGAGGCAATACCTGTTGGGACAGAGAGGAATAAAAAAGGTTAGTAGCTTTTTTTCTTATTTTTTCATACTTTTGTCAGGTATTCATGGAAGAGGCAGGTTTTTAGCTGTTTTTTGAATGTAGTTAGAGATGTAGTAGACCGAACAGAGTTTGGGAAATTATTCCACCAGCAAGGGATAGCGAAGATGAACCTGCGAGGAAGTGATTGAGTGCCCTTTGAAAACTGTATTACCAGGTGATGTTCTTTTGCTGACTGTAGGGCAGAGGTGTTAGAAGTGAATGAGTTTGTGAAGGAAGGTTGGTGCAGAGCCAGTAGTGGTTTTGTATGCAAGGAGTAGAGATTTGAACTTGATGCACGCAGCAACTGGTAGCCAGTGAAGGGCAATGAAAAAAGGTGTGACATGGGCCCTTTTAGGTTCTTTGAAGACCAGTCCAGACCTGAAATGACAAGGGCCTGGACAAGGAGCTGTGTCATATGATTTTTCTGATGTTATACAAGGCAAATCTACATGAGAATGTTGTTTTGGCAATGTGATCAGAAAATGTCAGCTGGTCATCAAAGATTATACCAAGGTTTCTGGCTGTCCTTGCTGGTGTTAGGGTTGTGCCAAAGAGAAGAAAATCTGGGTATCATCAGAATAGCAGTGGTAAGAGAAGCCATGTGATTGTATAATAGGACCTAATGATGTGATGTAAATGGGAACCAGAAGAGATCCATAGACTGATCCCTAAGGGACCCCTTTGACCATGTGATGTGATTTGGACAGCTCACCTCTCCACGACACCCTGAAGGATCTCCAGCGAGGACAGGATGTTAAGTAGGATCTTGTGGTTGACCGTGTCAAAGGCTGCAGCACAGTCTCTGTGGAGTGGTTGCTCTTGAAGATAGACTGCATGTCATCAAGCCGGTTATTTTGTGAGAGGAAAGATGTCATCTGATTGAGAAAAGCCTATTCAAGTGTTTTTGCTGTGAACTGGAGGAGTGATACAGGTCTGTAGTTGTTAGTAAGTGAAGTGTTGCGCATGGGCTTTTTAAGCAGAGAAGTAACCAGGGCTTGCTTAAATGCAGAGGGAAAAGTGCCAGTAAGAAGGGATGAGTTGATGTGTGATGGTGTGAGTGAGTGGATAACTAATGTTATCATTAGTTAACTCCACTCACCTATTTTCCCCTTGTCATCCTCTCTACTTAAGTTCTCCTTTTTTCCAATCTCTTGTTAGTTATTATGTTTACTCGAAGTGCTTGTTTATGTTGAAGTCATGTTTGGCTTATGCTGTGGTGTTCCTCTGTTCCCTGTGGATTATTATTAAAGACATTTCTTTTGGATTTACCTTGGTCTCAATCGCCTTCTGTTTTGTTTCTTCCGTTACTCATTCTGAGAGTGTCTGCCTGTCTCCTGCTCCATCTGTGCTGAGGCTGAAGGATCCCTCGACTCAACCTCTAAGTCCCAGACTACACCTCGGTCCTGCGACCCTGCAGCTAAACCATGGCTTCCAGCTCCCTCGTCGCTACCTTCCCTCCTCTGTCCAATAGCTCCACTGGGCTCCTTCATCCCTCTGGCTCTGCCTTGGTCAGTCATCGACCTGCCATCGCCTCAGGATCCCGTTCATCCAGCTTCACCTCATCGCTCCATCCAACCGGTTCTGTTGGGCTCCTTCTTCCCTCCAGCTTCACCTCAGTCCGTTGTTCCCCCGGCCCTGCCGCAGCCCTCCAGATCTCCGCCTGCACCTTGTTCGGTTTACCGGTTTACGCTGTTTCCTCTGTTCCCTGTTCCGTTGTTTCCTCTAATTAGAAATAAGTTCTGATTATTATTAAAGACCATTTGGTCTCCATCGCATTTTGTTCATTTGCTGCTTTGGCATGGTTTAAATAATATTTTTGACCGATTTCAATTTGTTGCTGTGAGTGAAAAGGTGCCATATCGATCATAAGTTCAGGACAGAGTGCCACATGGCTCATTGCTTGGGCCTCTGCTTCTTACCTGTATATGCTACCTCTGGGAGCAATTATTAAGTTAGTTTTCATTGCTACACTGACAATATTCAATTCAATCCAACTTTATTTGTACAGCGCATTTACAATGTGGCATTGTCCCAAAGCCGTTTTACAGGGAGAGAGGAAAAAAACAAGGAAAAAAAAAGGAAATATATATAATGATACAAGTAAAAATGGTATGTCAGTTATTAATGTCAAAGTCAGATATCTACTATGGAGTATCAAATATCTATTATCCGCAGTCTCCCAGTGAGCACTCCAACACAGCAACAGTGGCAAAGAACCCAAACTCAATGATGAAAGAAATTCATCAAATGATGAATGTGGAGAAAAAAACAATCAATGTTATTGATTCCCTGCCACATACTTCTTGTTCTCTCTGTACTGGTGTTTGGCAGCTTTGATGGTTTTTCGGAGGTCATAGCTGGTGTGTTTATACTCCTCCGCATCTCCAGAATTAAACACAGATGTTCGCGCTTTCAGGGCTGTTCGAACATTGCTGTTTATTGATGGTTTACTATTGGGGTAGATCTGGATAGTTTTGATCTGCACGACATCATCTATGCATTTCATAATGAAACATGTAATGGTATCTGAGTAGACCTCGATGTCGCCATCAGAGGCAGACCAGAACATGTCCCAGTCCACGTGATCAAAACAGTCCTGTAGCATAGAATCCGATTGGTCCGACCAGCACTGGATCGTCCTAAGAGCAGGTGCTTCCTGTTTCAGCTTCTGCCTGTAAGCAGGCGGAATTTGCCGAGGGGTTGGTGGGGGAGGGATTGGGGCAGTCCCGGAAGGAAGAGTAAGTGATCCAAAATCCGGTTTCCACGTGTGTTGCATGTTATATGCTGGAAAAACTTTGGTGTTATTGTCCTGAGGTTGGCCTTGTTAAAGTCACCAGTTATAATGAACATGGCCTCACGGTTTCAGCCTGGTGGGAACACCGGCTCTCTTTACTTCTTTCCGGATGCATTTCCAAGGTTGCATCTGGGCCGTCCAGACAAAGGGCTCTGTTGTTGTGTTTGTAAACAGAGCGTCTTCGGAGAACTTAAAGTCCGGTTTCCGGTGAGCAACTGTGTAGCCAATATCCAAAAGTGTTTGTTTATCATATACAATTAAACTGACGACATCACGCATGAAAGACAACATGATTACATACAGGATAAACAAATAAATACACAATAAACTGTAGTGTCTCGACGGAGCTCGCAACATAGCTGCCATATTCAGCACCATCTTGGATTGAATCAAGTGTGAAGATGAGGAGCTTTTTGGGTGTAAATTGTAGGCTGTAAATTGTATGCAGAGAAGACCCAGAGTGATTACACTTGCAAGATTTTAATTTCACTCCAACAAAATGCATTTAACATTGCTTAATGTAGCTTTAAGGAATAAAGGCTTTCATTTTTATCCATTTACATATTTACTAATCTCTACAAATGTTTTTGTATTAATTTTACCACTATTCCTATTTTCCATTTAATCTTATGTTGGGTGTTTTGTTGTCACAAGAAAAGATAATAAAGTCTCAATCTCAAGGTGTTCAATAGTGTCATAGGACAATGTTGTCAAGCAGTAATTTTGCACTGTCTTTGTTTTGTATAATAACACAAACGGATTAATACTGGCCAGACTGAACACAGAACACAACTAAGATTTTTCAAAAATAATTTAACTCCATCATCACTCCTGCCTGCTGTTCTTCACCTCCATTTCTTTATCAGCCTCATGCTTGAGTAGAACTGTGAACTTAGAGTTAAAGAGTACCCTGCCATAAAGACATGTATGGCCTATTTAATTAAAACTGGCATTGGCTATATAAATGTGAAATTGAAAACTGTCTAGATGTCATGGTTTTAAAAAACTTTAAAATGTGTCTTTAATTTTTTGGAGGCTGCCATTATGTCTGCAGCACAGTACGTGACATCAAAAGTTTGCAAGCCAAACCTGTTCTATTAATGCTACACCAAGGTAAACATGGTAAACAAGTCTTCCTATAGTAGATTGTAAAACAATGTCAATTAGAACGTGAGAGATATAACTATTATTCAAAATGAAGATGATTGGAGAGGTAAGAGGAGGCAAGAGTGGGACAAAATTGATGACATTTATATTGTTGTACTTCTTAGTTTACTTTATTCCTGAACAGCCCATATTGTGTCTATACAGCAAAACAAAAACTGCTAAGTTAAAAAAACAGGGTAGCAAAAAATTCCGTTTGAGCTCCGTTTCTGCATTTGTACAGCTTCAGTTTTCTACTGGTTGTGTCAGTGCAGGAACTAATCAAGAATCTTGATTTGTCTGTGGTGACAGGTCCTGAACAAGAACAGGTAAGGTCTTTGCTGTTAAAATTTCATACTGTTTTCTCTGCATATGAGAGTCATTTGCAAAGTACCCAGCTCATTTTTCATATCTCTTTGACAGATTCGGTCTCAGTTCGACAGTGGTACCAACAGATACCTCATCGAGTACAATGTGGTGAAAATGTACAATCAATCAATTGCTAGAGGCAAACATTATTAGAGAGTTGTAGCCCCTACACATCCCCCATTGTGTTGGCCAAGAAAAAGATGGTATGCTGCGTATGTGTGTAAATTACTGCCAGTTAAACTCGCATTTCCCTGCGGCGTATTGAAGAAACGTTGGACTCACTGGTGGGGGCTCAGTGGTTTTCCACCATGGACCATCCCAGTGGGTATAATTAGGTTCCTGTCACAGGGGGATAAGCATAAGATCGCTTTCTGTATCCCACATGGCCTTTATAAATAGAATTGTATGCCATTTTGTCTCTGCAATGCCCTAAGCATCTTCCAGCTGTAGCGAAAATGTGTTTAAGGGAAATTAATACTGAGGCTTGTTCAACGATAGTTATGTCATATATGAACAAGTTAATTAACTCAACAAGTTAACTCAAAATTAATGTTAATATGTTCTCCACCATTCCCTGTGCGTTCCCTATATATATATATATATATATATATTTTTTTTTTCCCTATATCACCAAGAGTGCTGCATCCCTGTGAAAGACTTTTTACAATTTTTGACTTTTCAGAGTCAGTTAAATCTCTTTTTTGGCCCATTTTTCCTGAGAAGAATCTGCCTAATAATTATGCACACCTTGATATAGGGTGTTGATCTCCTTAGGCCACACCCTACACCCTACAAACAAATACTATCACCTGATATGCATTAATTCCAATAACCATTCAAGTTTATACAGCTTGGAGTTGGAAATTATGGATAAAATGATGATATGGTCAAAATACTTGCCATAGTATTTTGGGCAGGGCCAAAGACCAATTTTTAAGTTCAGCTCGGTCACGCCAAGTGAAACTTAAACAACCAATAGGTGTTAAGCAGGCAAAGTTTCTTTGTCTCACTCAGCACCTTATTTGCATGTTTTATGGCCGGATGGCACATTTGCAAATATTAATCCAGGTTATTGTAGAAAGACTATCATGCCTGTTATGGTTACACAGTATACGTAGTCTGATGGGAAATTAGAAGACGATCTGTTAGATATTAAATATGACAGAGTTTGATCTACATTAACTTGTGATTCATCCTAATGCATGAATGCAAACAAAACATCAATCCAAACTTGCATACCTATCTACAGAGTTACTGTAAAGATACATAGTTTTGTAGCCAGCATACCATGGGAATGTATACAACTATATACAGTTTAGCACTGTTTAGTTGCAAGTTAGAAAGAGTTCTTCCTTTGGATAGAAGTGTTCTGTCTTGGGCCACCTGGGGTTACTGGAACTCCATGTGGTGCCCATGGAATTCTTTTGAAGCTTGTGCAAGGTATCAATCTGGAGGAGGTTTGTCTCCAGACTCTCTGGAGCCTAGGATCTTTTAACCCCCCACAATAGGTTTGTATGTCTTAAGTAAAAAGGGGTATTTTATGATCCATACATGATCCAAATATTGGGCCATGCCAGACACTACACAGTGGTTGATGGAGAGACATAATCTCTGCCAAAGGGATATCAACAGATCCAGGCAAGATAGAGGCAGTGAAGCAATGGCCTTGGCCTACTGGGGTGGTAGAGCTTTGGTCATTCCTGGCCAGTTATTATAGGCGGTGGTGTGGTATGTCCAATAGCTTATGCCAGCCGTAGTCTTAGGCCCACTGAGCGCAATATGTCAAATTATAGCTTTGTAAAGTTGGAATTTTTGGCACTTAAGTGGGCCATGACTGAGAAGTTCAGGGACTATTTACTGAACCAGAGATGTGTTATCTTCACTGATAACAATACCCTCAGTCACCTGACTGCTGCCAAGCTACACAGAACAGCAGTGGGCTGTGCAATTAGCTGCATTTGACTTATTAAGACTGAATTAAGATCAGCCAAAATGCAGATACTGCATCCCAGCAGGGTTCCTCAAGGTGAAGAGTTGCTGTTACCTTTATTATTGCATGGTTAATGCAGTTACATCAGGAGTATGTTTATCAACGGCTAAAACACACCACCAAGTTGGTGTGGCAGCACTGTTATTGGCCAGGTCTGGCATCCGATGTGGCACAATGGTGGCATGAGTGCGACCAGTGCCATCTGCCAATGATACTCAACCCTGGCCTAGTAGCTTCATGAATATTTGTTAGCTGCTATGCAAAATTAAATATTGGCCATAGACTTCACAGTGTTAGAGCCGACTCATTCAGGGCTAAAGAATGTGCTGGTTATGACAGATGTTTTTTTCAAAGTCTTGAATGGCGGTGTCTAAACCAGTTAGAAACCAGTTAAAGTCCAGTAAATGTAATATTATAAACTGCCTTGTAAGCTGAGGGTACATACAAACAAACACACATGCAATAGAATACTCAATGTCCAAAATGTAAAATAATTGAAATTATGTACAGCTCGTAAACAGCTTTATTGCTCCAGTGCCTCCTCCCACAATAATGAAGGCTTGAGAGCAATTGCTTCTCACCAAGCTGCCTGACATGAACAATTTCCTCCATTGCTCCTCCTCTTCCTTGAAATATTGAATGATATTTGTTCCAACCTTTAAACTGAATTTAAAATGAATTTAAAGTACTCACACATATACAGGACCAAATAAAACAAAATATACTCTCTTTAAAGATGTACTGACAGGCTGCAAATCCACAAATGCTTGTTTTTGTTTTGCTGGTAAAAAGGTTAAATAATCTTCAAACAAGAAAAGAACAGATAGCAGTCTTTCATTTGGCTTAGTGCTGTAACAATGGCTGTTTGATTTGTTGCAATTATGCAATCAATGAATTTTTTTTTGTAATTTAATTTATGTAACCTGGAAGGTCCCATTGAGATACAGTATGTCCTTTACCAGGGAGTTGTGTTCAAGATGGGGGCAGACAAATACAGAATGCCAATATGTAGAAAGCAATGTAAAATGTTACAAGGGTGGTGTTTGAATTAATACAGACAGGCTGTCAGTGTATGAATGGAGTTGAATGTCAGTGTTACAGTATTAGTGGGCGTTACGCCCCATGTCTCAAAAATGACATAGCAAAAACAGGGACACACAAGAAAGTGCAAATATGCAAAAACAATGTAACATGAAGTAGTCAGGGATCAGTGGTGGTCAATGCATGAAATTGTAATGGACTGTAATAATGTTGGATGTACAAAATAGGATTAAACAGAAACCAAACAAGCAGCTCGCCCCTAGCCAGTTGTCATGCTGACAATGTTGAATGTCAAGGGAATAAACCTTCAGAAAGAGAGGAAAAAACCAATGTATAAGCCTCTGATCTGGGCAATGAAGTAAATTCAAAAATGTCAAGGGGTTGTGGTCTGTGTAGACAACAACTGGCTGACTCAAACCAACATAAACGTCATAATGCCCAAATCAAAGGCAAACCTCCTTTTTTAACCACATAGTAATGCAGTTGATATGAATAAAACCTGCGGGACAAACAACTGCCAGGGCGGACCACGCCTTCCTCATCGTCCTGTTGGAGGACAGCGCCAGCCTCAACTTGACTTGCTTCCACCTGTAAAAAAAGGGCCATTTAAAGCAAGGGGAAGCAAGAACAGTAGAACAAAGAGATTTTACATTGTCAAAAGTCAGTGCACAATTAGATGACTAAACAACTTTTGCTTTGGCTTTTAAAAGATCAGTGAGTGGTGTGGCAACTGAAGAGAAATTATGGCAAAAATAACTTACTAATCCTAAAAAAATGCATGAGCTATTTTTTAGTAGTAGTAACAGGAAAAACTGCATTTTGCCAGGTTCAGTCAATTTGGCTTCTGACAAACATCTCAAAATTGCACACAAGTGCTTTAAATGCAAATCCTAGCTATCACTAAACACTACAAGGTCTTCTAAATACACCACACACCCTTCAAGGCCTGAAACAACTCTGTTCATCAACCGCTGAAAGGTGGCAGGTGCATTTCATAGCCCAAAACTCATAACCTTATATGAAAAAAGGCCTGATGGAATAACAAATGAGATTTCTTGAGCTCTTTGACTCAAGGGCACCTGCCAATAACCTCTCAGCAGATCGAGCTTGGTTACAAACTTGATCAATACAATCATTTACTCGCAGGAGTGGGAAACAATCAGGCTTTGTCACAGTTTTAAGTTTGCCAAAGTATGTACAGAACCTTACTGAACCATCAGACAAGGAGATGCCCAGTCTGAACCTGAAGGTATTGCGATATCATTTTCTAGCATATACTTGATTTCTGCTTCCAACAGCTTTTGTTTCTCTGGTGACACTCAATAATAACGTTGTTTGATGAGAGAAGCATTATCAACATCAATATCATGCTCAGCCCAGTTGGTTCGTGAAGGCTTATGTCCAAACAATTCTGGAAAATTCTGCAACAAAAAAATCAATTCTACAGACTGTGAGGGTGGCAAATGGGCAAGAGTAACACCAAGCTTTTTCAAAGACTCAAGTTCTGAGTTCTTAACATCAACACCGTAAAAAGTGTTGAATGAATAGACCTTTCATTACCGGAGTCAGATTTCAAGATTCACATGATATAACTGAGTAGACTTTCTCTGATGTGGGGTAGCCACTATATAATTTTTGTTACTCAGTCTATAGTTTTCTTGTATCAATCTTTGACAAAATCCATCAACATAGGAAAGCAGTTTTTTGGGGAATCTGAACTTTTGATTGAACTTTGCAGCACTGCCAGAAGGCCACAAACCTTATGACCAAAAACTAAATCATCAGGACTAAATCTGGTGCTTTCTTTTATTTCTTGTGTGATCATGAATGAAGAGACAGGGAGTCCAGGGTGGAGATGTTGAGGTTTTTATTAAAGACCCTTAAATGTCAGTTTAGAAAGAGACTGAGTACACAGAAATCACAGCTACATATATCTCTCTGCCTGCTCAAGCATTTGGCATACTTCTCAGTTCCCGGGTGCACCATATCTTGTTTATCATTTTTAACAGAAACATAGGAGGCAGTTCAGCCTTGCATAAAACTTTGGTTATGTTACACAGCATATAAAGAAAAAAATGGAAAATTATAATACTACTTATGTGCCCACACTTGCAAAAACTCAAGTGCAGCCAGTAATAACCCTATTTAAGTATTTAACACTTCCCTCCTCCCAGTCTTTATCCAACTGTACACAATAAGCACAAAGGAGAGATTTCAAAGTTTGATGAAATCTCTCCAACGCCCCTTGACTTTGTGGATGACATGTACTAGCAAGATTATGCTTAATTCTTAGCTGTTTCAAAACTTGAGATGTGAAAAGCGAGATGATCACTCTTAGTGATTTTTGGGATGCCAAAAACTGACAACTGTGACAAAGCCCTTACAACTGAATCTGATGTAACTGTATGCAAAGGACAGGCGGAAGGAAAACATGTAGCCAAACACATGATGGTAAACAAATATTCACTTCCCAATATGGCACAGGATCTACACAATCCACAATAACATGTTCAAAGGGTTCACAAGTTGCTGGAATCGTATTTAACATAACCGGTTTCAAGTTCTGATTTGGTTTACCAGTTACTGGTACACAGTACCAGACAAGTGTGACATTCTGTAATGTAAGCTGAAATATCATGCTTCAATCGTTGCCAAAAGAAATATTGTAAAACCCGATCACTGGTTCTCTTAACACCAGGGTGACCAGATGTTTCATGTGCAACTTTTAAAACAAAGCGAAACTTTGTGGGAACCACTTGAACATTAGGATCACCAACAAAATCCTCACCATGAGGACTCCACTTCCTCAGCAAGAGCCCATCCTGCACAAAGTATCCACTGGAAACATCAGGTACTTCACTATTAGAAAGAGCAAGGTAAAAAATTCAGCCAATGAAGACTCTGAACATTATTCCTCACTCAACTCATCTGTGGAGAAAGTAAGAGAAAAATCTGACAAATCAGGTGTAGAAAGAGAAACAGCTGCCTTTAACACTCTTTGGGTTTTATCTGTCAGCACACACTCAGCATTCTTAATCATAGATCTAGTTGCCACAGCAACAGGGTATCCCTTTGTAACTCCCTGAGTAACCATAGGAGATGAAGGCACATTAGGCCAAACCTGGTCTTCTGCCGATTTGTTTCCTAAAATAAGATAAACACCCTCAATTGGTTAAACAGGACATAGTCCTACCACTACTTCACCAGTCACTAAATCAGAGTGAAGCTTAACTTTATGTAAAGGAACTGTTAATGTGTTGAAACCCATTCCTTGAACGAACACACTCTCTCCAGTTTCAGACTGCGAAACTGCAGAGGAAAGCTGCAAAATTCCTTTTTCCATTTACTTTACTTATACCTTTACTTGAATCTCTTATCACTATTTTTAAATTCATTATACTCTGTGATTCCTAAAAGCTGTTTTTTTGTACATTTATTTAATACATGTAACTTCACAGACTGTAAGCAACTAATTGTGCAACAAAACACTTGGAATTTCCCTCATCTAACTAAAGCATAATCTTCATGCAGTTACCATCGGGGGGAAATTAATCACACAAGGCCAGTGGGTGAAACTGCAATTAATTAAACCAGGGCAATTCACAACACCATAGAAGTGCTACTGAGACAACCGCTACTACCCGCTTTCACCACAACACTACAAAAACAACAAAATCGGCACGTCGCTAAGCCTAAACGGGAAAAATTCCAAATTAAAACAAACAAATTTGCACAAGAGTAACTTACCTGTCTATGACTTCAAATGGCGACCAGACTGCTGCGCTAAACTTTCAGTTTTTTTATATTAAAGAATTATAGTTGAACATTACAAAAATATCAACAAGCAAAATCAGACATAACACACAAGAGCAATCTCAAACTGTAGAACGTTGTTCAAGAGATGAAAAAACAAATAACACAAACAAAAACAAAAAAAAGATAAGTAAATAAGTAAATCATAGAAACAATTAAAGAAAGGTTTGAAATTTCTTTCTTTTTCATTAGGACATAGAGAAAGATTGCAGCAGGGAAGCTACTCCAAAAAAATTCCTCAATGAAATATGACAATATGTCATTATTATTAACTTGCACTAGAGACTTTTTCAAAGCTTCCATTTCTGATAAAAATAAATTACACTTTGGTATGCATTTCGCAAAGTTCTGCTAATGAATATAATATTTACCTTGCAAAATGTAAAAGTTAACAACATACTCAATCATTTTACTTTTGTGTGAATATGTACAAATAACATCTTGTATAGAAAGCATATAATTAACATGTCTTTGAAAAAGACAGGCACTTACATCAGACCAAGAGACAAATCACAATTATTAAACAAATGACACAAGTCTTCTTCATGTGTGTTACAGAAACCTGTCAATGTCCATGAACTTTCCTGTCCATGAGCTACTTTAATTCAATTCAATTCAACTTTTTTTTTCAATTCAAGCGTTTTTACAATGTGGCATTGTCTCAAAGCCGAAAATATATACAATGATACAGTAACAGCGGTATGTCAATTATCAGTCAATTATTAATAACTAAGTATCAAGTCAGATATTAACTATGGAGTATCAAATATCTATTATCCGCAGTCTCCCAGTGAGCACTCCAACAAGGCAAGGAACCCAAACTCCAATGATGAATGTGGAGAAAAAAAACAGGCTCACCAGGAGGGTCATTTCTCTTCTGACGCGTTACAGCTGCAATCAGTACTTTGGTGTAAGGGTTTATAGATTTACAGCGTCAAATCAGTATTCTGATTTAAAGTTTTATATTTTTTCAGCGTCGTAATCAGTGCTGTTATGATTTAATTATTAAATTATAGTAATGACTAGTTTTAATGTGGGTCTGGTGATTTTATATTAATTTTATGTTAGCCTGATGGCTGACGTAATACAATAAGGGATGTTTAGGTGAGGATGTCGATGTTAAATGAGACTGAGAGCAGCTATTACATCAGACTGCTGGTATAGACAGAATCACGTATTTTACTAAAAATATGAGTATAGATTAACAGTAGCATTAGTGTAATAGGTGATGGTGGCGGTTGATTTTTCACAGTTTCCATGGTGGTCACCCCCTCCTTAGTCAGGCTGATGTGAGCGTTGTCTCATCGAACTGGACCTAATCTGTATCACTCAGAGTCCCTTGGAGAAGAGGGAGAGAGAGATGAAGACAGAGAGAGGGAAACAAAACAGGCTTATATTAGCGTAGGGGCCATTCACACAGAATGTGAAAGCCATGTAGTAAAGTAGGTAAAAAGTGTGCTCGGTTCCGGTTAAGCCTAGCTGTTGCGGCCTAGGTGTGACAGTAGTTGAATTAGGTGAATGCTCGTCTGAAAAGATGGGTCTTTAGTTTAGACTCCTCGAGTGTGTCTGAGTCCCGAACATTGCTGGGGAGGTCATTCCAGAGTTTTGGTGCTAGGTAGGAGAAAGATATGCCGCCTTTAGACATTTTAGATATTCTTGGAATTATTAGCAGACCACTATTTTGCGAGTGCAGTGTCCGCAATGGATTGTATTCTGAAAGTAATTCACGAATATATGAAGGCGCTAGACCATGTAGGGCTTTATAAGTAATTAATAGTATTTTAAAATGAATGCAATACTTTACAGGTAGCCAGTGCAGTGTTGCTAGAATTGGGCTTATGAGGTTGTATTTCTTAGATCTAGTGAGCATTTTTGCAGCTGCATTTTGGACCAGCTGAAGCTTATTTATTTGTTTTGCGTGACACCCCCCCAGTAATGAGCTACAATAGTCAGTTCTTGGGATCATAAATGAGTGGATAAGCTTCTCAGCATCTGAGACAGACAGCATGTGATGAATCTTGGAAATGTTTCTAAGATGTGGGAATGCGGTACGACACATATTGGAAATGTGACTATCGAATGAAAGGTTCTTATCTAGCATCACAACGAGGTTCTTAACTGCGGAAGCTGGTACAATAGTGCAACCTTCAATAAGGTTGCACTATTGTACTTTACATGGGTGTAACTTTACATGGGTACAAATTTTGTGC
The DNA here is from genome assembly GCA_036877525.1 of Chromobotia macracanthus. Classification (NCBI taxonomy): domain Eukaryota; kingdom Metazoa; phylum Chordata; class Actinopteri; order Cypriniformes; family Botiidae; genus Chromobotia; species Chromobotia macracanthus. The sequence goes on from JAZGTH010000050.1 coordinate 657,221, forward strand.
AGTATTTTGAAATGCACCTCTTTAACTATATTCAAAATACAAAATTTGTAAGGATTTAACCAGATCGTTTTCCAATTAATGTCAAAAATTTTTGCTTTCCAAAAGAATTTTCCTCTAGGGGAGATCTTATGTTTTGATTGCAAAATTTGTCTAATATTTTTATTATTACAAGAGGAAGAAAATATTTCAATACCATCAAGTTTTAACTCTGGAAATATCCTCTCATTACTTCCAAAAGAGAGGTGATTATTTATTAGTTGTATCAACCCATTTGGTATAGCTTTAACCACTTGCTGAAATTCTTTAAAGGGGATGGGAAAATTGTATTCATGCATAACGTATTCATAAGACAGAATGTTCCCACTCTCATAGAACAAATCTATAACAAAATATATATTCCTTTTTAAACCACCTGTGCAAAAATAATGATTTATTTCTACAGGTAATGAGACAATTGTTCCATAAAAGCATTTAATCCAGAGAAAAATTGTGATAGAAACAAATTTTGCCAGTAATTTTGCCAGTTGTCTTGCTGGTGAAATTTAGATAGTTTAATAGATAACTTTCCTGGCAGAAAGTTACATCTCAAAAGAAAGGATAATCCTCCAAATGTTTGGAAGATATGTTGAGGGATAAAGAATTATGATTTTTTAGACAAAATCTTAACCAATTAAGTTTAAATGTATTGTTAATGTCAAAAAAAGCTATCATCTCTAAGCCACCTTCTACTCTTTTGCCTGATATAATGTCCTTTTTTAACTGGTAAGGTTAATTTTTCCATATAAAATCTAAGGAGGATTTATTGATGTCTTTGGAAATTCTGTCACTAACATACTTGGAAAGAGCAGGGTAATTTAGAAAGGCCCTCAGCTTTGGACAGTAATACTCTCCCAAAATTGGTAAGATCCCTTTGTAGCCAATTATTCAAGATACGCATAGTTTTCCTGATTTTTGACATAAAATTCAGTTGTTCACAGGTATTTTTAATTTTAGAAATATAGATTCCCAGATATTTAACGGAGTGTTTTACTGGTATATTTTCAATAGATAAGTCTATAGAATCATGTATGAATAAAATTTCACATTTATGAAAATTAAGCTTTAGACTGGAAGATTTCTATCCAATTAGCTCTTGAGCACACAAAAACTCCATCAACCTTGTTAGTATACAAGTCATCAAGTTTTGCTTGTAAAGAATGGAGCTCACTTTCCTGTATTGCAGAGAGAATCTGAACTTTCCAACATTATCAATTTAATGTTAATTCTAATTTAATTCTAACAATTCTTTTTCCATGTGGTCACTATCCTTTTTTATTTTCTACAGATATCAATTGTCTGCTATTAAATTTAAAAATCTTCCATTTAAAGACAAAATCCGTCATCTCCGAATTAAATATATTGGTGGCTAAAGCTTCTTTTTTAGAGAGAGCTATTAAATTTCCAGTAGCCACAAAGGTTGTTAGAATTCCAAACAGTCTGCAAGGACATATCAAATAAAAAATGATCCGTAAAAGGAGCACAATGATGGTAAATGTTTTGAACATGTTGTAATAAATTGGATGAGATTAGGAATAAAAAAGCCTTTAAAATCAAGAACTGAGATACATTACTCCATGTACATTCGTATGCATTGCTATTAAAGTAAAGCCACAAATCAACTAAAGATAAGTCTTTACATAAAGAATCAATAATATTACAACCTTGAGAGTGGGGACGCATTTTCTGAAATCTATCCATAAAAAGTCACCAGCAATTATTAACTTGGCATTAGGGGTTGTTTTCAGCATGTTACATAGTATGACAGAAATAGTAGCAATAAAAGAACAGTTCACAGTATGAGAGTTAAATCCGTAAATATTGCATATTATAAATATGGCATTTTCTGATTTGACAGTTATTATAACCCATCTACCATCAGGGGTAGACTTGGAATGAACAATATCTCCTTTAAACTTATGAATCAGAACAAGAACACCAGCTGAATTATTTGATCTACGACTAAAATAAATACTATTGCCCTATTGAGCTTGAAAAAGTCAAACCTGGAGTGCAGTTGAAAACTCCAAAAGTCATTTCAAGAATACTGTGCAGAATTCGCAAGCAAATTCTTGCAGCAAAGAGCCCACTTCTTTTCAAGCCGCCTGAACCAGTGGCCAGAGTTTATTCTGTTTTTCAATGTCCGCTTTGGAAAGAAATTCTTTGATATGGAGACCATTCTCTCTAAGTTAAATGAAACCCTTGGCTTCCATCCATATGATGTCGTGGTGTCTTCTTGTCATGAAGCAAATAATGATGTGACGCGGCTAACCATGTGATCGTTGTTTGCCCACACAGTGAATCACATCCACAGCTTCCTCCAGTTTATCCTTGATCCGTGGGACCACCCTGGCAAGATGACTGATAGCTGTCATTCAAATGTTTTTGTCTTCACATTCTTTCACTCCGAGTAGTTTCAAACAACATTTTCGGCTATACCTTTCTATTTTTTCCACTCTGAGCTTAAGAGAAACATTTTCCTGTTGCATATGTTGTATCGACGATTTGGCCTTACCGAACTTTTCACCAAAGAAACCACCAAAGGGCCATAATATGACTCGTTGACTAAAATTTCTTCTTAAGATTAAGAGGTGCGAAAAACACGTCTTCTCAAAGAGATGCCATCTTGGCTTCCTCTAATCACTTTCAGGTGACTAAACGTGACGTCAAACTATTCAAATGGAATTTCCCTCGTCACGAACAAACGTTTCAAACCATGTTCAAACGAAGGAATGAAATCCAAAACACGACAAAATGAAACAAATGAATTTACGAAACAAATAAATTTATCCTCACACATTTAAGTCATTCTTACACTATCAAACAAATTCCACTACGAAAAGGACGAGTCCTGATTGGTTACACCCCATGGCTCAAAAAGGATGTAACAAAAACAGGGACATACAAGAAAGTGAAAATAATATGCAAAATTTATCAACCAAATAGAACAATATAGAAAAAAACATGTGACATGAAGTAGTCAGGGATCAGTGGTGTAAAGTGGTGAATATATGAAATTGTAATGGACTGTAATAATGTTGGATGTACAAAATAGAACAGAATTAAACAGAATAAAGAACCCATCCAGGACCAATCAGAAAGGCCGAGCAACCACACGACTCAAGCCAGAGATAACCCACGTACGACACGGGTCGTCACAGGGTGAAAAATAAATTAATGTGAGTGAATCAGTAATGTACTAATGTACACTTGAATGGAGTTTAGGTTCTTTATTAAAGCAATATTACATTCATAAGTGTGCTGTTAGGCTCTAGGGCCTGGTTTTACAGACAGGGCTTAGATTAAGCCAGAATTAGGCCGGAGCTAAATTAGGTTATAAAATCATTATGGTGTGTGTCCTCAGACAAAACAATGGCTCTGATATATATTAAAACAGGTTCCTTTTTTTGCTTTCAGTTGCATGTTGCTTTCAGTTAAGACAGCTCAAACATGTGTTTTAGTAATACCTTCATTATCAGTGTATAGCTGTACAACAGAATTTCGACTCTCTCATTAAAGTGCACATATGTACACACACATACAAAAATGTAAATGGAAACAAACAGAAACACTAGTATGGAATGAGAAGTAAACAGTGCAAATATAAACAGATGTATATGCCAGAATACATGTATAAATATATATATATATATATATATATATATATACATATGTATATATATATATATATACATATGTATATATATATATATATATATATATATATATATATATATATATATATATATATATATATATACATGCATGCAACACAGCTCCTTGTCCAGGCCGTTGTCATTTCAAAGCTAGACTACCGCAATGCATTGCTGGCTGGCCTTCCAACATGTGCACTCAGACCACTACAACTAATTCTGAATGCAGCAGCTCAGCTGGTCTTCAAGGAACCTAAAAAGGCCCATGTCATACCCCTTCTCATTGCCCTTCACTGGCTACCAGCTACAGTGCGTCTCAAGTTCAAATTTCTACTCCTTGCATACAAAACCACTACTGGCTCTGCACCAACCTACCTTTAAAAATTCATTCACATCTACACCCCTTCCAGATCCCTATGGTCAGTGACAGAACGTCGCCTGGTAATACCCTCCTCAAAGGACACGCTATCACTTGCTTGCAGGTTCATCTTCACTATCCCTTTCTTGTGGAATAATCTCCCAAACTCTGTTCGCTCTGCTAAATCTTTCACTACGTAGCAGTGTAATTTCTGCGTTGTTTAATAAATTCAATACTCTGAAATCCTTGCCATCTTGTCTGCATTTATCGGATCTGGATAACACAAACGAATGTATATGAGGACTCGTGTAGCATATAAAACAGCGTGCGGCGGGAACACACAAAACGCACTGTGAAAAAGAGAATTACAGACATTACAAAAATGCTGAATTACAAAAATTACAAAAAAGGTTAAGTAACGAAAAATAATCACAGAAGCATCTACGAGTACATCACTTAGGGTCTTTAGATCAGTCATACATATACATCATTTGAATTCATCCGTTACATGAAATAAGGCCCTAATTGAATCACTGCAGACTGGGAAGCAGCAAGGTGCGCCATGCCCCCAAGTCAGCATGGTGGCAGGAAAACCCAAATATGGTCATAGCAGGATGAATCACAAAATCATTACCTAAATAAGCACCTGCTACATTCCCCCCTACTGACTTCCACTTGCACATGACAAAATAAAAGAGCACAACATAAAACATCAAAATGCTACAAAGTCACCCAAGAAAACACAGGTACATGTAACCAAATTTAAAAGAACTGTACGTCACATGAAACACTAAATACTCCAGTCTTAAGACTATTCTTTTCAGAATTTGAAATGTAAGAGGATTGCAAGGCCTCTTAACACCCATAGGAATAATATGCCTGTTACATATTACGTTCATTCAGTGGCCATTTTAACACAGCATTTCATGAGATCTTATCCACTTTTGGATCACTCTTAAAATATCCTTCTTTACAAGGTACCACAATCAGATATCAATGACAGAATTTGATCATTTTGATACAGAATAGCACATATTAGAACAGCCTGATAAGCAGCTGAACAAAATAACACCCAGACAAAACCTTCTGGTGCATATTCTAGATCAGTCTGATTACTGGTTTAACAACCCTTGTTGTAACAGTTAATGATCCCAGAAAATTGTGGTAAGCGGTCAGGGGCTGAAGAGTCAAAGTGTCCATCTGCATCAGCCTGATCAGTCTTAGTATCAACATGGGATGTCAAAGATCTGTCTTTCTCAAAGGTCTGTCCATCCAAATTAGACTGAACACAGTTTTCAGATACTGAAAGGTTGACTTCTCCAGAGACTTGGAGGTCAGACACCCACGCCACAGTCCTCTCACGTTGTTCATTGACAGGCAGGCTCAGATCCTCATTTTCACTCACAGACAAACTTGACTCGCTCACAGAAATATCTTCACAAGTATCAACTTCAGGAACCTCATTCTGAAGAGGCAGGAAGTTCACTGGCATTATGAGATTTCTATGAACAACTTTCTCAGCACCTGTCACAGAGTTTCTGATTCTGAATGTATGAACTTCACTGTTCATTCCAGTCACAATGTAAATGTGACCCTCCCATCTATCTGCAGTTTTCCTCTTGCCACGCTCACCCTTATTGGCCAGGAGTACTCTGTCGCCAATGTTCACTGGAGCACCTTTGAGCTTCTTATTGTAGAGGTTTGCTTGCCTCTGCTGTTGTTTTGAAGCAGAGCATTGGGCCAGTTTCATAGCCTCTGCAAGATCATCCCTGAAAGACCGCACATACTGGTCATAGTCAACCACCTGGTCATCAAGTAGCACAGAGTCGAACATCATGTCAAGAGGCAACCTGGGAGTTCTACTGAACATCAACTGGAATGGAGGATAATTGGTTGTCTCATGAATTGTCGCATTATAACAGAAAGTGAGAGATTTCAACATTTGAGGCCATCTGTGCCTCATTATAACATTATAACAGAAAGTGATCCGATGGGCACTATTGCCCCTGCAAGCTGAAACATTTCAGAAATCAGACTGCTGATCAAAATTGGCTTCCTGATCCAAATGTACTCACTCTGAAAAGCCGTAGATGCAGAAAAAGTTGTCCCATAGCTGCTTTACAACTGCCTTTGCCGATTGGTTAGAACAGAGGTAAGCCTGGGCCAGCTTGGTAAAATGGTCTGTCATGACCAAGACATCTAGAGACTTATTAGATTTGTCTTTGGCAGACCAAAAGTCTATGCAAACCGGTTCAAGAGGTCTTGATGTCTTGATACTCTCAAGCAGAGCTCTCGCCTCAGGCTCTGGTGACTTACTGACAACACATCTTCTGCAACATCGCACATACTGTTTCACATCTTTTCCATCCCTTGCCAGTAAAAGCGCCATCTGGTGAGGTAGAGTGTCCTGTGTTAACCCTGTTGTCCAGCATTATCATGTACTCATTTAAGCACTTTATCTTGAAGAGCAGCAGGCACCATAAACTGAATCTGATTCTTTGTGACAGCATCCTTGGACACACGGTATAATAAGCCCATTCTCGATGTCAAAATTATATGGCGCAAGCTTAACGACCCATCTTTGTTCGCATGCATCCAACTTGGGCTTCATAAGAATGGGTTGAGGATTGTTATCTGTCCACACAGAGAACTGCTGACCCCTGAGCCCATGACTAAATTTTTCATAGACTGCCCATTTGAGGGCAAAAAACTCCAGCCTATGTGCTGGATATTTTGACTGGGCATAATTTAGTGACTTGCTAGCAAAGGCTATAGGGCGAGCAACCTCTTCATCCTCAGCTACCTGAGAGAGCACCACACCAAGTCCGTTACTAGAAGTGTCAACAGACAGCAGGAAGGGTTTACCAAAATCTGAATGAGCCAAAACATCCCTTTCCAGCAAAGCTTGTTTCAGGGCATTAAAGGCCTCTCTACATTCCTTTGTCCAGTCTGAAGATGTATGTTTTCTCATGCCTTCCATCACACGTTTCTGTCCTTTACTATGTCTCGGTTTTCTCACGCCTGATGTTAATGCAAAGAGGGGTTTACCAATGCGAGGACAGCCTTTGATATACTGCTGGTAGAAAACAACCATCCCCAGAAATGACCTAATTTTTGTCTGTGATGGAATGTTAGTGCCATCTTCCATGAGATCCTATTCTGAGATGTCAACAATATCTCCGACCTTATCAGGATCTGTAGCTACGCCTTCACTACTCACAATGTGTCCAAGAAACTTAATGGAAGGTTTCACGAAATGACACTTCTTTTGAGACAGTTTCAAATTGTGAGCCTGAAGTCCTGGAAAACCATCTCTAGTTGCTCTAGAGCGAGCTGTTCATCAGGGGCGAAAACAAGAATGTCATCAAGATAGCACAGCATGCTCATCACAGTTCTCATCACAAATATGTTCATCATCCTCATGAACGTCATAGGGCTATTGCACAGACCCCAAGGAAGCCTGTTATACTCGTAGAGACCAAATGGTGTAGTAAAAGCTGTGAATTTCTTGTTGTCTTCATGCACCTCCACGTTATAATAACCTGATGTTAAGTCCATTGTGGAAAAGAATGCGTTACCACCCAGAGCTGCAAGCGCTTCTGCTTGGTGCGGAACAGGATATGGCATACCACAGGGTAAGACCCTGTGGTATGCAGTGCTGTCTCTCCATCTCATACTGTTCATTGCTGAAATTTGTCTGGCTTTTTGTGTTCTCTTTATTACACTGCAAACCCTTTGTTTGTCGCAAAGGCATGCCAAGACAGTCAACATCAAGTCTTCAAGAGCCATGCAAGTGTATACATCAGCCAGCTTGCAGTTGCACTTTAGACAGACAGGCTTGCTTGATGGGTCGATAACTTTAACAGGTGTACTGCCGTCCACCCACAAGGAAACAATTATCTAACCCACCAACACATTTCTAGGTGCAGTGCTTGCTGTGCTGGGCTCCACAACAACAGTACTGCCTGGGGAAAGATCTTTGTTACTAGCCAGCTTTCCCCACACTATATGTTCTTTCATGGGCTCCAAAGTGACAGCATGCTTCAGTTTTACAGTTCCTACTTTTGTAGGTGGATATGTACCCTTTCCATACTTCAACATTACACAAAAGTTGGATCAAAGCTTCTGTATTAGAATTCTTCCCTTTTGAATGTGATACTCTCCTCCAGAAGTCACTCAATATTTTCATGTCATGAATGTTTTATGACATTACTTCCCAGAATCAGGTCAGCATTCTGCCCTTCAACAATTAAAAACAGGTACGCAGAAAGAGCAAAAAACTTTCATCTGGACATCACACAGTCCCAGTGGGCTTGTTCTTTGACCACCACAGCCAATCAGCGTGAGCATTGTTGGGGCAACATAATCCGAGTTAAGTACTTTCGCTTCCATGAGTTTGGATAGGGCTTGTGTATTCATAATACAAGTCATAGATCCACTGTCAAGCATGTCTTGAAGTAAAACAACATTTTGTACTAAAACATCTGTAAAGAACAAATCATTATTTGTGTTGAGTTTCTGCACATTCTGAAGAATCACTTTTGCTTTGTCATCAACATTATTGCAGAACTCTGAATAAATAGATGCAACATCGATATCCTCACTGTCAGGGCACATTATGCATGGCCCTCCACTAGTCCCCTTCTCATGTGGGCCATCTAGATTTCCTGCTGACCAGGCTCAAGGCAGCTCTGCTGGACTTGAGTTTTCTGAGCTGCCCCAACAGAACAAGTTGATGCTATGTGGCCAGCAGAAAAGCAGTTAAAGCAAAGACGGTTTATTCGACAGTGTGAAAATGTATCATGACTTGCATCACTACACACTTTGCATGCTACATTTTGTTTGGTCATACCACCTCTCACTTTATGCTGTCTGTAAGATCTAGTTGCATGCTGATAAGAACCCTGATCCAAAACTCATTCCAAAAGATGGATCATATGATTCAAAGACTGATCCTGAGTAGACTGCTCAGTACCTGAGGTGCAGGTACCACAGCAGCAGCTGTCTCTAAACCATGACCGTGAGCACTCAAAACATTAGTTGACTAAGCATGACACGCAATGCTTCTCACAAGTGATTTAGACTTGCGCTGTTGAAGCTTATTCTCCCTTTGATACTCACCCAGTCTAACCTGTACATCAGCTGCAGTCCATTCATCCAGCAGTTTCGGGAGGAGCACGGTCATGTAATCCAACCAATCACTGTGCAGGCGTGTGTATATGTATAGCCGTCCCTCACCTCCATCCAATGACAGTCTTGCAGCATTTGACTCTGCCCATTTGTCGCCATGTTGAAAATCAAGCTGCCTCGAATGTTAGCCCATTGAGCGATCCTTCTGCACCGGACATCATTTCAGGGTCGTCCTCATTTCAAGGCATCAGGCCACCCGCTCTACTCCACGAACACCAAGACACCAAGGTCTAGCCTCGGACCCGCCGGCGAGACACCCGCAATCTTCTTCCGCGTTGGCCTTTACTCCATCTCTTCTAGCTATTCCTGCAATAGAGAATTGACCATGAAATAACTAAGGCCCCCAAACGTTAACACCCCGGTTTTGCACGAATTAAAGCACAGCTATGATTTATATGTTTCTCTCCAGTCGACGAAATCTCTCTTCTGCCTTTATTACACCCGCTCGTCCAAACAAGTCCTGCCAAACCCAGCTTAATAACCAAAGCTTATCTCCCAGCCGAATTTTTCACCCTCTCCCCGCCTGCTTAGCCTACCGCCTCCTCTCATACTTCCACCATCGGTCTCTCCAGCCACCATCTGCGATAATCTTTAATCTGCTCAGGCAGAGCCTGTAGTAGACAAATTGGTAAAAACTCGAGTATCGTTTCATGATCAGTGCTTTTATAAAGATTCCTTTTCAACACTTGAGTATCAGTCCCATCAGCTTGGTCACTAGCAAATTTTAAAAGCTTGACAATAGATCTCTGTAGATCCCGTACAATTCTATGTTTATCTTAGCATTAACAGTCTTAAACCTCTTAAAGAATACTGTCAGCATCACTACAATAACGACCAAAGCATTAAAACTGCCTCAGCTCCCAGTTGGCAAAAGTAGATATAACATCAGTGTTCAAAGTAATGCCTATTAACCTAATTGCATGGCATTTATTTGGCGTCTGCTGGTGCAATTTAATTCTGCATCACCGTGTGTTTAACCTTCACCTGTGACAAAATTTTCGACTCACTGCCTGAAACTATTTGCTGGATCTTGTGTAACTGTTACGTCTTATCTTCTCTATTTGCTGGACGTTTAATAATCTCATTATCATTATTTATATGTGTCACACAACACTGTTTCAGATGCGCATCTTACAGTTCAAAAAGTGTTTGCCGACTCTGTTTAATTCCAGGCTTTATTCCCCAAAAGATAATTGACAGTATCTTCCTGGTCGCATCCAGTCTCTTAACCCATTTCGCCCAGACGCGAACCTTCATATTTGGTCACTTAAATCGCAGCCACACGCATAATTCCCCAGGGCCGTCTTTTCATCGCCCATCTCCTGTCCCTCACGCCTTCTGTTCACGCATTGAAAGACCAAAATTCCTCTATTCTGCTAGTGCAAATCAAGCTGAGCATTCAAATAGCGTTTTTGAAGCTATGAAAGCGGCAAACATTTTCTTACGACAAACTCGCTATCTATCCCTCTTGGCTTGATCTATCCCCCTCAATCAGCCTCGGCATTTTCTATCCAGGCCACTGGTCTGAAGTATGCAGTTCATTAACATCATGCTTAACAATTAAGCCAACTTTTGACAGCTCATTCATACTGAAAGTTGAGTCACTTTGTTTGTTTTGGCCAAAAACTCCAGATTCGAGAAGTGACAATGTTCTGACCAATGCTACTGCCTATCTGTTTCACAATGTCATTAATCAGGTTCACGGGAACAGCATTTAAATCAGATAATTGCACAAAATCATCAGTAACTGCACAAGACTGAGACACAGTAGGTGTCTGCACATCAACACTTCTTGTGTAAATAGGGTTTGAGAAAAGTGGACCAATTTTATCAGCCCCATCAATCAGTGTATGAGTAAACCTCAGTACACCTCTCCTTCTTCCCATACTGTTTTGAATATTAGAACTCTCCATATCTGAATCACCTTTTTAAATCACAAAACTACTAATTGACTTTTATTTTCCAAAAAATTCTATAAATTAAAATTGACAATATACTTAAGAATTCAAGCAGTCAACACTCTAAATTAACCCAAGTTAATATTCAAAGTCCTTTGAAGAATGCAGTCAATTTAAATATCTTGATATTTGTCCACTAATTACACCAAAAGTTTTCACAAATGAGGTATATTCCAGTTCAGAGTTTACATTTTAAAATGGCAAACCTCTCATCCATTGAGTCACGGTTGCAGCAATGCACACGGTTTTTGGCATATCACCTCAGTCACGCCTCCACTCGCGTGTAGCATCGGTCCAACGAAGAGTGAAGCAACGGTCGCAGCACCAGTTGTAGCGGTGTAATATCTGCGTTGTGTTGTTTAATAAATTCAATACTCTGAAATGCTTGCCATCACGTCCTCATTTATTGGATCTGAATAACACAAACGAATGTACATGAGGACTCGTGTAGCATATAAAACAGCGTGTGCCGGCAACGCACGACACGTCACAGTGCGCGTCTCATGCAGACTGGGCATATACTTTCACAAAAAATCATTTTGAGAACATATAACAATAAAGCATGTACCTGGATAATACAAACGAATGTACATGAGAACTGCACCAAAACTACAACTACATTGAAAAACAGCTAAAAATCTGATCCTTCCTTTAATTCCTATACACAAGTATGTAAAAAAACTACTAAACTTTGTTTTTCTCCTCTCCCCCAACAGGTGTTGTCTCTCAGGCACTGAGATATTGTACTCTCTGTAAAAATTGTAACTACATTACAATATGCCAGCTTTGAGGATATTTATCACATTGAATATATATATATATATATATATATATATATATATATATATATATATATATATATATATATAATATGTCATATTGTAATAATATACCAAAGTCCTGAACAATCTAAAAATTAGCAAAATAAAAATTAAGAATAGTCGAAAAATATACAGGCTACAGAACATTTAAATACAGCATTGTAGATTGCCCTGCATTTAGCCTATATATGTTTCTTGGATCATATAGTGTGGTTACTGGGGTCAAATGAAGCCTCTTCCCTGTCTTCTTCTGTCACATCTGATGTTAGGCATCTGCATACACATGCCAACAATACAGTAGATGACATTACTGTACTGTACAAAAAACAATCTGACTTCCATTTAAAGTTTTATTGCCAATGTTTGATTCATTTGCTATTTACACATCGTAAGTGCCCTCTAGTGGCAATAATTTTGAAAAGTAATTCTGAGGTACATAAATGCCTAATTAATAATCAGAATTACAAATAAATACAATTTTATAATAAATAAATAAAAGCATAATCATAATAACATATATTTTTCAAGCCAACATAATATTAATAATAGTGACACGTTTAAATAAAAAAACTGAATTTTGGCTTTCTCAAGCTTTACACCCATACCTTTGCACATGCGCAGCAGCTGAACTGACCAGGAAAAGCAGGAAAGATATTGTTTAATTGTAAACTCAACCAGCGATTTTAAAGATATCTGTCCTCCCTTATTCAAGTAACTATGAGTTGGTCTTGTATAACTTAAACAGATGCCCAAAGGCGTTGATGGCTGCTTTGTAACCCTTTAAGACTTAATGTAGGTAATAATTATACAGACTCGTACCCTCACGCACGTTATTCAAACAAAGTAAACAATGTCACTTTCTGAGCTACGTCATTTGGCGTTCCAAAGTTCTCCGCTAAGTTAGCTAAGACGTCACAAGGAAGTTCAGTTATTACACCCCATAAGCGACCAGCTTCAAGGCCTGTTTCACACCGTATCCAGTACGTATGCGGTGAGTTTTTTTCTGGCGCCCATGTTAACAGGTTAGAGCTTTCACACTGCATACGGATGCGGCACGTAGTGGTGTGGTGCAGCGATCGTTTCGGCACCCAGTCTGTTTTTGCCCTACTGCTAACGATCAATTAAAGTGACAATGCAGTGATCATGGTCAGAACACACATGGATTGACACAAAAAATATAAATTTTAACAAAAAAGCACACTGATGATATCTACTGTTTTAAACAGTCATCATGTGGGCAATTTTAAAACAAAACAACCTGAAAACACTTTCCCCCCAAACTACAGGTTTAAATAGCTCGTTTTATTTTTGTTGAAAACTTAACAAAGACTACTTTGTTTTGCTTAACTGAAAGATTAGTTTAATTACATATATATATTCAAATCAAAATAAAGTAAATGTAAACTTTCTAATTATAGAGTTTTCTTTACACAAATCGCGGATCAGCTATGCACTGCAAACACAGTAAGTGTGAAAGCACAACGGATACGCCCGCCCTACGCATCACATACATACTGTATAGACGTGCGGTGTGAAAGAGACGTATGTGTTTCTCCCCGTTTCTGCATTTATTTTTCTGCATTTAGTTTTCTTGTTTGTCTATTAAGCAACGGTTTTCCCATTGTATATACTTGTGTTTTGGCTCTTTATTCGTTTATTGTTATTTCTGTCCTTTGTTTCAGTTTAATACTGACTATTTAGTAATAATTTAGTTTCCAGTTGTCCGTAAGTCAATTGTGCCCAATTGTGGTGTTGTCATCAATGTCCTGAAATTCTATCCGTTGGCGTTCTTTCTCAAAGTGGACTCTCTCTATGATACTCTAGTTTATAACTAAAGCAATTCTCTCGCATCCGCCGTGTGCTTACTTCCTGTGCCTTCTTTAGTGTGTTCTCAGTTCTGCTCTCCAGCGTCTGTCACCTCCCAGGTCTCCATGTGGATTATATTTACCAGAAATACTGAGGTGTGTGCAGTCATCTGTCTCATCCATGATCTCCTGTAAGATAAAGACTCTTCATTACATTCAGTATCAGTACTGTCAACTTCTCATTTGAACCTCATACTCACCTGCTATATATCCCATTGCCTCTGTTGCTGCCAATAAAAGTAATTTATTTTGTTATATTCCTCTGTGTAAGTCTCCTTCCATAACAGTTATATTATATTCCTCTTTAGGAATTGCCTATTTCCCTCCCACTGCCACGCTACATAAGCATAATATCCTGAGTTTGCCAGATGGTGAAAGTGCATAAATACATATTTATGCACTTAATTTAATTATGCATTTAACTTAATTTTAAATATATTTAGTATTTTAGTATTATTTTGTGTTCAAATCAATTTCTAATAATCCTAATAATTAAGATGCTAATGAGATACAGATGCTACATGCATATTTACTGTATCCTGCATAATTACGTACATCTAGGAATATATTTTGTTACAGCTGTCAGAACACACACATCATTTCTACATGGTTTGTCCTGTGTGAACTGAAAAAACACTACAAACATCCACAGTAACAATTACTTTACAGTCACATGTTCTAAAATAATTATTTTAGTCAAACCTCATTTCTATAAAAAACAAAAATAACATTTTCTAGAAAAATGTAATGGTTCTCCATAATACTTGTTGTGATAGTACTACATTTTTGTGGTTTGTGTCATTTTGTGCAATTAATTTATTAGGAAAATTGCAGAGAAGAATATGCCTGATATTTAACACTTTTTTATTCTTTATTATTATGTTCAGTAACTTTATATTTAAAAAATAATTTGTATTCTTTAAAAATAGATGTTGTTGCTTTAAAAAACTTTCCCTTAGCTTAAAAAAGTTCCTTTGATTGAAGAAACACTTTTATATTACACTGTCCAACAAAAGTCAGACTGTTAAGGGTGGTGAGCTCAGTCAGGGATTGATTTGGACTGTTTTAGCCCTAAGATTGGGTTGCTGCTGAAAATATGAAGCACATTTTGGATAAGCTTAGCCCATTGGGGATCATGTAATAATATGAAATGTGGAAGGCTGTCTGGCTTTGGCACACAGAGTCGGACCACACCACAAAGAGAAAGGTGGAGCAATAGCGGAATTAACAAACATTGGCCAGCACTCTTGCTTTGGGATATGTATAATACAGATGCATTAAACACTAATTAATATCAAATTAAAAAGGATAAAATAGATTACCAAAATGCTTTTTGGAGCATCAACATTTTAGGACCTGTTACTTGCATTGAATGTAAATATACAGATAGGATATTTATCTAAAAATTTTCATTTTGTACCTTTAAGGCTGTACCTTTAAGATTACATTGATATTGTGCTCCCAACCAGAGGTGTGTGGTAACTCTTCACTCAAAAAAATAAAGGGTGGTTTCTGTAATAAGCTGCTAAACTCTGATACAAAGAATAGGTGGTGTCTCTTTTCCAGCTAAATAACTTTTGTGTCAGGGACTAAGGACTATAAGCAAGTCCTCCTTTGTGATGAGAACAGACTTTTTGCTGGCTGACAAGCTGAATACTTTCTATGCATGATTTGAAATGAACCGCACTGCTCTTGCCGTCCAGAGAGATAGAAAGCAGCAGGCAAGTCAGCGATGATAACCACATTATTACTCGGAAGATGAGGTCCGGAGGGCCCTAAAGAAAGTGAACTTCAGGAAAGCTGCTGTCCCTGATGGTATTTCTGGCTGTGTTTCAAGATCTTGCACTGATCATCTTGCCGGTTTGCTTACTTTAATTTTTAACGAGTCCTTAGCTACTTCTGTGGTCCCTACCTGTCCAAAAAATCTATTATCATTCCTGTACCTAAGAACGATAAACCCTCTTGTGTAAACGATTATCACCCATTTGGAGGAAATGGAGAAAATCAAATCTGGAAGTATTCAGATTTGCGTGGAAGGATAGTATGTCCTGTTATAAAAAGGCTCTAAAACAGCAAAGGCTTTTCTTAGCACACAAATAGAAAAACATAAAAGCAACCCTAGGTTTTTATTCAATACAGTTGAGAGATTAACAAATAAACAAATACTACCTGAAGACATTGTGCCATCAAATTTTAGTAGTAAGGATTTCATGAACTCTTTCACAGAGAGAGTTGAAACCATATGCCATATAATTCAATTACCCCGGTTTCCGGGGTAATTGAAATTGATGTAATTGATAGATTACATCTACAGATGGACTCAACATCCGACAGATCTACCCAAGCTCCAGTTCCTCCTGAAAAATGCCCCTGCTACGGTGCAGTCAGGTGCTCATCCTCGTGCCCTAGAGCAATGACTACAGTGACACCTGACCCACCCAAAGCACCGGGAATATGTGATAGACATCTTTTATTTTTAAATTTTAGCTTTAGCTAAGGACTGCAGCATTAGCGTGCCAGAGGAGAACTTGCCCTCCGTGCTAAGCCTGGTTTCTCTCCAGGCTTAGCACGGAGAAAAAGAACCTAAAAAAGGTTCTTTTTTTCTCCATTTATATATCACTGGAGTGTGGGTTCCTTGCCCCTGTTGCCCTGTTGGCTTGCTTACTGGGAGACTGATGATATTAGCTTAGACAATTTGCTTTGTACATTTTGTTATTATCATTGTTTAATTTTATCAATTTTGAATTTTCTTCCTTTTCTCTTCCTAATTTTCTCTCCTTCTTTCTCTTTCATTTTCAATTTCAGTTTTCACTGTTATATAGTTTTGGATATTTTTATTTGTACAGCTGCTTTGTAACAGTGTGCCACTGGGAAAAGCACTATATAAATAAAGTGAACATTTGCTCTCACATCACTGGTTATGAAGGTCTTTGAGAAACTGATACCATTGATCCTCTTCAGTTTGCATACCACCCCAACAGATCTACTGAGGATGCCATTTCTAATGTCCCACACACTTCCCTTACCCACATTGACAGCAACAATGGGAATTATGTGAGGCTGAAATTTACTGACTATAGCTCAGCTTTCTGTACAATAGTCTCCCACAAGCCTAAAAGACCTCTAAATACTTAAACTAAATACTTCTCTCTGTAACTGGGTTTATGGCTTTCTTTCATTTTCTTGTCCCTTGCTCTACTCACACATATGACTGTGTGTCTTCCCACAGCTCCACTTCTGTTGTCAAATTTGCTGATGATACAGTTGATACTGACACTGCATACTTTGATAAAGTAGATTAACTGACATCACAGGGTCAGGACAACTGCCTCTCCCTAAATGTCAGCAAAACCTGCTGATCGTAGATTTCAGGAAATTCCAACGGAGCTACAGCCCACTCTTGATTAGGAGGACCTCTGTGGAATGGGTGAGCGGCTTTACATACCCCTGACTTAACATCTCAGAGAACCTGACCTGGTCTGCACACATCCACAATCTTTTCTGCGACAACTGAGAAAATTCAGGGGCTCACCAGCAATCCTGAAAACTTTCTGTTTAGGGGCTATAGAAAGTGTTCTCACCCAGTGCATCTCAGTGTGGTATGGGAACTGTTCCAGTCAGGACTGCAAAGCCTTGCAGAGAGCAGTGCACTTAGCTGAGGGTGTGTTCAGGGTCTGCTCTGCCCTCTGCAGGACATCTACCCCAGGCAATGTAGGACCAGAGCTGCTAAAATCATTAAAGACTCCACTTACCCTGCTAACTGCCTATTTAACCTGTTGCCATCTGGTAAATTGTTAAAAGGCTGCTGACAAAAACTGAGAGGCTTAGGAAGTGCTTCGTCCCCCACACCAGACTTTTAAACACAAACACAGTTTTCTAACATGAACATTTCATCTCTCATCCCCTTGCTCAGTTATAATATTCAGTTGTAATGTCATCTGCACATTGGTGAACCTAGGTGAACAAACAAAATTGTGAAGTGAGTTGACTAGCTAGCTGAATTGTAATTGAAAAAGGTAATGGCAGTTTAACACACACATACATATTCACAAACATATCTTTTCTGTGGGAGGCACAGGGCCATAAAAAGTTCATCCAATCATTTCATTCATCCAAATGCAATGATAGGATGTCCTACTTGTCTATCAAACGACATACCTCCTAGCACTGTCAAACTACATCTGCATACCTCCTAGCATGGTGTTCATGTGGGGAGGCGTTTTGTGAAATTCTAATTTGTTACTATTAAGAGACAAAGTAAAATATTCATCTAGCTATATCTAACATGCATGGAATTAGCTAGGCAATTAAAAAAACTTTAAAAAATTCAAACTTCAAAAATTCAAACATATTTTCTGTGTTAACATTTTCTGTTGTGTTATCAAGGTTTTCAAAGTTATTTGTTGTGCTAAGGAATTGAGACAGTTCAGGTAGATTGTTGATTTAACAATCTTTAGTGGCAAAAGTTATTGTACTACTACATTTGAAGCAAGGAGCTGATTTTTCAACCGTAGGCAAATGTAGTATACAGGATACCAAATGATGATCAGAAATCTCTTTTCTCTGCTGCAGAATATTAATGTCATCAACATTTACACCATCGGACAGTATTAAATCAAGGTATGATTACGACAAAAAGTGGGTTCTGACACGTCTTGTGAGACACCGATAGAGTTCAAAATGTCTTTAAAAGCCAACCCCAATGCATCCTTTTCATTATCCACGTGGATGTTAAAATTACCAACAATTAAGACTTGATCTGTGGCCAGTACTACTTCTGATAAAAAGTCTGTGTTGTACCCTGTAGACAGTAGCCAGTAGAAATGACAAACTCTGCTTATTATTTACCCCAGATAAAGTTATATTGAGCACCATTACTTCAAAAGAGTTGTATCTGAAGTCAGATATCTGGGTAACTGTTAAAGTTTTCCCTACACGAGAGAAAAATACATTGGACCAGTGTAAAGCAATGTGGTAGGAGCATACAAGGCTGTATCCCACTTCAGAAATTAGGAATGCTAAGAGGAAATACAGACAGAGACTGAAGTGTCACTTCACCACTGTTGACACCTGGCTCTATGTGGTAGGGTTTACAGAATATCACAGCATTTACATTGTGAATACAACATGAACAATCTCTAACATACCTCAGCTGGACATTACACATGCATACACATGCTTGTTTTACATTGCACAGATCACTTTATAAGCCTTTACAACAATTTATATAGATATATGGTATATGGTATATATGGCAAGTTTACAAGTCTACACTACACTATATATACTGTATATACTGGACACATACAAGTTTACAAGTACATATACTTTATATATGTCTACATTGCACAGATACATTGAACACTCACACTTATTTATGCACACACTTGCACTAGCACTTTTGAAATTCTGTCATTTGTATTGATGTTTATGCTGCTGGAAAATTCAGAGTAAGAATTTCATTGTATAGTGTAACAAAGTGTTTCCTGTACATATGACAAACTACTGAATTCAATTTTCTCATACTTTCATACAAAACCCCTTACAAAGGTTCTGCCCCTTTTTGTAGTTTTCGTCTGTTATTACCCAACTGTCAGTATCCATAAAATCTGTAAAAATGTGGTCTCTTTTTACATTTGCTAAAAATGTCTTGGTTATGTGTATAACCTCAGTTCCCTGAGAAAGTGAACAAGACACAGCATCTGGTTTGATGGTATGGAAAACACCATTGCTGTGCCCAGTGTCTGAATCTCATGTCTAATCATGCCAACCTAATTGGCCAACCTGCCGTGGTATAAGTGGGCCTGATTTAAATCATGTGCACGTGTGTGTATATAAAGGCACCTGTAGAGCATTATCAAGACATAAGAGGTAAAACAGAGTTTATGTAGAGACATAAACAGGCATTTGTGAGGCATAGCAACAAGATGCAGTGTCTTCTCTTTCTTAGGAAAATGAGGTTACATACAGAAACAAGAGACATTCCCTTTTGAGGGAACTTGACACTGGTTTGAAGCTATGGGGAATGCAATACCAGCTGTGCCATGAGGGGAACAGCTGTCATAAGGCCCATTTTACAGCACACTCACCATAGGCATAATGCAGTAACAGCCTACTTGTGCACTGCTGGTGACAAAAAGACCTCCGTCAGACCACTGTCCAAATGCAAGGCATTGTTCATTCAAAAAAGTTTACACTAGACACACGGGGAGATGTTCAATGTCAGACTTGAAAACCAGTTTACCAGGCTAGTGTCAACACGCCAACAACATGCATCACGAGCCAGCTGCATCAAGGCTTGTCAATAATTGCTCTAAAGCCAGATGCCTCATTCTGTAGTGAGGGTGCCAGAAACACTCAACCCCAAGGACTGACATCTGAGCTAGTAAATAGATGGCTCCAGCCAATCGAGTATTGTCCTTTGACCGAGTTCTAGAGAGAGACAAGGACCTTCTATAGTAAAGATACTAAGCAGCACACTCCCCACTATTGCCTTTAGAGACTCGCAAACATGGGTCAAACATGGGTCTCCCAGGCTAAAATCTGAGGTGGTTGGCCCCAATCACCCAGAACTAATGTCCTCTTTTCCCTTCCTGAGGGTCTGAAGGGGAGCAGAGGACCCTCAATAGTGAGGGTGCTCCTCCATTCATAACCTAGAGGACCAGTATTCCAACGGGAGCTAGCAAGGACAAGCTGCCATCACTTAAAAAAGCAATATCCTCTCTAACAAGCTCCACAGGGAGTGGTGAAGCACTCGTGAGGGGAAGACCCTCTATAACTAGGGTGGTATTCCAACACAACCCGGTAAACAGCAGTCAAACAAGTGCTAGCTGATCGCTAGCTGCTACGGTCCAACACGCCATCCCCTTTGCCAACCAGAAGGTGGAAAGCCTGAGGCTTTATCATCACTCCCACCACATTCTCATTCTAGGCTGGGCCCAGGAGTGTACGATCACACCAGTGTGACTAGAACGTTTAGTGCGTCACGTGATCTTCTGTTAAATTCAAATCTGTATTCAAACCAGGAATGGCGGTATAAACGTAAGCGAATCTCTCTATGCTTATTATGTGTCACAGTTGTTAGCATTTAAAGTCATGTAATATTTAATTATGCTTCTTACATGTCAATCAATAATATATAACAATATATAACAATAAATATATAGTTAAATTTCGACTCATTTGTATTTGCATAGCGCTTTTCATATTACATATTCTTTCATATAGCCTTTAGTTTGTATGAAACAGAGGCAAAAGCAATCTTTTAAACAAAGTGTGATGTTTATTTTACAGTACTTATGTTTCACATTACATTGCACAAGCCCAGAAATACTAGGGAAAAAATATATAGTTATATATAACGGAGGCAAAACAAACCTTTTAAACATAACATGGTTGTTTTATTCATGTCAATTGTGAACAGTCATTGTGTATGTTACTATAAAGTTACTCTATTAAAAAGTTTTTTTTCTTATAAGCATGCATGTTGTGAATTGATACACTCATCAGTCATTTAAATAGTTTTTACTGCTTTCAACTGACGTTGAGCTGACATCACGCTTACCTCAGATTCGCTTTGGCACTTACTGTCTGACATACTACTTGAATTTATCAGTTTTACTCAGGAAAAAATGTCTGTCAATACTTTTAAAAGACAACTGACAAATGAGGATATTATGAACATATATTTTAATTCTGATGAGGAGGATTTTGACAGTGAGGCTGACAGTGACAGTGATGAGGATCTACACCCAAACCTTGAAGCTCTTGGGAACACTGAAGATTAAGACATTTAATCTACAACATCAGTAGATTCCATTGCCATGCACAACAATGAGGTACACTCTTCTTCCTGAAAGGTAACCAACCTTTTTAACCCTCCTGGACCAGGGGTTTCTTTTGATGACCACCTTTGTGGGGTGCAAAACCCTCCAGAATTCCCCAGTGAGGTAAAATGTTTTAAAATGTTCCTCACAGAAGAGGTTATTGGAGAAATTGTTGTGGAACCAACTGCTACGTCTCAGAACTGCAGAAAGGAAAAATAAAAGGGAAAATGGCCAAATTGGTTCCAACAAACATTAAAGAAATGCACACATTTTTAGTTTCAGTTCTCTTAATAGGAGTCATAAAAAACATTCCTCCATGGCTAATGGAGTTTTCTTTTTCTCAAGACCGCTTCCTTCTGCTCCTCCGGTGCCTTCACTTTGCCAACAATGAATATTCACTGATAAATATTCACTCCCCTTGCCTCCTTTTGTCGTAACTTTGAGCCATACAGGGATCTGTGTGTGAATCTCTGATGAAATGAAAGGGCAGGCTGGCATTTTGTCATTACCTACCTGCTAAAAGGCATAGATATGGGGTCAAGTGTTTTGTTTTATGTGATGTGCTCAGTGGTTTTATGCAGGACATGATCATTTACAGAGGATCTACCACTGACTTTAAAGGGCTTGGGATTTCGGGGTCAGTTGTAATGACATTACTAGCCCCTTAACTGAGAAAGGGTTATGTCATTTACATGGACAACTGGTACAACAGTCCTACATTGTTCCAGCACCTCTTGTCTTATGGCACAGGATATGAAGGTAAATCAGTAGCAAAACTTGAGAGCTTGCTGATTTGAATGCGAGAACTTATTCGTAAACTGAAATTTACACTCACAGCCCTGATGTAAAGAGTTGGATCTTTCGATTTGCACAAAGTTGAAGTTGCAGATTAATTGTTAGAAATGTGTAAAATGACATATTCACATAAACAAAATGACAGACACAAATGTGTTGGACATATTTACTTTTGCACTTAAATTTTGCAGTACAACCTCAAGTTGGTGCTTACAACGTCTCAGATCTGGCAGCACAAGTTCAAATCCTGGCACTTTTTCTACTCCTATCATGATATTTCTGTTGCAAAACTCACTTGTGCACTTGTAAATGCAGATGCGAGAGAGCAGAACCAGGTGGGGGGAGTAGGTTGAAGCCGCAAAAAACAGCAACAAACTGTTAATTAACAAGTTTATTATAGTTTGAACAACAAATATTTTGGGACGTTTCTAGCTAAAAAGAAGAAATAATGTCCTCAAATACTCACCTACATGCTGCCATCCTGGTGAATAAGCTGCAGCGTGCCACTGTGAATGGGAAATTCACTTGACAAGCTTTATGCATCTCCAATGTAATTGGAACGTGAATCATTGCATAATAACAGTCGCATTAAAGGGTGAAAAGGGTTAAGTGTTTCTGCAACACTACAGGACAGGAAAATAAGGAGAGAGTGAGACAGGGCTACTTCCTCATGCTTGTGCGAGTCATAGACTGCCTGTTCTTGTCATCTTGTCTTTTTTTCCAACAGTGTGCTGTTCCTGTGTTCTACCCCATAAGGGGAGAGGAACATGGACAGTGATGCTGTGCTTCTGGTCCCCCCTCCAGTCTTCAGACAGCTTCTTCCAAGATTTTATTTTTTCTTTGACAAGAAGCCCTCGCAGTGTGCACACTCAGCTCCCTCAAACTAAGCATGCATGTTTTTCACCCAGGCAAACAACACAGAATTTGTGCATGTCCTCAGGTGTCAGAAACCTCTGACAAGGAGGCATGCCATGCACTTTCTAAAGTTCTAAAGCAGCTGGGTCCATTGGCGCTTTGTTATGAAAACAACAAAAAGCATGCTGTGGGCCAAGTAGACTGTCATGATTAGACATGAGATACAGATCACACTGAAGGTATTCTCTATAGTGTCAAACCAGACAGTGTCGAGTTCCCTTAACAGGGAACTAAATATTACGAAACACCGTTGTTGCTGAGATACATCTACTTGTAATTGGAAGGTTGCTGGTTCCATTCCAGTGCTGGCAGGTTGCAACTGAAGTGCCTTGAGCAAGCACCTAACCCCTAATTGCTCCTCGGACTCAGTAGTGTGCTGCCCACTGCTCCGGGTGTGTGTGTTCACTCCTCACCAGTGATGGGTTAAATGCAGAGGTTACATTTTGGGTATGGGTTACCATATCTGACAAAATATTTCACTTTACCTTCCTTTCAAATATTGTAACTCAACCCTTTTTGTCTCTGGGTTAGCATAAAAGTTATTTTGAACAACTAAAATGTCCATGTTTTCTATTGGTTTTGTAACACACCATGGTAATGGATTAAGGAATAGGCTGAACATTTCTCCAGTTTGCAAAATATGGAAATATCACAGTTTAAGACACAGAACATAAATAATTACTGAGTTACAGATGTTGACAGAGTCATACAAAACTCCTTATGCAAATGCTAATTGAAATATATTCTTATGAACAATAAAAAATAAATAGAATACAGAAAAACAGAATAAATCAAACAATGTGACAGTATCCTGTTAATTATATAATTATTGTCGAGGTTAACACTTTTCTGAGAATGACACCTCTCCTAATATAAATGACCTTAAGGCAACAATGTGATTAAATAATGGAAAATTATTAGTTTTCCTCCAGATTTTCTCCAAACAAATACAAAAATACCCAGCAATCTTACTTTCATCTCCTTTAAAGTTGAAAAGAGATCTCAACAATGTCTTAACAATGCTTTTTCATAGTTTTCATGCTTCATGGGGACATTCTATAAATGTAATTGTTTTCTACTGTACAAACTGTATATTCTATCCCCCACACTACACCTACCCCTAAACCTAGCACTTGCAGAAAACTTTCTGCTATTTTAGATTATCTAAAATACCTCAACAATGTCCCCACAAGGTCAACATTTACTGGTATTACTATACTTGACGGGACATTTGGTCCCATAACATAGTAAATACTAGGACCGCTCACGCACACACATACATTTGTACAGCCATCTTTGTAAGGTCATTCATTGACATAATACAGTCCCCTTAACCTCAGCCATCACAACTAAAGCCTGGAATACACTAAGATAACAGTCGGATATCAGACTGTTAGACTCAGGACATCGTTTTTTAGCATCGGCCAGTTACTTACAGCTAAGCTCCTCTATGAGTCAGATCATTCTGATTGAATGCTTGTAATAGATCATGAATGAAGAGTTGAGGAGTCCGGTGGAGATGAGGATTTTATTAAAGGACACTTACTGTCCAGGTGTCAGACTAGAAAAAGGCTGAGTATACAGAAATCACAACTACATATATCTCTCTGTCTGCTCAAGCATTTGGCATACTTCCCAGTTCGTGGATGCATTATGTCTTGTTTATCATTTCTTAACAGAAACATAGGAGGTCTAAAATTATTAATATTTTACCTCAGGTGATATCAGATGGTTTAGCCTTGCTTAAAGCTTTGAGTATATGTTACACAGCATGAAAAGAATGGAAATTTATAATACTACTTATGTCCCCACACTTGGCTTAGTGAGCATGAGACGGAAAACAGAAATGATGAAGCAAGCAACGATGTTTAAAGGAAACACCCTTCTTGTTTTTTGCATTTCCCATTCCAATATGCAAATATTTTTAAAACATATGACTACCTGGAACGAGGCAAGCAAGTCCATCTGTGGTGAGCGAGAATTGTGTGAAACTGGTAAGCAAGCACTGCTTTGTATTTTGTATTACAGCAGTCACTAGCTGTTCCAGTTTCCCATTTTGAGTAACAAAATGCAGACTATATCACTCTATCACTATATCACACCTGCTGGTACAGAAAGTTATTTCCTCATCACAGGTGCAGAACAGATGTGCTACTTGGCCATCGGGTGTCTGCTTTCATCGCTGCTAGTTCATCAGCATCAGTTTTGTGTCTTCTGGGTTTTAGTGCCTAACCTTCACCCTGAACCTTAACTTAATTCTAACCTTAAACCTCAAACCAAGTCTTTACTCTAAAACTGCCCCTTTAAAAGGGTGTCAGAAAGTGAGGACCAACCAAACTGCCTCACTTTACCCTGATGGTCTAACTGCTCACACTGGTCTCACAAAGACAGATGTAAGTGAACGCACACATACACGCACACACACACACAACTCATCAGTTGTCATTAAATGAAGTATGTATTCACACATTTCTATGTATATATACTTGAGTGTAGTTAGGCACACAAAGCACATTGGCTGTATGTCAAGGTGTGTGGCCAACTAAACCCAGTTTTTTTCATTTTCGAGAAAAGGGGAGAATGGTAAAGACAACCACCTTGAGAGAACCACACTGTTTACAGAACATCTGAATAATCTACACACTTCTGCAGATGGCTGTAAATGGGTTTCTACTGTAGTTTGTCTATGAACACAACAAAATTTACAGACATAATTCAAATCCTTGCAACTTTTCTGAATACCCACATATACAAATGTAAATAATAAACACCCAGCTAGCAAGAAACATTCTCAGAATATTGGAAAACATTCTATAAAAGTTCTCAAAGTTTTCTCAAAGGTATCAACATTTTTTTTTTACGTTACATACATTTTTTTAAACATTATTTATCATATATATCAAAAACTTTATGATCTTAGTGGCAAAAATAATGCATTAAATAATGTTAAGGCATTAAAGTTATTCATTAAAATTATTTAATGCCCATTAGGTAAGGCATTAAATAATGTTCTTATAACTTAAAATTAACATTAATACAATGTGTTTCCCATATTTTGCCATAATTTTACCACCTTGCCATGGCAGACCCATTGAACTTATCAAAAATCCCTTCACCTGGTGATAATCAAATTAAATCCTGAGGAGTATTTAAAAGTTCACAGCATGCACTTTTAAGGAAATCCAATATGGTGGACTTCCTGTTGGGTGGAGCCAATGGCCGTCAATGTTCAGGTCAACATGACTGATACATGTGTCAAGTTTCATACAGGTGTGTGCATGTATGTTTGCTATATGCAGCATCATTTTGTGCCTCGTACCACGGGGCACTACCGAGCCCATATGCCAACCTTTGCCCGGGCCTAATGGTCAATTGCTTTAATGTGAGTGCCAGAGTCTTTGAGCATGTTAATGGGCCCAAAAGCCCCAAAAACCTTGAATAATGTGTTGATTTACTGGATCTCCAACCAACGGCAGATGA
This sequence comes from Chromobotia macracanthus, assembly GCA_036877525.1. Classification (NCBI taxonomy): domain Eukaryota; kingdom Metazoa; phylum Chordata; class Actinopteri; order Cypriniformes; family Botiidae; genus Chromobotia; species Chromobotia macracanthus. The sequence goes on from JAZGTH010000050.1 coordinate 684,118, forward strand.
TGTCTGGAGGTCCAGAGACAGGAGCTGGGAGCGCCAAGGTGGACCCAGGAACAGAGACAGAGACTAGAGGGGCGGACGCCGCCGCCGGGACACAGGCAGGAGGCACGGACGCCGCCGCCGGGACACAGACAGGAACAGAAACTGATTCGTCCAGAAGCTCGGGAACAGACATCTCCGGGGTTTCAGGCACATGCACGGACATCTCCAGAGGCTTGGGCATGGGCACGGACATCTCCAGAGGCTTGGGCACAGGCACAGACATCTCCAGAGGCTTGGGCACGGGCCCTGGGGAAAGAGCAGACTTCCCCTTCTGCTTCTTCTTCTTGGAAGGAAGCGCAGGAACAGACACAGAAGGCTTGAGCGCAGGAACAGACACAGGAGACATGGTGATCTTCCCCCTCCCCTTCTTCCGGCGGGAACGTGAGATGACCATGTACACTGCCAGCTTCGGTGGGGCAGTGACATGTGCAGCAGGATCCAGGACGGGCTCCACCACCAACTTGATGGAGTCCTGAGAGGTCCCTCTCCTCCTGGACCTGGGGACCAGAGAGTCCTCCCGCTCGGAAGGGACGGAGCTTCCTGCTCCTCCTCCCGACAGCGCAACTCCCGCACCAGTTCCCAGAAAGGCAAAATGACCAGTTGATTACGCTCCTGTAGCGGTGTTGGGTGTTTGAGGCCGACCAGCAAGTGCCGACAAGGGGCTCAGCCAAGTCCTTCTGCTGCGCCTTTATGGCGTACTGAAGGAGGGTCTGTCCCTCCTAGGGAGGAAAGGGCCCTGCGTAGTGCATGTTGGCCTCTGTGGACCGCCACCACTCCTCAGGGATCACCACTCCTCAGGGATCACCATATGTCTGTAGAGAAAAAAATAGAGGGGAGAGGGAAGAAAAAGCTGTTTGCTGGGTTTGAAGTGGTCGGTTTTTTCTGTCAGGATCACGGGAAACAAACCCAGATGCAGACAGCGTTTTAACTAAAAAATCTCTTTATTAATAAATGAACAAAACAACAACCCATGAGGGGGTAAAAAGGAGAGGGTTAAAAAATAACCTTAGTTCGGCTATTACACGAACTAAGGAGCTCTCCAAACAACCAGAGCAAAATTAAGCTAAAAACCGGAGCCAAGAAACAAGAACCAAGACCAGAAGGAGTCAGGATCAAAACAACATGCTCTGACATGGAACATGTCAGGATCCTGGTAAGATAATCCAGAATGACTCAGAACAGGAAGCCAGGACCCTGACATTTAAAGCTGCTTTGAAGCAATGTAATAAGTGCTATATAAATAAAATTGAATTGAACTGAATTGACTATAAGGACTGTGAAGAACCCCCATCACTTCCACCTCTTACCATTTTTAATATGACTGTGGCAGAACAGTTTTTCTTTTTGATAGGCTATCTTTACCTTAGTTAGCACATTTCTACAGTCTTCTTGTTTTAAAGTGTAATATTTTATAGCGCAGCATCCTACACTAGGGTTTCTGCATAATCATTGCAGTTTCAGCCTTGTGGGCTTTTAGACGCTTATTGTTGAATAGGTTCTATATCCTATTGATAAATCTTTTATTGTTTTGTTGCATCTATTGTCTAGGAAACTATGCTGCAGTTTAAATTACATACCTATTTAAATAGCTTACGTTAGCTAGCCCGACTGTAAACATTAACAGGGCATTTTCTGTTTTTCTAAAAACCATGCCTATACACAGTGATGTATTTGTATAACCTATCATTTACATTCAACAGGCATAAGTAATAAATACTTCATTCACAGGCCAGTGTATGAAAAAAAATGGCACAATGGTGAAATGAAAGATGATAAAGGCATTTATTTTAAAAAATCATGTCAGATTCTAGGCTAAAGTTAGCATGTACATCAATCACAATTTTGGATTTTAATGTTTAAATTCACGAGTTCGCACTAACATGTAATCGCAAATTATCAAAGATGCAATTTTGGCATGCTGTCCAGGGGAAGGGCTCTGAGCTCGGGATTTGGCCCAAACTCAGAGTATGGTTGGATTACATGACCGTGCTCCTCCCTAACTTTGTTAAATAAACTTCATTATGTGAGTGGTGCTCTGTGGCACGGCAACATTTTCCAGAATCATAGCTAAGCGCTGCCGGTGTGTGCATGCATCCAAACCAGATCCATTAAAGGCTATTTAAGCACAATTTTTACATAAATTAATCTTCGGCGAACCTTCCCCACAGTTTCCAACTTGCCGGATATCAAATGACCAATTACTATTAACATGCTCACCAGCTGCATTTCCATGCTCCGTCTCAGCTGTCACTCCATTAGCACCACTCAAGAAATATTCATATTGGTCTTCCTTGTTTTCTTTACTGCTCTGAATTGACCATCACTTCTAACTTCAACCCTAATATCTATCGTACAATCCTTCAGATTTACAGTTTATAGATAACGAAACAATTTCTTTCTTCATTAAACAAAGCAAAACAGAGCAAGCAAAAAACTTGATTTATATTATACGGAAGAGTGGTGGGTGCTGGCACACAGGGCCCTTGAGTACAGCCTGGAGCAGCCGGCCATGGATGAGGCCAACCACCAAAAGAAGCCCCTGCCGCAGGTTGCGGGCCAACGAACCAAGGTGCTGGATTCGACTCTGGAAGGCCCGGCCTAGGAGCTGACCTTTGATGACCCACCACCAGAACAGGCCCATGACAAACTGCCGACCCAGTGACAGAGACTGGAACCGTCCCAGGGACAGAGACTGGGAGCACCAGGGCGGACCCACAGACAGTGACTGGTACAGAGACTGGGACAGAGACAGAAGGAGCGCACGCTGCCGCCACTGGGACACAGACAAAAGTTCCTTTGATCCTCCAGATACAGCATGCTAATGTGCTGGCCATGCAGCACGCAATGATTGAGAAAGGAAAGTCAAACCTTTATACAGAAAGAACTGTTTAAAAAGGACATTACAATTGCACATTACAAATGCTGAACATACCAAAATGTGTGTGTAAATGTAGCTGGAATGTCATAATAACATGTGTAACCTCATCTGTAGCCCCTGAATATAGGTACAAATGATTCCATCTTTCACTCTGTGTTTATTCCAGTCATTGTTTTCATTCGATAATCCAATCTTTCTAAAGTATTATTCAATTGTAGTGTTATTTTTATTTCTATACATTATCCAGTAGTTATTTCCCTTTGTATGTTTAGTGAATAAACCCTTTTGTACTGTGTCTTTCTTGTGTTGGTAATCAGAGGCTCTACAAGTTAGCAAGAATCTCACGAAATCCTTCAGATATCCCAGGTGATTTACCCCCTCCACTTTACATAATATTTCTTATCGTTTATGATTTATGTTGGATTACTCCAAAGAATGTTGAGGTGGAATTTCTCTGCTGGTGCCCCGGGTGTTAAAAGGAGGGTGAGGTCATCTGACACACACACACACATACTTGGGGTGACGTGTGACCAGAACTCACACACACCTTTGGTTTCCTGTGTGAGGTGTACCATTAATTGGTGCCCCGTTTGAAGATCACTACAAAATGTTACTACTACATAATATAACTTTTGGATGCTTTATTAAAAATCATTTTCAGGCAACGTCACAAATGTTAGGAAAATATGTAGGAAATTAACTGGGAAGTTAAACATTTCCTGCTTTCCTCTAACGGAAATTTTATAAGATTCTAAACTCATCACTGTACCATTGATCACCAATTTTATATTCATAAACTGATAACAATCTTAGTATCACTAATTATTTTAACTAATATACATCTTACAATGAACAATAACATTTTCAAGACCAAAGGCAGGAGAATACATGGCTCAAAGTAAACAAACAATGGCCATGTGAGTCCACAGATCACAAAGATACAGAGCATGAGTCTAGACACTGACTCTAAAATAAAAAAAAAAACAAGACTAGAATAGAGTCAGGACCCAAACATCATGCTCTGACTCAAAACACATGGGGCTGTCAGGATTCTGTCATGGGAATTTAGAAAAAAACTCAAGACAAGTAGGCCAGGACCCTGACAGTCCCAGCAGTTCTAAACATCAAGCAAGAAGTGTATATTTTTTAATAACCATCTAAACATTGTTGTTAAAGAAGACACCGCTAGTATTTACTGGTCAAATGAAGGCTAGTTTGGTTTTATAATGAGTTTGCAACAGAGATTTCTTTTTTAATTAAAAAGAAACTTTCCATTGTTTATAAAGGAAAAGAGTCAAAAAGTGAACAATATGAAATGATGGTGACTAATCATTTAGTAGTTTCAGGTCTATTTCTCAATTTTTTCAAAGTGGCATATCTGTTTAAAAATAAAAGATGTTTCTGTTTAAAGCAATGACATCCTGACAGGACGTAACTTGCTACTTTTTAATAATAGTGTGTTCTGCAGGCTTTAACCAAAGGAGGGCACTGTAGTAATACAATAGTACTGTGTATTTAAAAACCATCTGTCCTAATTAAAATCATTTGTCCTTAGAGAGAGATCCACTATAAGCATTAGCTGACTGTTTATCAAAAAATAAGGGCCATAATGTTTTATGTCAGCTCGATCAAGTAGGCAATTTTTTCACTTTTTTAGATCTATGTAATTTAGATTTTTTTAAATAAAATAAAAGAAATCAATAAGCTATCAACCAAACATCTGTTTTCTTGCATGTCTATTTTGATCTTTAGCAAAAATATACAGAGAGATGCATGCATTTAGTTATTCACTTAGTTTTGCATCATTAAGACAGTGTACAGTCTTAGCATCAAATACATCAGACTAACAAATAACGTAAAGAGAATATATAATGTTGTTATAGTGTTAAAGAATAAATGGAATCATTCTGAAAAAGGGGCAGACCACTGTACTCCCATTAATACTTGTCAGAGTGTTACATTTTTAAATAAATACTCTTACAAAGTAAATGTATACAGACACATACCTAATTTCTGAACCAATAGCATGTATAAAAGCCTTGTATACAACATTTTTGTATTAAAATAATGCAATATGTGATTTTTTGTTTGGAGAATATAAATCCCAAAATAATGAATATAGTTGCAAGCAGTGATAACAGGCCCAAGCACTACAGTGCCATTGCCACATGGTGCATCTCAGAAAACAGTCCATAGTAGTCACATGCATTTAATTCAGAAAATAATTGAGGATTATTTTAAAGTCTGTTCTAAGTCTTGTAAGTGACACACTTCCTTCTGCGTCCCTATAACAGTGACTATGACTTACAATAGCCACCTCATTGTGATTTACTAAACATATTTACCAGATCTGATGTAGATCACTTAATGCATGTAAAAGATATGAGACATTACTGTTCTATTTATTGCCATAAATTGATTGCCTCAACATGGCAACACCATTCAAGATATCAACAGTTTGTTTGGAATTTCATTTCTTCTGACCAGGTAGGAAGCAACTTGGGTAATTTTTAAAGACTCTTTTAAACTATGTTTTAAGTGACATACATCCTTCTGCCAGTGTGTGGCACTATACATGTGACTCACAATAGCCACCTCTATGTCATCAGTCCCTAGGACCAAACACAGCTCAAATGTGAATAAAATTCACACAGCAGAGATGATACACTTCCTGTTTCCATTTTTGCCATAAAATGATTGTCTCGCCATGGCAACACCTTCTGAGATATGACAAATCCCCTCACAATTTACCATCTTCAGTGTCTTGGCATAATATTTGCCAAATTTGGTGGCAATCCCATAAATGCCCTAGGAGGAGAATTTAAAATTGTAGAGCCTGGAATTGACAACAAATCCACATACAATCCAAAATGGATTGTAGGCAAACTTCCTGTTGAGTTGAGTGAACATAATTTTGATGTTGTCCGGCTTAATGAAAACAAAACATGTCAAGTTTGGTGACCGTAGGTAAAACAAACCTCATCACTTCAGTCAAAAGGGGGCACTACAGAGCCCCCCCACCACGCCCATATCTGAACTTTAGCCCACGCCTAATGGCTGACCATTATGATGTATGTGCCAAATTTAAGTGCCCCCAGATGCATCTGAATGTGGTTTTAAAGTATGACACATTGCAATGGCAACAACATTTAGAGATATCACAAATTATTTTAGAACTTTACATCAGCCATGCCTCTACATTATTCTGACCAAGTCTGAAGTGAATTTTACTGCCTCGCCATGGCAACATTGTTCCAGATATCAAAAATCCCTTCGCAATTTTTAAATCCTCAGTGTCGTGGCATGATGCTTACCAAGTTTGGTGACAATGAAACCTTACCCCCTCCCCCGAACCACCAGAGGGAGCCGTCACCTGAGTACAAAATCATGTTTGCACTACATTTCCCATAGGGTCACATTCCTGGGGCTGATTACTTCCTGCTCACCTGATATCAATTAACTCTTGTGTATATAAACCCAGTCTGTGATGAACTCATTGTGAAGTCTTATTTTGTGCTGGCTGACATTTCTGAGCGGTTTCTATTGTTGATTGGATTACCTGTTATTACCTGGACTGTTTATCGTCTTCTCTGATTGTTTGCTGCCTGCCCTGACCTTGGATTGTTTATCGTTGCCGTTTACTGCAACTACTGCAAATGGATCCTACCGTCTCTGTCTCCTCGTTACAAAAACCTTGAAAAAAAATCCTTAGGAAAACAGTATTGGCCCTTTGTGCTTGGGCCCTAATAATTCTAGATAGTTGTGAACTAGGTGTTTAAACATTACAGCCTCTGTAACAACCAACCATAAATGCATGCCTGTGTTAGCGTAATAGAGAAGCAGGAGTGTGCAGTCATGCAGGTCACATTTCTCTGCTGGGACAGTTTGTCTGAGGTCTGACCACCAGCTCCTCTCAGCTGCAGACACTATTTTAATATCCCACCCTAAACACCTGCGGCCAGCGCGGTTCCTCCTGAGCCCTGGGGTTGTGTAATTACACACAACACACAACCAAACCTTTCTAAAAGTCTTACAAGCATTTTCTTCAATAAATTTTTAATAGAAATTTTAAAACACAAATTCACATTTTCTCCATTTTTATATTCAAACATTTTAATAGGTAAAGTAATGCTGAAATAATGGATCTGCTGTGTAATATTATCTGTGTTGTTAATATAACAGGTTTAGCACTCTGTTAGTGATGATAATGTTTTTGGATTGTGTGTTCAGTCTAAAAATACACGTCAAGACAGTCACCTGTGACAAAAATCCCTAACTCTGTGAACAGTGAAAAGTAAATTTGGGACACCCTAGCAACCTCCTAACATCATGAATAAGCCATATTTAAGTACATCTATCATGCTAAGTCATGCTAGCATCATGCTAAGTCTTGCTAACAACATGCTTAGTCATGTTAGCATCATGTTACTTCATGCTAGCATTATGTTAAAACGTGTTAGCATCACGTGCAATTATGTTAGCATCATGTTAAAACGTTGTTTAAATATTCCAGAGTTTTGCCACGGCAATGTACCTATCTAGTTAGTGGTGCTTGCAAAGCATCACTATTACTCTCCTGCATACTTCCTTCTTTTTCTGGACAAAATTTCTACTGTCATAGAATCAAATTGATAGGCTTATTGAGGAGGGGTGTGCTATGACTTTTATAAGTGATCAGGTGTATGATGTTATTAGGGCATATGAAAAAGTAGGCTAAAAATTCCATAGACTTAACATTGGGCTGAATTTTGTGACGTCATAGCTCTGCATCAGAATGTGATAGGGGTTGGGCTCATATCGCTCGGCTTAGTAAGCGGCAACATATGGTGATGTTTCAGCTTCATAGCCACGCCCTAACAACCAGTTACAGTACCCTAGCAACCACCCCATTGACTTCCATTTAAAAAGGTCACCAAACTTGGTATATGTATTGTTGTTATCAAAAATGGTCAACTTTCAAAATTAAACCCATTAGCTTACAGCTACAGGAAGTCGACCATTTTGGATTGTATTTGGATTGTGGGAAATCCCAGGCTCTGAATTTTTAAATACTCCTCCTAGGGGATTTATGGGATTGCTACCAAATTTGGCAAATATTATGCCAAGACATTGAAAATTGAATTATTTAAAATACTTTGACATAGTTCTAGATTATTTTTGAAATGAAATGCATGTGACAACCTTGCATCATCTTCTGAGAAGTAAGACAAGTTGGAACAGATTGTGATAAACAGCTAGTAAGTGTGAATCAAACAGCACTGATTATGACTCCTTTAATACTGTTTAAAAAGCATCACACTGTAGTCAGCAGGATCCAGTCCCAGACTATATGATGCATATGAAAAGGAGAGTCAGACCAACCTAAGCTCCAGTTTGGCCATATGATTGTGCCCGCTCTGATATAGCCAGACGCTCATAATTGTGCTGTCCAACAATGACTACAGCCATACCCTGGGTCACCCAGGAAGCAATGGGAATAATATGTGATGGATTTTTCAAGCTTTTCTGCTTGATTGCCTGTTTTCTATGCAAACTTCTACCTCAGTTAGACTCTATAGACTCTACAAACAGCATGTCTTGTAAGAGAAGTTTGATGTTAGAACTGCAACCAGTAATGTTTACCCCCTACTGCCATCTCTGTTGAAACATTCTTCAGGTGTCTTACATTTTCCACAAAATTGGACTGACAGTCTTAAATCTGTATGCATTTGCAAACCATTACTATAAGATTTCTGTTTCACCAAAAATGTTACGGACTGCTGCTTTAAGATGCCAGAGGAGAACTGGCCCTCCTAGTTGAGCCTGGTTTCTCCCAGACTTTTCTCTGTATTTATACATCAGTGGAGTTTTGGTTCATTGCCACTGTCGACCTGTTGGTTTGCTTACTCTAAGACTGCTGACATTAACTAAGGATAGGGTTTTGTAAATTATATTATCATTTTCAGTATAATATTTAAACTATAGACTTAACTTTTTTACTGTGTATGTTCTGTTTTATTTTAGAAATACGAATGTACACTGCATGGTATTCATGGTATGCAAATTCTACATGTATATGTGACCTGTGCTAGCAAAATGAGTCGGAATGGGCTAATTACAAGCTAGAGGCAAAATAAATGAAAATTTTCATATATAAATATTTGAAATATTTGAGGTTTTCACAAAAATCAAAGTCATTGTCTAGTGATACCAATGAACTTTTTTGTACTTTTGTATTTTGAAAGGTGTATCTTCCTACTGATTTTCTTTTTTTAAAGGAAACCCTAATCCATTTTTTTGTCGAATTCCAGCATATCATACATAATTTAAAACTTCTTTTAATGGAGAATGTGAAACAACGTTTTAATATTTTTAAAAAGTTGATCATTGTCACTCATTTTGCCAGCATGTGTCGCATAATTATAATTCTCTTGTTCCCCTTCAGTCAGTCACGTTCAATGTTACGTCAGTGTACTGACGTATAGGGTCTTGCTTGAGAGCCCTATCACCTTCGAGTAGTAGAAAACACACCAGTGAACATTGGCCCGAGAGGACAGAGCCAATGAGCATTGGGGCAAAGGGTCTGCCAAGACGCGCCCACCCGGAAGCTTGTATAAAGCCGGCCGCAACTCACTTTAATTCAGATTTTGTTTAATAGCCGAATGTGTGCTATTCGTGTTTCACTCGACTATTGCCTTTTAAGTTCCCCAGCGTCTGCTGCGTGACGTCGCAATCAGCAGTTTTCGCTTGCTTCCGGTGGCAGACCACTCTGTGCTTCGGCAGACCTGGTTATAAAAGGGTGAGTATCTAAAGAATGCATTTCCATTCTAAAAGAGCTCCTACGGACAATGGGTGTCTTTTTAAAGATGATTTTCTGTACGTGTGTTTGTGGATGCTGTCACTACCCATCCTCGTCTGATGGCCATGATCGCTGCATCACAGATTGAGCATCCCCTTTGCTGCTACCCATTCTGTTGCTACATGCCTAAGGCAACAGAGTTGGTTAGCACTTTGTGAGATCTCAGAGTGATGATGGAGACTCCCGTCGGGTCAGTCCCCGCGGGCCTCCCAGTCCTCTGCAGTGTCGGGATCAGAGCTGCTGAGTGACAGCGCTGTTCCCCCGTGGACCCGCTGTCACTTTTGGTGTTCCAGATGAGGTCCAGATGTTGATCACTGCATTGGAGAGTGGGCTGCTCTTCTCTGAGGATGAGGCAGAACTTCCCCCTTCAGGCTGGGTTGTTCCTGCTGTGTCAGACTCTGAGCTGCCCATGCTTGCCCAGGCAGCTGTGCCTTTGGACTGGAGTGGAACCTTCTACCCAGTCCAGAGCTCTCACAACTGGATGGTTCCCAGAAGTGCATGAGGAGGTTTAAGTTGTGGAAGGCACCTTTCTCTGCCTGAAGCGGCTTTTTCCCCTCCACTCTCACTACCCTTAATGGGGGTAGCTGAGGGGGCTAATGGGGGCTGACAAGGAATGTGTGCAGATTCTTCCGGTGGAGTGTGCTATTACAGTGTGCAGGCCTGTACCCATAAATGCTGCCACCTGGATGAGTCGCCTGCATCTCCCGTCCTAGGCCTGTAGACTGCAGCAGCTCTTGCTGCAAAAGCTTACAGTGTGCTGGACAGGCAGCCTCCACCCTGCTTGCCATGGTCATCCTGCAAGTTCATCAGGCCAATTCACTTAAGCAGCTTCACGAGGGTAGTTCTGAGCCGAGGTGATGTAGGAGCTGCGCTTGGTGACTGAACTTGCCCTCTGGGTGAAGGCAGTCACAACGCAGGCCCTCGAACAGACGATGCCCGCCTTGGTGGTCCAGGAGCGCCATCGCTGGTTAAATCTTATGGAGATGTGGGACACTGACAAAGTTTGCTTTCTTGATGCCCCCATCTTCCAAGGTGGCCTTTTCGGCGATGCCAAAAAGGCTGTACCGGCTCTGTCACAGACTGAGGCTGTCCCTCATCCCCGTTGTAGAGCTGGCTGCAGGAAGTTGACGCCCGCTCTTCGGGTCCCTGACATGCCCCCCAGAAGGATGGCTAAGCGACCCTGAGAGAACTGACCTGGACTGCAGTCCTGCCCCCAGAGGAGGGCCGGGTGGAGAATCTTAGGTTGTTCCACTGCCGGGCCATCACCTAGTGGTACCCCCATTCTCTAGGACAGTTTTCTCCCAGTCCAGGCCCAGTTGGATGTTGCCCGACAGTGAGAAATGCATTGTTTCCTCACTTCTGAGCTCATCCTTTTATTTCGCCAAGGCAGGTGAGGCTGCGTTTGCAGGACGCATTGACTCCTCACATGCCTCCTGCCTCCCAGTTGGGGTTAGTGGCTCAGCCTCCACCTTGGCTTGAGCCCTGCTGGCACCTCTTCAGGCACATCTCTCGCCCTCCTGGTGCCACTTTCACGGAGTCTGGGGGCCTGGCTAGCGCTCCCCAGCCCGTCTTGTTGGCTCCTGAGGATGGTCACACTCGGCTACGCGATTCAGTTTGCCAGGTGCCCGCCCAGGTTTAGAGGCATCCTCTCTACCCCGGTAGTGGGCAGTGATGCTTCGGTCCTACAAGCAGAGATTGCAGTCCTCCTGGCAAAGGATGCAATAGAGCCTGTCCCTCCAGCCGAGATGAAGTCCGGGTTTTACAGCCCATACTTTATTGTGCCCAAAAGAGGAGGTGGGCTGCGGCCAATCTTGGATCTGCGTGACTTGAACCGGTCCCTGCACAAGCTACCCTTCAAGATGCTCACACAGAAACGCATCCTCTCGTGTGTTCATCCCAACGATTGGTTTGCAGCGATCAACCTGAAGGAACGCGTCCTGAAGGTTCACATCTCAATCTTGCCTCAACACAGGCTGTTCCTTCGGTTTGCAGTCGAGGGTCGGGCATATCAGTACAAGGTCCTCCCCTTTGGGCTGTCCCTGTCCCCCCGCATCTTTATCAATATCACTGGGGTGCCCTTAGTGTCCAGGCATGTTGTTGTGACAACGGATGCCTCCAAGAGCAGGGGCGCTGTGTGCAATGAGCAGGCGGCCTAGGGTTCCTGGACCTGGATCTCGACACCTGTGGCACATCAATTGTCTCAAGTTGTTGACAGTGTTCTTGGCCAGTTTCTTCCGTTGCTACAGCGCAGGCATGTGCTAGTCCACACGGACAGCACTGCGACTGTGGCGTACATCAACCGACAAGGCGGTCTACACTCACATCGCATGTCTCAGCGTGCCCGCTATCTCCTCCTCTGGAGTCAGTGGCGGCTCAGGTCGCTTTGTGTTACCCACATTCCGGGCATGCTCAACCGTGTGACAATTGCACTCTCACGGCAGCTTCCAAGCCCAGGAGAGTGGAGACTCCATCCCCAGGCAGTCCAGCTGATCTGGAGTCGATTCAGGGAGACACAGGTGGATCTGTTTGCCTCCCATGAGTCCTCCCACTGCCCGCTGTTTTACTCCCTGTCCGAGGACCCCTCGGCACAGACACGTTGGAGCAGCTGGCCCCAAGGCCCTCGCGAATACGGGTTTCCCCCAGTGAGCCTCCTTGTGCAAACTCTGTGCAAGATCAGGGAGGACGGGGAGCAGATTTTGTTGATTGCGCCCTGTTGGCTCACCCGGACCTGGTTTTCAGACCTGGTGCTCCTCACGACAACCCTTTCCTGGCAGATTCCTCTGAGGAAGAACCTTCTGTCTCATGGACAAGGCACTATCTGGCACCTGCGTCCCAACCTTTTGGACCTCCATGTGTGGCCCTTGGATGGCCCTCCTAACAGAGGTTGGCCCACTGGATAGTGGAAGCTGTTGCCTTGGTGTACACTCCCAAGGCATGTCATGCCCCCTTGGAGTGAGGGCTCACTCAATTACGAGTGTTGCCTCTTCTTGGGTGTTGGCGCATGGCACCCCTCTAGCAGTCATTTGTAGAGCTGCGGGCTGGGCGACACATACACCCTTGTGAGGTTTAACGATCTCAGGGTGGAGCCCGTGTCCTCCCATATGTTGAGGCCCACTAAGTAGTGGGCGGGAGGATATGCTTGGTGTCCTTGCTTGCATTGCCTCCCCCAGGATAGGGGGAAATGGGGGGGCTTTTTAACTCCTTTGCAATGGTTTCACACTGGTGAATCTTGGGTTGCGATTCCTCCAGCACCCATCGGTGGGAAGACTCAGCAGAAGAGCCTCACGCCCAGTACTCATGTGTATGCCACAGTCAGTCCTTGTACTGGGCTAGGTGCCCCATATGTAGTTATTCCCCACTGGTCATCCCATTTGTGTATTTTCCACGATAATATGGTTTCCCTGTCTGTGAACCTGTGTCTTTCCCTTGGTGCTTACCGCTGCCAGTCTCTGTTGGCAGTAGTGCCGTCCCAGTAGATAGGACCTGCACAGAGACCTGCTTATAGGTAGTACTGCCTTGTTAGTCTAGACCTTATCTCCACACATTGTCACGAGTTTTGTACGTGCCACTTATCATGTTTATCATGTTATTTATAAACCTAAAATAATTTTAGTGTAGTTAATTAGAATTACTAACACATGTCTTACGGAAAAACGAAATTTTCGATAAAACCATATATTACTATGTACTGTATATGTCACGTTTTCCTTTTCTGTGCTATCTTTTATTTATTTTTCATGTATACTGCTGTTTGTGAAAAGCACTATTTAAATTTAAATGAAGAACCTCAAATACAAGATAATTTGTCATTAAGATAACTGTCTTTAAGGTCATTACATAATTACTACCATTTGTGTACCAGTTTCATAGTTTTAATGGTTTGAAAAGTAGTTATGTTAAGGTAATAATGACATGTTTCACTATTTTAGTGTATATATTGCTGTTAACAAAGTAAACCTCACCACCCCACCCCACCCTATCCCCACAACCCACCCACCCACCCCACACCTCACACCTTGAAATTCAGACTGAAGAGTCTGATTTGTTCAAGTTCTTGAATTGACCGTCTATACATTTTCAATTTGTTTAGCCTCTTTTCTAGTGACACTTTGACATCATTCTACCACAGAAGACTAGAGAAAGTTATTTTTGTCTGGGATCTCAATGTTACAGTGGAGAGCATTTAAATTTGATTAATTTGTTTTCTTTTGTCTTTATTCTTGTTAAGAAGTTATTGAGCAACAACATCTTAACTTTGTTTGCAATAAGATTTTATTTTGTCTTCTCTATGGCTGTCATCCAAGTCACAAAGGTTGTTCCCTGTTTAATTCTATTTTATTTTTAGAGAAGTTGTTTTTCCCCACAGGTTTTTCCTGTTGGGTGCTCGATTGCGCAGTCAAGGATCAAAAGAGAAAGCATGCTTTCTTTTAATGAAGAACTGATGACAGTTTTTTCTTGTTACTGGACTCTGAACTATTAAATACTTGTAATACTTTTTAAAATAATTGTATGATAATTCTATGAAAACCTTCTATATAAATATTTTATACATATTTTTAATCAACGGTTTATAATATTTTATAAATATTGCAGAAACATATAAAGCTTAAACATTAAACGATATAATTTGACATTGGGTATAGACGTGTAGGGTACACCGTATAAAGTGTAGAACTATAGGCTATAGAAGTATAGATGTGTAGTGTATGTCTGGGGCTGTCAATCATTATTATGTGACTCAGTGATTTAAAATGGTGGCATTGTGTGATACAAGAAAGTTCAGCAATTCAGCAGTGACATCAAAGGCACTTAAAAAGTTATCCACAACAACGTAACAAATCATCAAATAAAAGAGACTTTTATTTTCCTTGTTTACATTGGTGGATGTGTGTGATTTATTCAGAGTCTGTATAGTGCTCATAAAAAAACGCCACTAATCCTGGAACAATAGTTACGTCCTTCCAGCATAAGTCAGCCTTTTAACCGTGAACATCATCAAATTTGTGTATACTTTTATTTGTTTAAATATCTGAGAACTTTTCTGACTTTGTAAATTCAACATTATGTGCAGGGCATTCGATCCCTTTCAAGGGAACTCAACACTGCATCTGGTTTGATGCTATGTGGGAACACCTTCGCTGTGACCAGTGTCAGAATCTTATGTCTAATTGCACCAGTCTAATTGGCCCACGGCAGTGTTTAATGCCCATGCATGCCCCTTGACACCTGAGGACATGCATGAACTGTGTGTTCTTTGTTTGGGTGAAGAACATGCATGCTCAGTTCTTGAGGGAGTGTGCACATTGCAACAGCTTCCCACTGAAGAAACTTCACTCCCGTCTGGCTGTCTGCCTGGGTGAGCCTCTGAGCACCTCACTCCCAAAGTTTCCCCACTCTCCCACTCCCTGCGGGGCTCATTAGAGAAGACAGTGGTTATTAAATTATGGGTGGTTGGTGCCAGCTATGTTCTAGTTCCCCTCAGCATTTTGATCCTCTGGGTTGTGTGTGAAGTAGCACCCTCATTGCTATTGCTTTTCCTTCCCTAGAGCAGGGCACAGGTGTGTAGTACTCTGCATCCTCTAGATCTCAGACTTGTCATCATACAGCTGCCCAGTGGCATACCTGTTGACACTAGCCTAGGAAACCTGTGTTCAAATCCTTTACATGAGGACACACTATGCAGGTGCACCTGATTCACCTCAAACACTGCTGTGAGCTAATTAGATTGGCGTGATTACAAGATTCAGATGAGATTCAGACACCAGTCACATCGAAGGCATTCCCCATAATGTCAAACCAGATGCAGTGTCTTGTTCCCTTTCTCAGGTTACATCCCTTTCTCAGGTTATGAGGTTACATACATAACCAAGAGACAATTCTCACTGAGTGCTTTCCTTATTTCTTTATTGAAGTTTCTTTATTCAGCTGTAGAAATATTAGGTATAGAGGATAAGGTATAGAGGTATGGTATATAAAGTATAGGTATAAAGAGTACAGTGGCTGTATGGAAGGTTCACATTTACATGAATTATAATCATTGTATGGGGCTTTCATTTTTAGCTGTCAATACAACGCTATACAAGCATTCAATACAATATAAGTAATGCCAATACAAGCATTCCCCTATAAATATACTTTTTTTAAAAAATATATATATTCTCTTAAAGAACATAGATAAACCATATATTTTCATAATTATGTTTTTATTGGCTTCACTTTTCATCTGTCACAACATTTCTGTCTCTTCTTTGCATTGCTATATGTCTATACATTTCCTTTTCACCATATATGGCACTGAAAACACATGACGTATTTGAAACATCATATCGCTCTTTATCTGCTTATTATACAGCTTAGTCCCCAGATTATAGTGTGAATGTAATATAGAGTGTAAATATGTAATATATAGGGTCTAGGATGTGTACTGTATAGAGTGTAGAGATATAATGTATAGAGTATAGAACTGTAATGTAATGTGTAGAGTGTAGAAGTGTAATGTATAGGGTGTAGAAGTGCAATATATAGACTGTAGAGCTGTAATTTATAGAGAATAGAGGTAAAGAGGCTGGTGAAATCAATGATCAGGTGGGGGAGGGAGTGAAGGTGTTTCGTATGAACTGATACTTATTTGAGGAAATGTGTATGGCTGTTGGACAGTAAAAACATCTGTGGTCAGGTGACTGTGGGTAGGCCTCCATTCGCCCACCTGCAGCACCTGTGTAAAAAAACACTCACACACTATAATTACTCTTCACCACGCTTCCAGTTCCCCTCACATACACACACTCCCCAGAGACTCACTCTTGATATTGCATAATGTCACACCCAATGACTCCCTGAACACTGATCACATACTGTTGTCAGACTGGATGTTCAGAAAATATTCAATTATTTGTAAAATATTTTAAATTGAATAGTTTGGAGATTAATTTAGAGTAAAATTTTACAGTACTGATTTTACACCAGAATTTCAGAGCTTGTGTGGCTGGTTGAAATAATGCAATAATTTCTCTTACTGATTTCTGCGGTACTATTGCAAATCCCTTATACCCTGTGTCACTGAAGGATGTTATCTTTCTACGTGCCATCTCCATGTAAGCTCGCATGGCATATCTTGTTTAATATGATGCTGATACTGATGATGTATTGTTTATTGACTACACATCAGATAGTCTCAGAAATACAAACTGTTTTAGCTGGCAATCCTACCCTTTCATAGACCATGAGGGAGGTACAAGCCTTCGGATGTAATGATAGGTATTTGTAATTGCCGTCCATTTATTCAAATGGTCCAAATGTGTGATAGTTTTTATCGGTTCAGTCAACCCTTTATTCATAAACCAACTACAAACCTAGTATCCCTAATTAGTTTTATTAATGTACGTCTCACACATATTATTTCCAATAATACCATATATTCTGCGTTGAACGCTTGACATTGTGTCTTATTTTTCATTATATGTAAAGCTGCTTTGAAGCAATGTAACATTGTAAAAAAAAACAATATATATATATATATATATATATATAATATATATATATATATATATATATATATATATATATATATATATATATATATATATATATATATATATATATATATATATATATATAATAAATAAAAAATAAATGCCATACCATATAAATAAAATTGAATTGAATTTTTAAATCCCATTTAAAAGCTAAGAAATATAAAACAATCTAATGTTTAAAATCCTTCCTATGATTTTTGTCAATCAATGTAAAATTGCTAAGTACAATTTGAATTTCATGAACAAACATGAAGTATGCCTGCCAAGTATGGTAACCCATACTCAGAATTTATTCCAGCATTTATTCCATCCTAGTTAGTACACACACACAATGGAGTAGCAAGTGAACACACACACTGTAAGATGTGAACACACACACACCCGGAGCCATTAACTGTGGATGACGCATATCAAAGCTCTTCATGTTTCCTGCCAGCATTGGGAATCAAACCAGCGACTTTCTTGGTACAAGCCCAATTCTCTAACAGTAAGCCCCAACTACACACATTATGGTCAAGACACATTTGCTACGAAACTCTACATCTGCTATTAATACTTCCAAAACAAGAGAGACATTTTCTTTGTAAAATTACAAGAGTAAAATGCAAATGTGCTGCATTTAGCACATGGCTGGGGAGCTGTCCCCCCTTTTCCTGGACACTTTTCTTTTTCAAAGAAAAGAAAAAATAGCTGTCAGACAGACATTTCCAGACTTTTGTGGCTGATCTGATGCAACATTCAGTGAGGATTCACAGTCTTCAGCTAAACATGGGCAAATAAAAGCTGACACAGCAGCCACGCTCACAATCCTTCAATGTGAAACATGCATCAGTGAAACCAAGTGATCCACAAAATGCAGATAGCAACAACAAATATCCTAATTATGAACAAATGACTGATCCTTTCTTCAGGTTGTTTTATCAGACTGCTTTGGCTTTCTGTGACTGAAGTTGAACCTGCCATGTGTTTGAAAAGCAGGACACCTGCATATTTATTCAAAACATCCTCATGTTTTTGTGGAAAGTGTCTGTCACCACAGACCTGTGTTGCAATCCTTGTCTGACCAGACAACAGACACTGCAACTGTTAGCAAAAAACTCACTCACATGGATGTGGCTTCCATCTCACAGTCCTCAGCTCAGGCTGCATTCATGACTGATTAAAAAATTATATCAAAACAATAACTCTCAACTGAAGAAACATGTTTCATCTAAACCATCAAGTATAAGATAGCTCTAATAAAATTAATTAGAGAATAAAATTTGCTTCTAAAATTAAAAAGAGGTATTAAACATGCGGCCAGATATTTGCTAATTAAGCTAATTATACTTAAATCATAAGCACTGAGAAAAATCATATGACATCTGGCTTTATAAACTGTTGACAAATATTATACATATTTTGTAATTATGTCTCTTTGTTAGAATAAAATCAGGAAATACAGGAAATTTGTATGCAGTATTAAAAAGAAATAAACAGCTGCTACAGGCTAAAGTGTCAAGTATTTAGTGTGAGCTCTCGTTACACTTGAGTGTAATATGTTTGTATGTAATATGACTGGAGGTGGATGTCTTATGAGGATGAAAGAATAAAAATCCCCTCAGATCATCTCATGCTGTGTTCTAGTAAATCCGTTTCCATAACACAAATAATTCAGCTTTTCCCCAGAGTAGCATAAAGGAAATGACAGTGTGTTTGTATATGAGAGAGAGAAAGATCAATCATGCATGAATTATATCAGTGCTGATTATATAAGCCAAACATCTTGAGATTTTACATACAGTAAACTTTGCATGCATTGCAATTTATGCATGTAATGTCTGAAAGTTGAATGGAGAATGGGCTAAGAGGAATTGGGAGAGCCCTGGATCCCCATTATGCTCTGCTGCAGTGACACGTTCTGTGAAAACTATGGAATGATATCAAACTAGAACTAGACACATTCTGACTGAGTACTTAGGTAGTTTATGAATGACTAGTTTGTGCGACATGAGTATTTTAAGGTAGATTCATTTGTATGTTTATATGTGTGGGGAAAAAGTATTCATTTTAAGTAATGTAATTGGTAAAAGGTTTTCACCATTGTAAACCTTTATAACCTTTAATGTTGTTTCATAGTTCACTTAACCTGTGGTATGACAATTGCCTGTTTAAAGTACAAATATTCAATTTATCTCAATTAACATGAGCTCAGAAAAACACTTGTATAACAATGAAATGAATTAGAATGAATTAGATGAAGTGCAGTGTGTCACAAAGGACATGTACAGTAATTTCAAATGCTCATACAAAATATTTGCATGAACCAAAAACAACATTCAAAACTTTACATGTATGAGCCAAAAACAAAATACAGTATGTATTTGTATGTAACACATGATTTACCCT
The DNA here is from genome assembly GCA_036877525.1 of Chromobotia macracanthus. NCBI lineage: Eukaryota > Metazoa > Chordata > Actinopteri > Cypriniformes > Botiidae > Chromobotia > Chromobotia macracanthus. The sequence goes on from JAZGTH010000050.1 coordinate 703,796, forward strand.
GGTTATTAACACATATATAGTAAAAAGTCTTCTCTTGCAGAGTTTTTCTTTCTCATTTTATACCATTATTTGTATACAATATAGGCATTTGCTGATTTAAATAACATGCAAGATTTTATTTTAAAAGGACAAAAGAAATATTTCAATATATATTTTGGGTAAAATAAAACAAACTCTATAAAAATACCCTATCCCAAACCCTAACTCTAACCTATCCCTAAAATCGGAGGGAAATGATAGGTGAATAACAATAGTGTAGAAGCACTTAATCTTCAGCCTCAACTTCAACTTTAAACTTATACTTGAAAATCTGATTGGTTGATGATGAACCATGATGATGACCCAGGAGCATCTCTTATGTTGTAAAATCATGAAGGCCGTATTCAGATCCAACATTTTCATCTGTTGGTGGTTCGTGCTGTACATTACACACTTCTGTCAGAGAAAGAGTCACTGAAAGGCTGATCTAAAAAACAAATCTAAGACAAATCTAAAAAACATTCCAGTCCATTGTGGGTCTAGCTATGAGAGGAAATGCATAAGCCAACAATTTAACAAACAAACGTCATACTTCTGGACTGTTTGAATGAAGGCATCTCAATTATCTCAATTTTTCTTGCAACAGGACAATAAACCAAAATACACAACACAGGCCGTAAAGAGGGTTTAAAGAAAAGAGCTTGATGTTTCAGATTATTACCAAGAATTCAGCAAAAGCCCAGAACAAACACTATGGAGTGTAATAAATCCCTGTAATAACTGTGCCAAAAAGGATAGATCATGTCAATCCATGTCAAGCAACAAACGTTTTCCTTAATGAATGTGTTAATGGATGCCTTAGTCTCAATGTTCAAGCAAGTTTTGAGGAGCTCAAAGTTAAGTTAACCTCAGAGGGTATTCTTTACTGGTCAAAATCCCACAGTTTGAGGTGGATGCCTTGAATAAGTCTACCAATTCTTTTGCCATTGGTCATCTCCTGTCCCTCATCACAATCTACTTTATCCCCTTTTCTCCTAGACCACATTATAAAGCTCTTCTTACAGGGGATGTGGTTTCTAACAGGGAAGCCAAGATCACCTCTCATTTTTAGAATTTTGCTGCCAGAGTGGTGCCGTGGCCAGTCATTCATCAGGATTCCATCTTCAGATCAACAGCCACACCAGGTGTACCAACCAGGATGCATGCCTGGCTCCCTCAACCCCTCCACCCAGAGTCAGCAACATCTTGCCAGTGCCTTTGTCGGGGTTGTCCCTATTTCATGCTTCATTTTCACATCCCCATTTCATGCTTCCCAGTACCACAGCTGTCATTTCTTTTGGTCCAAGTATTTGTTCAATGCTGTCGCTGAACCCAGAGGATCTGCTTTTACCTTTTTCTGCCCACCACGAACCTAGGGCCTCATTTAGAAAATGTGCTTTGATATTAGTGTGTGTATGCTAAAATCCACGCCAATGTAATTGATAAAAATGGTCTTTGATGTGGAAAAGTACTAAGTGCTACTCTAGGGTTTAGAAAGACATATGCACTTTTCCTTGTGGCACAGAGGAATTTAAGTAGTTCTTGATGCACATGATTCTCAAGTAAAGGACTTGTTCATTGACTGGTGCTCTTTTATATGTTAATGACGTTAATCAGGTTGCATTTACATGGTGAAGATCTGAACCTATTCAGCTGTGCACAATTACAAGATCATTGCACACAATTACTGCGCGCAAACATCAAGATCACGTGGCAATCATCTATTTATATATTTGACATCTGGAAGAGAGGCATACACAATGTTTTTGTGCATTTGTTTGTTTTCTGAATCACACATATGCACATTTGAGAACTGCTGATTTAGATTTGTTTACTGTGTGGCCTGCACAGGTTTACCACTTTTGATTCATCACGTTAAGTATGTCTTGCCTTGGTTCAGTGACACACCAGCTATTTCATTGTTTGAACTGTATAAAAATGTTCACTGTCTTCTGTTGTCTGGTCCGTTTGAACAAAACCTGACAGTAACCTTTTTTGGGCATGTGGACGTGTAGTTTCATTTTCATTAGTAGGAGAAATGACAGTGAAATAAATATTTGTCTACCTAGGATGTATTTTGCAGTGTTACTTTATGGTTAAGGACTATTTTGTTTATTTCTTTGTGGTACAATACAAATCTGGGGTATACATAAACTATAAGCTTTTGAAAAGTATTTTGAAACTATTAGCGATACGTGTGTTTTCAACAGACATGAACAGATATAGTTATATTCATTACTGTGGTGAACTCCTGGACTTGACTAAACCTCCTTTGATAACAAATCTTATGTAAATTAGAACACAATTATATTTGGTGTTAATGTTTTCATAAATGAATTATTTGTGACAAATGCCTAGTCTAAAAACAGACAGACAAGCAAATTCTCAAAGACATTAAAAAAATTATTCATTGACTTAAGTTTTGACATTGTTTTCCAAATCTTTTGTTATTTTGAACATATTATTTAACAAAAAATAATGTAAACAACAGATTAAAAATATATATTTAAATATACAAAAACTATGATAGTAAAACCTATCAACAGTGCATAATAAAAAAGCTAAAAATAATGTGGGTCAACTGATTAGGGTGAAATGACAAAAAATATTTTGTACAAAACCTACAGAAAATTACTAGAAAATTAGACACTTTTGTCTGGTAGAAAAATATGTCTTTCCTGAGAACCTTTCACACAATTTCAAACCATTATTAGCCCTGAGAGAATGGGATGCTACACACATGTATCATTTAAAAGGTCAACTCAACACTTTCTTCATGTAATGATATTGGAAAAAAACATTTCTTCAAACATTTGTTTGTGCGAGGCTGAGTTCTGCATCACACTGGAATAGGCAGGTTGTCCCTGAAACAGGAAGTTCTCTGGGGAACTGGGCAGCTGCACAGATCCTGGTATATACGGGCCATCTGATCACTGGCCATCTCGTCAGAGATCTCCAGATTCCCACTGCTATACTGGAACCTGCGGGCAGTTACTGCATCCACCAGCTGCTGACAGTTCAAGGCTGTGATCTGATTGAATAAAGCATTTCATTACCCAATGTTTTCCATTTATATTGTTAGGAATATTAACAAAAACAAAGCTACAGCAAAGAAGCTCATTTTTACTGTCTATCTTTAAAGGAATAGTTCATCCATGAAAATTATGTTAATTTACTCATCCTCATGCCACCCTAGGTGTATATGACTTATTTACTTCAGCCAAACACAATCAGAGTTATATTAAATAATATCCTGGCTCTTTTAAGCTTTGTAATGGTATTGAATAGAAGCTCCAAAAGAGCATCCATCAATCATAAAAATAATCCAGACAACAGTGGGTTAATAAAATATCTTCATTTGTGTAACAAATTGAAACAAAACATTGGTGAAACAAAATTATTTTGAGCGTATTAAGTGATCAATACATCACATATCCATGTAAACAAATAGATCAGAATGCTAAATTTAAATATGGCGCCACATTGATTACGACAAATTGCGTTGGTTTTCTCAACATTTTTTTGACGCATATGATGACTAGTCGCATGGCATGGGAGATTCGACTTCACTGACCTACTGCCACATTTAAATTTGGCGCTCTGATCTATTTGTTTACATGGATATGTGAATGTTGATCACGGAATAATGTCAACATGGTGGGTTTTTTTCACAAATTTATTATATTGCACTTCAAAAGGCATTTATTAACCCACAAGTCATATTGGCAACTTTTATAATGGATGGATGTGCTTTTCGGACCTTCAAAATCTCTGTTAACACTATTCAAGGCCATTACAAAGCTGGGAAGGGCCAGGTTATTATTTAATGTAACTGATTGTGTTCAGCTAAAGAAAGAAAGTTATATACACCTAGGATGGTGCAAAGGTGACTAAATTATAGTAGAATGAGATTTATTTTAAAAATCATTCTACTATAATTTAGTATCTTCTAAATTATAATTAATTTAGAAGGTTTAAAACTCAATGAGTTTTAAACCTTCCCTATAATTAAAAACATCTGTATAACTGTAGTAATAATTTTATATTAATGACCTGCACAATAATTAATTTGCTCTTGATGGTACTGATGTCACTGAACTCTTCCCCAAAGCAGAGCGTAATGGTGGGATCTGGAACCTGATAATGACCCTCTTGATATAACTGCAGAGCTGCAAGAAATTAAATCCACATTAGACGACACCCTTCTAAAAAAATATCAACATTACTATCATTCCTCATGATCCAGGTCAACTGCATTTCAATTCAGTCAATTCCAGCAAATTGAATTAAGGAATTCAACTAACACTGAATATTCTTAAAATGTTGGCTAACGCTCTCCAAAGTTCTCTGAAAGATCAAAATGTCAAAATCTGCAGTAACATTAGTAGAACTTTTTTAATATTACATATCATATATCAAAAACGTTATTCCTTAGTTGTTAGTGGAAAATTTTCATTAGAATTATAAAAGTTTGAAGAATGTTCTTATAACCAAACAATAAATGTAATACAATGTCCAAACAAACTGGACATTTGGACCATTCCTAGAACATTTTTTATGTTTTTATTACTTAATAGAAGCATTAGGGAAATGTTCTTACAACCTAAAATTGTTAGCTGGGAAATGACATTACATTATAATAATTACATAATATCAACTTGAATTGGTTATCAGTAAATTGTAATTCTCGTAATTAACCTTTCATATAAATCCAAAACAAAACAGATGTAATATCCCAATGAGGGTTATGGGTTACCTTGCAGAAATCTGGCAGTATCGAAGATCTTCACCACAGCGTCTCTCTCCAGTTTGTAGGGGTTGGGGTTATACTGAGGGTCCTGGCCACTCCAGAACACCCTGCTCTGACACAGACGCTTAATGAAGATGCCTTCTCTGCTGGCACGCAGTAGGACACCGCGCTCAAGGTGACTGAAAAGCTTACGGGTCACGTGACGCTGGCGCTCATGCTCAATGAGGTCCACCGACGGGAAGCGGATGTTCTGGAGACTATCTGGCCCGTATAGGAGGGCATTAGCTACAGGAGGCTGGCCGGGGGAGATACGGCAACCCTCTGGGTGAGTGGTAAGCGTGCTGCCCACAAGCCGTCCACCATAATAGAAGCAAATCATGATCTGAGAGAAGGCTGGAAAAACAGAGGAATATACCGGAATTAAATTGCTCACACAGCAGTGAAGGTCCTGAATGTAACTATGACAACTTCATTAATCATCTGTGGGCTGGAATGAAGTCATTGTGTTTCGATGCTGTAATTAGAAACATCTTAAAAATTTTAAGATGTTTAGGAATGTATTTGATATATGTATAAGTAGTGTTAAAGACATACCAGCATTAAATGTGCTAGCTGGTGATGAATCCTGATGGACAACAGCAGCTGTGACTGTGAAAACATGTCAAACGAGTTACATAACCCTCATCATATCATTCAACACAATCTCTGAGAGAGATAGAGAAGGAGAGAGAGAGAGAGAGAGAGAGAGAGAGAGATAGAGAGAGATGATAAATAGACAGAGGACAGGGAGGGTTGAACAATGATATGCTAAGTCAGCAACACTTTGGCGGAAGTTGATCAATATTTCTCGAAATAAATCTGAAGGCGGATGTATTGTTTCATGAAAAATTACTGTTTGTCAGTTTGTTCAGAATATTGTTGTTTAGAATAATTTTTTAACATTTTATTTGATAAAAACAGGCTGTACCATTGTTAATGCCCTGCGGCCACCATTCCTGCCCTGCTGGGACAGTTCCTGCCTCATCTAGAGGAGAGTGACTCCTGATGTATTCATCATTAGAAGACTGCACACAAAAACACAATCAACAGTCATCAGTCTGAAGGAAAACTGAAACACTAACAGATGAACAATTGAAACAATCCTCCAGAACATCTACCTCTTTAATCAGTTTATCCAGTGAGCAGTCCACAGCAGTCAGATCTGTGCTGCAGCATGACATAGCAGGAACTGAGTTTTTACCCACTAAATAAAAAAAATGCTGTTAATTAAATTTACAAACAGTAATCGAGTAATGTGTACCTAAAATGACACAGGATCATAAGGCACACTTGTAACTTATGCAATTCAACTTATTTGAATGCATTCATGAAAGAATGACATTCAAGAATTGGTTATGCAATTGTGTATTTCTAATGTTTTTTTGAGATTTCATGAAAACACACACATTTCTGTTCCTCATCGGGGACTATCCGATACACTTTATAAGGTTCAGAAATGTCAAGCTGGGAACGGTCAGTCACTTCCTCAAAGTCAGGGCTCTTGTTAAGGGCACAACGCAGTCTGGTCTTCCATGTCGCTGGTTCAGCTTTATCGCCCTCCTTATACTTCCCTTTAAATATTGCCCACGCCTGTAAAAACACATGCTTAGCTAGACATTACCACAACTTCTAAATTATTATAAATAAAAATGCATGTAAACTAAGTAATATATAAGAAACTTAAAGCATCACAAATAAAATGAATGTTACGTAATATTATATGAAGTTATGTTCTTGCACCTGGAAAATAACTTTAAAAAGCAGTAGCAGGAAGATCAAAGCAGGCAATACACAATAAAATCTGATCAGAGGGCACTATCATCATAACTTGGAATGAGGCATTGCCTCGACTTTAGTTCAAAACTGAAACACAGGTCTTTGCAAATTCAGAGGCTGTGATTTTGTTTTATGCAACCTGTTGTATATCTTTCTGTATTTATCTACATTAAGCAATTAAATTGTCACGATCATAGACCGGATCTATATATTGCAAAACTATTATAAAGTTAGAAAACCGAAATAATAATAGAATAAATATACTATAATAATATAATATTAGTATTAATAAAATATAATAATTATAACTATTATTATTAATACTATATAAATAAACGCTTACTTTAAAGATGGAGGCATCCACCTCTTGGTTGTAATCTTGTTTTCCCGCATGTTTCCACGGGATTCGGAACATTGTTCGGTTCTCATCCTCCCATAATAATCCGTTATATATATTACTATTGATCTGCTCTATGAGCCACTGTTTCAGTCTGCGGCCCCCTGGATTCATCTTTATACGTTACACTAATGATGTTAACATAAACTGCCGGAAAATTTATGGTTCAACATTCACAAGCGCTGCATTTATAAAGAAACACACCCGCTGCTGTGAATGAAGACGATCGTGAGACCAGATTGGCCAGCGGAACGCCCACGCGTCGAATCACTGCGCCTATTGGCCGGAGTCTCATCAATATGTAAATAAGGTTATTCGAAGCGGAGGCATTTACAAGAAATCTTCCTCCAATTCTGGATGTGTATGTGACCCGCGGGGAACGGGGCTTTACACACATCATTAGACATGAATTCAGACCAGTTTACCGAATTCTGCTGAACGATCCAAAGATCGGATCATCAGGGGAAGTAAAATAATTGTCAGACATTGTCAATAACTCCACTCTCGAAATCTGTAGCTAATAAATCATTGATGTCGTTATTTAGTGAATATCCATCGCATATATGATTTCATAGCGTTGTTTCATAGCAACGTTCTGCGGGGACGAAGCTGTGTTCAATAGTATAACAGATTTTACGTGTTTATGCACCTTTACAATATATAGCAGTTGTCTATACAATAAACGAATGAGTCTTGTTACAAATAGATTCATGATTGGCGTTGCTTTCTCTATTTAAATATAGCACTGCTCTGTACTAAGTGTTAACCAATTATTGTGGTTTATTATCAGATGTTCACAAATAAATAATTTTAATATGGACTCTGTTTGAAAGGGTTAATGTGCACGTCAAAGCTGTCTAATATTGTCAGGAAGCGTAAAGATCATCTGGAAACTAGAAAAAGCAGAAGTTGGAAAGGTGAGGTTACAGGTCTGGTACTGTGTTGGAGGATGTGAACACAGGTAGTGGTCATGCTGAAGGTATCTCAGCATTACACTAATCAAAAGAACTTATTCTTACTGCAAACTTATCAGTCCTCAACTTTTCCTGACCTTCTGTTCTGTCCTCAGACCATTGCTTCAACACAGTAGAGCTGGAACTAAACTGTCTTTTGGGCCTTTATATGTTTCAAAACTTTTTTTTTAAATACAAAAAAAAATCAACAAAACCTATGTTTGATGTACCTATACATGTTTAATGTAAATATGTAACCTAAAATACAATTTAAAAATGACCATAAAGAACAAAATTTAGCCTACCCAAATATATTTTACTAAATAATAATAAATTAAAAATGTGACATGGAGACTTTCTAAACAGCTTAAGTAATGACACAAACAAATTATCAAAGTTTTTAATGATTTCATTGCAATGGACAGCTTGCACTAATTTGATTCAGTAGTCATGACACATGTATTACTCTTTGGAAAGCTTAATGTGGGTATTTTTTTATTGGTTAAAATAACATTACTATTATTGCAGTATTCACAATGTTGCTTTATTCTGTATCTCCAGCAAAATAATCGCAAATATGAATTGTCAATGTATCCAATATCTGTTCAACCCAATATGCTCAATATCTTAAAAACAGTCCTAATAATCAATTTTAAAAGGGAATCATCTAAAATCAGCAAAGTGATCATTTTAGCATATGACCTTAAAATGGACCACATACATTATATATAAATACATTATACATACAAACAAAATTCATGTAATTTTAAGGAAAATTCATAAATTGTAAATTACAAGCCAAATAATATCATACTATGTGCCTCTTAAAAATATATATAATGAAATATATAATGAAATGTATTTCTTAGTGCTATAGCTAAAAAAATTGTCTTACATAAACTAAAGATAAAATGCTGACAAATGACAGTTGCCTTACTTCATGATAACTGATCGCTTAGGCATCTCTGTTTTTAAATGAAATGCACCTTTAGGTCTAGTATACTGACTGATGGCCTGAACTCGGGATTCGCCCTTATGGCGTTCCTGTCTGGCTAAAGTTACAGCAGGCGCTACAGCAGGATAAATGTAGAGGGGGAAGGGCATCAGGGATTCATCTGTTGCTGCCTAAAGTGCTGTATTGGCTGTAGGGTAGAGGGCAGGTGTAAGATGCCCGGTTCATCCAATCTGCTTCATTTTGCTGCCCCTTTTGCTGCTGTTCTGCGTATAGACACAGTAAAGCTTGAACCTGCTCCTGGTCTTTAAAGGGACTGGCTCTGTAGCTGGTCCGTATCCAAGCCCGGTACTGCAAGAGATAAGAGGATAGGGTTAAAAATGAACAGAAAGTACATAACAGATCAGCATTCAAAATGGTCTTCCTATGATACCCCTGTTCGCAATGGTAAGCTTATAATATTTGTAGTGCACGGTTTGGGGCAGGGACAAAAAGGGAAACAATTTCATAGTTCTGTATGCCATTTTCAACATGTGTAATGCTTTCTTGATGTCTGACGGAAAGTAGAATTGCATCATCAGAGGTCAGTCTGTATTGTACTGCGGCAACATCAGTGACAATATTACATATGTAGGACTGACAATCCCTGGCGTTTTTGACAACTCTGGCCAAAGCTTTCTGAAAACTATTAAAGTTTTTCAGAAGTTTTGCATTAATTAGAATTTCACTTTTGATCACAGTAACCTGAACCAATTTTAAAGGAGTAAACTCTTAACAAATCTTTCAGGTGCAATTGGACCCCATACAGAACTTTTATCTGTGGGATCCTGTGGGTGTTACAACTGAGAAAGGCATCATGTTTTAATAAAACCTGATCCCTGTTTTAGTAATTCTGTCCTCACAACATCCCCCAATTATCAACACGTTCCACAGAAATCTGTATCATTGCCTACAAAACCACCTTCTCAGTGGGAGTTAATGTCAGTAATAGTATAAGGAGGCTGTGTCATGTCTAAGGAAGGCAGTGGGATTTCCCTGGCACACAGCCCTTGCTCAGGCTCTGTGCTGGAATGGGGAGGGAGGACACACTTCCGGCTACTTTCCAAGCAGACTTTTACCATATTTGGAGGAATTGCAACCTGAAAGCAAGTATTAACATGTTGTTCACTAAAATAATCTCAAACTCAAATTTATGGATCACAAAGATCTAGTAGATCAAGAGGAATTTAAACAGGTGATGGTGAAAATAACTGGCACACACACACACACTTTTCTACCTACATGGTGACCCTTAAGCAGAGCCCTATTGTTTAAAAATGAAGCTAATATTTAATTACTACAGACTAAGCTTACATAAAAAAAAATCTTAAAAATCCAGCTAAAAAAACACTTAAACTACTTCTCTGATGATATCTCCAAAAAAAAGAGAAACTTTAGCCAAGGCAAACTTGGCTAACATTTTTCAGCAAATCTGGTCGGCTTTTGTATAAGTTTAAAGCAAAACATTTAGTAAAAGTCTATGCATATATAACATCTAAACACATCAGCATATAAAGTTAAAGTTGTACAAATGAGTTAAGCTGGGCATCAAACACCATTTTTTGTAGTGTACTGAGGCAAAGAGACAATGTGTTTCACTTCTCTTCATGGTTACCTGTCCAGAGCTCTCTCACTATGTGACTAAGCATAAAACCTGACATTTAAAACAACACCCTACTCCATATAGAAGCAGTCTTTCATTTCTGTTAATGGGTGTCTTTCCTCACCATAGACTGTTTTCTGTGAGCGGAACAGAAATGTAGCCTGCCCATAGCCCTGCTCACTCGCACCTGCCACAACAACAGGAACAACATTTAGGACAAGCAAGACAAAAACAATTACACATAGGAACACTTTCTTCCCTGAAGCTGTTTAATATCTGCACACTATCACTGCCTCTACAGGGTCACAACAATCCTCAAAGTACGCTACATGGTTCAAGTGAAAATTACTGTAATACATTTTTTATTTAAAGCTGTAGTCTGTAACTTTTGCCCTATTGTTGCCATCTCTGTTTGAAACATAAAAAAATACTTTACATACTTTTGACATTTCCTGTTAAATCCAACCCGTTAGCTTAGTGTTCTCAGCTGAGTGTTCCCTTTAAGAATCTTCAGGTTTATCTGTCAACATGTATGATTGGCTAACATCTTAGCCAATGAACAGCACAACCAGGAACAGTGCAGCGGTTGACTGGCATCTTACTGCTATCACAGTTGTATTGTGAGTGTAACAAGGTCTTCTGATCCATTTACTTCTTTAAAGTATTCTCTTCAGCCTGTTGCACAATGTCGTAATAGATTTATCCCAAACAAAGAGTATGTTGCTGTGATAATGTTGTCAGGCGAGTGACTTGCTTTGGGGCAAGTCATATGAAAATGAATCTAGCTAGTGACGTCAAATCCAGCCATGGAATGATTACATAAAGGCTTTAATTAGTGATAAGGACTATGAAAACTATAAACTAAAAACTATATTTTAAGCTATGAAACTTGCAGGATGTAATAATGATACTAAGACCTCTTATACGTCAAAATATAAAAGGAAATTTGATTCCTCATGTCATGACCCCTTTAAATAAGAATTTGGCTCAGAATATTAAAGGTGCTAAATTTTAAACAGGTTTTGTAAACAGTTTCTCCAAAGTGAGACAATAAATTCAAAGAAAACAAGTGTCTCATCTATTGAGTGATTTACAACAAACTTAAGCTGTATGTTTGCCATGAGGGCTGATCACATGGATGTGGCTATTGTGAGTGATGGTCACAGCACCACCAACTGGCAGCAGGAAGTGTGAAGCGCCAGTGTGAAGTGTGACTGAGGCCTTTGACACAGTGAACCACCAGATCCTGCTGTCCACCTTCTCCAACCTGGGCATCACTGGAAATGCTCTCAACTGGTCCAACTCTTACCTTCAATTTAACTTGGAGAGGACAGACATCTATGCCACATAAGCTGATCACTGGAGTTCCCCAGGGGTCGGTCCTTGCTCCTCACCTCTTCTTAATATATGTAAATGTGGCAGTCTCAAAAGTAAATACTGTTTTAGTAGCCTGTCTGGATACATCACCCTCTTATAAACCACAAAGATAGGGATGAGCCTTCGCATGCAGTGACAGGTATTTCTGCACATTCATTTATTCAGATGATCCAAATGTGTTGTAGTTATCCTCAGTTCAGTCAACTTTATATTAATAAACCAATTACAATTTTAGTATAATTACTTTTACTAAAATACATCTTATAATAAAAAAAAATAAGTTTGCAATAATACCATGTATTCTGTGTTGTACATGTTCATATTTTTTCCTGTTTTCAGTTAATAAAAAATAACATAAAATATAAATAAAAACTGAATTGAATATACAAGCATCTTTGGATCCAATTATTATGGTACATGGCTTCTCATACCACTGCTATGCAGATGACACACAGCTCTATCAATCATTCCAGCCCAATAATCCCACCATCTCCACTTGGATCTCTGCTTGCCTGTTACACATCTCAGCCTGGATGAAGGAAAGATATCTTCAGCTAAAGCTTGCTAAGGCTGAACTCCTGGTAACCCTGGCGAATTCATTACTGAAACACATCTTCACTGTTCAACAGGGATCATCTACTCTAACATCTATACTCAGTCTGCTAGGGTGGTGTTTGGTGACCTGCTGAAATTCACCTCATACATCACATCAACCTCTTGGTCATGCAGGTCCATCCTCTACAACCTCAGGAAAATCAGACCTTTGCTGTCTGAGCAGGCAACACAGGCCCTGGTCCAAGCTCTCGTCATATCAGGACAGGACTACTGCTACTGCAATATCCTATTGGCTGGAAAAATATGCTCAATATTGCTCGGTTCCCCAGGAAGTGTGGTGAATTCTTCATCATTAAACAGAAAGTACTTTTTAAAAGGCTAGAGGTACTCTAAAGCACACCAGTAGTGTGAGGGCCTGATCAATGCTAGTTTCAACTTTCATTTCTTATTTCTTTCTTTTGAATTTAGGGTTTAATGTGACAGGCATTCTTAGAGTCACACGATTATATTTCTTTGGCTGCCAAGCTAAATTAAAAATTGCTGAGCATAAGTGATCCCTGTTATGTTTCTGTAAAATGTCTAATAAAATGTCTAATAAATCAACTTTGGTGATAAACTTTCAGTCAGTTTTATGTCAAACCATGGGGAAAATGTATGCTACTAAAGTAATTCCCCTTTATATTGTTCCCCAAAATCTCAGCCTGACAAATCAACTACCATTACAGAAACAATCAATATTTTGTGAGCAGGAAGCTCATGGTGCACTACTGACACTCACGTGATGAGCTGTGCTGATCTAATGCAATATCAGCAAGTCCCCTTTAAACCACAGTTTCCCTTATTCACTCATTCACCCTTCAGCATAGCCTGTAAAGCTGAACAAATGGTCAGAAACACTTCTTTAGCACCACATGTTGAACCCAGATCCAGCAGGCAACCCCCTTAATAATTTACATGACGAATATGTGAATACTCATAAAATCAATGCAGACATACATCTTCAAAACCAGAGCAACCACTTCTGCATGTGTCTTACACTTCAGACAGCTTGAAAACAAAACAGAAAAACTGTTCATCATGACCTGGAGAGCAACTTTGTTAGATAGTAAATGACTGACTGATACTAAATACACTTCATCTAAATTTTAGCATTTGTCTTCTAACTGTCTTCTAACTGACTTCTAACTAATTTATATATGACTATACACTATCCACATCTTGACAACTGACAGTTTTACAAGTCTGCATATTACATACCAGAAAACTCAGACCCAAATAGGACTACTGCATATCTCTTGACTCGCCTTCCAACTTTTATCATAAAACCTCTGTAGATGATGATCCAGAACCCAGCACTGCATCATGTCTTTTAATAAGTTGAAAAAGGGCCCACAGCAATCTTCATTTCCCCTGAATACCCAGAGCTGCCCACATCAGAATCATGGATTTGACACTGACCTTCAACGTTAGTAGAATATTTAAAAATGTGTAATATATATACAGTGCCTTCCATAAGTATTGGGACAGTAAACGAAAACTGCTCTGTTTACTGTGGAGTCAACAAACCTTATGATTAAAAGACGAATATGAAGCAAATGTACAAAATACTATATATACTATACTATATATACTATAATACAAATCATATTTTTGGAGATTTTTCACTTCTTTTTTCTGAGAAATTGTCCCAATACTTATTCCCATGTTTAATGTAAGTGCTGAAACTGCTATTCCTCTAAACTGGTTAAACATTTGTGTTGAAACCTCATATTCATCTTTTAATCATAAAAGATTTGTTGATGCAGAAAATATTTTTTTCTTTACTGTCCCAATACTTATTGAGAGCAACTCATTATATTGTAAGTTGTTAATAGGACGTTTAAATAACATTCTTAGGAATAACGTTGGACCTTCATGCTTGCTCTTTTTTTTGTAAAAATCACTTAATACGACTTCATACGAAATCTCAACCACATAAAATACAACATCAAATCAAAAAAGTTGGAACGCTGTAAAATGTAAATAAAGATGGCTGCGTTTCTGGATTGTGTTCCAATGTCGTCTTCTTAGCATGATAAAGTTTTAACCTGCATTTGTGGATGGCGAACTGTGTTCACAGACAATGATTTGTGGAAGTGTTCCTGAGCCCATGCAGTGATTTCCAATAAGGCCCGAAAATCACAGGCATCCAATATTGACTTTCAGCAATACTGGATGAATTGAATGTCCCTTGAGCACAGAGATTTCTCCAGATTCTCTGAATCCTTTGATGATATTATTAGCTGTAGATGATGGGATATTCAAAGTCTTCACAATTTTCTGTTGAGGAACATTATTTACAATTTAACAATTTGTGGAACAATTCATCCAATATTGCCAAATATTGAGCACAGAGATTTTTCCAGATTCTCTGAATCCTATTATGAGCTGTAGATGATGGGATATTCGAAGTCTTTTCTGACTGACCAATCAAAAAAAGGGTAGCAATTTCCTGTTGAGGAACATTATCCTGTAATTGTTTCATAATTTGTAGACAGTTTTTTGCAGATTGGTGAACATCGCCCATCTTTACTTCTGAGACTCTCTAAGATGCTCTTTTTATACCCAGTCATGTTACTGACCTGTTGCCAATGCTCCTCCAGTAGTTCCTTCATTATCAATTACTTTTTTAGCCTTTTGTTGCCCAATCACAACTGTTTTAGAGGTGTTGCTGCTTTCAAATTCAAAATATTGTCCATGTTCTAGTATGAATAAAATATGGGTTTATGAGATTTGCAAATAATTGTATTCTGTTTTATTTTAATTGTACACAGTGTCTCAAGTGTTTTTTGAATTGGGGTTGTAGTGACATTTTTCCATGAGATCAGCTTGATTAATAAAGATTTTTCCAAAAGCACACACATTCTGGTGATTTTCAAACATCATTCCCTTGGGCATTTAGCTTTCAGCACAAATCAGCTTTGAAATAAATGATTGAATGTCTTGTACCTCTGACACCTGCTTCATTTGGAACTCCTGCAGCTGTTGCTGGAAGCCGTAATTTGGACCCACAAAAGAGCGCACAGCCTTCACGGCAGTTAGACACTCCTCCCAGCTGTAACTAGTGATGGTCATGAGGTAAGCAACCACCACAGTAGTGCTGCGCGAAACTCCAGCGAGACTGGAAGAGGAAGAGGGTCCATGAAAATTTGATCACAGTGGAGCATGAATTATAATGTATGACATATTAGGCATTAGTTTTATGCTTGTTTACTAACACCTAGTACAAGAAATGTCAGCAACATGAGTTAGAGTTAGTTTGTCTAGACTATCATACTGGAAATGGTGCTGCAACAAGACAAACAAGGTCTTCCAGTTAAACAAACTGCTCCTGTAAACCTCCTGTTCTACAGGAGGTCTACCAGTTCAAACACTGTAAGGAATTTCGTAAGAGCACAAAAATATAAAACCACAGAACAAACAAACCCACCAATGCACTAGACACGCCCCTCCATTCAGTCGACACTCATGAATAAAGCCTATGCACTCCTTAAAATGTTGAGACCTGCAAAAAAAAGGAAACACAAGGAAACATAAGCCTAATTTTTAACCAGATTTTAGCATCTGCTTTCTTATTAAAGCAATTGACAAATAAAACTGCAAGCATAGATGATGGGCCAAAGCACTACGGTGCCATCGCCACCTGGTGCTTTTCGGAAAACAATGCATAGTTTTGACATGCATTTATTCCAAAAATAACTAAGGATTATTTTAAAGTCTTTTGTAAGTGCCACATTTCCCGCTGCCAGTGGATGTCACTGTAACTCTAACAATAGCCACATCATTGTGATCAGCTCACAACACCAAACATATTTCCCAAGTTTAATGTATATCATACAATGCATGCTGAAAATATGAGACACTTCCTGTTCTATTTATTACAATAAACTGTCTCACCATGCCAACACTGTCTGAGATATCAACAGTCTGTTCACAGTTTAGCATTTTTAATATCGCTTCTTTTTTTCTGACCAAGTATGAAGTGACTTGGCTAAATGTAAGTTGACTATAAAGTTTGTTTTAGGTAACTTTCTGTTGGCAATTAATGGCACTATGACCATGACTCACAACAGTCATATCAATGTCTCCAGCCCACCACAATAAACATTATTTGACATAACAGCCCACCACAAAATACCAAGTTTGATGTAAATCGCTAAATGCATACTGAAGTTATTATACACTTCCTGTTTCCCATTTCGCTGTAATTTTACCACCTTGCCATTGCAACACCATTCAAGATATCAAACATCCCTTCACAAAATTGAATCTTTATTGTCTTGGCATGGTGCTCACCAAGTTTGGGACAATCACATGAAATCCCTAAGAGGAGTATTTAAAGGTTAAAGACATACGCTTGCTTTTTGGCAAAGCTAAAAGATGTCAGTGCAAAAGTTGTTTGTGTCGACTTTACTGATAAACGTACCAAGTTTGTAAAGGTGTGTGCATGTATGTATGATATATGCACCATCTTTTTGTGCCCTGTACCAGGGGGGCTACCAAGCCCCCCTGGCTTCCCCTTGTGCCAGCCTTTGCCCAGCCCTAATGGCAGGTGACTCTGGTGTGTACGCCTAGTTTCAAGAGTTTCTGAACATGTTAAGGGGCCCAAAGGTCCCGAAAACCTTGAAAAAGAAATAAAATAGTTGCAAGTTGCATTGATGGGCCCAAGCACTATGGAGCCATTGCCACAATGGGCTTTTCTCAAGCCAATTCATGGTGGGCACTTACATTTAACTATTAGTAAATAGTAATACTAATAATAAACTATTAGTAAATAATAGTTGTGATGCCTGAGACACTACATTACATTAAATTTCAATAATGTAATTATATATACCTTACCCAACAAACTAAGCTCTGGGGTGTCTGTAGAACTACGGCCAAACTGCAATTAACGTTCAGAAGCAGAACCAGGCCTCTGGTGACCATAGTAACCCATAGCACAGCGTCTACATAAGACCCAAAGGAATGCAGAGACTCACTCTAACTTCATTCACTTTGAGACAGACAAAAGACATTTTTACTTGTGTATACGTTCACTTGAGAATGCATAATGGAAATGTATAAACACATATCCAATTTTTCCCACGTTACATGTCTTTGATGTTTTATGTTTTACATAATACAGAGATACAGTGCCCTCCACAAGTATTTGGACAGTTAAGGAAAAATTGCTCTGTTTGCTGTGGAGTCAAGAAATGTTTTATGATTAAAAAATAAATATGAGGCAAATGGACAGCAGGTCACATTTCTTGACATATTCACTGCTTTTCTCTCAGTGTCAGCTCCATCATCTTCATCTTGGCTCGTGTGTTCTCATCAAATGCAAGAAAAAGTAATGCAACAGAACACAGCTGATCACTTAAAAACCCAATTGTGAGCCAATTGTCCCAATATTTAGGCTCACATTAGATAGTGGGAGGAAACTCTGCTGTTCTTCTAAATTAGTAAAACATTTATGTGTTGAAACAGCCAAATAACAAAATGTGTCATTCTGTACTTTTGTCTCATATTTATCTTTGTGTGTCAGTCCAGTTCATGAGAATTTAGGAGTCTGATGGCTTGGGGGAAGAAACTGTTACACAGTGTGGCTGTGACTGCTCAAATGCTCCAATATCTTTTTTCAGATGGCAAAAAGGTAAAAAATGTGTGTGAGTGGTGTGTGGGGCCATCCACAATGCTGCTGGCTTTGCGAATGCAGCGTGTGGTGTGTGGTGGATATCCACAACTCTCTGTCCTTTGCAGGGTCTTGCGGTCCGAGATGGAGCAATTCCCGAACCAGACAGTCATGCAGCTGCTCGTGATGCTCTTGATGGCCCCTCTGTAGTATGTGGTCAGAATGAGGGGTGGAAGTGTGCTTTTCTCTGCCTTCATAGGAAGTAGAGGCACTGCTGGGCTTTCTTTGTGATGGAGCTGGTGTTGAGGGACCAGGTGAGGTTCTCTGCCAGGTGAACACCAAGGAATTTGGTGCTCTTGACAATCTCCACAGATGATCCACTGACGTACAGTGGAGAAAGGTCACTCTGTGCTCTCCTGAAGTCATAATTTGTTTTTGTCAATTTGTCAATGTTCAGAGACAGGTTGTTGGCTCTACACCAGGCTGTAAGATGTTGCACCTCTTCTTCATATGCTGTCTTGTGGTTCCTGCTGATGAGACCCACTACAGTCATGTCATCAGCGAACTTGATGATGTGTTTTGAGCTGTTCATTGCTGTACAGTCTTAAGTCAGCAGAGTGAACAGCAGTGCACTACTAAGCACACAGCCCTGAGGGGCCCCTGTGCCCAGTGTGGTGGTATAGGAGATGCTGTTCCTGATCCAGACTGACTGAGGTCTCCCACTCAGGAAGTCCAGGATCCAGTTGCAGAGGGAGGTGTTCACGCCCAGCAGGTTTAGCTTTCCAATCAGGTGCTGAGGGATGATAGTGCTGAATGCTCTTTTTTTCCAGTTGTGTGAGGGCAAGGTTGCGGCAATGACATCATCTGCGGAGTAGTTTGGACAATACACAAACTGCATAGGTTCCAGTGAAGGTGGAGTGGGGTTTTGATATGCCTCATGACAAACCTCTCGAAGCACTTCATAACAATGGGTATGAGTGCAATGGGACAGTAGTCATTCCGGCCTGACACTGTAGACTTCTTCGGCACTGCGATGATGGTGATGGTCTTGAGGCATGTTTGAACAATGGCACTGTTTAGGGAAATGTTGAAGGGAAGACTAGCTAGCTGGTCTGCACATTCCCTGAATACTTTGCCAGGAATGGTGTCTGTGTCCAGCAGCCTTCTGTGGGTTAACTCTGCGTAGAGTTTTCCTCACATCAGCTGTGGTGAGACAAAGTACCTGGTAATTGGGAGGTGAGGAGGTCTGCCACATCGTTCTGTGCCTCAAACAAAGTGTAGAAGTCGTTGAGAGGATCTGGAAGGGAGGCATCACTATCACAAGCAGTTAAAGGTGTTTTGTAGTTTGTCATCTGGATGCCCTCCCACATGCGCCAAGTGTCTTAACGCCACTGTACTGAAAGTGGCTGTGGATTTTCTTGGGTTTGCACACTATGCCTCTCTGATGGCCCGGGACAGTTTGGCCCTTGCTGTTCTTAAGGCTACCTTGTCCTTTGCTCTAAAGGTAGAGTCTCTGGATTTTAGCTGCACACGCACCTTAGAAGTCATCCACGGTTTCTGGTTGGAGCGTGTTGTGATGGTCTTGAAGACAGTCACGTCATCAATCTACTTGCTGATTTTGCCAATCACTGGCGCCATGTAGTGCTCAAAGTTGGTTGTTTCGCCACCAGTTGCAGCCTCCCTAAACATATGCCAGTCAGTGTCACCTGCTTCAAAACCAGTTCAGAGCATATGATGAGCGGTCTGTATCTATGGAATTAATCATGTTATGATCATCTATCATGTTAATTGATTAAATGTTGCATGGTCTCAGAAGTACATACTGTTTTAGTAGGCAATCTTAATACATTACCCTGTCATAGGCCACTGAGAGAGGTACGAGCCTTTGCACATAATGACAGGTATTTCTAATGCACATCCATTTATTCAAAATTCATTGGTCCAAATGTGTGGTAGTTTTCATCAGTTCAATCAACTCTATGTATAAACCTAGTATCCATAATGAGTTTAATTAATATACATCTCATAACGAACAATACAAATTTGCAACAATACTTCATAAAACTTCATACTTTAATCTTAACCTCCCTAATGCTAAATTGCATATGTGGTGTGTTGTGTGTGTGCATGTATGTTTATGTTAGAGTAGTTAAGTGTTTAGTCTAGTTAATAAAGTCTTGTTGTATCAAACATAAGGTTGTGGTAGTTAAGATAAAAAATAAAAGTGTGAAATCAATGTATTACATTGATTAGGATTTCCCCAAATCATTAATTGATCCTAATTAAATATTAATTTTTCTTTTTGGAATAATATTTGTTTCCCTTACACAGGGAATGGCAAACAAAAGATGAACTAACATTAATAGTGAACAAACTCAAAGATGTAAATGAATAATTACATTTTTGTTGCAGAATGCTTTAATCCTCTACATAGTGCAATATTTAAAGTCCGTCTTAAGTGGCACTTCCTGCTGCCAGTTGGTGGCGCTATAAGGTCTCACAATATTCACCAAATATATTTCCCAAATTTGACGCAGATCACTCAATGCAGGCAAAAGACACATCTGTTTCATTTATTGCCATGAATTAATTGCCTCGCCATGGCAAAACACCATTCGGGATATCAACAAGCTGTTGACAGGTTACCATTTTCAGTATCTCTTTTTTTTATTCTGACCATGATGAAGTGACTTGGGTAAATTTAAAAGGACTCTTTCAAACTCTGTTTTAAGTGACATACTTGTCAGGGTCTTGGCTTCCTGTCCTGAGTTTTTCTTGATTATGTTGCCAGGATCATAAAATCCCCTGTGTTCTATGTCAGAGCATGTTGTTTGGATCCTGACTCACCCTAGTCTTAGTTCTTGTTTCTTGGAGTCAAGATTTAAACTCATGCTCTGGGTCCTTGTTTTCTGTGGATGCACATGGCCTCTGTTTTGTTTACATTCGCCATGTGCTCTCCAGTCGCATGTCTTGGCCCTGCCCCCTTGTTTCCCTGTTAGTCTTATTAGCGGTTTATTTCTCGCACCTGTTTGTCCTTGTTTTGTTTCTATTTAATGCCCTTGTGTTTTCTGTCTTCTGCTAGTTTGTTTTTCCTGACGTTCCTGATGTTTCCTGGTTTGTCTCTGGATTTGTTAACGTCATTGTAGCTACTCTTGTCGGGCTTTGTCGTGTTTCTTGTTCTCTGTTTTTTTGTTCCGTGTTCGCTCTGTTTTGTGCCGGTTTTGTTTCTCATTTTTGCCCCCTCGTGGGTTCTTGTTTTGTTTATTTATTAAAATAAAGACTTTTTCTGTTCGTACGCAGTCTGCTAGGGGGTTCGTTTCTCGTGAACATGACAGTACTTCCTTCTGCCAGTTGATGGCTCTATGACTGTAACTCACAATAGCCACCTCTGTCATCAGTCCGTAGGACCAAACATACACCTCAAATTTAAAGGAAATCACTCAATTCATGCAGAATATATTAGCCCATTCCTGTTTCCGTTTTTTGTCATTAATTTATTGCCTCATCATGGCAACAGTGTTCGAAATATCAAAACTTCCTCTGCAATTGATTATCTTCAATGTCTTGGCATATTTGCCCAAATTGGTGACAATCCCATAAATCCCCTAGGAGGAGTAGTAAAAAATTCTGAGCCTGAAATTGTCAGAAAATCCACATTCAATCCAAAATGGCCAACTTCCTGTCAATGCAATAAATTTATGGCAAAGACATAGAAACAGGAAGTGGCTCGTATCTTCTGCCTGCATTGAGTGATTTGGTGTCACTTATAACAAAAGTTTAAAAGAGCCCTTTTAAATTAACTTCAGACTTGATCAGAAAAAGAAGAGATTGAAGATGCTAAACTGTGAACGGATTGAATCTTAACAGGGGTGAGGCAAACAATTAATGGACAATTAACAATTAATGGCAATAAATGGACAGGAAGTGTCTCATACCTTCTGCATGGATTGAGTGATTTACATCAAACTTTGGTAATATGTTTGGTATAATGGATTGATCACAATGATGTGACTATTGTGAGTCACAGTCATAGCACCACCAACTGTCGTCTGGTAAACAGTACCGAAGCATCCGGGCCCTCACGACCAGGCTATGCAATAGTTTCTTCCATCATGCTATCAGACTCCTCAATACACAGAACTGGAGCTAAAAGGAACACACACTCTCATACACACACAACTGTTTATCCTCCACCCTGCATTATTTTGACCATATTAAATACTTTTTGCTGCTGTTAAATACTTTTGCCTGCTGAAATACTTATAATGCACATAGTCATTGTCTACGCTTATGTTAACACTTATATCTCTATTTCACCAGGATCACTCTGGAACAGGACTGTGTGCTGGTTGGTGCTGCACTGGGACATACTATGTCCATTGCCTGCCCAGAAGTCATTGTACTGTCTTGCGCTGTCTGCACATGTTTGCACTTGTGCACTTTATGTATAAATTATGTAGCCTTGTTGTTCTGTGTTTTTATGTAGCACCTAGTTCCTGGAGAAACGTTGTTTCGTTTCACTATGTACTTGTATATGGCTGAAATGACAATAAACTCTCTTGACTTCACTTGAAAAAATTCTTCAATTTCTGTTCAGATTTAAATGCATCTGCATCGTTTTCTGAGAAGCACCAGGTGTCGATGATGCCATAGTGCTTGGGTAGCTATATGTATATATTATTATTCCACAGAGAACACACATATTGTTTCACACAAGATGGTAAATTCCCCCAAACTTGAAAATCTGCTTCTACTATTGATATCAAAACAACAAGGTCATTTCTCAGGTTTCGAGTGGGGGATTAAACATATTAAAATACTTTTTCAAGTCACATTTAGTTACAATTAAATACAATTGTTTAAAAAAGTCTCACTAATATACAGTTTCTGAAATGAACCACATAAGCAGTGAGTAATTATAGATTTCCACTCATTTAAAAACATTCAGATATAATTGAGAAACGTAACTGCAAAAACCTGCAATATGTTTGACAAACTGATTTCCCATGTAACTAAAAAACATTAACAACCATAAACTGTATAGACTGTATAGACTGTTTTTTATGTTGATATAATTAATCAGAAAACTGTATAGTTAAATAAACCTGAGAGACAGCATAAATTAGTAAAGCCTATATTCACTGTATTTTTAAAAAATGCCATCATACTCTTAAATATATTCTATGCTCTTAAATATCAAGTCACTGAACAAACAGCACAAACGAGGAAGAGACCTTCGTTCAGTTTGATTTCTAAGCCACATGTGATTGGTCATTGAGTGGCTGAGAGATGTTCTGTACACTACAAACAATTTTGTCATAGAGGATTATGAGTTTTATCTGTTATGTGGCATCTGTTTAGAAGAGATGACTTCAGCAAGTGTGATGAAACATCCAGACTGACCGTTACCCTTATTTTAAAGCTATGGGATTGTGTCAGAGGGGTTTTTAATAGGCCTGGTGGCCAGTGCACTGTTTCCTTCCCTATGGATTGCATCAGTGTTTCACCATTATAGCACACATACATTGCCTAGACACTATTTAATCTACACTAAATGTTAGTTAGAAACAGGCCTTAGAAAGAAATTTATAAGAAGTTTTGAAGACATTTGAATGAGACATTGTTGACTGCGAAACAGCTCTTTTTATGTTTGTACACAATAATTAAAATGTGTTTTAGCAATGCAAGCATACTAACTGCACCTAAACCTCACAGAACCGAACTTTAGAATCTGGTGTGAAAAAGACTCCAAAAGGATATTTTTTATCATATGTTTTAAGTGTCTATGTAAGACCTTACTATGTAAGGTCATTTTTCCACAGTATGAATCATGTTGTTTTATTGAGATTGATTTCTGGATTGTTTATGAGGATGTGAATGGAAATTTGTGCTGTGTGTTGAAATAAACATCCAAACTGTTCTGAAATTTCAGTTACATGCATGTTAATTTCATTAACAATAGAGAATGCTCTGATGCATGACACACAAACACATGAATGAGAAATAATAGTACAAGGTTATGACTATTAGTGTCATGTAAGAGTCATTTAACTTTGACGGAGTAGATGTAATTTTCAAATTACTGACAATTTCTACATGCTGCAATTCTGAAGCATTTCCATTAAATAATTTCATATGCATTGTCATTTTATGTGCAAAGTGTGGGTGACTCACAAATTTTGGCTGGAGGCATCCGCTGCATTAATGCAGAGATAAGTCATGTCCTGATGATTAGAGCAAACACAAAAACATATAAATACACACGTTCATCTCTCTTGTAGAATAAAAAGGCAGGGCTAAACTGTTCCAGTTTGAACAGAAATAGACAGATTCCACAAAAAATTTAATTGGTCAGACTGGAAAATAAATGTATGGATTATCATAACGTTTCTTGAAATACGTTGTGTGTGTCTATGTGCATAAGTAAATTATACTTAACATGAAATGTATTTTTCAATTTCACTTTATTTTAATGTTACTTCCTACAAAAAATTTTGCATTCTGTTTGCAACCTTTTGCAACCTACTTAAATTCAGTAGTTTTAACAGTATACTCAATTCAATTCTGATATCCACATAGAGAGTGTGTGTTTTTCTTGAGATTCTAAGTTATGTAACATTTATCTCATTGGAGAAATTTGAAGCATGTTATCAAGACTCAAATTCTGTGTATGAAATCTCATAAAATTTATGGTCATGACCCTTCACACACTTCAGCGCTCAGTGTGTTTCTGAGCTATTTATATGGCCTTGCTGAGAGTTTAAACAGAACATGACGGGTGTTTCTCAATTCCAAGTACGCAAAGAACTGACTTGCGTCCTTAGTAGTTTGGCTTGCCAAGTTCGACTTTGGAGTACGAACTCCCGGAGGACAGGAGGACATAGAACGGGACACAGAACACAAGTGGAACAGCACAGTACTTGTTGCCAACACTCAGCTTGTTGCAATACATGCAACGCCTTTTATCTTTATTTAAATGTATAAAAGGTTTGTGCAACACCTGCCCACTTTGATCATCTTCATTGCATTTATAATAAGGTAAAATATGATGTAAAACACTTTAAACTATTTATTATACCCGTTTATGCAGGTCCGTACAAACAAAAATAAAGACAAGCAAAACATTTAGTCAAAGGAAGCACTCCATTACAAGGTACAATTTAATTAAAATATGTTTATGAAACTTTGCCCTCAGCCAAACCAATTTGCCCGGGAACAACTAATAGAAGACCAAAGATTGTTAAATACACCAAATAATTATTATTATAATTAATAATAAATTATTATATTATTTTTAAAGTATGTTTAACCATACAAAGACATCAAAGCCAGCTGCAAATTTCAGAAAGACTTGCGAGGTAAGGCTGTTCTCGACTGTGTACATGAGCGCTGATCACCTGCAATGCATGTACACCTCCAAAAATGTCAGACCAAATTTAAATTAGTTTATAAATCGGACTGTAAGTTTAAACAACCATATTCTTGCCTAAACAACTCTTAAAACTACATTTTGCAACACAACAGAAGTAGTATTTCAAACGTTATGTGGGTTTTATCCTCAGCAGCAGTTGACTGGAAATGCATTTTGGGATACTAGGTCTTAAGTCAACACAAGTCACCTTCTGATGCTTCCTCGGTAAAAGGGGTGGAGCAAGAACACATCAGGGGATTTATTGTGAACATGGACATTTGAATTAGAACAGAATGGAAGTTTGAATCAGAACAGCAGTCATGCATCGACTGATGACGTTTCACAAGTCCGCAAGAACACAACTACAGACAAGCATATTGTCTAATAAAGCATAATACATATTGAGAAACGACTCTCTTGATCTCAGCTGGTATAGTGTGTCACTTCTGCCCCACAGTCTGTTCAACACAGACACATGTAACGTTTTGTGTAAAATCTTTACTTAATATGATTCAACATTACTAAAAATAAGCAATTTGATATGTCAAGATTAAGATTAATAAAAGGCTAAAATATGCAAGGACCTGCCCTCACATATGCATTGTGCTGTGTGTTTGCATATGAACATTTATTTCACAGGCATATGACATGTTTCTGGGGTGTGTTTAAAATGCAGATGACATGCCACAGTCTTTCCTGAGCTTCACTCCATGCAATATGTAGCAGTGGCATTGCCCCACAGACAATTTACCAATCAGCAGAAATGGAAAGTTTTGTGTGTGTGTTTAATTCATACCTCTAACACTGGCTTGGCATTGTTGCACACAGAGAGGATGTGGGTGATGCCATGGCGGGACAGACTGTCTCTGTTCTCCGAGTCTGTGTACGGAAACATTTAACAGCAAAATTGTGTTAACAGCACCCACAAAGCTGTTGGAATACAGACGTCTATTGTCCTGTCTGAGCAAAGTGGCAAAAAACCTGAGACAGAGAGTATGTGGGAAGGTTCAGAGAATATGACATGTAAAACTGAAAATTTTAGCTACATCAGAAGCTAACGGTTGTTGTGATGACCAGGAGACAACCAGCAAAGCCTCTCTGAAAGCCTCTGAGAACCTCTGAAAGCGTTCTTCACAATGATGCCACAGAAGAACCAATTTTGGTTTCCCAAAGAACCATTTAGTCAAAGGTTCTTAAAAGAACCATGTGTTTCTTGCCTCTTTATAATCTAAAGAACCTTTTTCCTTTAATTGGGAAAAAAAAACATTTAATTGATGTTAAAGGTTTTATGAAACCATACAGCCTAAAATGGTTCCTATATGGCACAGTGAAGCATCTTTTTAATTTAAGAATGTATGTAAAAACCATATCACCATTAGTCTGACCCCTTAGAAAATAGCAACAGTATCACAGGCAGTTTGCCTTAACTTAGGGCTCTGTTCAATTACATAAGTATTCTCAAAAGAGATGCTTAACAAACACCACAAAAAGCAAACAATAAAAATACAAAAGCATAGATGTAAATATATTTCTCTTTGACAAAGCATTTAGCACAAAGGAGTAATGCAATAATGCAATAATCACTAATAATAACTAAAGATTAGGACTAGCTTTAACATCAACAGATGATGCATCATTTATATTTAAATGTCATAACTAGACTTTTTTTCAAAAGAAATGATGTTACCGAGTCCTACATGTCCGATGCTGTCACAGACTTAAAGTCACACTGATATTTTACATTTACATTTATTTGGCAGACACTTTTATTCAAAGCGACTTACAGTGTGTTCAAGGTATACATTGCAACTGAGCTGCAGGAACATTCTGTTGTTTCAGGACAAGGTAATAGATTAAAGATTAAAAAATCAAGGTGGCTAGATTAAAGAGATGGGTCATCAATCTAGATTCAAAATGACAGAGTGAATCTGCCTCCCAGACAACGCTGGAAAGACTGTTCCAGAGTTTGGGCACTAAGTATGAAATGGATCTACCACCTCTGCTTGATTTTGAATTTCTAGGTATTATTAGCTGGCCAGAATTTTGAGATTGCAGTGAACATGAAGGATTATATTGAGACACAAGCTCACTTAGGTACTGAGGAGCTAAAACATTCAGGGCGTTGTACATAATAAGCAGAATTTTGAATTTTAGTTTATACAATGCTTGATAGGCAGCCAGTGCAGTGCTGACAGGAGCAAACTAATGTAGTCATACTTTTTCCATTCTCGTAAGAACTCGGCTGCATTTTGGACCAGCTGGACTATTTGAAATAAAACATATAGGGCAACCACCCAGTAGATCATTCATCAAGAGCTAGACAGTATTCTAGGATGTTACATGTGAAAGATTTTAGTCTAATAATTAAAACCTCTGTTTAGTAGTACTAGAAATTTGCTAGTCATCCAGGTTTTAATATTAACTATGCATTCTGTCAGTTGAATCATTTTGTCAGTAAATTTAAGTGTCTTGTTGGGTCTCAGATAAATGTACAGCCAAATATCACTAGCGTAGCAGTGGAAACTAACTTCACATCTCTTAATAATTTCTCCCAGAGGTAGCATATATAGGGTAAAATGGAGTGGCCCAAACATTGAGCCATAACGCGCTCTGTACTGAACTTTGTGTCATTGATACGACATTATTGCTGTGAGTGAAATTGTCTGGAATCAGTGAAATAAATATGATTTAAACCATGCAAATGCAGTTCCATTTATGCCAGTATACTTTTCTATTCAAGAGGCTATTCTAGAGAATGCTGTGTGAAACTCAATAGTGTTAAAGGCTGGGCTAAGGTTGAATAACACAAGAAGACAAATGTAGCCACAATCAGCCAAGACAAGACAAGACAAGACAAGACCAAATTATTTGTCTGATGAGAGCAGTCTCTGTACTATGATGTGGTCTAAATCCTGACTGGAAACTTTTGCAGGAACCATTTCTTTCCAGGAACGAACATATCTGTGAGTACACATTCTTTTTAAATATTTTTGAAATAATAGATAGATTTGAGATTGACATTTGTTTATATCATTTTCTCTGACAGTATCAATTTTGTTAAGAAATGCATAAATTCATCACTGCTATGATGTTGCCAGCTTTCTATTTCAAGCCACTGTATCACATAAATATCTAGGGTTGTTCTTGTTCCCGAGACGATTGCCCGAGCCAATGAGCATTTGGGCAAAGGATTTGTGTGCTGAATCACACCCGGAAGTGGGTATAAAGCTGGCCGCAACTCAGTTTCATTCAGGTTTGTGCTGAGGAGCAGAGATGTGTCCCGGTCAATCAGCGGTGAATCAGGCTTGCGGCAAAGAGATGTAACATCTCCGTTGCCCCCTTCAGGGAACGAGGGTTACATACGTAACCCAAGACGTTCCCTTTCAGTCAATCACGTTCAACATTACATACTGACGTATGGGGTCCCTGTGGAAAATGTCACAAGCCGACCCATGTTATGGACTAGAAATGCAAGTACGAGTAATGTGTGGAGATGAGGTATAGACGGAGCACCTAGCCCAGTACAAGGGCTGACTGTGGCATACACACGAGTACTGGGCCTGGCGTGAGGCTCCTCCGCTGAGCCTACCTACCGACAGGTGTTGGAGGAATCGCAATGCAGGGTTCACCAGTGGGAAACCGCTGCAAAGGAGTATAAATGCCTATTTACCCCATCCCTGGGGGAAGGCAATGCAAGACATCAAGAACATCCTCCCGTCCCCTACGCAGTGGGCCCCAACACACGGGAGGATACAGGCTCCACCCTGAGATCGTTAAACCTCACAAGGGTGTAGGTATTGCCCAGCCCGTAGCTCTGCGAATGTCTGCTAGAGGGGTTCTGTGCACCAATGCCCAAGAGAAGGCAACACTCCTAGTTGAGTGAGCCCTCACTCCAAGGGGCACGGCATGCCTTGGGAGTGGTACACCAAGGCAATAGCTTCCACTATGCAGTGGCCAACCTCTGTTTGGAGAGGGCCTTTCCCTTCTGCCAACCTCCAAAACAGACAAAGAGCTGACCGAAGTTTCAGAAGCTCTGAGTACAGTCCACGTAAATGTGCAGGGTGTGAACGGGACACAACAAAGTAAGGGCTGGGTTGGCCTTCTCCACAGGCAGCACTTGCAGGTTCACCACCTGCTCCTTGACAGGTGTGGTGGGAACCTTGGGCACATAGCCAGGCCTGGGTCTCAGGATAACATGAGAGTAGGCAGGCTTGAACTCTAAGCATGAGTCGCTGGCTGACAGCGCCTGCAGGTCCCCAAACCTGTTGATGGAGGCGAGCATGATCAGAAGCGCTGTCTTGAGAGACAGTTCGAGGCTCTTCGGCTCAACTGACTCAAGCGGCTCGAGAGGGGCTCCCCATAGCCCGGAAGGACTACAGAAAGGTCCTAAGAGGGAAAAAGGGGCAGCATTGGGGGGGTTCAGTCTCTGGGTGCCCTTCAGGAATCTGATGACAAGCTCATGCTTTCCTAATACATGCTTTTCCTAATTTTACTGCTAGGTCATGGGCCGATATAACGGCCAAGTACACCTTCAGGGTGGAAGGGGACAACCTCCGTTCCAACCCTTCCTGCAGAAAGGAAAACAAAGATCTGATCGGCAATGCGGGGGGCTTCTCCACGGGAAGAACACCAGTCAGTAAAGAGGCTCTACTTTACACGGACAGGCTGTATTGCGGAGGTGGAGTCACACCGTTATGTGTCTGATAGCCTCCGTCTGCTTCTGGACTGCCGAGAATTGCTGGGCAGAGCCCTCGACAGCATTGCAGAAAGGCCACCTTTGAAGATAGAGGCATCAAGAAAGCAAACTTTGTTGGTGTCCCACATCTATACAAGATTTAGCCAGAGATAGCGCTCCTGGACCACCAAACTCGACATCGTCTGGCCTAGGGCCTGCGCTGTGACTTTCCTCACCCAGAGGGCAATGTCAGTCACCATGCGCAGCTCCTGCATCATCTTGGCTTAGAGCTACCCTTGTGGAGCTTCTTAAGCGCCTTGGCCTGGTAAACCTGAAGAATGGCCATGGCATGCAGGGCGGAGGCTGCCTGTCCAGCACACTGTAAGCTCTGGCAGCAAGAGCTGCCGCAGTCTTACAGGCCTTGGACGGGAGACGTGGACAACTCCTCCAGGTGGCAGCATTTTACAGGCACGGGTGCACCGTAATTGCACACTCCACCAGAGGGATCTGCACACATCCCTTGGCAGCTCCCCCCATTGAGGGTATTGAGAGTGGAGGAGAAAAAGCACCTTCAGGCTTTGCACCTTCAGAAAAAGGTGCTTTTCACTACTTACAACCTCCTTATGCACTTCTGGGAAGGCACCAGGGCGGGAAGGGACTGGGAGTCCAATCATCCAGCCATGAGTGCTCTGGACTGGGCAGAAGATCTCACTCCAGTCCAAAGGCACAGCTGCCCAGGCAAGCACGGCCGTCAGCTCTGAGCCTGACTCAGCAGGAATGACCCAGCCTGAAGGGGAATGTTCTGCCTTGTCCTTAGAGCAGCCCACTCTCCAATGCAGCGATTGACATCTGGTCCTCATCTGGAGCACCAAAAGTGACAGTGGGTCCCTGAGGGGAACAGCGCTGTCACCCGGCAGCTCTGATCCCGACACTGCAGAGGACTGGGAGGTCCATGGGGACTGACCCGGCGGGAGTGTCTCCACCATCACTCTGAGATCTCCCAAAGTGCTAATCAACTCTGTCACCTTCAAGCGTGTAGCCAGAGCAACAGAATGGGTAGCAGCAGAGGGTGCTCGATCTCCCGAGAAAAGAGAGAGCCGTGATCACAGTGTCAAGATGGACAACCTGACCACGTTGTGCTTATAAGAGCACAATCCAACCACGAACACTGCCTCAGCATGCTTGGCCAGGCATGACCACGAACACTGCCTCAGCATGCTTGCCCAGACATGTGATGCAGCAATCATGACCATCAGACGAGAACAGGAAATGACTGCATCCAGAAACACACGGATGGAAAACGTCTTTAAAAAGACACCTGTCGTCCATAGGAGCTCTTTTAGAATGGAAATTCACTCTTTAGATACTCACCCTTTTATAACTAGGTCTGCCAAAGCGCTGAGTGGACCGGAAGCAAGCAAGAACCACTGATTCGGCCATCACATGCAGCAGACGCTGGGGAACTCTTGCGGGTGGGCGTGACTCGGCACACAAATCCTTTGCCCAAATGCTCATTGGCTCTTTCCTCTCAGGCAAATTTTTCATTGGTGCATTTTTCTACTACTCAAAGGTGATAGGGCTCTCAAGCAAGACCCCATACGTCAGTACGTTGACATAACGTCGAACGTGATTGACTGAAAGGGAACTAGAGTTTTTAAGGCCTTTCTGTTTTGAAACACTCTCCTTCCATACTGTATGGAATACCTTTGTTAAGTATAAAGCTAAAACAAATAAGCTTTGTTTTCCTCCAGCTACACTCCATTTTCTGGGCTGCTCACTTTAGGGTCTAAGTATGCTAGTTATACCATGGAATTGGACTGCTGTCCTTTATCGTCTTTAAGCATAGAGGTCCAACTATGTCTATGTCATGTGACACACACTATGATGGGTAATATAATAAAAAAAAACTCATATATGCAGTTGTATATGTTGTAAGTGCTCATAAGTTTACGTACCCTGGTGGAATTTATGATTTCTTGGCCTTTTTTTAGAGCATATGAATGATAACACAAAAACCTTTCTTTCACTCATTCTTAGTGTTTAGCTGAAGCCATTTATTGTCAATCAGCTGTGTTGTCTCTTTTTTAATTTAGAATGACAACAGAAACTACCCAAATGACCCTGATCAAAAGTTTACATACCCTGGTGATTTTGGCCTAATAACATGCACACAAGTTGACACAGACTGGTTGAATTAAAGGTAACCATCCTCACCTGTGATCTGTTTGCTTGTAATTAGTGTGTGTATATAAAAGGTCAATGAGTTTCTGGACTCCTAACAGACCCTTGCATCTTTCATCCAGTACTGCATTGACGTTTCTGGATTCTGAGTCATGGGGAAAGCAAAAGAATTGTCAAAGGATATGCGGGAAAAGGTAGTTGAACTGTATAAAACAGGAAAGGGATATAAAAGATATCCAAGGAATTGAGAATACCAATCAGCAGTGTTCAAGCTCTAATTAAGAAGTGGAAAATGAGGGGTTCTGTTGAAACCAAAGCACAGTCAGGTAGACCAACTATAATTTCAGCCACTACTGCCAGGAAAATTGTTCAGGATGCAAAGAAAAACCCACAAATACCTTCAGGTGAAATACAGGACTCTCTGGAAACGTGGTGTGGCTGTTTCAAGATGCACAATAAGGAGGCACTTGAAGAAAGATGGGTTACATGGTCGAGTCACCAGAAGAAAGCCATTACTACACAAATGCCACAAAGTATCCCGCTTACAATATGCCAAACAGCACAGAGACAAGCCTCAAACCTTCTGGCACAAAGTCATTTAGAGTGATGAGACCAAAATTGAACTTTTTGGTCACAACAATAAACGCTACATTTGTGGAGGAGTCAACAAGGCCTATGATGAAAGGTACACCATTCCTACTGTGAAACATGGAGGTGGATCACTGATGTTTTGGGGATGTGTGAGCTACAAAGGCACAGGAAATTTGGTCAAAATTGATGGCAAGATGAATGCAGTATGTTATCAAAAAATACTGGAGGAAAATTTGCACTCATCAGCCCAGAAGCTGTGCATGGAACATACTTGGACATTCCAACATGACAATGATCCAAAACACAAGGCCAAGTCGACCTGTCATTGGCTACAGCAGAGTAAAGTGAAGATTGTGAAGTGGCCATCTCAGTCTCCTGACTTCAATATCATTGTGCAGCTAAAACCAGCACTTCATTTTATTGTGCATGCTCCCTTATGCCCACTCCCTTACAATCAGTAAATCACAACAGCAAATAAATAATTACTGTAAAATAGATAAAACAATAAATGATAATCTAATAGCTTCCCAGGCTAATCTAATACCCTAAAGCCCACTAGTCACATAACATGGTGTAATGAAGAGCACATTTAATAATTTGCCTATTCCAACAGACTTTCAGAGGTGGTGTGGACCCAGATAACAGGGACTGTTCTCAGAACATTGGCTAGTTAAGAGTGGAATGTTTTAAAAATGTTACAGAATTTAAAAGTTTTTATAACCAAGCAATATTGTTAATACAATGTCTAAAAAACCGAATGTATTACATTCCTAGTAACATTTTTAATGTTTTTGTTACTTAATGGAAACTTATTTGGAAATATTTATACAACCTGAAATTAATAGCTGAAACTAATGATATCATGCTATGCACTTCAGTCTGTGGTGATTGTGTTCTGTGAGAATATGTTTGCTATTACTGTATACAGTTGTTCTGGGCCTTTTCTACTGTGCATACAGTTTAGCAGCTCACACAGGTATGATAGTGTCCTATTACAGTACAGGCCAAAGGAACATCCATGATGGTAAACTATAAGAGAATTACATCACTGTACGAAACATCTTGAAATTTACCATGCTACTGTAGGTTAGTTATTTTAGTTTAAAATAAGATCATTTCCACTTTAAAAGTAATTAAACAATTCTGCTGTAAACACACCTTTCTGATGACAGAAGAAAGATGTTGAATTTAAATAGAAAATCAGCATTTAGCAAGTTCAGCTTATAGGCTTTCCATATGTGCTAGTTCAACAAGGAGGGTCTTAAAGTTTAGGATAATTTCACTCGTTTTAAAAATGTCATGTTAGTAGCTTATATCAGATTGTCTGTCTGACTGTAGTGACAGTTCAACTCAAAATACCTAAAATCGGTTTAAAATCATATGTATTCCCAATTCATTCAGCCATTCCAACAATAATTATTAGTTAAATGCAATAAAAATTCAGGCAGTTAGTTTAACCAAAGCAATATTCTGTAATTTTATAATTAGGAATAGTGAGGGTTTATAACGGTTAGACTCAAAAAGGCTGAATAAACCAGTCACTGAAACTGCAAGATAACAACAACAAAACAATAACAAAATCTTAAACATATAAGAAAAAAAGACATTAAGACTGTTTACCTCTTATATTTCCGAGATAGAGGCCATCAACAACCTATAAACAAAATAAACAAATGCTAAACCTTTAGATTCCCATTACATATAAGAATCAGTTTAGCTGAAAGCAGAACCAGAACTATTGATTTTATTATATAAAGATCACATTAAATGCCCTACTATGCCTTCATTTATTTTTGCTATTTTTATGTACAGACATAGTTTTACCCATGCCATGTCCCAGACTTTCCATCATAAAGATAAGAATCAAATCATGAACATAAAGTGAAAATTTTAATTAATTTTAGTTAGTGCAGCTATGAAATTAACCAAGACAAAACAACTTGACATTTTATTCTGAAAATGTTAAACATGTATTATTTAAGCACAAATGTAAGGTTACTGTGCACATAATCAAATGCAATCTTGATGATGTAAGAGACCTCAATCAGAAAGTGTTGCCTGCTTACTAATTTAAACATGACATAGATTTTTAAACAGGATTTACAATAATAATTGTTTAAAGTACCTTCCAGAAGTATAAAAATACTCAGAAAAATATTCAGAAAACTATTCATAAAATTCTGTACCACTGAGATACCTTAGTTGTACTGACATACCTATATAGCATGATATATATACCCACAGGCAGTCACTGTTGGACAGGGGTCAAATATGCAGATGTTGGAAAAGCAGATTGTGCAGGACCTGGAAAACTTTTCTGAAGATTTTCTGGCCAATTTAATGCCTCATGACAAACAAGAAACCCTCAAACAACTATCACAAAACATAAAAACAGTCATTGATTGTCCAGGTAAAATCACACAGTATTAAGAATCA
The DNA here is from genome assembly GCA_036877525.1 of Chromobotia macracanthus. Taxonomy (NCBI): domain Eukaryota; kingdom Metazoa; phylum Chordata; class Actinopteri; order Cypriniformes; family Botiidae; genus Chromobotia; species Chromobotia macracanthus. Next base: position 739,205 of record JAZGTH010000050.1, read on the forward strand.
AGTGTAATTGTTTTATTTTTTGTAAATTTAGTTATTATTCTGTGTTGTGGACTACATATAAATAACTGTTTGTGAAATAACTTGTTCGGTGTCAAATTAAAAACAAACCATTTTCAGAAGTCCTATTTTTCTGAAATTATTGACATTTTCCAGATTCTGCAGGGTGTACGTATATTTATGACCACAGCTGTGTGTGTATATATACTGTATATACCTTACAGTAAATTAGGTAAATAAAAGTGGGTAAATAACTGTGATTAGAAATCAGCTGCCCTCATGTACTGCGTGTTTACAATAAAGCTCAAGGAGTTAAAAATAGTCGCAGACACTGAAAATGAATACAAAGCACCGATGCATTATGCTCATGTCCGTTTGCATTACCTTATTCATTCCGTTGCCCATGATTCACTTGTTCATGCAGAATTATACAACAGTTAAGTTTGCATATGACCGCATAACTACATTACAGAGCAGAAACTGAACTCACGCGGCTCTGATCTAACTTTACACCATCAGACACGCGCCAAAAAGCCAGTTATAACACACCGTCAGATGCTGAGCTGCTGAAACGGCTGCTGTGGCGCAGCTTTCGGCCCCAATCACGACACTCAGCCATATGACGTCACTTAACCCTTTCATGACATCACAGCGTCATCATGATGCCACGAAAGGACAGAAACGTACACGTTCATCATTATGGCAGGCCGGTATGGGGTGTGAAAGCTAAAGTTTATAGAGTGTGAAAGCTTTATTTTGCTAACTAAGCAGTCAATCGTGTCTATCGTCGCTTACATTGCTATAACCAATGCCGTTTAATGACGTAAGAATCGCTCTCGTTGCCCCCTATGGAACGCGAACGGGGCTATGGAACAACAACGAGCCAAAATTATTAAAACGAAACGCGTCTTCCGTCAACGTGACAATTTTAACGTGTTTTCTTGTTGCGTTAAAACACGATTGTTTAATATATATATATATATATTATATTTTTTTCCTGCGTGTTGTATAATCGTGTAAACGCATCTGTAAAAAAATTACCTCCTGATACGTTGACTCTTTCAAATTACCCCTATCATTCAGTAAGAAATGGACTGTTCCAAACTTTCCACCGGAGTTGGCAGGTGACAACGTGCACTGTTAGGGTTAGGGTTATGCATCCCAAAAATGTCCTTTCGCAGTTTAATAAAGAATTCCCCAGATGATGGTGCTTGTAAAGCAAAGCATCACTATTACTTACCTGCATACTTGTTAGTGGTGCTGCGAAGCAAAGCAAGAGGAAAAGTGTTGGAAAGAAGGCTGGGAAGACTGAACAGTCTGTGCACGCAAAATGGCTAGTAAAACTAGCAGCAGTTTGCAGGCAGAAAAACTTCTGTTAAAGTCTCTTCTAGCGACTTGATTACAGACAATTTACATGACTATCTCAAACAGGTTAATAATCCAGAAGAATTTATGCTGGAATTTCCATGTCTCCCTGAAACTTCCTGTAAATCGGCAGCCCCCAAACAATGCAGAATTGTAGATAAAGATACAATGGTCATCCTCTCGCAGATCTCTGACCTTTCTCAGCTGGTGCAGAACAGACTGGATGGTCTAGAGATGTTGGTGGAAAGAAATTCACAGGTAATAAATGAAATAAAAGATGTCAGTGTTAACAAAACAAATCTCCGGGTTAAGGGAAACGATTGAGTTTATTTGCATGAAATCTCGACTGAAGCAAGCTGAAAAAACGTGTAAAGGAGCAACATTGCTGGAGACGCCTAACATTGCCTAACGCCTAACGTTATTCCCACAGATGGAATCTAAGAATTTAGGCTCTTCAAGAGGTGAAAAGAAAATGATATGAGGTCATCAAAATATGCCAGTGTCTCTTGCCTGACATTGTGGATGTTGCACACCGAGTTGGTCGTAATATATTTAAAATTTTATTTAAAATATCTACTTTATTATATAAAAGAGTAGAAGATTTATCAGAATTCGCAAAAGCAGAACTCATTGGTCTTTTTATGGTCTCAAAGAAAATGCCTTGAAGAGGGCAAAAAGAGCTCTGCTTATTATTTTAGACTTGAGTAGCAACATGCTAAAAATAATTATATTGAAAAATTGAGGATTAATGGTAATATTGTGAAGGACCCTAAAGTTATTGCAGAGTTTTGTTCTGGGTTTTTACAGTAATTTGTATCCTTCTAATTTTTAACAACAATGTACCAAGTTTTTTGAGTCCTCACATAACATGAAGCAGATTAGTAATTAAGAATTCAATATATGTGAAGCCCCTCCTTTGTTTAAAAGAAATTACTGATGCCATTAACTCTTTGAAAGTTTTATAAAGCATTTAGCAAAATTTGTAGCTCCTTTATTGTTTGAAGCCTTTGCAGTTGGTGGCCAATTACGAAGCTAAATAATGATTATAAAATTATTGGTTTGGTTTTATCAAAAAGTTTAAAATGTGTTTTGAATATTTTAATTGATGAATGTCAGTCTGGCTTTCTACAAAAAAGGCACATTTTTAATAATATTTGTCTGGTTTTAGACATTCTAGATTATTCTGGCTTTTCCCTAATGATAATTTAATTTTTTTCTTAAACTTTTATAAAGCCTTTGATTCCCTGGAATATGAATTTTTGTTACAGGCTCTTCACAAGGTGTGATTTGGTGTGTTTTTTCTTTGTTGTTGCAGGTCTGTTAAAATGCTTTATACGGATTGCAATAGCTTTATCAAACTCAGCATCTGCACCTCTCCTAGATTTACTCTGAATCGAGGAGTCAGGCAGGGATGCCCAATCTCCCTGTACTTGTTTCTTATAGCTACGAAACTTCTAAATTTGCGTATTATAGAGAAAGCCCTTTAAAAGAAATAACTATTGAACAGAACTATTGTAATATGTCAGTTAGCGGACAACACTGTTTTGTTTTTGAAGGATGCCTCTCAAGTTACTGTAGCATTAGAGACTTTTAAGCCCTTCTCTAAAGCCTCAGGTCTTAGGGAGTAAATATTATTAAAGACAATAAATTTAGATGCCCCTCCAATGTTATTCTGATTAATAAAAAGACACGTAAGATATTCCATCCTTGGTTGCAAAGAAATTTATCACTTAAAGGCAGAGCTCTGCTCACTAAAGCAGAAGGGATTTCTTGATTATCATATGCTGCTCAATCGATTTCTGTTGACAAACACACGTAAACTAATTGACAGCATGTTGACAAATTTTTTGTGGAAAAACAAAATTAATTACATTAAGAAATCAGTAATACTGAATTCATATGATAAAGGTGGTTTAAATTTAATTGACTTTAGCTCTCTAAACAGTAATTTTAAAATAAATTGGCTAAGACAATATCCTATCTGGAATAGAAGAAGGCTTCTATCTACGCTGAGTGGCATCATTGGTTGGAGGGAGCAGTGCAGCCCTTCTTGGTCTGGATGGATCACAAGAACCTTGAGTACATCCATTCAGCCAAGAGGCTGAGCTAGCAACAAGCCCGATGGGCACTCTTCTTTGGGCGATTTAACTTCACCCTCTTGTACTGGCCAGGTCCCAAGAAGGTCCCAAGCCTGACGCTCTCTCTCGCACGTTCGAGTCCTCCAGGGAGCGAGCTCTGGCCAAAGCCATCCTGAAGCGAGGCGTGGTGGTAGGGTCGCTCTCTTGGGGGATTGAGCGGCGAGTGAGGCTGGCCGGTCGAGGTTCCGGAAGGGTATCCTGAGGGGCGACTGTTTGTGCCGGCTGCGCTGCGGCCTAATGTCCTTCAGTAGGGCTATTTGACCAAGTTGACTTGCCATCCAGGGATTCGGAGATCACTGGCTGCTATCCGCCAGCGATTTTGGTGGCCCTCTATGAGGGCTGACGTCAGGCATTTCGTGTTGGTATGCTCCGTCTGTGTGCAAAATAAGACCTCCTCTGCGCCTCCCTCTGGTCTTCTCCGCCCACTTCCTGTTCTGTCCTAGCCCTGGTCCCTTGACTTTGTCACTGGGCTTCCTCCTTCAAATGGCAACACTGTTGTCTTGACTGTGGTGGACTGCTTCTCCAAAGCGGCCCATTTTATTCCTCTGCCCAAGCTTCCCTTGGCCTGGGAGACTGCTCAAGTTTTGGTCGACCACGTCTTTAGACTTCATGGTTTACCCACTGATGTTGTGTCTGACAGGGGCCCGCAGTTAATCTAACCACTGATGTTGTGTATGACAGGGGCCCGCAGTTAAGAGAGTTGAGCCATCAACTCTCATGGGTGGAGTATGTACCCACAATTCCCTCCCTGTCGCTTCTTCTGGTATGTCCCCCTTTGAAACTTCCCTTGGCTTTCGGAGGATGCGGCATTGTTTGACAGCTCGCCACGTCCCCCGGGGTCCGTATCTCCCCGCCCCCTTGTTTCCCTGTTATCTATTACCTATCGCACCTGCCGCTGGTTATATTTTCCCCTTTATTAACCCCTCTTGTGTGCTGTTGTCAGATCAATTCGGTAGTTACCGCTTACCTGACAAAGCCTTGTCTTGTCGAGTTTTGAGACTCCAGCCTTGTTGTTGTTTTCCCTGTGTGTTTTCCCCTTCATTTTCTGTTGCAGATCACCATTCTGGTTCCCTCATCGCCCCTCTCTCTCTCCCTCCCCAGATCCTGCAGTGCCGCTCCTGCACCTACACTCCTGGACCGCCTACACCTCTGCCGCTCAGCAGCTCTCCTGCTCTGCCCATCACCCTCCCGGTTCCCGCTGCCCTCCTCTCTCCCCGGCACCTGCACCGGAGCTGCTGTTTTGTTGTTTTCCCTTCCTTTATTTGACTGTTAATTCTCTGTATGAAATAAAGACTATTGATTTCGCTATTGGACCTCTGTTGTGTTCCTGACAGAACGATCTGACAACGGACAGCGCCTTTATTAACCCACGAGAGGGGTTAATAAAGGGGAAAGCATAACCAGCAGCAGGTGCAATAGGTAATAGATAACAAGGGGGTGGGGAGACACGGACACTGGGGCACATGGCGAACTGTCAAACAATGCCGCGTGCTCCAACAGAAAACAACAATTTGGACTCAGGTTTGGTCATTAACTTAAAAATTACTCCTTACAAATAAGGTTAGGGAGTTTAATTCTACAAAAGAATTTTAAATTATGTCATTTATTTTGGTCCTGCCAATATACCCAGCATTTTTGGAATAATGTGGAGGTTTTCATTGTTGATTAATATTTTAAAAACCTTTTCCTTATTTTATAAACTTAATTTTGGATTATTATATCAAGGATCGCTTTATTTTATTATACATATTATTTTTACGTAAATTTCACATTTATAAATGCAAGCTTACAAAGGGCAAATCTCTCTTTATAGTGCTTAAAAAAGAGATTAAAATGTATATAGATGTGATGTCAAAATCCAAAAATAGTAATGCAATTAAAACGGCGACTATATGCTTTTCATTTAACATTTTCGCATAAACATTCATAAAAAACATTTTCACATAAAAACAAATTTGTCTGTAAACTGATGCTCATGTACCCTCTCTCCTTTTTATTTTTATTTATTTCATTTTCTTTCTTTTGTTCTTGTTTCTTATTGTTGCAAAATTTTCTTTGTTATACAGTGGCATATGGCATTATAACATCAAGCTAATATCATGCTAACTTGTGATAGCATCGTTTAAATATTCCTGAGTTTTGTCATGGCAAGCACCATTCACAGTTTCTTCAGAAAACATAAAAAATGTTTTTGTAATCACAAATACACATTTTTTTACATTAGTTTAACTGAATTGAATTAACAATTAACTCTGTTTGAGTTTTCATTTCTAAGTGAATAAACTATGTATACATTTCACACAGGATTAATGGGTGCTGGTCATTGATAAATACATTTACATTTAGTCATTTAGCAGACGCTTTTGTTCAAAGTGACTTACAAAGGACAAGAGCATTAAAAATTTTGCCTTGTGAGCTGACAAGCCAAGTCTACAAAGCTACATTTACAAGCGGACATTTTATTCTGCTACTAGAGACAAGATGAACTAGAGACAAGGAGATGTTTTTTGTTATGAGGATAGGATAGAGCATTAGGGATTAGTCAGGTGTCTGCGAAACAATTGTGTTTTGAGTTATTTTTTAAAGGTTGTGATGGTCTAGAGTGGATCGGGTGGAGGCTGGGAGTTCATTCCACCACAAACGAACAGAATAGGTGAAAGTTTTACCGATTGATTTGGTGCCTCATTGTGGGGGGACAATCAGACGTCGCTCGTTAACTCGTAGCTGGCAGGAGGGGACATATGTCGGGAGGAGTGAGTTGAGGTAGGAGGGAGAGGTTCTGGTTACTGTCCTAAAGGCAAGTGTAAGAGATTTAAATGTGATGCAGGCGGCTACAGGTAGCTAATGGAGTAAGGTCAGGAGGGGTGTGACATAGGCTGTTTTTGGTTGATTGAAGACCAGATGTGCTGTAGCATTTTGGATAATTTGCAGGGGTTTGGTAGCATTGGCTGGAAGGGCAGCCAGAGGGGCATTGCAGTAGTCCAACCTTGATATTACAAGTGCTTGGACTAGGAGCTGCATTGCATGCTCAGACAGGAAGGGTCTGATTTTCCTGATGTTGTAAAGCACATACCTGCATGACCGAGAGATTGTTGCAACATGTGGAGTGAATTTCAGCTGGTCATCAAACACCACCCCAAGGTTTCTAACATACCAAGTGGGTGTAAGAGTGGATGATCAAAGTTCAACTGTGAAGTTGAGTTCTAATGATGGGTTGGCTGATATTATCAGAAGTTCTGTCTTGCTGAGGCTGAGCTGGAGGTGCCATTTTTTCATCCAGGCTGAGATGTCTAAAAGGCAGGCGGAGATCCGGGCAGCAATGGTGGGGTCGTTGGGCTAAAATGAATAATAAATCTGTGTATCATCTGTGTAGCAGTGGTATGAGAAGCCATGTGCTTTAATGACTGCACCTAGAGACGCTGTATATACTGAGAAGAGGAGCAAGAACTGATCCCTGAGGGACCCCTGTGGTCAGCTGATGTGATATTGACTCCTCACCTCTTCATGATACCTTGAAAGGTCTGTCTGTGACATATGAGCTGAACCAGTTGAGTGCAGGTCCAGAGATGCCCAGATTGGAGAGTGAGGATAACAGAATCTGGTGGTTCTCTGCTGTGTTGAAGGCAGCAGAGAGGTCAAGAAGAATTAGGACAGTCGACATGGGGTTGGCTCTAGCCTGCCGTAGGCCTTCAACCACTGACAGGAGGGCAGTCTCCATGGAATGTCCTTTTTTGAAACCAGACTGTTGACTCTCAACTAGGTTGTTCTGTGAGAGATAGGAAGACAGCTGATTAAACACAACCTTTCCTGTAGAGATTGACATGTTTAGAATGTGTGTGAGTTCAGGCAACAGTGATGGAGAGATTGCTTGTAGTAGATGTGAGGGGATAGGGTCAAGGGGGCAGGTGGTAGGACAGTTAGAGAGGATGATTTTGGAGATGTCGGTTTCAGAGAGAGGAGAGAAAGAGGAGAGTGTTGGATGGTATGGAGGTAAAGGGGGTTAGGGGTGTGTGGTGCAGAGAATTGGTTGCTGATGGTAGCTACTTTGTCTGTGACAAACATTCACTCCTCACCTCTTCATCCAGTCTACCTGCTAGCAATACGGATATACCTGATCCGCCTTTGCTGTATACTTATCTAGGGCTCTCTCCATTGGTCTCCTATTTGTGGATATTCTCCTGCATTCTCCTGAGCGACCCGGACCTTAGAAGGACAGATCTAAAAGTGCAGTGATTAAAGTCCCCAGCAACAAAAAGGACCCATCTGAGTGCAAGGTTTGTAGTTTACTAATAGTAGCCCATATTGTCTTTAGAGCCATGTTAGCATTAGTATCTGATGGTACATAAACTGCATCAGCAACAATGCAAGTAAGCTCCAGATCAGCAGAGCAGTAGGTATCCACAATGACCGAGTCTTTACACCATGTTTTGTTTACATAAATGCACACTCCACCACCCTTAGTTTTACCAGAGGTTGCGGTTACTCTGTCAACCCTAAAAATAGTGTGTCCATCCCGATCCACCACGCTTCTTTTAGACATTGTTACAGAGCCATGTCTAAGTGAAGAACATAAATTACAGTCCTTAAGCTAATTCTATGTGTGGGTCCAGATCTTCAGTTTTTCATCAGAGACCATACATCGTCGAGGAAGATGCTGGGTAGAGCTGGCCGGTGTGGATTCAGATAAAGGAAAGGATAGTTATTATCACTATTTTCTGAAATCTGATAAGACGCCATGTATAGTCATGTTAGACCTTTAGACCTCAACAATTTACAATACCTTTCTCTAAAAGGAGTATTCATGGAAGTACAGCAGGAAAATGTCTGTATAAAATGAGTATTTTTTAGATATAAAATATCTGTATTTAGTGCCTGTAATGACCATGTATAGCCTTAACAGCTGCTTGGCTCCTTTCCTTGTTAAAAAAAAACACATTTTAAGTTGTGTTGACATCACATCAGGTTGTCACGTGTGTGCATACATATGCACTGTTAGATGCCAAAAGCTCAAGACATTCAGTCTGTCGGTTGCTTGGTTTTGGCACAAAGTACTTGCATTGGAGATGTCAGCACAATGCATGTGACCTCCAACCCTTAGCAATCCTTCTTTGTCCACAAAGGGATCAAATCTCAGGAGTATGCTGTGCTGTGAGACTTTACCGTAGTCTTCTCACTGTACATTTTTGATTATAGTTAACTTTGAACTTATAGTTAACTCTGCCTTTGAAGTTCTGGTACACTGATGCCACTTCTGACAAAGATTGCATGACAGAGATCGGGAGAATGATTTTGCAATGTGGCTGAGGGTAATTTAGGTTCTGTGGATTTTCTTATGCATGTCACTATTATCTACATAGATGTAGAATCTTTGTGTGACATTATGAATGTAACCAAGCACTATGCAACTGTCAGTATAGAAACAGATGTCATGAAGCTCTGTGTGTAAACTTTATCATTTATAAATTCCATTAACTCCTCAGCGAGTACTGCAATGGACAACTCCAAGTGTGGAATAGTGTGAGCGGGAAGAGCAGCCAGCTTGGATCCTCCCAGGTATGCTCCACACAGTGCAGGCAGAAAACATCCAAGTCCAAAAACAAACTCCCAGGCTATTTACAGGATTTGAAACAAGTTTTGGTTATGCCAGAGAGAGATAAACCAGGCCCAACATTGCTTGCTCCAGTACCTACATCAACTCATTCTCAAAATGGCTGCAGAATCCCATTACAGCCTTTGGCTATTTCCACAATAGAACACACCATTTCAGTTGGGTGTGTGGCTTCCTTTTTTTAAGGCCAAATGCAAAATAATAACAATATAATAACTATTCCATTACACATAATAAACAGATACATAAACACAACACTAAAAAGAAACTAAGCAAACACAAATACAGGACAAGACAAATGAAAACACATACTCTTTCTGCCCTCCCCCGTGATGCACTGCTACCCTGTAGTGCCCTGACTATCGGGGCACTACAGTTTAAATAAACTGTTTCGTGTTTCACGTGATGTTTCTTTTAATCATAAAATGGTACATACAAGCAACACGTTTTTAACAAACAGCATGACTAACAAAAACAAATGGGGAAAACAGACAAAGATGGCTACATACATGGTCTTCTGTTAAGTATAGTAGACGCCAGCATTTGGACTGTGTATGTGTATGTGTGTATATGAATGTAGTACATTGTTTGCTTTTTCACTAAAATCCTTATTATTGTATTACTGATATATCTGTTATCATATTATTAATTTATTTCAGTTTTCTTTGAGGAATCATGTTTATTCTGCTGTTCACTGTTCACTTTTATTTTGAAATTTGCTCAATTTACAAACTGTAAAAACTGACTTGATTTCATCGTATAAATAGTACTGAGCCATTATGCAGTGTTGTGTTGTATGTCAGCTAATATGTGTTATAACATACAGGAATGTGTCATTATGGAATGCCCAAGAGAGAGATATGAACTATTCATATTAATTCACAGACGAAGAGTGATGAATGCTGGGCGTGACTGTCAATAATCCCTCTCTGGTCAATAGAAGCAAAATTGTCCTGAGTCTTTCTTAAATACAATTCAGATGAGAGTAGCGGTGGTCAACAGCAAACCAGTTACATTTGTGTGTGTATCTTTCTCCAATAGTCTATAGTCACAGTTAATCAGTGACATTAAGCCCTCTTTCTCCTGGCACTTGTTGAGATGCTCATGAAATTTTCAGTCCCAGTTTTATTCAGCACTTTAAAATCAAATGGCTTAATGGCTAAGAGCCATCCGGCAATTCTGGAATTAGTGCCTCTTATTTGGGCTAATAGGCCAACGCCTGGTGGTCAGTCACTAGGCAAAACTTTTATCCCAAAAGGTAATAATGCAAAGAGTCTAATTCCCAATTAACTGCATGGCATTCCTTTGTACTACTGAGAATTTTGTCTCTCTGGGTACTCTTAGTATTTTGCCACAGGTTTCAATTGTCCTTGTTCACCCTGTAACAAGACAGCCCCAATTCCATGCTCTGAAGCATCCATCTGTACAGTGAACTGCTGTTCAAAATTAGCACAGGCTTCTTACATAAATAGTCCTTTACATCTAGGAAGGCCCTTTGACACTCCTGAGTCTAGTTTACTTTATTTGGTGCACACTTTTTGGTGAGATTTGTCTAAAAGTTAGGGATGATGCAATGGAACCAGCATATCTATCCTAAAAAGGATCAGACTTGTTTCTTTTAGGTCTTTCAGGATTTTTCATTGCCTCCACTTTGCCAGCTTGAGTCTCCTTCTTGACCAAGGCACACTTATCAGGACATATGGTCAAACCAGCAGCCTTTATTACTCCTATTTAATACCTCCCTGAGGATCTAGGGTGCTGAGGTGTTCTGCTTCCCCAAGCCTTTCACCAGTTCATCCACTCTTGGCATAGGGTAGGGGTCAGATTTACAAACACTATTCATCTTACAGAGGTCCAAACAGAACCTGAGAGTACCATCTTTTTAGGGTACCAGCACAATAGGACTGCTCCACTCACTTGTGGATGGCTCTATGATTACCAGACCCTGCATGGTCTGTAGCTCCTGTTCTGTAGAACCAAAACCCCACTAGCAGCAGCAGGGGTTTTGGGTCTTTTATCAAGATGGAGTGATAGACCAGGTCTGTCCTGCCAGGCATGTCCATGAAAAGTTGTTCAGGTAAGCATTCCACCAACTTCCATCACTGCTCATCAGTCAGGTGATCTAATGACAGCTAAGATTTGCAGATCACTTTCGGGTTTTGGGTCTAGCATCTCGTCTGAAAGCTTTGTTGATTGTTCTCTGGGATGCTACTTCTTTAGCATGTTGATGTGGAAGGTCTGTTGAGGGTGGTTTCTGGAGGGTATTTCAAATTTGTAGGTCGCTGGACCCATCTTTTCCATTTTTTTTTATACAGGGCCTGCCACTTTGCCAACAGTTTACTTCCAGAAGTTGGTAACAGTGAAAGGACCCTATCTCCAGGCTGAAAACTGCGGTTTCTTGCTGCTTGTCAAACCATGCTTTCTGCTGGCCTTGGAGTAGATTCTTTTGACTCTTTAGATTTCTTTTTGTGTGTGTGTGTGTCTTTCTCCAATAGTCCATAGACATTGTTAATCTGTGACACCTTCCATTGGTCTTTTTTGTTTCTGATGGAAGAATGGTCTTTCAATCCTGCTGTATCATTGAGAACTCTCTCACTAGGGCTTTGCCTTGCATAGTATTTGGACAGATGAAGCCAAGAGGATCATATACAGTGCATTCAGAAAGTATTCAGACCCCCTTGACATTTTCAATTTTGTTATAAAAAATGAATTTAAACAATCGTAGTATCAGGATGCAACATAACAAAACTGGAAAAAGTAAAAGGGGAACACTTTCTAAATGCACTGTAAGCTGTTGACTGTAAAAAAGTGTTCCCCTTAGAGTAAAAGGTTTAAGATCCTGGAAAGCTTTGAAGATATAAAACAATCTGACTTAAGATTACAGCTTGTACCGAGACTGCATTGGAGGGGTAATGAGTCACTATTGAAATCCAGGTCTTTTAGATCTTTAGCTTTTTCTTTGGACAGAAAAGCTTTCATATCTGAGGCACTGGTGAAGGCCACTTTATATAGATTTAAACTTGACAACATTGAGTGTGTATTAAGTGATCAATGGCTTCTGATCTAGTAGAAACAGTTGTGATACCATCATCAGCAGAAATTGTGTAGTATAAAATCCTTGGCATCCATTTCCTACTGCTTCAACAAACTGCCTTAGAGCGTATATGGCAACTGCTGATGAGAGACTATTGCCAAAGACATGTACTGTCAATCTGTAATCAGTGATCCTCTCCTCTGCACAACTGTCATCGTGCCATATGAAGCAAAGGTATCTGTGATGTTGTTCTTTAACCTTAAAGCAATAGAACATTTGTTCTATGTCTACCATTGTCTTCTCCTTGTGAAAGTGCAGTAATACACCTAAAAGTGTATTGTTAGGATCACGCCCACTCAGTAAGACATCATTGAATGAAATGTCTCCACACTGAGCACTCGAATCAAAGACCACTCTAATTTTGTAAAGTGAACAGCAAAAATTGGCAAATACCAACATTCTTCAGCCTGCATCTCAAACATTATCTACATGAAATCAAAGAAATGTACTTAAATATTTGTTTTTTTTTTCAGAGAGATGCCATAATGACTTCAGTTTTTGCATAGCTTGCTCCTTGTTGTTTGGAAGTTCTTGTAGAGCAGAATGGGAGTGGAGCCACCCAGTGGTTCTCTTTGTCAAGGTACACCTCTTTATTATGTCAAGAAATGTTTTATCCTCTGCAGATAAAGCAGTTTTATCATTCTTAATCATCCTTCTAATGAAAACATTCTCTATAATGTTTCAAATCTTTTTATATAGTACTCATGGGACTTGGAGCATTTGGAAGAACATAGAGGGGCAGGTAAAAGAGGTGACTCACCCAGCTCTTTGACCTTGATTTGACATAGTGTATAGAGAAAGAATGAAGTACATTTATTTAAAAGTTTGCTGATCTTGTAAACATTCACGTTAGGTGGAAAATGTGTTCCATCAAGGCAAACTATGATCACCCAGGCCTAATCCAGGTGCTGAGCGATATGTGTACTGTAGTACTGTATTGTAGGCCCACATCTGCATGCTTCTCACACATCCTTCACGAAAAGAAAGATGGGAGCACTGGGATATAAAGGGGGAATTTTATCTGCCACTTGTTTTAAGATATGAAAAACATAAGAATCTCAGACTGAATATTGGTATTGCAAAAAACTTACATTTTATTCATATAATGACAGGAAATTAAACACTACTTTTACTGTATTTTTCCCCATATTCCATTTATAAATATCTTGGTGGGTATCGAAATAGATTATACCTGTCTAGGGGGTCCTGGAATGAAAAGTTTTGGGAACTGCAGACATGACATGAACGATGGCTAGGAGGAAACCACAGAATCCTGTTTGAAATTTCCAGTTTAATTCTGAAATTCGAATAAGCAAATGCATTGATTGCTTCATTACTGGGTATATCTACATGCTTTTACATTCCGTAAATCTCAGTACGCTTTGTTAAGTCAGATTTGCTATCCACACACTGGATAAACAATAAACAATTTTTTTAAGTTAATTGCTTTGATAGAATTCTAGATTACTGGCATTTTCTAGAGAGCAAGATGTTGCTACACTATAATTACTACAACTAAAATATATATAAAGTTGTTACGGTGGAGGTTCCAACTCCTCCTCGTCACTAGAGGAATAGTGTCTAGTGACGTCTCCAGAATAATGACTACCGATTAAGACTACATTTCCCACCATTGCCCACACCTTGGATTGACAACTTCCTGTTTCCTGTTTGTGGATTATTTAAGACCCAGACTTACGTGTGCTTAGGGCGAAGGGTTTTTTTTTTGTTGCCCTGGCTCACATTACTAAGCGGTTTCTCATTGCATTCTGTGGATTACCTATGTTTGACCTAGATTGTTTATATCTTTTGGATTGTTTGCTGCCTGCTCTATTTCTGGATTGTACTTTGGATTTATGATTGTTTGCTGCCTGCCACGACCCTTTGCCTGTCTACCATTTAGTCTTTTGCCTAGCCTCCAACATTACTATTTGCTGATTTCGACCCTTGCCTGTACAACTTTCAATAAAACACTGCACATGGATTCTCACGTGTCACACTCATCATTACAGAAGACTTCGCCAAACGATCCAGCAGCAATTTCCCAGCTAAACTCTGTGCTATTGTTTTGGGCCTCTCAAATAGCAGCTCAGGACCTACTGCTGAATCGGCTAACTGCGCTGACTGAGGAGCTTGCAAAAGCTGCATATTTTACCTATGTTGCCTATATTTTTCTTTACCAAACCTGAGTCCAGTGGACCATCACCCTGCAGCACGGATCTTGTGCCAGGGCACACCGCGGATGGAGAGCCGATGCCCGCTGCGATTGAGGAGGCTTCACCTATTGAGGCGACAGAGCTGAGGAATGCCCCGGAGCCCACTCCGTTTGACCAGGTGCGCGAGCCGGCACTACACAACGCCGTGGTGGATGCTTTCGTGGATAATGAGGGCAAGTTGGAGGTCCCCGTCCACTACTACCACTGAGGGTGAGTTCAAGTGTTACTCTGAAGATTCTATTGACCTTGACTCAGAGATTTTCATTCCTGTAGTCTCACATGAACAGTTAGCTTTGAGGAAAATCCCACCCAACCTCCCTATCCCACCTCCTCTCATTCCTGTGTGTCCTCTATCTCCTATGTCGCCGGAGCCTGTCTGCCCCTCTGCTCTTCCTCAGCCACCCACGCCGAAGCTGGAGAATCCCTTGACTCTGCCTCCTGCCTTCAGCACCCAGACTCCTCCTCAGCCCTACGACCCTTCGGCTCCACCTGGCCTTCCAGCTCCCTCGTCTCCACCATCGCCCATCTGTCCACCAGCTCCAACAGGCTCCCTCGTTCCTCCAGCTCCCCCCAGTCAGTCGTCGACCTGCCTTCACCTAAAGGACTCCACTCCTATGGCTGCACCTTGTCATTCCGTCCCTCCGGCTCCATTGGACTCCTCCTTCCCTCCAGCTCCTCTTCAGTCCTCTGTTGCTCCGGCTCCACCGCGTCCCTCCGGATCTCCATTTCTGCCTCGGTCACCGAAGCCTCCTGCTCCGCCTTGGCCCTCTGGATCCTCGTCCACACCCCGGCTCATCAGCTTTCCGTCATCATCTCTGGCTCTGTCACCGCCTGCTCTGTTGTCGTTGGTCAGTCCCATGGATTCGTCGGCCTTCCATCCACCATTGCTCCTCCCTCCATCGGCTTCACCGTGGGTCATCTGGTCAGCTACCCTCTCCTGTCTCTGTCCTGGCTCCTCCTTACATCATCGCCGCTTCTCTCTTTGCGTCAGGAGCCGCTCAAAGGGCAGCTACCAATTCAGACTACATTTCCCACCATGCCCCACACCTTGGATTGACAACTTCCTGTTTCCTGTTTGTGGACTATTTAAGCCCCAGACTTACATGTGCTCAGGGCGAAGTCTTGTTTTGTCCCGGCTGACATTACTAAGCATTTTCTCATTGCATTCTGTGGATTACCTGTGTTTAACCTGGATTGTTTGCTGCCTGCCCTATTTCTGGATTGTACTTTGGATTTATGATTATTTGTCATCATTACAAAAGTAAATTGAACCATTTTTGCAAAATGAAAACTAAAATAAACTAACAAAATCAATCAATCATCAATGGCACTAAAACTAAACTGCAAATGATGTTAAAATAAAAATTATTAAAAAATATCCGTTTGCCTAATGAAATATGTAAATGTATTTTACCATGAATATTTTACTTCTGACTTATTATGAATGTATTTCTTTGTGTTGACTTCCATGACATCCATATCATGGCATTTGATATATTTTGGCTTCGGTTTGTGAGCGTGATGCGCTGCTCGTTTATTTAAGGAGCTCTAAATGCTGCTCAAAATCCTGTTGCGACACTTATAATTTAACACTTAATGTACATACTAACTTTTGACTATTACATACTGACTATTTTCTTTACCATTTCTAGAATGTGCAATCTAGAAGAAGCATATACAACAAAGCACATAATTTTTGCATACAGTGTAGCGTTCAGATTACAGAACAGCTCTTCATATAGTGACATACAAATGAAGTAGTTGCATCTAAACTAGATGCATCTAAACCATGTATGGAGAGTGAGTGCACTGTAGGGCTGGGCGATTTTTCCGATTTTTTCGAAATTATGTTTTATTTACACGATTTTTCTATTTTTAATCAAGGTGTCGCGATTTTTAATAAAACTATTAGCGCACGCATCCAGTTAGATACATTGCAAATACAGCAAAGGTAGAATAATCAAGAGTCAATATTTCCTGACCACAAGATGGCGCGCCTGATTAACCGCTTTGTGTGGAAATGTAGAACGTAGCTTCTAGCATCATGGAGACGGATGGCTCTTCTGAGCGTATGTTTAGTTGCGGTAGGAATATTGTGACCTGTCATAGAGCACGTCTTAAACCTGAAACAGTAGACAGACTGGTCTTCCTTTCAGGAAAAACTACTACATGTTTATTATGTTTCTACAATGGTCTGCAAAGTGCTATTGTTTTTTTTTTTACACATTTGCAGCTAATAACACTACTGCTGTTACTTTTAGAAGTTTAGAATTTGCTTGACATGTTGACTGAGATAACAAAATGTTTATATTGGTTAAAATGTGGTGTTTTCTGTATGTTTGCTTGGATATTTCATTCATATCTTTTCATTCATAACTTTGCAATACAAAAATACAACTTTTCTTAACCAGAAATTACTAATAAAGAGAATGTTATTTCAATCGTGTAGTTATGTTTTATTTTGGATAGTAAAACAATTACATTTTATTCTTTTTTATTAATTATAATTGTATTAATTTTATTTTGTTTTGCTAAACCGTTCAACCGTTCAACCGTGCACATCTTGATGCCCATCTATTCCAAGAGTCTATAGCACTGAAACCCTTTTGTTTTTTTTAGGGTTTTTATTAATATTAGGGGTCTAAGAGCGAAGCGTTGAAACCCTATTGTTTATGCTAAGTTTATTATTATTATTAGGGGTTTAAGTGCGTAGTGCTGAAACCCTTTTGTAATTACATTTTTTAATATTATTAGGGGTTCAAGCACGAAGCCTACTTATTCAAACTTCTCCTACAGCTTTTGTCCGATTTGATATGTAGCATGTAGAAACAACCCTGAGAAAACGTTCTGGAATTTGTGTCGATACCCCTTACCACTCTCGTATACCGCGTCTACAAAATTTATGGTAAGTGCTTAAAATGAGATATTTAATTAACATAAGACTGTATCTTCGCTATTCTTTGGTGTATTGCCAAGAAAGTTGGTACGTGTCATCACAGACATGTCCCGAGGGTGCATGTACAGGTTTTGTCACAGTGGCACCTACTGGTCGAGAGATAAAAAATGGTTACTTTGCTTATAATTTTTGATAACTTTGGTTAAATAATCATGGAAGTGGACTCTTTAGATTCCTTGAGATTGGGTATAATTACAAAAGTTTGTATTGTTCATCACTATAGTCTGTGGTCACCTGCAAAGTTTGGCACCGGCGCTACCTAGTGGTGAAAATATAACAAAATTTATGAAAATGCAAATGACTGAAATAACATAGTTATGCAACTCCTTTCTTTAGATTCTTTGGGTCATGCCGAGTCCTACAATACCAGATTTGTCCAAGTCAATACTACTTCCTGTCCGTTTGTCGGCATTTGTCTGATTTGCACAAAATTTGGTATGTAGCAATTTGTGAAGCTAACTCTTACCACCACTGTTATACTGAGCCTACAAAGTTTTTGGGGAGCACATAATGAAACTGTACCTTGATAATGCTTTGGTGTAGTGACACCATGGTGTATATATATATATATATATATATATATATATATATATATATATATATATATATATATATATATATATATATATATATATATACATATGTATATTTTATTTTATATATATATATATATATATATATATATATACACACACACCTGGTATATTGCTTTTAATTTTTGAATACTTTGGTCTATAATACATTGGTCTCTTTTGATTCCTTGAGGTGTACCAAGTCAAACAATATCTGATGTTCCATAGTCCACCATTTTGGGTGTCACCCATTTTCAATTATTTGGTAAAACGCAGTATTAAACATTTAATTGCGTATCATTATAAAACTTAAGTTCTATCAACTCTTTTGAGGAGTCCATGCCTCAAAGCATCAAAGTTCTTTTGACAGTGTAAGGGTTTTTTAATGTTGTGGCTGAAGGTGCCAAAAAATGTGGAGGACATGTTAAGTTAAGTTAATATAGTAAAGAATCTTTACACATTATTGTTTCCTTAACCAGTTAGTTTAACTCCATTAACATTGGTAAAACGATGCAGAATCTTTGTAAACTATTGATTCATCAAACAGTTATTTTAACTCTATTAACTGTGGTAAGTTGATGCAGAATCTATATAAACTATTGATTCAATAAACAGTTAGTTTAGCTACCTTTTGCTTTGGTAAGATCATGCAGAATATTTATAAACTATAAACTATTGATTTATAAACTAGTTAGTTTTACTCCATTAACTTTGGTAAGATGATGCAGAATCTTTATAAACTATTGATTCATTAAACAGTTAGTTTAACTCCATTAGCTTTGGTAAGGTGATGCAGAATCTTTATAAACTATTGGTTCATTAAACAGTTAGTTTAACCACTACTAGCTTTGGAAAGATAATACAGAATCTATAAAAAGTATGAATTCATTAACGAGATAGTTTAACTACCATTAGCTTTGGTAAGATGATGCAGAATCCTAATAAACTATTGATTTAATAAACAGTTAGTTTAACCACTACTAGTTTTGGTAAGATGATGCAGAATCTTTATAAACTATTAATTCAAAAAACAGTAAGTTCAACTACCTTTAGCTTTGGTAAGATGATGCAGAAACTTTATAAACTATTGATTCATTAAACAGTTAGTTTTACTCCATTAAATTTTGGTAAGATGATGCAGAATCTTTATAAACTATTAATCCATTAAACAGTTAGTTTAACCACCATTAGATTTGGAAAGACAATAAAGAATTTTTTATAAAGTATGCATTCGTTAAACAGTTAGTTTAATCATCATTAGCTTTGGTTATTTGATGCAGAATCTTTACAAACTATTATTTCATTAACCAGTTAGTTTAACTCCATTAACATTGGTAAGACGATGCAGAATCTTTGTAAACTATTGATTTATCATACAGTTACTTTAACTCCAATAATTGTGGTAAGTTGATGCAGAATCTATATAAACTATTGATTCAATAATCAGTTAGTTTAACACCATTAGCTTTGGTAAGATGATGCAGAATTTTATAAACTATTGATTCATTAACCAGTTAGTTTAACCACCACTAGCTTTGGGAAGATGATGCAGAAACTTTTTAAACTTTTGGTTCATTAAACAGTTAGTTTAACACCATTAGCTTTGCTAAGGTGATGCAGAATCTTTATACACTATTGATTCATTAAACAGTTAGTTTTACCACTACTAGCTTTGGAAAGATGATGCAGAGTCTTTATAAACTATTGATTCAAAAACCAGTAAGTTTAACTACCTTTAGACTTGGTAAGATGATGCAGAAACTTTATGACCTACAGATTCATTAAACACTTAGTTTAACCACCACTAGATTTGGTAAGACAATACAGAATCTTTATAAACTATTGATTCATTAAACAATTAGTTTAACTCCATTAGCTTCTGTAAGATGATGCAGAATCTTTATAAAGATAAATATAATACAACCATGGTGTAACCTGACCCACAGAATGACACAGGTGATAAACAGGAATCATTGGATGAACACCAATGGACAAAACAGTCGCAGTGTGGTCAGAGATCTGCAGTTTCAAGAGGGACCATTATTTTGATGACAAGAACTGTTGAAAATTAAGGTGATAAATGCCAAAGTTAGTTTTCAAAAGAAGCTCAATAAAGCACACATGATATGAACTATATTCAAATGCATTACACATGTACACAATACATTTGCATAAGCAAATAAAGTACATTGTAAAAAAACAGAAAAAATAAACATTATGTGACACAAAATAACCATGATGTCTATTTATATATTTTATGGCCCAGTTTGATGGACAGGGCGTAGATTAAGCCAGGTTTGAGTTAAATTAGGACATTTAGGTAGCTTTTATAAATACGATTAAATATATTAATTTATAAATAATTTTTTTATACGTGTCTTAGAACGAAACGCTACTGGTTTTGATCTTGAGACAAAACAATAGCACTGATATATTATAAAATATGTTGGTGCATACTGATTTCATGTAAGACAGCTAAAACATACATTTTAAAAAGTGGGACTTGAAAACACTTGTAAAATCTTAAAATAAACAAATTCATTCCTTGTCTCGGGACAGAGCTCGGGTTTGAATGGCTGGTGTTTTCCTCACGGGTATGGGCGGGGTTTGTGGCTAACGGGGCGTGGCCTGACCGCGTGTCGTGTGCAATGTTTCTTCTGGAGCCGTTGTTCACTTGCGCCACGTTGATATCACGCCCGTCAGCCAGCAGGTGAGAATCAGAGTGCAAGTGTGAGTTAAATGATTAAAACCAGCAACATTAACTCATAACCAGTTAATAAACTCCTAACATCTACAATTCTTTAGACTATGAGTTTATCTGTGTTAGCAATGCTAACTGTTCCGACGAGCTCGTTGATATTGTTGACATTTTAATTAATATTTTGCGCTTATTACTGTGTTACCGCAGTTTGTTAGTTTAGTTAAATAGACTAAAGACTAACTAAATTACTGTTACATGTAGTTTACGGTTAATGTTGATATGTTCATGATAATCTCATATTATTTAGCAGCAGTTGTGTGTAAATAAAGATAATTATAATCAGAAATGAAGAGATTGTCTGTCTTCAGTCGTATTCATTTGAATGTTTTAAGTGCAGTTGTGTGTGTTGATCAGACAGTAGATCAGTGGTTGATATGTAGGAATGTTCATTATTTAGATGAATGGACTATAAGTTGTGTCGAGCTTTTTTAATGGCGCGTATGAGAGATGAGAAGGGGTACCGCAGGGTTTAGGGCTATGCCCTCTGCCTGTGGTCTCCGGTGTTTACACTTTTCTGTATAGCATCATGGTGTTGAAATGGTAATTTTTAAAGTTTTCTCTACAGTTTGGACTGCCAAGATGTTTAAAGCCCCCTTTATACCTTCTAATGTGTTAAAATGAGGAAAATTGTACTTTTGTATGCAGTTTATTCTTAGAACAGATGTTCATGGATAATGTAAAATAATACCAACAGAATGCTTGAGTGTACGAGTTTGAGCCCAAATTAGTTGATGTGTGTAAGACATTATCTGGGTGATACAACAACAATAATAATGAGATGATATTTTATCCGTCTGTAAATTGTGTATTTTTCAGTCATTCATCTACAGCTGATCTGAGGTCCGATGACACATCAGCGATGTGCATTTCCTCCTTTACATACTCACTTGAGATCAGGGTTCATTCACTCACTTCCTGTTTGTGAGGATGTGCACATATGAGCAGATGAAGTGCGTTGTGATTGGTTGGCTCCTCTCTCCAGCAGCATCAGTCAGTTGGTCAGTCAATCTGTGATCCTTGGGCCTGTGACGTCATTCAGTGTTTGCTTAGCTTTTGTCTTGACCTGAACAATCGCCCTCTGCTCATGTTGGACCATCTGTCTGCAGGGCTCTGGATCAAGCAGATTGTCGAGTAGCAGTTTTAATGCAGTGGGCCATTTGTGACGTGTCAGGCCGGCGGGTTGGCTGCATTGTGCGTTGATTACCCCTGCTGTTTAGCTGCCTGCTCACCCCCACCTCTCCTGCCAACCCCCCTCTTTCTTTCTTCATCACAGCTCCGGAATCAGCCATGTTTGGCACAGAGTCCTCATGTAAGTAGCCCATCCTCCATCACAGCTGCACGCCTGTCTCTTTATCCTGGATGCATTGTCTGCTTACACAGTCTGCCTTCATATTTGCTTCAGTTCATCTCTTTATTTGTCTCGCAGTTCTCTGATGTTCTGTCTGTCTGTCTTATTGACTTACAGACCTATGAAACTGTGGTAAATACCATTCAACCTGTATGAATAGGTACCATTCACCCTAGATAAATAAACTGTGCATGAATGTGCAGCACAGCTGCCTCTGTACCTTCTGCTGTTGTATTCTGTTGTCTTTATTAATATTTATTGACTGACAATTTTTAATAATATGTAAAATATTCTGCAAGTGGGGCTGAATTATGGTACAGACCTCAACGCATTGGATAAACGCTGCTTAATGCCTAAATACAGATCGCCAGTGCACATGTGGCTAGAAATGAACTACTTTACCAAACATTCAAAAAGGCTAGATCATTTTATATATGTATGCATGCTTTTTTGTTTGTTTTCTTAGAGACTCACTGTAGAAAGCAGCTGTGTGGAATCAGTCCATATGTTTGTGGATCAGAACCTTTGTGAGGCTTCAGAGATCGGATGTTTCACAAAGTCTGTGTCTGCGCACCAGGCTCATGAATGGAGGTTCTGTGTGTGTGTTTGAGTGGGTCACTCTAGCCAAGTGAATGAACAGAACTATGCCGTGTGTTAAACAGACTGTCTGTTCTGTCATCCCTCATCAATCTCATTGTCTGTTGGACATATTTAACCGTCTCCTCTGTTTCAATCAAAAAAATCAGTCAGGATTTAAAATGTTAAGTTGAAATGACTTTTTTACAGTGAATAGATCACAAAATCTAAATCAATCAGTTGTGTGTTAATGTCTCTTTGTGAATTAAATATGCAAAGAATAATTATCTGGTCATGGTTGCAAAGATGTAAACTCCTCACCTTTCTGTGAAAATTCACCTTCTTGAGATCAAAACGGGTCACCTACAAGATTAGTGTAGATCCAGTGAGAGAGTGTTTGGGTGGGGGGTGGTTGGTTAGACTTTTTCCCCCACACAGCAGAGCTAAACATAAATGGGACCTTACAAGGGTAAATAAAGAACAGGTTGTTTTAATAAAGTTTTTTGACTCTTTACTTTAAAACCTTTAAACCTACTTTAAAAATGACTATAAAGGGTAATATTTTATGTATTATCCTGTTTGTATCCTTGTGGTTGAGATCTAGATAAATTTGTACCTTACCTGAAATAACAGTTATTCAGTGTTTATGTCCTTTATTTCATCATCTAATTATATTGAGTCAAAATACCTGGGACCTAATAGCATAATGGTTAGATTAAACCAAGTTTAAAACATTTTAAACTTAAGTGCATTTTGTAAAGGTTTGACTTATGGAAATGTTTCAGCAACAACATTTGGTAAATTCATCTTTTACTAATTCAAACACACCATGTTTAAATCTGAAACATAGATGTAGGCTGGCTGAAAGCTTGTGGAAGGTTTTCTTATGAATAACGATTTCAGTTTGTGTCTAATCATCAAAACTAACCCTAACCCTTCAGAAAACAGAATTACAGCACTTATTGTCTTTACTCCTACCATCAAAAGGATCACTTTGTGCTATTTCCTCAGCACATTAGTTTGTCTGTGTATATTTGTGTTTCTGCAGGTCTTGAGTAATTCGTTAATTCTGTTGTGTTTTTATGGATATGTCTACAGTGAGCATGTTCCTCAACACTTTGACCCCCAAATTTTACGTTGCATTGACGGGCACATCCTCCCTCATTTCAGGACTCATTCTTGTGAGTTAATGCAGTTATTTACCTCATAAAATACAGTATATTTGTCACCCTGTTTTTTTTTTATTGTGCTACTATTGACATTTCATTTTTTCTGCAATTATCACTTTAGTTAACAATAATGATTATTTATGAACAAATCTGTGACAAACTGCTGTAATTGACCAAATAATAAAATTGACTGCATAAGTTGTATTTCATGTTAATATTTGCGGTTTCTTTGGCCATTTAAAAAGAGGAAAATATTTAAAGCGAAGACTGGATGATTGATAAACGTGTAGATGTTTGTGTTGTTGTAGATCTTTGAGTGGTGGTATTTTAGGAAGTATGGGACATCCTTTATTGAGCAGGTGTCTGTGAGTCACCTTCGCCCTCTGCTGGGTGGAGTAGACGCCAGCTCTCCAAACAACATAAACAGCAGTAATGGAGAAATGGACTCCAGCCGACAGAGTGTGTCAGGTCAGCACGTGCAGTCAGAGAGTGTGATAAGTACTGCTATCAGAAATAGCATGAATGTTTCTCACTGAAAAACACTTTAAACATGTTACTAGGATTGTCAGATTGACTTTTGTTCTTAATTTCTTTTGTTCTTTATCTTTTGAATTTTGAGGTAAAGATTCTGATAATGTGTGTGCATGTGTGTAGAGTGTAAAGTCTGGAGAAACCCACTTAATCTGTTCAGAGGAGCTGAGTATAATCGGTGAGTGAAGCAGCGTTTTTAAACATATCTGCTCCTTTTAATTAGTGCAACATGGTACATACTGTGCCTAAACAGATTAAACAACCATTATCTGTCTACAGTTTAGAAGTGTCTGTCTGTAAACAGAAAGAAGAAGATTTGGCTACTATATTGCATGTCTGGGTACTGTACGTAGTGCCTATTTTGTAGCTTGATTGTAAGTACCCTACAATCAATTAATCTGTCTGTCTAACACTAATCTATCATCAAATGATATATTGAAATCATCAGTGAAAAAAATTAAATATTGAGCAGGATATTAAGGATATTAAGACAGTTTTGTCTAACTGACAGGCAGTGTGTGCTTTCTGTGCTCAAGTCAAATACACTTCAGTTCCCTCACTTCTTGGGGAGTAACATTAGCTACCTGTACAACACAAAACTTCTGTCATATAGTGCTGGTGGGAGATGAGATGATGGTGTATGGGGCAGCCGTATTGTTTAATTGAGATGCTAATTTGAGCTTGTGTGTTGAAGGTACACGTGGGTCACGGGTCGAGAGCCGCTCACATACTATGACATGAATCTGTCAGCTCAAGATCATCAGACATTCTTCACATGTGATTCTGATCACCTGCGGCCTGCAGACGCCAGTAAGTCATCCCATCCCTCACATACACCCCACACTGATATAAATAGATGAATAGTGGATCTTTCAGATAACATTACTTTCACTGCCATTGGTGTGTTGACAGTAATGCAAAAAGCCTGGAGAGAGAGGAATCCTCAAGCCCGCATCACCGCTGCTCAT
The DNA here is from genome assembly GCA_036877525.1 of Chromobotia macracanthus. Lineage (NCBI taxonomy): Eukaryota > Metazoa > Chordata > Actinopteri > Cypriniformes > Botiidae > Chromobotia > Chromobotia macracanthus. Next base: position 764,504 of record JAZGTH010000050.1, read on the forward strand.
GAAGCTCTGGACCTGGAGGAGTGAGTGTGACACACCTTCACACTCGAACCGAGAGGGAGACAGAGAGAGAGGGAGAGAATTTTAAGAGAGAAAAATTTCTATTTTTCCAGAAAATAATTAAAAAAATGTAATTAATAAAAATAATTTATTTATTAACTCAAAACTCAACACTTCCAAAGACAAAACATTTTCTACAACAGAGCATAAAACATTTTTGATGTTTTATGCTCTAGAATGACGCTGCAGGTGTGTACGCCCATAGAACACATTGTGTTTGATTTTTTTAAAAGATGTGGTGGCGCTTATCTTCCAGTGTGGCTGGCTTAACAGTTGACCAGTGCAATTTTTAAATCACGAAAAAGAATCAATACAGAGAAACAAAACATCATCATTAGGTTAATGGTGTCTGTTAAAGTTAACATTTACCAAAGATATTTTAGTCTGTGTGAGTTCTACCATTCCAAGTGCTGAGCAGGTGGTTTACGAGCCTGGTAGATTTCACTCAGTTAACTTACTGCAAAGGACAGTACATCAAAATCATTAATACTTTCAACAAGGGTGTTAAGATCATCTTGATTCTTGGCACCATCAGCATAAGCAGGTAATTTAAAAACTGATTAACTCTAAAGTCATTTAGCAGACGCTTTTATCCAAAGCGACTTACAAAAGGACGAGAGCTTTGAACATTTTATCTTGTGAGCCGACAAGCCAAGTCTACAAGGCTACATTTAGCCGACAACAAAGCGGACATTGTATTCTGCTACTAGAGACGATATTTTTTTTGTTATGAGGATGGGATAGAGCATTACGAATTAGTCAGGTGTCTGAAAAACAGGTGTGTTTTGAGTTGTTTTTTAAAGTTTGTGATGGTCTCAGCAGATTGGGTGGAGGCTGGGAGTTCATTTCACCACAAAGGAACAGAATAGGTGAAAGTTTTACAGATTGATTTGGTGCCTTGTTGTGGGGGAACAATCAGACGTCACTCATTGACTGACTGTAGCTGGCGGGAGGGGTCATATGTCTGGAGGAGTGAGTTGAGGTAGGAGGGAGAGGTTCCGGTTACTGTCCTAAAGGCAAGCGTAAGAAATTTAAATTTGATGCGGGCGTCTACAGGTAGCCAGTGGAGTAAGGTCAGGAGGGGTGTGACATGGGTGTGATTTTCCTGATGTTGTAAAGCACATACTTGCATGACCGAGAGATTTTGCAACAAGTGAATTTCAGCTGGTCATCAAACACCACCCCAAGGTTTCTAACGTACCGTGTGGGTGTAAGAGTGGATGATCCAAGTTCAATTGTGAAGTTGTGTCCTAATGATGGGTTGGCTGATATTATCAGAAGTTCTGAGGCAGGCGGAGATCCGGGCAGCAGTGGTGGGGTCGTCGGGCTGAAATGAATAATGAAGCTGTGTATCTGCGTAGCAGTGGTAAGAGAAGCCATGTGCTTTAATGACTGCACCTAGAGAAGCTGTATATATTGAGAAGATTTGAGTAGCAAGGACTGATCCCTGTGGGACCCCTGTGGTCAGTTGATCTTAATCTTAATCTCTTGATCTCTCCATGGTACCTTGAAAGATCTGTCTGTGAGATATGAGCTGAAGCTGATTAACAGCCAGGAGGATCTTAATTTAACCATCTAATTAAACCATCTTAATTTATATAGTACAAACTTTATGTCAGGAGAGTACAGCATGCCATATAGTGAACAGCCTTGCCTGACTCCCCTCTGAACCTTAAAAAGAGTGTGTAAAATCAAATACTATTGATTTTTAGCAGACTCTCAATGCCACTAAACAAGACCTGAGTCATAGCTGTAAAACCAGAGCTGAACCCGAACACATCTAGCTTTTGGCAAGTACTGATGTTCAACTGTCAAGCCTCATGTTCAAGCCTTTTCCTCAGCAGAAATTAAACCAGTTTCACAGCCCAAGGAAATAGAAAGGTCCAGAATATCTCAAATTAAACTGTCCTTGAGAGCAAGCAGCAAATGTTTTTGTTGTTGCTTTTTGTTGCCTTTTTTCTCACAAAATTGATTCTCACTAGCTGCTTTTGGACTAGGTAGTTCTAGAAACTAAATTATAAGAACCAGGGCAATCACACAAGAACCATTAGTTCCCATTAGTATGTTTTCCTGGTTGCATTCGCACTAGCATTAGGAACTAATACAAAAGTACTAACAGTCATTGTGCAATGATCGCAGATATCATTAATACTGGTGGCCAGCGATCTTTCTCTATATTCTCTTGTAAATGGCCACAGCATTCACAAACGCAAACAGAAATCTGCCTTAATATGTTTTTGTCTCATCATTTACATTCATGACTACTTGCATACTATAGCCACATTGATAATGTTTTGCTAATAGGAAATGGTCATGGCAGAAAGAAACGGTACTGTACTGTCGTACATTATAGATGACAGATGCACAAACTTGCACAAACCTAAAAACAAAGTGAAAGGGTAAATTCATCAGTTGCTTCTGAAATATGAATGTGTACGTGGGCCTATTTTATTTTCACTGTTATGTGCCTACTTGTTGAATAACAAAGATGAATGATAATTGTATATAATTGGAATAAAAGTGCAAATGGATGTTATATTTGTGAATGCTTTGAATGTACAATTCACCAGCACGATCTGGACTGAATTAAACACAGATGTGCAGTTTTATAATAAAAGTATGAAATGTCTTTAATGTACATGTTGTTATCGTATGTTTTGTAGCATTCTTATAGTCGCTGCTGACTAGTCACCGAGATGTGAACAGAGACTTTTATGAGTCCGACGTTAGATGCAAACCTGAGAGTTATGGAGGGCCAGATAAAGATTATTGAGGGGCCGGATTTGGCTCATGGGATGCTAATTGACTAGCCCTGGTGTACAGGAAGGCTTGCTCTTTAGGCTCTGCAACAGTGTGTAGCAGCAGAGATTTGTGCATACAGCTCTGTGTCAGCCTTCTCTGAAACATTAGGTAAGCACTTTTTAAAAGGGCAGCACCACCTCTCTTCTCTTTTGGAACTCCTTTAAAAGCTTATGAAAAGCAACATTTACGGTTCTCCAAACACTGGCTGCAGCTGCCCAGTGCTGGACCACAGGGAGTGCATGGGTTTTCTTCGTCCATTCTTGTGTTGGCCGATATATACTGGCTGTGCATTAATTTTAATAATGTTTTGCAAATGGGAGTGCACCGGAGCACCTTGGCCAAAAAACCCAACAGAGCTGACTTTTTTCTTTTGAGAACCCTAAAATGTTCTGCTTCTCTTGTGAAAAGAGAGCCTGCCAACTCATACAGCTTCACTTCTTTACTCTTCAGAGTTTTCATAGAGCTGGTCATGTCTCTTGTGACATTGAGAGTATAGTGTAGTCATAGTTGTTTTGTCTTGCTCTTACCTTTGTCCCGCCACTGTTGTAAAGAAGTGTATTTGGATGTTTTTGTATAACCATTCCAAAAAAGCATCTCTGAAAACATGAGCAAGCAACGCCACATTGAAGTGCCAATATTTCACATCCTTAATAAAAATAGAAACTAGGAAAATATCTGAAATGCAAGTAAAATCTATCAAGCATAGCCAAACATTACATAAATTGTTGCCCTTTCAGAGTGTCCTTGCAGTGACTACAGGCAGAGCATATGCATTGATAGTCCATTTTTCATCACCATCACTCTTAACATTTTCTTAATTAAACAACACTGACTGTGCTACTTTAGTCATACTTTAACCAATATTTGGGCCTGCTTTTAAATCACTTTGTACTTAGTTTACTTGTTGGCGGTTACATGCACAGTATAATGGTGTAACTTTAAAGTTGATGATTTTGCTAAGTTTAGTTCTTTTAGTTCTTTGTTTAAATGAACCATGAACATTTGTCTCCTAAAAGACACAACATGTTTAATATGTGGAGACTGGATGAGACAGCTGATGATTCATCTGAGACGCTAATGTTGGGACAAAACAAATCACTTAAATCCCTACTGCATTTTCAAGATGTTGATTCTGTTTGTCTACATTGTCTAGAAAAGTCACAGTGACACCATTCTAGAAGCAGATTTATTGCTTTCATTTCAAACAATCTCACCCATGGCTAGACTGCCATGGACCCTTTTCACATTTCTGGGGTTCTCCAAAGTGGATGTTATCATAGTTGGGTAAACGTCTATAATGGTGAATGGAAGACAATAACAAATATAATTTTTGCATTTGAATTTAAACTAGTAGTAAAAAAAAATAAATCCACAGTGTAATTTTTACAACAAAAGAATGAAAAAATATTACATTGGTTTACGGAAGATGCTAAATTTACCATTATTCCCTCAGCCATTGTATCTGAAACACCTTCGCAGCAGTTTAAATTTTTTTTTGTAATTTACTGCCAAGTTAATATAATACAGACATAGCATTATAAATGTGTATTACATATTTTTTTAAATATTATTAAATTTATTTTGTTGATAACTGTGGAAACACATCATCACAGTCTGTGAAAACGCTCCATGCTCAACCAAACACCAGACATGTAGAGACAGTTTAATGGTGTGTTGGTGTGTTAGCTTAAACAAGCTGGACTGTCCACCCGCTGCCATGCTGCCCAGCCACGCCTCCACCTACTGCCTACACAAAAAATACACCTCAACTGAACACAACAAAAAAATATTTTTTTGAAAACAAGAGCTTAAGATAAGAGACTCCCTTTCGATATTACACTCGTACTGCATCACTAGACACTATGGGGATAACTCCTTTTCTCCAATGACTGAAGCCTTTACAGTCACGCAGTGAAACTGCATGGCCATTTAGCAGTGTGGAGGGCAACGTCTTTGCCTTAAAAGACAACTCTCACTGCCCAATATACTTTTTGAAGTGCAAGGACACGTTGGCCCATGACTGGCCCAACCTCCTCCTGTATGATTTTCCCCCAATTGTTTTAATCCCTCAGGTAATCAGACAAATGAGGGACTATAAACACAGAGTCCTCCTAGTGGCCCTGCTCTGTCTCAGATGCTTACAGCAGCCCCTTGGCCCATTCTCCTTGGGCGTGACCTCCTCTCTCAGGCGACGATCTGGCACCTCCAACTTGAGTTGTGGGCTCTGCATCTTTGGGTTCTCGATGGGAACTTGTAGATCTTCCCGAGAATGTCCTAAATACTATATCACAGGCTAGAGCCCCATCTACGCAATGCTGCTATGCCTTTAAATGGTCACTCTTCTTCGCCTGCGAAGACTCAGTTTCTTGTGACCTGTTGGTGATATTGTCCTTTTTACAACAGCTGTTGGATAAGGATCATTCCCCTTCAATGCTTAAGGTATTTGTGGCAGCTATAGCAGCCTCCCATGCTCCTACAGCTGGACAGTCTGTGGGCTGAAACAACTTAGTTGTTCGTTTCTTGAGGGGATACATGAGGCTCAATCCACCTCGGCCCCCTACTGTCCCTGTGTGGGACCTGCCCACGGTTCTTAGAGCCCTCAAGGGTTCCCCCTTCAAGCCACTACAATCTGTGGACCTGAAAACCCTATTGTTGAAAACCGCCCTGCTACTGGTTTTTACATGGAGCATTCTGCCCTGTTCAGGCAGTCGGAACAACTCTTTGTATGCTTTGGTGGCTGTCTCCTATATGAAGGGTCTCCGGTCACAAAGCAGAGAATTTCTTGATGCACTAGCATACTCCTCCCTGGGACTACAAAGCCCCATAGGACTCAGAGCCCATTCCACTCAGGGTGTGGGCTTGTCTTGGGCGTGGTCTAGTGGTGTGTCTATAGCAGACATTTGTGCGAAGGGCGGCTGGGCCTTGCGGTTCACATACACCAGGTTCTATAATTTGAACCGGTTTGACAGGTCCGGATTTTATCTGCTTAAAGGCCTTGACTTACCCTAACCTCAATGAGTTTGACCCTTTTGCTTTATGCGGGGGCTTCCTCTGCTTGTACTTGGTCCCTCTGAGCCATAAATTGCTCAAGGCCAGTTTATGCCAGTCGTTCCCTTTCATGACACGGCATGATTGTATAGGTTCCCCATAGCGTCTAAAGAACGCAGTACGAGTGTAGTATCAAAAGGGAACGTACCCGGTTACTAACTTTACCTCAGTTCCCTGAGATACAGGATTGAGTGCTGCGTTACCGAACGTGCCATGATGCTGCACGACCCGGTGTCATCACTTCAGTCTAATTGACCTGAGATCCTATAGCACAGCGCCCACTTATATAGCCAGATGGCTCTGCCCTTTATGGCGGGCTCTGGCAGGCTTCCTCGCTATAGGCTTGTGCAGCTCCACTTGGTTAATTTCATTATTCCTGCAAGAACCAACGGCCGTGCAGCTTCACTTTGTGATTTTAAAGGCTTCAGTCACTGGAGAAAAGGAGTTTTCCCCATAGGGTCTAGCGATGCAGTACTACTCAGCACGTTAGTGACTGAGTACGTTCTCTCTTGCGCTACATATCCAATTGTCTAAGGATCATACTTAGATGAGCAGCATATGCATACAGCATTTAAATTCACTCCCAAGTGTATTCACTAACTCAACCTTATGCCATCCTAGATTTGTACAAAAACACATTGTCACAATGGTCCAGTACAGTGAATAGGTTACAAAATGTTGACATAAAAAAGCACATCCAGTGAGTTACCAAATATTTCCAATGCAAACAATAGGCGTATAAAAAAATAAAGTTTCAAACTTATTTGTTGACATTTATTTGTGTAAATCATGATCGTGAAGTGCAAGATACACAGTGTATTTGATCTGGGCATTACACGCATTGTGTGTGTAATATTTTCTCTTCAGGAGAAATGCATTAATCCACTGGAGTCATATGGGTTATTTTCTGATGGGTGTATGTGCTTTCTAGAGCATCCAAATTGGTCCCTTTTTTCCTATCATTGTACTGACCTATTGAGATGGAATGTTCCTCTACAAATCTGAGTTCTGCTGAAGAAAGTAAATCTAGAATGGCATAAGGGTGAATTAGTTTTCAAAGATTCTTAATTTTTGAGTGAACTATTCCTTATTCCTATTGTTTAATAGTCAGACATGTTTTGAGATTAAATTGTTTGGGTTTGTGTGTGTTAGCTGTGCGACAGCTTATATTCTCCTTGCTGAGGAAGAGGCCACAACTATAGTGGAGGCAGAGAAACTCTTCAAACAGGCGCTGAAAGTTGGAGAGAGCTGCTACAGATGCAGTCAACAACTCCAGAACCACGGAGCACAGTATGAAGCTCAACACAGTGAGTGCGTGCACACGCTGACACCTACAGCACCATGGATGACAGTATAAAACTCAACGCAGTGAGTGCACAGTGAACCTGTCCACTTTCACCCACCAGAAATGGTCAAAAACTCATTTGACCGCATTTGCTTTTGTAGTGTAGATGCTTATGTGGTTGAATGTGTTCAAATACCCACAAAAGACCAACTCTCTGCCTAGTTACCTAATGCATAATCATTGCAGACGTGTTGGGAAGCATGCTTGTCAGATGAAATTCCTTTCGACAGTGGGTGCTTACCTAACATCGGCTTACACACTACTACAATATTATCCATAGATAAACAGACAATCAAACACGAAGTTGCATTTAAATGTTTACTGTAACTGGCCTTTTGATATGCATGTATCATATGGGTCTGTACATGTAGTTGTAGCAATACTAATGTTATGTATAATTATTTAACTACTTTAAATTGGGTTTCTGTTGAAAATCAAGTATACAAGTGATTTCTACAAGTGGAAGTTTGTCCACTGTTTCTTTCTATAGGACGGGACACTAACGTGCTAGTTTACATCAAAAGAAGACTTGCAATGTGCTCTAGAAAACTGGGACGCACACGAGAAGCTGTGAAGATGATTCGGGATGTGAGTGACTCTGGAATATATAACAGTTATAGATGGAATTGTATATTAGAATATCATTCTATTGTGTATACTGTCTTTTTTTGCGTATACTTGTGTGCAGAGTATGAAGTGATCTTGTATTTCCTGCAGCTAATGAAGGAGTTTCCTCTGCTCAGCATGTTTAACCTTCATGAGAACCTGCTGGAGTCTCTTCTAGAGCTGCAGAACTATGCTGATGTACAGGCTGTGCTTGCCAAGTATGATGGTACAAACTTGAGCTTCACTTTCTCTCCACATATTGCTGTGTACTTTCATGCACATCCACATTTAATGTCCAGTCCAGTCACCTTCTGACTGTAAAAATTAGGAGTCTCAGTTATTTGGATGGTTTGGGTACATTTTCACCTTTGGGTACATTTTAAATTCTAAACAACTGCGCTTCTGAACACATGCGGGATTTAGTTGCCAGATCTTTCTGTTTATGGACGTGACGTTACCACAAGCCACAAGACATTTCCTGCGAAATTGGACCTGACAGCTCAAACACTATCAATTATTATTATAAACTTACTGGGGTATGGAAACAGTGATCAATTATGTACTTGTTCAATAGATAATTTTTTTTGTTTTTAAACAAACAAATACAGCCTTAGGTTTGTTTTAATTGTGATACTAAAATATTGATTAATTGTCAAAATAATCATTTGATTACTTAACAATATTTTTATTGATAGTATAGTGAAAGTGACATTCTGGCCATACTCATAATTTGTCCTCTGCATTTTACTCATCCATTGAAGTGAGTGAGTTGTGAACATGCCCACTGCAAACCACAAACACACCTGGAGCAATAGGCAATTGGCATTCACTGCAGAAACTGGGGAGCGTCTTTAATTATATCTTTAACCAGTAGACCACAACTGCCCCCAGTGACAGCCCTAGTTGTAGCATTATTGAAAAGGTGGTAGTGGTATTTTAATGAAAGATCATGAATGAAAGGGCAGGGATACAAAAATGTGAAAGTAATTTTTTTCACGAAAGCCTGGGAGCTGTCAAATAAACATTAAAAGAATAGTTTATCCAAAAATATACTTATAATAAATTCTTATAAAATCTTATAATTTACTCACCTTCATGCCATCCTTGGTGTATATGACTTATTTTCTTCGGCCAAGCACAATCTGAAATAAATAATTATTAAATAATATTTAAAGAATTAAATCAAATATCCTTTAAATTAATTAAATTAAATTAAAATATCCTGGCTCTTCCAAGCTTTGTAATGGCATTAAATTATGTCTGAAATTTTAAAGCTCCAAAAAGTGCCATAAATGTAATTCATGTTACTCCAGTTTGTTAGTGTATTCTGAGGCAAAACGATACATGAAAGAAAACGTGTGAAAGAAAACAAATAATATTTTGAGCTTATTAAGCAATCGATACATCACATATCAATGTAAACAAACAGATTAGGAGTGGGATGTTTATATGGTTGAATCTCATTGGTTCTTGTGTGTCACATGACTAGTCGGCATATTTATGGTGATGCAAAACATTGTAAGAACTAATTCACAATTAGCACAATTAGCACACAATTAGTACACCATTAGTACACCACGACATTAGCAATGTGCCGCCATATATGAATTTAGCTCATGTTGGACTTGCACACAAACTTTACATGCTTTTCTGACATTATGGCTAACCAAAAACATGAGAAACATGATATTTTAATAAATTATATACAAATTAGCCAGCTGATGTTACTGAACTAAATCTGCAGAAAGATAAACATTTAAATGTTGCATAATAGCATGACTTTGATGTTATTCTTTAGCATTATTTGTTTCTTTCACAGACATTAGTTTGCCAAAGTCTGCAACCATCTGCTACACAGCAGCTCTTCTGAAAGCCAGAGCAGTGTCTGATAAGTGTGTTACTTTTCTCTGTATACTTAACTGATTGAATTTGTCCAAATCTGAGAAGTATTTTTTTGATTAACTGGTTACTATTGCAAAATAAATGCAAAATCAATGCAAAAATGAAGAATTCATAAATGATGTGAAAACCTGATTTGAACATGTAGCCTATTCATTAAGTTATTGTGTTAGTTAGGTGTGACTAAACAACCTAACCAAGAAAATGAACCATATTTTTGGAACCATTTGCCAAAATGAAAAAAATACTTTTTGAATTACCTTTCATTTTTTTCCTGTAAACAAAATGTAATGTCTGTTTTTTTTGGGGGGGTGACCTTGATTTTTGTAGGTTTTCACCAGAGGCAGCTTCTAGACGAGGTCTGAGCACGGCAGAAATGAATGCAGTAGAAGCCATACACAGAGCAGTGGAGTTCAACCCACATGTACCCAAAGTGAGTCATGCACCAACAGCCCTTTAACATGTTAGCCCATCATGAGCCAACCATTAACAGCCCTCAAACATCACAGCCCATCGTCAGCTAAAGGCCAACACCCACAACCATCACAGCCCACCAACAGCCCTCAAACATTACATCCCATCATACACCAACACCCCTCAAACATTACAAGTTATCATCAGCCAAACACCAACACACCTTAAACAATTCAGCCAAACACCAACACCATTGCAACATTGCAGCCTACTTTCAGCCAAGCACAGACACCCCTCAAATGTCACAGCTCATCATCAGCTAATCGCCAACACCCCTCAAACATCACAGCCCATCATCAGGCAAACACCGTAGTTATCTTATGCTGATTCATTGTCTTTCTGCAGTACCTATTAGAGATGAAGAGTTTGATACTACCACCAGAGCACATTCTCAAACGAGGTGACAGTGAAGCCATAGCATACGCTTTCTTTCACCTGCAGCACTGGAAGAGGGTGGAGGGCGCGCTTAACCTGCTCCACTGCACTTGGGAGGGAAGTGAGTAAGCATGTGTGTGTTTACTCTGATTTCAAACTGTACTGGTTAGTTATAACCACTTCTACAGATTGCATGCATGAGATCTGGACTTAGGTGATATCTGTTATAGCAGTCTTAGTTTACTTTCAAAGTACAAGCATGGTCGGTAGCACTGTCACCCCACATTAAGAAGGTCCCTAGTTTTACGTTTACATTCAGTCATTTAGCAGACGCTTTTATCTAAAGCCACTTGCAAAGGACGAGAGCATTGAACATTTTGCCTTGCGAGCCAACAAGCCAAGTCTACAAAGCTACATTTACAAGCGGATATTGTATTCTGCTACTAGAGACAAGATGAACTAGAGACAAGAAAGTGCATCTTTTTTTTTAGGATAGAATAGAGCATTAGGGATTATTCAGATGTTTGCGAAACAGGTGTGTTTTGAGTTCTCAGCGGATTGGGTGGAGGCTGGGGAACAGAATAGGTGAAAGTTTTACAGATTGATCTGATGCCATGTTGTGGGGGAAAGTTTTGTAGTTCTTGTTGATCTGGAGGCCCTTCTGTGGGAAGATGTTCTATGTTTGGGGGGCCCTTCTATGTTTTCCATGTTTCCGTAGGTTTTTCTCTGGGTTTCACCCACAATTCAAAGACATACAGGTGAGGTGAATTGAAGACTTTAAATGAGAGTGTTAAGCCTGGGACACACCAGCCGGACGGTTGTTTGTCAGCCAACATTGGCCATTTTTCAGCGTTGGTTGGCCTAGTTTTTTGTGTTTCACACCACTGGTTGTAGTCAGTCATTGTCAGTAGATTTTTAGCCGATTATGTGTTGGAGCTTGTTGTTGAGTTGGTGAGAGAGCACATTTTATGGCTGTTTAGCTTATATAAAATTTATATTATGTCATTTATATTCTCAAATTAGTATGTATAACTAATTTAATTCATATATGGCTTCATATATATATATATATATATATATATATATATATATATATATATATATATATATATATATATATATATATATGTATATATATATATATATATATATATATATATATATATATCATTATGTATATATATATATATATATATATATGTATATATATATATATATATATATATATATATATGTATATATATATATGTATATGTATATATGTATATGTATATATATATATATATATATATATGTATATATGTATATATATATATATATATATATATATATATATATATATATATATATATATATATATTTTGTTATATTGCTATATATTTTTAGTACTCATAATATTTGTATGTAAATATATAGTTATACAAATTCCGGATATCATGACTAGTTGAATATTTGAATAACTGATCTGCAATCATTTTTCGAAAATTAAAAATACTATTAGAATTTCACTATATTTTGCGTTACTGGCCGTAAAATCAATAAATGCCTGATAAGTTCTGATCACCCAAACTAAAACCGAGATCAAGATGCGTTGGCATCTTGGTGCAAGTGCTTCAACAAACTTTGCATAGCACAGTATCTGTAAGTCCCTGCAGCGTCTGTGCAGGCACATTTTCTTTTTAAGCTGGCCTTATTGTTAAAGCTGTCATTATTTACTCACCCTCCATTTCATACCCCTAAAACCATTGTTTATCTTCAGAACACAAATTAAGATTTTTTTTTATTAAATCTGGGGGCCTTTTGCCACTTTCAATGCCCAAAAAGTGATAAAGACATTGTTAAAATAGTCCATGTGACTACAGTGGTTCAACCTTAATTTTATGAAGCAGGCAACATTTAGATGTTGTTTTCAGGCACACTTAAATATTTCCCTAGAGAAAGAAAAATTTGGGAAAGATATAGAGGTGTATGTAATATTTAATTAATAAAAATCAAATTTATTAATTTGTTCTTTACACAGTTTAAAAAGTGTCAGTGAAAACCAGATCTCCTCAAATGAAATATGACCTCTGTCACTCAAAATTATCAACTAAAGAAATACAAAAAAAAACTGTTATATTTTAGGATGCAAAAGAGATTACATGCTTTTGTTCTGTATGTTTTTACACACATTTGCTTAATGCTTTCAGCTAATAATGTAAACTTCTTGTTGATAGCCTGTGGTCGAAATGTAAAAAAATAAAAATCAAAACAGTTGCTGGTAGCCATTGACTTCCATAGATTTTTTCGTCATACTGTGTAAGTCAGTGGTTACTGTCAACTGTTTTAAATTGTTGATGACCAGCTGAAAATCACTACTCACATTTCAACAATCTCTTGGTCATGCAGGTACGTGCTCTACAACATCAGGAAGATTAGACCTTTCTTGTCTGAAAACGCAACGCAGCTCCTAGTCCAAGCATTGGCATGCATCAGTACGTCTTGTCTTCAGTCCTGATCTCATTCTACCGGCTACACACAGCCACCCTCATTAAATTTAAATCTCTGACTCTGGCCTTTAGGACAGTCACTGGAATCTCACCTACCTTCCTCAACTCACTCATTCAGTTATATGGCCCCTCCTGTCAGTTATGTTCTGTAAACAAGAAGCATCTGATCCCCCACAACAAGGTACCAGATCACTCTCTTAAGACGTTCACCCATTCTGTTCCTTCCTGGTGGAACAAGCTTTTAGCCTCTACCCGATCTGCTAAGACCATCACAACATTAAAGAAACAACTGAAAACACAATTGTTCTACAGACACCTGACTTGGCTCAATATCAGTTACTAAACTTTCTCCTCCAGACTGTAGCTTTAATAGCTTCCCAAGGTCTATTGGAAGAGGTGGGGGCCTTGCTTGTTTTTTAAAACAAGCTTAAATGCAGACATTTATCTACTGAGGCTTATTTTTCGCTTAATGCTTTTTTTAACGTTTGTTGAATTCAATTACATTTGTGTTATGATCTCTTATATACAGACCCCCCTCATATCATAAAGATTTTATAAGTGCTTTTCAGATTTCGTATCTGCTATTAAGCCATGTTCAGATAATATTTTAATTTTCGGGTATTTTAATATTCATGTGTTCTGTCCTTCAAAACCTTTATGCTATTAAATGAATTAAAGAGTTTATTCATTTAATAGAATCATTTGTCACAGAATCACATCTGTCACAGTGTGTTGTAGATCCTACACATAAATGTGGTCATACTCCTGACTTGGTGTTGACACTTGGTTTTTCTGTTGGCAGAAAAGTTTTTTCTGTTGCTGAGACTGTGTTCTCTGACCACAATACTGTTCCGCTTAACCCTCTTATAACGGTCAGGGTAATTATGCTTTTTTGCTGTTGTGTCTCGGGTGCTCTCTCCCTCCACTGCTGGTAGTTTTTCAGCTGCTTTTGATGTTATTCCTTTAAAATCATTGATGGAGTCTCCTTTTTCTGGTATGGAACCTGAAGAGCTGGTTATTCAGTTTAACTCTTCATGTTCTGATATTTTAAACGCTGTGGCTCCTCTGAAAAGTAGGAAGAAGTAGGTCAAGTCCCAGTCCTGGTTGAATAGCAACGTTCATGCTCCTAGGCAAAAGTGCAGGAGGGCTGAGCATAAATGGCTTAAAGATAAACTACAAATGTTTTATGGCCCCTCCAATAGATTGTTTGACAAAGTTTTAATGAGCAGTTCAATTAGCTAGATAAAACTATTTTTCTGGTATTATTTCAAGGAAATATCATAATTTACAAATACTTTCCTGCTGTCCCTCCCTCATTTTTTGTCTATGGACATGTGAAAAGTTTTTACAATTGCTGAAAGATTGCTGGAATCCGCCCTCAGATTTTTTCTTTTAGTAAGGATCCTGTTATCTTAGTTGCTCCTTTGAAACAATTGACCTGTTTTGTACCTGTGTCTCTGTCACAACATAATTGCACATATGAAGCCTACTTGTGCTTCATGTGATGTGTGTGCTTCATGCCCCATCTGTTTTATTTAAGGAGGTTGTGGACTTAGTTGGTCCAACTGTGGTCCAACTGATCTGTTGTCAGTAGTTGCATGTCTACTTGTATTGTTCCAGGTAGCTTCAAACATGCTATTATTCAACCCCTTCTTAAGAAAGTGAATCTTGATTCCTCTGCAATTAATAATTTTATTAGATGTATATTCTGGTAGTCCTGTTGTTTTCTACTGTTAGATCTTAGTGCTGCTCTGATACAGTCAATCATGTTATTCTCATTGATCGTCTTAAAGCCCAAGTTGGTATCTAGGGCCTAGCCTTGGATTAGTTTTCCTCATATCTTAAGGGTAGAACCATATCAGTCAGTTTGGGGAACTGCTCTTCTGTTGTGTGGCATTCCTCAGGGCTCGATTGTTGGGACCTGTTTTATTTTCTCTTTAATTGCTGTTGTTAAAAATGGCTTTTGTCTCATCTTTAGCCAAGTTAAAATCTATCCTCTCTTTCAATGATTTGGAGAAAGTTGTTCATGCCTTTGAGTGTTATTTGTGTGTGCTTTGTACCAGAGTGTGAGTCAGGCCTCCCTCTCTCACCTGTAGCTGGTTCAGAACTCAGCTGCTAGGCTTTTATCTCATATCAAAAAAGGGACACTTCCGTACTGATTTCATTACATTGGCTGCTGATTGAAAACAGAATCCAGTATAAAGTTTTGTTATTATTAAAGTTATGTTTTAAAATCTCTTCTTGTCCTAGCACCAGAGTATATCTCTGATTGAATTATTAGTTTATATTAACCTCTGAGGTCTATTTGCTACATATGTCAGCTGTGCTTGACGGTTGCTCGATCACGTTTAAAATGTAGAGGTGATAAAGCTTTTTCTGTGGCAGCATCTAGACTTTAAAATGAGCTTCCTTTGTTCTTTAAAAACATTGCCTACTTTAGCATCATTTCAGAGGGGTTTAAAAACTTACTTGCCTTAGCTTTTAATGTGTTGTAAATTGTATATATTTTTTGGTTGTGTGTATTTGTTTATTTTTGTTAATGTACGACACTTTGGTACCCATTGTGATTTTTTTAAAGTGCTGTGGACATAAAATTGAGTTGAGTAAATTATACATGGTTGCTTTCATTATGGCATTTAAAGTTTTGACCAATTATATACCAGCTTAAAATAAACCACTTGGTTGATATGCCTTGATATGAATCAGTCAGTACATGACCTATCAGTCATGATGTCACACAAATAGAAACAGTTTCTAAAATGTAATCTGCTGTCACTTGTTACGTATCACTGTTGCGTCTGGTTAGGACAAAACCTCTATTTAACATTGAAAAGAAGCTTTTTATTGCGTGTCACAGTGTGGCATCACGTTTGGTTAGGACACGGTGTGGATTCCTGAACGGAACGCAATGTAGCATACAATATGCATACAGAATGTTATGTCAGGAATGTCTTTAAACACTAATCAAATAAATATCATAATATCTTTTGTTCTCTTCTTTTTAAAGAATGTCAAAGCTACCCTTCTCTTGGATTTTTTGAAAAGCGCAAAAAATGCAGAAAAAAGATCATCGGTTTAACAGAGGGAATGCTTTTTGTCATTTTTCTCAACAAGTTTGATGCCACCCCCCCCACCCCCCCCCCCCCCCTTTTAATCTGAGCCCTGAATATAGTCTATAATATTCACTTTCACCTGTCATTTTCACCTTTTACTTTCAGGTTATTTTAATATAATTATAAGATGAATGCATTTTATTAATAAATTTAGGCCTCAACATATTAATAATGAAGATGCATCTTTCTCATTAAACCTTGAATGGTTAGCGAGACTGATGTGAAAGCACTATTCAAGTGCGGAGTCTGTACGTTTTCACTTGTAGATCCTCCAGTTTCTCTTTGTGATTGATGAATACAGTCTACTGCCACCTGCTGGTGAGTGAGTTATTAATTCATGCAAGTGCAGAATCCATGCTAGTTTGGCTGTAGTCTTTGCGGTGTTTTCAGGTGCAACTTCTTTGCCTGGACACAGCTGATGCGAGGTGACACCACAGTAAGCTTTTGTCTTCTGTAGTTCTTTGAGGTTGGCTTGTTGTGCCCTGGGCGGAATATGCTGTAATAATCTCCATTACTCCCAAAACCCTTCAGAGAATAAGTGCATTGAATTGTCACCAAGCCCTCTTATATTTCAACCCCTCCAATCACCTGTCATATAAAAACCAGTTTTCAGACCCTTCCTTCATATAACAGAGGTTTGCAGAAATAAAATTTCATGTTGACTTGAAAATGTCACATCAAAGTCAAAGCTTGGGTGAGTAGAATAATTGCAATTGAGTAGGATATCTTTATTTTTCTTCCAATATAATTTTCTGGTTAAGTCTAAAAGATTAAGTGTAGGGTCTGAGATTTTATAAAGATTTATAAATTACCTCATAGTGACAACACAGGTTTCCCCTAAGCTTAAAAATCTGTTTAAAAACTGATGTCCATTATTGGTCTTTCAGCTTTTAGAATGATTCCATATCCTCTGGAGAAAGGCCATTTGTTTTATCCATACCCAGTCTGCACAGAGACAGCTGATAGAGAACTTCTACCAAGTAAGATATTTTCATCATGCTTTACTTAAATGTGTTGAGGGACAGCAAATACTGACACACTACATCTCCATGAGTAAATAGTAACAATATATTTTAAAGTGAGATGATTACATTATATTATATTTATGCATTTGCCAGACAACTTTAGGGCCTTTTTACACCTGCTCACCTGTTTGTTTTAGCTTCCATTTACAGTTGGCCACATAAATGTCCCAGCTAAACATAACACTTACATCTTCTATTCTTGCAAAAAATGCAAATGCCTCATTGTCAGGCACTGTTATTTTGCTGTATTTGCGAATACAGTCTAACAAAAAATGAAGAATCCTGCTATGACGCTACCTGTGTACCTGACGCTACTGTCACTATTACTCTCTTGCACACTACAACCTTTTTGGACAAAACTTCAGTATGTAACTCGTCCCACACTATTTGTCGTAGACACATTAATGAGGAGGCAAATCAACGGGCTTACGGAGGAGAGGTGTGCTATGTCTTTTATAAGCGATCGGGTGTACGATGTTTTTGGCTGTACAGAAAGGTGGGCGAAAAGTCCATGCAATTTAAACACTGAACTTTATACCTGAACTTTGTAACATCATAGCTCAGCATCATCTATGGTAAAGACATGGGAGTGGGTTCATATCACTCGGCTTAGCAAGCAGCAAAAAATGGTTACATGTCAACTTCATAGCCCCGCCCAACAACCAGTTAGAGTACCCTAGCAACCACCCCATTGACATCTATTGAAAAAAGTGTGAGGCATTAGAACATTGTAGAGAGAAGTGAGTCCCTCTCTTGACTCAGAATGGGAAATACGCTTTAATTATGGAAACTATAACTTAGAGCAACCATCTAGTTTCTTTAGGCATTACCATACAATGATTTCTAAACAGTAATGAAGAAAAGTGTTGATGTATGTGGCTTCAACAATCAGATGCATTTACACTCATCCAGTTTCGTCTAGAATGCGTCTCTGACTCATGATCTTGGCATTTATATAAAAGTAGTTAACCCTGAACTGTGTGTGTGTTTGTGTGTGTAAGCAGTGTTCCATGAGGTGTCAGTGTATCCCAAGAAAGAGTTGCCCTTCTTTATTCTGTTTACTGCTGGTCTGTGTTCCTTCACGGCCATGCTGGCGCTTCTCACACACCAGTTCCCGGAGCTCATGGGAGTTTTTGCCAAAGCGGTGAGTGTGAGCTAATGACTGACTCTTCCAGTGAATAACTGTGTGAACAACTCATGTACATGTATAGATGGCACTTGTCCAGAATGAGGTAACCATAAACTCTTACTAGGCAGAGCTGAACAGTCACAGCTCATCCTCCTGAGTAGCACTTTATTTTAAGAGGAGCAAATACAGTAACCAGCTTTTTAATAGTTGTCACAAATAGATATGTTTGAACTTTACATTCTCCATAAATGCCATGCATTTTGAAGCGTGGCATGCTTTATCTCTCTTTTTTAAAACACATTTATTCATTCAAACAATTTCATTATATTTAAATAACGTGTGAGGACAGTTGACATCTTTGAATATAAAACTGTAAGTTGTTGATGTCAGAGGCTTCTACATGCTCTTAAAGTTGCTGTTTAACACAGATGACTACATGCACACTTAAAAATGTAATTTCTTAACACGTGTGTCTAGATAAGGACAACACAGTTTGGGTTGATTTTAACTCAACCAACGTGCTGTCCTTTTTAACAGAAAGATATGTGCTTTTTTACCCAGTTTAACAAAACATTACACAAAGACAACTTGCATGTAGTTTTATTAATGTAAATTTAATAAAACTGCACTGTAACGATTACTTTTTAAAAGTTACTTCAATAATTGCAATTATTTTTGGAACTCCTGAGATGATGGGGCTTCTTGCATGCCTCTCTGCCATTTACAGGAACTACCACAAGCGTTTGGAGCATCATACATTTGTAGCTGCAAGAGTGAAATTAAAAATACTATTTAAGTACATATATACCAAGTGTATATATTCCAACTGTGCATAGTGTTTAATAGCGTAGTGCATAGTGTTGCTCATTGTTAATGAGCAATGTTGAAACGCAGACTCTTATATATATACATATATATTATGTATTATACTAGCAAGTTTCTTACCCGTTTCTGGTACGGTTGGAGTTATTGGTGGCGCCCAGATTAGTTTTCTTTTTCAGGTGTAGATCTATATCTGTCTATGGATATAGCAAGTTAACATTAACTGTTAATACAATAAAAATCTAAACAGTAATGAACATGTTAAGGTTAAAGCTTATTTTAAACGACAGGTGGCAGCCAGGAGATCTCTGTTAAGTTTTATATCAATCTTGATATAAATAAAATAATAATAAAATCTTCACTGACTAGTTAGAAATTATTTATTATACAATACAAACAAATGTGAATAGTTTAAATGAGTTTCTACCAATACAGGAGATGAACTCCCTTCAAAAAATTAACCATGGGTTTATTGTTGTAAAATATGGTTTTGGGCAGATTGATTACCAATTCTATAACCATAGTTTTACTACAAATACCTTGGTTAAACTATGGTTGCTGTAGCAAAACTATAGTTAATTTGTGGTTACCATGGTGGAATTATAATAACCATGGTTATTTGGTTTAAACTGTAGCAAAACTGTGATTAAATGTTGTAAAGGTTACATGGAATGTTTTGTATGGTACACACAAGAGGTTAAAAGATTGCAAGCAGTTTGCCACCTACCGCGTAAAATACTTCTGCAGTCGCAATGTAATACAATCGTCTGCAAATTACCCCAAACTTATCAAAAGACATTTTAATGTGATTCTAATAGTGAAAAAGGGAGATTACCTAAGTTCCAAGCCTCTAAGATTATATGTGGCATGAACAAACTTGCTAAGTGAAACATAACAGCTTGTTAAGTGACGCAGGCAGCAATGTAATTGGATAAAAAAGTAACATATTTGTTAACATTGTGTTTTTAAAGTAACCCATTATTTTGTTAATACATCAACATATTATGACACACAATGTGTTCAAATAGCCATGTCATGGAATTTCTATCTAACTGGGTAAGACTGAAATAAAGATCCAAAATAATAAAAATGTGTCTTTGTATTTTATTATTGCAAGAAGGTTACCTGACACAGAAAGCTCTGCAATGAGAATACAAAAGAGAGTAGAAGCACACTACATTTACACCCCTTTCGCAGATAGTTACAATTCACATCAGTTGGCATGTGTTCTCCTGCAAAGGTGATCGCTATCTCACTCTCATAGAGAGTGTTCTAACCAGATCTAGGGAAGAGAAGGTACAGGACAGCTCAAGGTCAGCATCAGTGGAATTTGCATCAGATGGTGTCCCTCTCATGCTGCAATCGATAACTCATCCTCATCTTGAGTATGATGAGTATGACCATAAGGTGGCCCACACATCTCATCTGGAAACTTGACAGGCCTGGACAAACTCATCCTTTGTTACCTCCAAACAGCGCAGGGAGCAGCCAAAGTGGTTCTTTGCTTCTTGCAGAAGAAATAAACCTGCAACAGCAGCATCCCAAAGGACATGTTCTTACAGTGAGAACTTTTTGTTGTACTCCTTACAAATGCTGCCTCAGCACGGGCCTGGCCTAAGAATCTTAGGCGGAGATTGTGGCCGTCAGAGGGAGTGCACAGGCACATGCACAGGAATGCATAATAAAACTTGCAATAGTCTTATTGGCTGTTTAAAGGGAAGGAAATTCACTCTTAGTTACTGGTGTGCTCAAGGGAACTCTCTGCACTTATCTGTGCAGGAAGAGAAAGACTGCTGAATCACGCTGTAGTCAACATAAAAAAAGCAAAGTAAACGGAATGGTTTAGAAGAACAAATCTGAATGAGTGTAGGAAGCCATTACTCTTTAACACTCAGTGGTCTCATTGGCAACACTGTTGAGGACTTGCCTGCCAGTTCTCAGTGGTGAAGAAGCAGATGGCAAATAAACACATCTTTCCTCATTGTGGCCACATCCCAGTGTAGATCTCCTATGGCCTTTAATCTGGGATGATTCTCCCTCTGGTAGTCCCCCACTTGTAGGCGTAATTTGACACTGTACTTCCTCTGGAGTCCATATATTACCACATGTAACATCCCCTTAAGGGGCTTGTGGTCTCCACAGTGTCTTATCCTCTCGAGGAGAAGTTCACTATTCCAACGCATTTGACCAGCAGACTCGTTTAGCAATGACCTTCTGAAAGCTTGTATTCCATCACCTTATCAGTGCATTGAATGTTATGGATTCCGTGGTGACACACTCAGGCACACAATGCTTGCTGGCACCTGTGCCACCTGAGTCCATAGTGTGATTCAGTCACTGTGGCACTTAGTGTAGTGTCACTACGTCAACACAACTTTGAGCGAGAGACAGAAAGGGAATGTCTGTTACATATGTAACCTCCGTTCCCTGATGGAGGAAGTGAGACATTGTGTCCATCCTGCAACAATACTGAACTAACTCATTCCTTTCATCAGGAAACAGAGGTTACATATGTAACCATGATGTTATCTTGTACCAAGGATAACATCAGCTTTTATCTTTCTAATCATTACTTTGTCACTGGAATCAGTTTCAAAATCATGTTTCTTCGGCTCAGAGGTCTATGGTGGTTGTGGATAGTCAGGAAAATCATAAATCTTATCTTTTATACAGACTACCATCATAATCAGATTTCCCACATTAGTAAATACATCCCCTTTCAAAAGACCCTGAATCAGTTTCTCAATAAGTCAAAGTCTTTGTCATGAAAGTCAAATTCTTGGTGAGGTGTTCATGTGTGTCATTTCCTAGAATGTGAAGAAATAGCTGTCAGACAGGGCCTGAAACATAAACCGAAAACCGTTTGGTGTTCACAGTCCCTGCAGTGCATGTTTCTCCATTGATATTGGTGTGACATGTTTCCACATCAGCTCTTGTTGGCCTATACTGTTCTGGATCAGTCAAGCTTGGCCCAAGTTGCTGCTTGTTCGGCTCCCATACATTGGCTGTGGCTGTCCTTCCCAGATTTCCCAGAATTTAGATGCCCCCTTGGCATGGTGCAGCCTCTTGGCCGGTCTGCAAATCTGCTGGATCCTTCTGTGGAGCCGGAATCTTTTTGCAGTGGCTGCCATGTATCCACATCACTCTCCGTGTTCATCGTCAGGAGGACTAGAAATAGTCCGTTAGAATACTTTCTATACTAATAGAATAGTATAGAAAGAGCTTTATTGCAAGTATGTTTACACACACAAGGAATTTGTCTTGGTGACAGGAGCTTCCAGTGCAGAATTAAAATAAGAAAAACAGTTATACAGTCATGTGAAAAAATAAGGACACCCTATGAAAGCCTGTGTATTTTTGTAACATTTTTGCAACATTTTGGATATATGGATATTTAATCTCAATTTTAACAATACAGAGAGTTTAAAATAATATATCTAAGCAATTAGATGAAGAGGGGATTTTCTGTAAAATGTAATTCCGCAAAAGGCAAAAGTTAGGACACCCTCACATGTATTCCATCTTAAAATGGCTCAAATTACACACAGGTGTGTCACACCAGGTGCACATAATTAATAGATCATTACTCAGCATTTTGAATGAGGCTTGCCCTATCTAAACCTCAGACATTTAGTTCGGTGTGCTCCTGACTGTTGAAGTGAGAGTGAGCACCATGGTGAGAGCAAAACAGCTGTCAGAGGCCTTCAGAAAAAAAATTGTAGGATCCTATGAGTCTGGTAAGGGATTTAAAAAGATCTCAAAAGATTTTGTAATCAGCCATTCCACTGTCCGGAAGATCGCCTACAAGTGGAGGGCTTTCAAAACAACTGCCAACATGCCCAGGTCTGGTCACCCCAGCAAGTTCACCCCAAGAGCAGACCGCAAGATGCTAAAAGAGGTCTCCCAAAACCCTAAAATGTCATCTCGGGACCTACAGCAAGCTCTGACTACTGTTTATGTAAAAGTGCATGCCTCAGAAAGAGACTGCACAATCAGAAAGAGACTGTTTAAGTTTAACTTGTTTAACCTGCATGGGAGGTGTGCAAGGAGGAAACCTTTGCTCTCTGAGAGAAACATCAATGCCAGACTGACATTTGCCAGAGAGAATGTTGACAAAGACCAGGACTTCTGGAATAATGTTCTTTGGACAGATGAGTCCAAAATTGAATTATTTGGACACCAGAGCTTTGGACATGTTTGGCGTAAACCAAAGACAGCATTCCAGGAAAAGAACCTCATACCAACTGTGAAGCATGGAGGTGGAAGTGTCATGGTTTGGGGCTGCTTTGCTGCAGCAGGACCTGGTCAGCTCACCATCACAGAATCCACCATGAATTCTACTGTGTATCAGAAGGTGATTAAAGAACATGTGAGACCATCTGTTAGAAAATTAAAGCTGAAGCAGAACTGGACCATGCAACATGACAATGACCCAAAACATACTAGTAAATCAACCAAAGACTGGCTGAAAAGGCAGAAATGGGGAGTCCTGGAATGGCCGAGTCAAAATCCAGATCTGAATCCCATTGAGATGCTGTGGGGTGACTTGAAAAAGGCTGTACATGCAAGAAACCCCTCAAACATCTCACAGCTGAAAAAAACTCTGCATTGAGGAGTGGGGTAAAATTTCCTCAGACCGATGTCACACTAGCTATTAGGGGCTAGGGTGTCCTATCTTTTTCCTCAGTTAAAATGGGCATTTTTGTAGAATTACATTTACAGAAGATCTTGAAAAGACTTTTCTTCAATTTTAATTATGTACTTATATTACTTAAATCTCTGTATTAAAAAATGTTAAAATTGAGACTAAATAACCATATATCAAAAATGTTATAAAATACATATGCTTTCACAGGGTGTCCTATTTTTTTCACATGACTGTATAATACAGTAAAGTTCAGCAATAAATGTAGTTTTGTGAATGATTGTTATTTACAGGTGTACAATTCAGGATGTTATGTAGTAGTATACAGTTGGGTATAGTTGTTAATATAGCCTCAGGGAAAAACTGTGCTTGTGTCTGGCGGTTCTGGTGCTTGGTTCTCTGTAGCGCCAGCCAGAGGGTAGTAGTTCAAAGAGGGAGTGCGCTGGATGTGGAGTGGGGTCCAAAGTGATTTTTTTCAGCCCTTTTTCTAACTCTGGAGGTATAGAGGTCATGAAGGTTTGGCAGGGGGAACCAATGATCCTCTCGGCCATCCTGACTATCTGTTGTAGTCTCCTGATGTCTGATTTGGCAGCTGAACTATATCAGACAGTTATGGATATGCACAGGACAGACTCGATGATGTCTAAGTAGAACTGTTTGAGCAGCTTCTGTGGCAGGTTGAACTTCTTTAGTTGATGAAGGAAGTACATCCTCTGCTGGGCCTTTTTCACAATGGAGTCAATGTGATTGTCCCACTTCAATTACTGAGAGGTGGTGTTGCCCAAAAACCTGATTGACTCCACTGCCACCATAGTGCTGTTCATGATTGTTAGTGCGGGGAGTGCTGGGGGCTCTCTTCTGAAGTCCACAATCATCTCCTCTGTTTTGAGCATGTTAAGCTCCAGGTTGTTGTGACTGCACCAGACAGCCAGTTGTTCAACCTCAAGTCTATAAGCAGACTGCTCACCATCCTTAATGAGGCAAGGGGCTGTGGTATTGTATGCAAATTTCAGAAGCTTGACAGAGCTTGCAGTCTTTTGTGGACATGGAGAAGAGCAGTGGAGAGAGCACACAACCCTGGGGGGCCCAGTGCTGGTACTGTGGGATCTGCATGTGCATTTCCCCAGTCTCACTAGCTGTTGCCTATCTGTCAGGAAGCTGGTGATCCACTGAACTTGGGGATGGGTTAGTTTGGATGACAGAAGACCAGGCATTGTGGTATTGAAAGCAGAGCTGAAGTCCACAAATAAGATTCTTGTGTATGTCCCAGGTCTGTCAAGATTTTGCAAAATATAATGCAGTCCCATGTTGACTGCATCATCCACAGACCTGTTTGCCCTGTAAGCAAACTGAATAGGACCCAGCAAGGGTCCAGCAATGTCCTTCAGGTAGGCCAGCACCAGTCTTTCAAATGACTTCATGTCCACAGATGTGAGAGCAACAGGTCTGTAGTCACTGAGACCAGTAATTTTTTTTTTTTTGGGACTGGTATAATAGTGGAGTGTTTGAAGCAGCAGGGGACTTCATGTCTGTTGAATATCTGGTCAGCACAGACCTTTAGACAGGCAGGTTAGACACCATCTGGCGTGAAGTTTTCCTCGTCTTCTGTTTTTTCTCTGTACAGACCCTAATCGCAGGTCGAAAGGCAGAGGGGGGAGGAGGAGGGGCTGCAGGAGGTGTTGGTGTAGGTGTGAAGTGCAGGTCAGCGCAGATGTGGGGTGTGAGGCTGGGTTTTTCAAACATACAGACAAAACTCATTCAGATTGTCTGCCAATTGCTGATTCTCCATAGATTGTGGGAGTGGTGTCTTGTACTTTGTGATGTTCCTCAGGCATATCCAGACTGATGCTGGGTCGCTGGCTGAAAACTGCTTTTCTTCACCTTTTCAGAGTAGCTCCTTTTAGCCATTCTGATCTCCTTTGTTAATCTGTTTTAGCCTGGTTACACAAGATTTTGTCCCTACTCCTATAAGCTTTGTCTTTGGTGTACCGAAGCTGTTTGAGTTTTTCTGTAAACCATGGTTTATCATTATTGAATGATACAACTGTCCTGGTAGGGATGCACATATCCTCACAGTAACTGACATATGAGGTTACAGTATCTGTGAGCTCATCCAGATTGGTGGTTGCGGCTTCAAAAACACTCCATTCAGTGCACTCGAAGTAGGCTTGTAAATCCTGCTCCGCTTCAGTAGTCCATCTTTTAATAGTCCTTATTACAGGTGTAGCTGATTGATTTGTCGCTACTGATTTTTTTTTTGGAATTCCCCATCAGGGAATAATCTGTAATAACAATGCCTTTGTCACTGCAGAACTGTCTTGCTTGTAGGAAAATTTTCCACTGATTTCGAAAACCATTACCAAACTGTATTTTTCCCCTTGGTGTTAATTCAATAAAATCCATCATTAGGTGTTGTACTGTTACCCTTCTACCAACTTGTTCCATTGTGTGGAACAAGTCAAACATGCTTGACAATATTTTTAGGATAGGCTTTAAAACCCATAATAAACCAGTGTTGTCAGCAATTGTAGCATCCCCCCTTCTGACACATGGTCCAACCCATGTGTCAACTCTGCAGGGTGTGGAAAAATGTTCTGGGAGATGTGGTTTATTGCCAGGCCCCCACGACACTTCAATCTCTCAGAGTGCAGCCACACGTCTGCCATGTTTGTTTCTCTTCTAAAGAAATGACTGCACAGCTGAAAGACAGTCAGGGAGCAATAAGGTTGAGCTACAGGAACATTTGCCAACAAAAATACCTACAAGAAATCTTGGAATATTTTAAGTAATTTGATTATTTTAAAGTTTTAATCAATTTAATAATTTTCTTTCCAACACGGGGTGCCTTTGAGATCCTGGTGGTGACAGTCTGCTCCATCTGCGTCAGCCATCTCATCCCTAAAGCTTGTGGGGTAGAGGCTAATTGTCTAGATTAGGATGGTCAGTTGCTGATGCTGTTCCATCACATGGGATTCCACCCTACTTCACCAAGTTTGTTGTGGGATTTTGTATTGGGTGAGACTGAAATAAAGATCCCAAACATCAAGTGCCTTTTTGTATTTTATTCTTGCAAGAAGGTAATCTGAAACATAGAAAGCTCTGCAGTGAGAAGACTAAAGGGAGTAGAAGCACACGTATATACCCCTTTCACAGGTAGTTAAAAATCACAACAGTTGGCAGGTGTTTTCCTGCAAAGGTGATCTTTACTACTATCACACACAGCCTGTTCTACCCAGCTGTAGGGAGGAGAAGATACAGGCTGGTTCAAGGTCGACATGAACACATTCTACACGGTTAGAAATATGAAGCTAACATGAACTCGGTAAACACACAAACTCCAATTTTTCCATTACAACTACACCACAATACTTTTGTTATTAACTCAACATTTTTCGATGCATGAACAATATTGTTAGATTTGGTATGTATGGTAATGCACCTAGATTTCATATTTCATATATCTGTATCAAATTGCATTTATATTGGTGATGGTTTTAGGTTTTCAAAACACTGTGGTGTTGACCCACATCTCACTTTGTTCTTTTCACATCTTTTCTTCCATCGCAGTTCCTCAGCACCCTGTTTGCACCTCTGAACTTCATCATGGAAAAGGTTGAAGGTCTTTTGCCCTCAAGTCTCTGGCACCAACTGACACGGATCTGATCTTATGGACATGAATTAATATTGACTGAGGTGCAGAGTTCTTCAGAATTGCCCATAGCCAGCAAACGAGACACAATGAACACAGAAATTAAAGGAATTTATCCTCACTCAGATGTTAAACTTATATACTGATGGCCCTTGAAAATTATATTAAAAAACAATAAAAATCTTGGTATTGCTTCAAATGCTGTGCGGAAAATTCTTTTTTTAATATTTTATATGTATTCATTTAACAGGCTTTAAAATTTAACAAGTTTCACGAAGCAACTTACAAATGAGCATGTAAGCTCTTTATTAAAAATTATACGGCCAGCTGGCAACTTTTTCCAGAGAAACAAAAAGGCTGAAGGATTTTGAAAATCATGTCTTGCTGTGAATGAGCAAACAGGCACCGCTTATACGCTGACCTTAGATGGCAGGGAAAATAAAAGGGTAAGAGGGTGCAGTTCTGTTAACCATTTTGAATGGTCTTGTCAAAACCTTTGACGGTGTGGGTACCAGTAAGTAGTGGAGTGAGACTAGGATTCTCATTTATAAAATGTTGCATAGAAACCATCCTACATTTCATAAGATCATTTCTTAAATTTGTGTTTGTATGATCCAGAGGAAACAAATGTATGCCAAAATTGTGTGCGTTAATAATCTAATGGGACTTGATATGTAGTTGCAAATTAGTTGACATTATAGTTGATAGTTAGTTGACATGCAGTTGCAGTTACTCACAGTACAATGTCTTGTGAACTACAGAAATAGTGTAACCCAGCGGTAGTCCAGTTTTAAAATTATACAAGCTTGTTTGAGAAGCTGCAGTGTTTTTAGACAGGAAAATTTGTCCCTTTGTTTTAAAGCATGGACTTCAATGAGTGAATGTGAAGAAAGCTCAACTCAAACGCTACACCCAGGTTCCATGCTGAGCTGCTTGGGTCAATATAAGTTAGCAGGGATTACCAGGAAATCAGTTTTTGTAAGGTTGAGCTGAAGGTTCCTTTATCTAGGTGATGATGTCTGAAAGGCAAGCAAGATGTGGTGGTGTCAACAGGCTGGTATCACAGGTACAGCTGTGTATGGCACTGACAGGAAACACCATGTGCCTTTATTATTTTTTGTTATAGTTTATAAGGCCATATACGTTTATGCGTCCATATGTCCGACAGCTAAAGATTTGCCAAAATTTGGTCATGCAACAGCATGAAACACAATGATCCTGAACACACCAGCAAATCTAAACCAGAATGGCTGAAAAAGAAAATCAAGGTGTTGCAATGGCTCAAAGTCTAGACCTCAACCTGATTGCTATGAGAGATAGCAAGGATTAAAAGGATCAAAAGATGAAATTTACAACAGATAAATAAAAAAGGAGTATGAACAATAATAACAATTATCACAAAAGAAAGCTAGAAGCCCTAAAGCTGTTAAAAGGAGGGAGTCCATTTATATCATAACACAGGTCTTAAGAGTCCGAAATTCTGAAAAGCCAAATGTGAATGTGTCCACCAGTTTATATACAATCCAAAAAAGAAATGTGATCTGGAAAGCAAAGTTCTCAATGAGTAACTCAATCCAAATACTAGGTGACCACAGATGTCATTGTGTTTGTTGACAGGTCCCCTGCCATGTGCCATGCAGCCTCCTTTCTAATGGTTTCTTTCCGTTTCCTGTCATGTGACATGTAAACCTATTAAACCTATTAAAACTCTAATATACATAAAGCCCTTATAATACAATGTATACAGCGGTATAACGCCTCCTCAGCTTATGTCCCCTGTGAAACAACTAGTCCTTTGAGAGTAATGTCAGCCATTGTCAATATAGTGGATATCCTCTTGTATGTATGTTTTAAAATGTCTTTGTAATAAATAAAAAAACGGGCCTCATGGGCACTAGCTTTCTGGAGGAATCTGTGAAAACACTTTGGGATCCGTTACCTGCATGTGTAACCCAGATTACTAGTAGATGAACAATTATGAACTTTTCACTTTATCAATGAGAACACAAGTGAATGACATCACGTGACGTCCGCTGTCGCAGCACTTTGAGAGAGCGAGAGTTTGAGATCTTTCTTTTCCTCATTAGCTCCTGATGCGAACGGACATGAGATGCAGTTCCGGAAGATTCGAGGCATCAAAAATATATGGAAATATATATGATGTATATATATCGATATATATGGAAAAATATTTTAGGGGTTAAACAAACTGAGCTAATATGATCGTTCACGTTGTGTGTTATCCCAATGTTAATGATGCCATCAAAGTGTTAGCATAAAGCTCATATAACGTGGTGCATATATCTTTAAAAAAAGAGTCAGAGAAAATGAATGCAGTTGAGAGTGACATCTGAAACAGGGTTGTTTGAAAAAAAAAAAAAACATGTTTTTTCTTTTTTTATTTATCTCAATTACAGTCTCACAAAATTAATTGTGTTTTATCAAATGGTGCAGAATTAATGACAAATGTGCCTTAATGTGTGAAAAAAGTGTTGTTTGAGAAAGTATAAAAGTCTAATTGACAAACAAAAAGATATACAAGAAAGTACACAACCACTGGGAAGAGTTTCTTTATTGTTAAAGAGAAATAATGCATAAAAAAGATAATTTATCGCACCGTGTGTAAATGAATGTTAATTGATGTGTATTTGTTATCAAATACTAATTGTTGTTGTGGTGGCCTTGTTTCTCCAAGGCCAGGTTTTTTTTTGTTCTGCTTTTGTTCCATGTGAGTTCCCTTGCTGATATTTCCCGGATTGATCCTAAACTGTCTCAACTCTTCCTATATCTGCGGTGGTGGAGTTGGACTGGCGAGCCACCTGTAAGCGAGACTTACAGGTGGGAGACTCTTGAGACTTGAGACTCTTG
This sequence comes from Chromobotia macracanthus, assembly GCA_036877525.1. Taxonomy (NCBI): domain Eukaryota; kingdom Metazoa; phylum Chordata; class Actinopteri; order Cypriniformes; family Botiidae; genus Chromobotia; species Chromobotia macracanthus. Next base: position 794,850 of record JAZGTH010000050.1, read on the forward strand.
CGTGAGTCCCACTTGTTGGACAGACACAGAACTGGTAGGAGTGAAACCGTTCATTTTGTCCTGATCTGGAGTGGAGCTTAAAGACTGAGATTACCATAAATTAATTGACATTTGAGACTGAATTTCCAAACTGATTTCTGATTCCTCAGGGTTGTTTTTGTCAGTTCATTATGGAAATTGAGGACTTTGTGAAACTTGGGTACTTAATTCAGAGAAATTGTCATTTTGTTTAATTTGTTCATTTTCTATTTCTATGCCTGTTTCTATGTGGTTTAAAGGTTTCACTAAAGTAAGATTTCATTCAAAACTCAAGAACGGGTCACTTTAGGAAAGAGAAAAGTTAATCAGATGTTTCAATATAGAAGATAACTTTATGCAATTCCCAGTTAACTGAAATATCAATTAAGAGTCAAAAGAAGATAGAAATATTAACTTACCAACTAGGTGAAACAGCCATAAACCCTATAAGGAAGAAACGGGTTACAACAAAAAGTGGCAAGCCAGCCAGGAGAGAGATCGGCCTGTAGCAATAGTGACAAGGTCAAAGAGTGGAGTTCTATTAAAACTATACATTGACTGGAATATTAAAACATGGATGTCATAAGAAGAGAGAATGCAAATGTCACAAATGCTGTAATAGCTGGTGGCTTGACATTGACTGAAACTGATCAGGACTTGGCTTTTGAGATTTGGTAGTATCAGCCATAGTTTTCTTATTGATGACCCAAACTCTGAATTCCATCGTCATGCCATTATAGAATTTACACAAATGCAGATACTACTTTTAATGTGCGTGCTTTAAGCTTTGTCTACCCTCATGTAGCTAGTTGACAGTGCCACAAAGGGGTACTTGGAAGAATTGCAAACTATTGCTAATGCTAGTGGAAAGTCAATTGAAGAAGTACTCCAGGAGGAGTTAAAGATGATGAAATCTGGTCATTCTCCCGCTGAGCCCCTACCTGAAAGATTTAATTATGCAAATGCAGCTGACTCTCAAATGCAAGATAGCAGCCATCTCCAGCCAAATCACAGAGAGTGTCCACAGAACATGCAGCCCCTCCTTCATCAGAAGACTCGCCATTTCATGGAATGGAACCTAAGAAATCACAAAACCTGTCGGCCCAGCATGAAAAAAGTTGTAGTTGAACACATTGTCAGAACAAATGACACTGCTGCATTACATCCTACTTTTTTCCGTCTTAGATCCTTCTCTGGGAAAGTTCCAAGACCAGTTAACGAACCAGACTTTGACACTTGGCGGGCGAGTGTTCAATTTCTGCTGGATGACCCTTCCATGTATTTGTTATGTTGAGCACAACTGTGTGGTGACATTGTCTCGTTAAACAATTGTGCCGTGGTTGTTGGGATAACGGATTAATTGCTAGCCTACAGCTAGAGAAGGAAAAAAACCCACCCACCTTCGTTTGCAGAGTGGGAGTATGCATTCGCACCGAGGAAGATCGGCAAACCTCAAAGGAAGATTGAATGAGAATCATTTTGGATTTAATAAACAGAGTAATGCCCCTAAGCTGAGAACTGTGACACATCAAATGTCAGCATACTCCTATGATGCGGCTGGTGGAGCATCTGAAGGGGTGGATACCATGAGGGCTCAAATATCTGAACTTCATGCTCGGGTAGCCACTACTCAAACCTCAACTTACCAGAAATGTCAGCCTGAAAGTTCAAAAGATGATGTAAAGCAGCTGAGGAAAGAACTAAGAGAACTACAAGCACAAGTAGATGCTATGAAAATATGCATTTCTGATAAAGAAAGACCAAAAGAAAACCCAGAAGCTAAGGAGTTACCTGGATTGAAGAAGCAAGTGGCAGAATTAAAAGCTCAGTTGACAGCTTCTGAGATACCCCTACAGCGGACGGGAAAGCCTTTTGTCTCCAAAGGCCTCTCAGCAAAATTCCAGCATAGACAGGCCAAGAAGGATGAGAACAATCAGCAGCGAAGTGGTTCTGTGACATCCTCTCGTCCTCGTCCGGGATATTGCTTTAGATGTGGGGAAGACGGACACCTGGCCATCAGTTGTGGAAATGATCCCAATCCTTCTAAAGTGGATGAGAAGAAATGCCAGTTGAGAGAAAGACAAATCCAGTGGGATCTAAAGAACCAAACAACTACTGCCCAGTTAAACGGCAGGCAGCCGTTTGTAGCAGGGCATATAGAGACTGACATGAAACATCAGTGCCCTAAACCCAAACTGCCAAAAGGACTAATTGGAATGAAATGTACTGCCCAAATCTGCATTGATGAAAAAAATGTGAACTGCCTTTTAGATACTGGTTCCCAAGTGACCAAAATTTCCTCATCTTTTTACAAAAAGTATCTGTCTCATCACCCTATGCAATCTCTGGAATCTCTGCTGGAAGTGGAGGGGGCAAATGGACAATCTGTGCCTTACCTGCTGGGGGATGTGGAGGTAACTTTAATGTTTCCTAAGGAGTTCTTAGGAACAGATGTGGAGGTTACCACACTAGCCCTGGTGGTCCCAGATTTGCTAAATGTGCCACAAGTCCTCATCAGCACAAATACCCTTGATGCACTTTACTCCAGCTATGTGCAAAATGAGACTGTCAGCCCCAATTCGGGTTATCATGAGTATGCTGCAGTACTGAAGTCACTTGATGTGAGACATAAACAGTCATGTGCTGAAACCTTTGGATGTGTCACATTAAAAGGAACAGTCCCCGAAACTGTGTTGGCAGGGCACACTGCTGTTCTTGATGGGGTTGTATGCCTAAAATGTCTTTCAGCAGAAAAACTTACTATTATCAGTCCTCCCACAATGTCATCTTTGCCAGGGGGCCTATTAATTGCTAGTGGGTTGCACACTTTACCAGTGAAGTGTTTCTTTTCCTTGCCAGTGGTGGTCAAGAATGAAATTCACTCTGATATTGTCATCCCGTCCAAGGCAGTAATTGCAGAATTGCATGCTGTCCAGCAGATAATGGACAAGCCATAAGCAAGTGATGCTTCTGAAAAACCAGAAAAGCCTAAAAGGCCCCAGATAACTTTTGACTTTGGGGACTACCCTCTACCCTACGAGTGGAAAGAACGGATTTCGGCCTTGTTAAGCTCTATGCCTGAAGTTTTTGCTCTGAATGACATGGATTATGGGCACACCGATAAGGTGAAACACAGAATCAAACTTAGAAATGAGATTCCCTTTAAGCATAGACCTCGGCCCATCCATCCACAAGATATTAGTGCTGTCAGGAAGCATCTACAGGAGTTGTTAGCCGCTGGGGTAATTCGGGAGTCTGAGTCCCCATTCGCATCCCCCATTGTAGTAGTCAAAAAGAAAAACAACTCAGTGCGGCTATGTATTGATTTTAGGGAGCTTAACTCCCAGACCATCCGAGACGCATATGCTCTCAAAAACCAAGAGGAAGTGTTCTCTGTGTTAACTGGTTCCAAGTGGTTTTCCGTTCTTGATCTAAAGTCTGGGTAATACCAGAAAGAGATGGATGAAGCAGATAAGCAGAAGACAGCGTTTGTATGCCCTCTTGGGTTTTGGGAGTTTAACCGCATGCTGCAAGGGATTATCAATGCGCCAAGCACATTTCAGCGGCTTATGGAGCGCTGCATGGGTGACTTAAATAGAAAGGAAGTGTTGGTCTTTATAGATGATCTTATTATCTTTTACGAAACCCTTGAAGAGCATGAGTGTCAACTGATAAAAGTTCTGAGGTGCCTGAAAGAATTTGGGTTAAAGCTCTCGCCCGAGAAGTGCAAATTCTTTAAAACATCTGTGGATTATTTGGACCACATTGTTTCCAAGAAAGGTGTGGAAACTGACCCATCAAAAATAGAGGCCATCAAAACCTGGCCCTGGCCCCAGAACCTTAGAGAACTAAAGTCCTTTTAAGGATTTGCAGGATACTGCCGGAGATTTGTTAAAGATTTCTCCAAGATAGCTAAGCCGTTAAACCACCTTACAGCTGGCTATCCTCCGGTTTGAAAGGGTAGAAGGAAAGACAAAGATAAAGATCACACTTACCTCAATGCAAAGGATTTACTGGGTGATAGATGGACTACTGAGTGTCAGCAGGCGTTCGAGACTCTTGTAGTTAAAATCTGCTCCTATACTGGGGTATGCAAATCCTCGTCTGCTTTACCTTCTTCACACCGATGCCACTGGCCTTGGAGCGGCCTTGTATCAAGAATTGCAGGGACACATGAGAGTCATAGCTTATGCTAGCTGCGGACTAACGAAGTGTGAAGCCAAGTATCCAGCCCACAAATTGGAATTTCTGGCTCTTAAATGGGCAATTACCACAAAATTCCATGATTACCTGTACGGGGCAGATTTCAGTGGTCACGGATAGCAAACACTCACTTATGTCCTTACCTCGGCCAAACTCGATGACACTAGTTATAGATGGTTATCCAGTCTCTCAGTGTACAACTTCAAGATACAGTACAGAGCAGGAGCTCAAAATCAAGATGCGGACGGACTGTCTCGTCGTCCAAATGGTGCAAGAGAGAATCAGACAGTTCACTTTACATCTCCTTGCAGATCTTGAAGGCCACACCGCAATCATTTTGCCAGAGGTAGTGAGGGCTATCTGTGAAAAACATCAAGTCAGTCCCTTGATTCTCAGCCCTTCCCGCTAACTTTAATGGAGTCCTTAAGCATGAATGCAAAGGCGTTACCTCCAGAAATTAAATAAAAGAAGTCCACGGTTTTCCTCGACTTCTTTTCTGATCAGGAGGCAGCGAGCAGACTCTGAAATGAAAAAGGGTAATTGATTATTTGGAGTCAAATAGCAAACCAGCAAATCTGAAATTCCACTCACCTGCAGTAAACCTGTGGATAAGACAGTGGAACAAACTTGAATTGAAGAATGGGTTATTATATCAGAAGAGGATGGATGGAGGCAAAGTTGTGAACCAACTGGCTTTACCTCAAGATCTTCGAGGAATTGTGCTTACCAGTCTCCATGATGACATGGCTCTTTTTGGTCTGGAGAGAACCCTTGATCTTCTTCACTCCAGATTTTACTGGCCGAAGATGTTTGTCGATGTGGACAAGAAAATTAAAAAGTGTGAGTGCTGTGTACGTAGGAAGATTCATCCCCAGAAAGCCACTCCCCTGGTTAACATTCAGATCCATAGGCCTTTAGAACTGGTTTGCATGGATTTTTTAACCCCTGAACCAGACAGCAGTAATACCAAGGATATTTTGGTCATTACAGATCATTTTACTAAGATCATTTGATTTTGTAAAGTACTTATTTTACTAAGTACTTTACAAAATCAAAAAGCACTGACAGTGGCTAAATGCCTATGGGATCATTTCTTTGTCCATTACGGCTTTCCGGAAAAGCTGCTTAGCGACCAGGGTCCGGACTTTGAATCTCATACCATCCAAGAGTTGTGCAGGATTGCTGGCATCCACAAAGTGAGGACCACCCCCTACAATCCCAGAGGGAACACGATGGAATGCTTTAATAGAACCCCTTTGCAGATGCTAGGTATGCTGGAAAACAAGAACAAAGCTCATTGGAAAGATCATGTCAGACCCTTGGTGCATGCGTATAACTGCACCAGGAGTGATGTGATGGGGTACTCACCCTATGAGCTTATGTTCGGCAGGCAGCCTCGACTTCCAATCGATCTTGCTTTTGGATTTTTTAGTACCTCATTCCCGTCACATTCACAACATGTGAAATCCCTAAAAGGTCGACTAGAAAAGTAGCTTTCCTCTAGTCGAAACAGTGCATCAAAAGTAGCTGATCAGAATAAAAGACGGTTCGACAGGAATGTAAATGCCTCTGCACTTGAACGGGGTGATCTGGTCCTGGTGTGAAATGTCAAACTGAGAGGGAATCTGAGGTTTATATGTCCTGAAGGGAAAGACCCTGCACCATGACTTGCTGCTGCCCTGTGGGTTTCTCCCTGTTAGTGAAATTGAAGAGTCAAATCCTCTGCATGTGCGTCATAAACCTAGAACCAGATCCCACTCTGTAAATAAAGCAGCCCAGCAGGAGCCTTTGAGCAGTCAGTCAGAATCAGAGGATGAGCCTGTTCATACGAACCATTCAAGATTCAAATTGGATTTCAGCACAAAGACCATCTCACCTCTTCCAGGAACTCCACTGATTGCAGAAACTTTACTTGAAACAAAGTTCCTTGAGTCTTCTCCAGCTGTGATATCCTGCAGAGGAAATCTTGCATGGCGTTGTTGAACAACCACTAGTTGTTGTGGACCCTGCAAGAGAAACCTTACCCCATGTTAGCTTAGGAGAAGGAAGAGAAGCTCATAGCCAAACAGATAATAGAGAGAAAAGTCACCTACCCATGGTGGATCGGAATGTCGGAAATGACACTGGAGTAGATTCCACATCGCCTGGTAACAAAGTTGTTGGGGAGACCTGCAGAAACGAAAGCTTTGAAGAGACTAAGTTCCCAGAGCTAATAGAACCTTCAGATGAGAATGTGCTGGAGTCTTCAGGTCTGTTGAATACTGTAAGTGAAGAAGCCCATCTCCATGACCAGACACCACCTGTCCAAGATAGTTCAAGTAGCCAGCAAGCTATGGATGATGACCTTGAAGGCATGGGCCCAAGACGTTCTAAGAGACAGTGTGGGCCCCCTGACAAACTCCAGTACCATAAGTTGGGAAATCCTTTAACAATGGTTATTCAGTCCTTACTGCAAGGCTTGAGTTCTGCACTTACTACTTCCCTGGAAGAATCCACATCCATTGACCAGTCCTTGAATATGCCTGTTACTTTTCCCTCAGTGGTGACAAGTCAACTCCAAGCATGGCCGAGGATGTGCCTAGATTTAGGGGATGGAGGGTAACCCAGATTACTAGTAGATGAACAGACACAGAAATAACACCAAATTAAATAAGAGCATATGTTTTAAAAACATTGAAACATAAACATTACTGTGAGCAAATGAATTAAAAAAATATAAAAATATATCAAATATCAAAGTTACAATTATGACCAATAGCGTAACTTTTTACTTTATCAATGAGAATGCAAGTGAATGACTAACAGTAAACAGGTGGAGCAAATGATCATACGTTGTTATCCCGATGTTAATGACACCATCAAATCGTTAGCATAAAGCTCATATAACATGGTGCATATATCTTTAAAAAAAGGGTCAGAGAAAACTGAATGCAGTTGAGAGTGACATCTGAAACAGGGTTAATCTGCAATTGTCCTAGTTCATTTGATGAACATGTATATGAGTTCCTTGCTGAGTTAATGTTTTTTTCTTCCTTTTTTTATTTATCTCAATACAGTCCAAATTAATTGTGTTTTATCAAATGGTGCAGAATTAATGACAAATATGCCTTAATGTGTGAAGTGTGAAAAAGTACTGTTTGAGAAAGTATAAACTCATTGTATGACAAGTAAAAAGTATACAAGAAAGTACACAACAATTGGGAAGAGTTTCTTTATTGTTAAAGAGAAATAATGCATAAAAAACATAATTTATCACACAGTGTGTAAATGAATGTTAATTGATGTATATTGTTATCAAATACTAATTGTTGTTGTTGTGTGGCGTTGTTTCTCCAAGGCCAGGATTTTTTTTGTTCTGCTTTTGTTCCATGCGAGTTCCCTTGCTGATATTTCCCGGATTGATACCGAACTGTCTCAACTCTTCCTATATCTGCGTTGGTGGAGTTGGACTGGCGAGCCACCTGTAAGCGAATCACTTGAGACTCGCGAGTCCCACTTGTTGGACAGACACAGGAACTGAACTTACCTCAACCTTGTCTGAGTTTGTTCACTGCTGCTGCATCATCTCTCTCCTCGGACGAACCGAATCTTTTGAGTTAACTGGTCCATTGTCAGAGTTGACCCAAAATTGGTCTTATGTATAACGGGTTACACATGCCATGTATTTTATTACATGGCTGCTAGGGTGCCATAAATGGTTACTAGGGTGTAGCTAGACGGTTAACAGGGTAAAACTAATAGATGTGTGTGTGTCTGAATTAAAGGAGACAATCCATGTCTGTGATGTTCTGATGCTGAGATATGGCTAATTTATCTTGGTTAGGCTAGGCTTGGGTACTCAAAATGGTTGCTAGGGCATAGCACACCTCTTCTCAGTAAGCTGGTGAGTTTTGTCCAGAATATGACAAAGTATGCAAGAGAGTAGTGCTTCGTAACCACCACTAATGGTAAAAAGCTTAAATACAATAACAATATGTTTGTATGCTTATATGCTTTGCAAAGCCAACATAATTACAGTAATGTACAATTGCTGGGACACATTTCCCAATACTTTAGTGACTTGCAAAACTCTTCACACAGTGTTCACAACAGCAGTCAACTGTAAATTATTTATCATTGCTTTGGCACGACGCAATCGTTGACTATCAAATTTCAGGAATTCTTTTCTCATTTTGACACAACAGCTTTCAAAACTCTGTACCTACAGGCCAGCTTACACATACAGAAGTAAACTGAGCAAACCTTCCAAACCCACTTGTGTGTAATTGCTTATGTATTTCTCCTTACCCTAGGACCTAACAGTTACCTCCCACTGGTGGGAGAGGTAAGATTTTCATTGATGTGCAGCAAATGGCAATGGTTGACATGGTCCTCAGAAACAACACCATTAAACAGAGATTTGAGACAGAGTGTTGGCAGACAATGTTACATTTGCAAAAATTCACAATGTAAGCATAACATTTAAGGAGTCCTGAAAAAAACATAAGGTCAGGATGAAGCAGTTGTACACTGTGCCTTTTCTGAAGAACTCTGACCAAGTCAAGCAACTCAGGAACCAATATGTCAAAGTACAATGATTATAAAATGCAGAACTGTTTTTGAACAAAACCTCATATATAGGGAGAGAGAGAGAGAGGCAGAGGCATGCAGCACCATGTCTGATTCATTCCTGTAACATATTGCAGTGAATTCGAAACAGTAGAGAGGTGTCCTTCTTCAACAAAAAACTTCTGTGTTTAAGCAGTATATAGATTGAATTAATTCATAACTAAATTAATTAAATGCTAAATTACTATAATGTCACTTTTTTGTCATTGTTTTATTGAATTAAATTGCAGGGTAACAGCCCAGTTTTATATGTTCAAAACAATCATGCTAAAAGTACATTTAAACACCTACAGCATTTGCAAAAAGGCTGACTTTCTATTTATGTAGAACCTACAACACAACCAATATTGATCATTGTTTAAGTTTTTAAACCTTATTTAATTTCTCTTTTTGTCCAAAACTATTGTTTCATTTCATTTAACAATACGTTTACATTCTTTAAGGTTATCTTTAGTAACACAAACTGCTGCAAATGATGATGAAAAATGTTGGTCCTTGATGAATGTGGAAAGCAAAAATAGGGATGTACTAGATGCTACAACCACTACTTCCACATACTATCATGAGAGTCATTGTGTTGCCATGGTTACTACGGCAGTACAAGAGGAAACTTGCGGATATTACGTCATTGATAGGTGACAGATGATTTTTATCTTTAGAGATATTTATGGACTTATGGCTTATTTATGGTGTGCTGTCTGGCGGGAGGGCTCCGAGGTCTGAATTTGGCCCGAATCTAGAGTACTCTCCAAATAATTGCTGGACAGCTGCAAGAAGAAATCCCCAATAAAAGGTGGTGAATTAAAGCGGCGCAGAGGCATTCATATACTACATTGCTTGACTGGAATGGCTCTCACAGTATCCAATGGGAGCTAAGAAAGCTCACAGCACCAGACAGGTAAGCCCCATCGATGGTCAGGTAGATTCGAAATTAATGAAAGCAATAGTACTATCCCAGCAAACATGCCCCTTTGGGGCCACATTGGCAGCCCCTGTGGGGCCCAATACCAGTGTGGGCATACTGTGAGCACACAGGGCAAAGTATGGACAAACTATCGGCACACTGGGCAACGTGTGGGGAAATGTTCTGCATATACCAAAAGCAGTAATAATATAGTCATGTTTTAAATAATTAATTCATAGCCTATAATAACAACTAGATTCAGAAGAAAATGTGAGTGGTGCTTGCTGTGGCAAAACTCAGGAATATTTAAACCATGTTAACATGCCTTAACATGATAGTTAGCATGATTTAGCATAATAGATATACTAAAATGTAGTGTCTGGCATGGCCCAATATTTGGATCATGTATGTATCATAAAATATCCATTTTTACTTAAGACAAACAAACCTATTGTGGGGGCTTGAAAAACCCTAGCCTCCAGAGAGTCTGGAGGCAAACCTCCTCCAGATTGCTATCAGCAACCTCTGATACCAGGACAGTTTATGACACCCTGCACAAGCTTCAAAAGAATTCCATGGACACCACATGGAGTTCCAGTAACCCCAGGTGGCCCAAGAAAGAACACTTCTATCCAAAGGAAGAACTCTTTCTAACTTGCAACTAAACAGTCCTAAACTGTATATAGTTGTATACATTCCCACGGTATGCTGGCTACAAAACTATGTATCTTGTACTATGTAAAAAACTATGTTACTGTGTAACTCTGTAGATAGGTATGCAAGTTTGGATTGATGTTTTGTTTGCATTCACGCATTAGGATGAATCACAACTTAATGTAGTTCAAACTCTGTCATATTTAATCTAACAGATCGTCTTCTAATTTACCATCAGACTGTGTACACTGTGTAACCATAACAGGCATGATAGCCTTTCTACAATAATCTGGATTAATATTTGCAAATGTGCCATCCGGCCATAAAACATGCAAATAAGGTGTTGAGTGAGACAAAGAAACTTTGCCTGCTTAACACCTATTGGTTGTTTCACTGGGTGTGACTGAGCTGAACTTAAAAATGACTGCCAACACCTTAGCCTCAGTTGAGTCTTGTCCTTTAGTCTTGTCTTAGTCTTCGTTCTTGGTGTTCGTCTTCTTGCAAGGATCTTTGGTCCTGGAACCCCTCCCCATGGGGTGTGGAGGTGGGGTCCAGCTTCTGGCTCAGTCCATCTGAGACAGACTCTGGACATCATTTCAGCTAACTTTGTCGATCTCCGGAACTTGACGAACTCCATCACTTCTGAACCACTCAGGACTCTCTCTCCATGCGCATTTGGATTCGCGCTCTGCACTACAGCTCAATGCAAGTATCCATATTCTATACACATAGAATAGCTGCGCTAAGTTGTGCCCATTTATTAAGGTGATTCTACTGGTGATTCATTCAGAATGTGTTCAATCTTTCTACTTGCTTTAAAGTCCTGTTAAAGCAGAGAAGTGCTGTTTTCAAGGCCAGACAAATAATGTTTCTGAATCATCCATGCTGATCAGGTACTACAAAATATGTATACTTAATGATGATTAATTATATGTATTTTCCTTTGAGTTTTGTTCCACGAATGAAATGGTGTTTTAACAACCATTTGTTTCATTGATTTGACATTCGATTGGCTACATAATTGTGATGCTGGTTCATGCTTATAATCTGGAGTCCTAATTCTGTTGATCTTTGCTACATGCTCTACAAGAGTGTTAAATCAATGTGTTACATTGATTAAGAATTCCCCAAATCATTAATCCTGATTAATTATTAATAATTTTATGTATGTATTTATATACGTATATTTATGTGTACATGTTTATGTGCATATGCATGTATGTATATATATGTGTATATATTATATATGTACATCTGTTTCCCTTACACAGGGAATGGTGGAGAATATATTAACATTAATTTTGAGTGAACTTGTTCATATATTACATAACTATTGTTGAACAAGCCTCATTATTAATTTCCCTTAAACACATTTTCTCTACAAAAACATGGTGTATTCATGATGTTAGGAGCTTGCTAGGGTGATCTAAATGGTTGCTAGGATGTGGTCAGGAAGTTGCCAGGGCAATAGATAAAGCCCATGTCTCTACAGTGTTCTAATGCTGAGCTATGGCTTATTGATTTTATTATATGGTTGTTAGGGTATGTAATGGTTGCTAGGTTGTAGCTGGACAGTTAACAGGGTAAAACAAATATACATGTGTGTGTGTAAATCAAAAGAGCCAACTCCCATGTTCTGGTGCTGGGATATAGCTAATTTATGTTGGTTGCTAGGGCATGGCTGGACAGATTCTATGGTAATAATTAAAGACTACTTGGAAGTCTGAGTCAAAAGAGGCCACCCACCTGTCTCTACGATGTTCTGATGCCTCTCACCTTTATAAATGGAAGTCAATGGGGTGGTTGCTAGGGTACTGTAACTGGTTGATAGGGTATGGCTATGAATGTGTAATGTCAGTATTTATTGCTGCTTGCTAAGCTGAAGGATATGAGCCCATCCCCAAGCTCTATGACATTGATGCGGAGCTATAACGTCACAAAATTCAGCCCAATATTAATTCTATAGAATTTTTCATCCACTTTTTTGTACACCCTAAAAACATTGTATACCTGATCGCTTACAAAATTCGACAGCACACCTCTCAATAAGCTGGTTGATTTGACACCTCATTCATGGGTCTTTGATAAAACCGACGTGTTACATACCGAAGTTTTGTCCAGAAATAATAGTAGTAGTAGTAGTATGCAGGAGAGTAATAGTGATGCTTTGCTTCGCAAAAAGCACTAATAAAAAAAAATGGATTTATTTTTAACAACAATAGCAATAAAACAATAATAAAAACAACAAAAAAAGCTATTTAAAACAGCAATTAACACAAAACTAACAAAAACACAGAACACTTAAAACACATGCAAAAGTAATTTAAAACTGTCACTTTAGAGGCAGTGGGGACCCTTATTGCCCATCTAGCCTTTCTTGCTGTTGCTTATCCCTGTCCCTTGCATTGCGGAGCCATGTTTTAATGCAGCCCTCCACCTCACGTGCTGTAGCTCAGCAACATTGTTACAGTATCTAAGCGAGAAAGAAAACTCTTTTATTTGAGGAATTATTTAAAGATGCGATTGGACCAGCCCAATGTCAATTAAGAACCAATGGGCTGCTGATTAAATGTCTCACAGGCCAGTCTGTCTGGAAAATAATCTGATGCTTTTTTGGACTTTTTTGACAAATACATTACACTGCCAAAAAGACCCCAGCGCCATCAATGAATTAAGCAGATAAAGAATAGGCCGCCAATATACAAGTTTTATGGGACAATCAGATCAAAAATAGTATATAGAAATGTATCGACCAAAAAATCATGTCAGCCCAGACGGGAAAATGCCCTGTCTGCCAGATGGCCAGTCTGCCCCTGCTGCCATGATGGAAAGTGGATAGGTTTATTATGCAACTGAAAATCAAGATTGTGTCAAATTGGAGTGTATTTACATGGTAATATAAATAGGATAATGAATAAACCTGTTACTATTTTAATATTTATTTTTAAACAATATACAGTACAGTCTGTTGTAAGAAAAGCCCTGGAGCTGTCAAAACTCTGCAGAATTACACAGTGTGTCATCCAGTGGACCTTTGATAACAAATGAGGATATCTGGGTACAGGTAACGTTGTTCATTTATATATACTACTGACTACTGAGTTTTCCATCCCCGTTTTTATTCTTGTTATAAGGAGGTATCCCATATAAACATTACATGCTGTACCCATAACTCCTTTGCAGACCAGCATCTACCCAAAAGCCAACTTCTGGCCAGAGCCTTTCCAGCACAGTTGCTGGGCCAGTGGGGTGGTCACAACGTGGACAAGGATGCACCTTGCTTGGACCTCCAATTGTTGCCGGATACTTACCCATAGTTTGTCAAGGTTTGATACTTCTGTGTGCTTCTGCTTTCCTATCTAAGATTAAGATAAGTTCATGCACTTTGGAAATTATCTGCAATAGTCCTACATGAGCTCTTAACTGAAACTGTCAGGCCTTCTATACAGTTAAGAAAGGATTCTACAGTGATTTTTCTGTAATATGCCACTAAGTTTTGTCTTTTGTCTTTATTACTTACTATAAAATATAGATAGTAAAATTGTATAATACTTATCCTTTCACAAGCAAACAAGAAAGTCTGAAGAAAGAGAAAAAATGTGGTTACATGTAACAAATACAGTTTTAACATTTAAAAAATGTTAACATGACTACCTGGCACATAGTATGACAAATAATTTTAATTATTTTGCAATACATAATTAATGCTTAATATGTTTAAATGGCCTTCTCTGGATAACTTAATGCTTTAAATGTCAGGATCATTAATGCTTAATGTTTTCTCTTGCCAGGATCCTGACATCCCTGCGTTTTGTGTCGGAGTATGTTGTCTGGATCCTGACTCAATCCTAGTCTTGGTTCTTGTTTCTTGGAGTCAGGATCTAGACTCATGCTCTGTGTCTTTGTTATGTGTGGAAGTACATGGCCATTAGTTGTTTACTTTGTGCCATGTGCTCTCCTATCGTGTTCTTGACCCCACCCTCTCATCCCCTCATAATTCTCCCATCCTTAGTTAATTCCTCCCACCTGTCTGTCCTTGTTACATGCCTTAATTAACATAAGCTTATCATTAATGAATAGATCATGCTCTAAAACAGTAGCCAGGAATTTGTTTTTATTAATCTTGCTTTTCTCATGTCATAAAACACCATTAACTGCTAAGACAATGACCCCATTATGCAGGTGGAAATACATTTAGATTAAGCGCTTAACATTGTCATGAACAGTGAGGGAAGAACCCAGTCACAGATCAGCTTTCCACAAAAAAATATTTTATTGAAACTAAAACACCCACGAGGGGGAAGAACAAGAAGACTTGAAATACTTTGTAGAGCTCTATAAATAAGACACAATGCAAGATACAATAATCAACTTGAAACAAGACAAGAAGCAAAATAACAAACACGCATTAAATAGGGAAAGTTATCCCATTATTGGGATAATTAATGAAGAAACAAGAGGGTGGGGTCAAGATTTAAGAAGGAGAGCACGTGGCTGCTGGCATAGAAATAAGTATGGGGCCTGGGTTTCCCGGACAGAAAGGCATAGAGATGAAATCAGGGATGGACCACATAAACCCAAACCTTGGTGCTGCAGCACACACTGGAGGACCCGGCACTGAAGCAGACACTGGAAGAGAGGCAGCCTTTCCCTGTTCTTCTCTTCTTTCTTCTAGGACAAGTGACCACCATCTCGACAGCTCCAGGGTGAACTACAGCATCTACAGCCGACTCCACGGATGCTGTTTCAGGCATGACCAGCTCAGGAATGGACACCACAGACACCACTGACTTGGAGTACTGGGAGATCCTTCTCCTCTTCTTGAGGTCTAGAGAGCCATTCCACTGGACAGGTCTTTCTGGGGACTGGACAGACTGGGGAAACTTAGTGGAGGATTCCTGCTCCTTTTGATGGCGGAGCAACTCCCCCACCAGCTCCTGGAATGGCAGAAGAACCAACCTTCCCCACTTCTGCAAGGGTGGAGGATTGTTGAGGCCCGGTGAGGTAAGTGCTTACTAGGACTTCAGGAATATTCTCCTTCGTCCTGTTCAGTTCCATAACATACTGGATGAAAGCCTATTTTCCCTGACCTCTGTCAGCACGCACTGTGGCGGTGGACTGCCACCACTCAATGGATAAGGACATGGTGAGTGAAGAGAGCTGTCTGCTGGGTTCAGAGCTGGCTAGTGTATTGTGTCATGAACCTTGAGGGAAGAACCCAGTCGTAAAACAGCTTTAACAAAACAATTATTTTATCTCCCACAAGGGGGAAAAACAAGAACCAAAATAAGATAAGAAATATATATATTAAGTTGAGCTCAAACAAGACAATGCAGTATACTAAACTTGACTAACAAGACAACAAACACATGGCATTAAATAAGGGAAGCAAACAAGGCAGGTAATGAGGGCGGGCAGGTGGGCGGAATGAACTAATGATGGGATAATTAATGAGGAAACAAGAGGGTGGGGTCGAGACTCAAGACAAGAGAGCGCATGACACAAAGTAAACAAACTATGTTCATGTGCTTCCACAGAACACAAAAGACAGAGCATGAGTCTAGACCCTGACTCTAAGATGCAAGAACCAAGACTAGAATAGAGTCAGGATCCAAACAACATGCACAAAACACAGAGCTGTCAGGATTCTGGCAAGATAATTTAGAAAAAACTAAAGAAAGACAGGACCCTGACGTGGCTTAATGCATTAGGACAGTAAGATTTAAATAAAGTCAATAAAGTATACTATGCACAGGCAAGCATAAGCCAGTATATATTAACATTTCACGTGAAGCGTTTTTTTCCCCTTTATCATCACATTAAAGTTTTTTCATTATTTATAGTGAGAGAGGGTACAAACAATTTTTTGTGTCTTTTAGTGGATATACTAAAGAGACCTTTGTTTAACAAACAAGTTATTCTAATTCGATTTGTGTTGTAAACTGTTAGTTAAGAAACCATTAAGAAGTGAATATTTATGTTGGCTTGAGAAAGGCACACTCTTTCATTCGAAAAAAATAGCCCAGAAATTTCAAAACAGTTCTTAGATTTCGTCTGGCCCTGCCTATGACTGTCTCCCACGCCACTAAGAACGTGCAACTTTACTTCAGAATATTTAATGGGACTAATGTGGACAGTAGCAAAACCCAGTGTTTATGTGAACAAAATAGGTCTGATAAAGGCAATCTATTGTCTTTTATATGTGAAAGTTATTTATTTTGTGATTAAATTGTTTATAGCAATTGCCTATAGCATTGCCTGTAGCCTATCTTCAGAATGGCTGTGCTGGCAGTTACCTTAGACCCCAGCTTATATACCCGTTGCCAGGTAATTTCGCAGGCTTTTCACAAAAGAAACTTTTGTTCTTTTGTTATGCATTTATTTTAAAAAATGTATAATATATACTATACAGGATATATATACAGGATATATGGGCTGAAGGCTAATGACAGTGGACCAGCACAGGTGACAGGAATTAGATGAAATGGAAGTGTTAGATCTGATGTAGGTTTTGAAGGCTTCTGATGACCAGCGACTTAGTGTTTATATTAGATGTCAGAAAAGGCCTTTTGAGTGGCTGGGTTCCTGCACCTATACGAGATGTAACTAGAAAATTGGTCTGCTGGGATACTGGATTGGTGAGAACTGATTTTAAATGTTGAAATCTCTCAGGATCTTGTGGTGGAGTGACTGGAGTTATTGATGAAAAGTGAATCATTTGGAGAGTTCAATCGAACATCTGTACTGAAGGTAATTTAGGAGAGATTGATACAGTTGAATGGGAATGTTCGTAAATTCAAAAAAAAATATTTTTTTTGCGTGTTGCTTTGTTAATTAAAGAATTTGTTCCTGTAAAAAGAATCTAAATTAAAGAATTAAAGAATCTAAAACCTGTAAATCTGAAATTGTAGGATAAATATTAGGGTGAAGATAGAAGTAATGGTGAGATTCTGAACAGCAGAGAAAACCAATGAAGACCAAGATGAACATTGTGTTGAGTATGCACGCTGTGTTAACGGAGTGATACCTGAGACAGAGGTTGGAAATTCAGCTGGTTAATAGTAAAAGGTAACCGGGCAGGTGTTTTTTTATGCTTTTGATGAGGAGGGGGGTTTGTAAATTTTTAATTGTGGGGAAGGTCCACCAAACATTTATTTAATGGAAAAATAGGTACATCGCTTTAATAGCCTTGGATCCGGCTTGAATGCCTTTAATTCTGTAGAGATAAGATATTAATGAGGTGATGGGTTACTACAGAAAAATCAGGAAGCGGCAGATTATATGAAGTGAGATGATTTAAAGCATTTCTGTGTTGAATAATATTGAGGGTTCTGTGTGAGATGGCTTGGAGAATGGAGTCGATAGAGTTTTAATGTGTTTTAATGGGTAGTTTAGGGGAAGATCAGTTGAGATTAATGAGGTATTGGGGTTGAAGATAGATCCGCCTATGGTGGCAGCAGATAAAGGTTGTAAAAAATGTATCTCCAGGTATAGGCATTTTTTAAGGTTTTAAGATAAATAAGAAATTCCCAGTTTATATTTACTGTTGGGTTAGCTAACATAAGCTATTTGAATATGTATGACTTAAACTGTTACAAAGTTGCCTATACAACAGATGCAAGTAAACAATATGATGAAATGGGATAAATAGCCTATTCAAGTATAAACGTCCAAAAGCCACATATCATTCAATTAAAATGAAAGTTTAAACACTAATCCATTTTGTATTTGTTGAATTAGAAGTGGACCTCGACATTGAATTTGCACGTATAGAATGTGTGCATCCGGTGTCCGATACATGTGAGAAAAGGCATTAACGCGGGGAGTGTGAGCGACCTTTATTAATGCAGTGCATGGTTGTTTCTTTTCCACAATGAACTGCAATGCTTTTGGCTGACCATTACTTTCCCCCACAGAAAGGCTGTGACGATGATGGGATAGAGCTCTAACAGGGCCGAAGATGCTGAGAATTAAGGCATAAAGAGGCTGGGGAGGCCACAGACATGCAGACCAATGGCCCTGATAGAATCCGCCAAAGCTGACTGAGGGGACAGCGTTGGTGAATGACTGGATGTCAAAAGGGATAGATATGAGGTTGTCGTAAGAAAAAGTTCACCAATTCCATTACTTCAGAAATGTTATTCAAAGGCACAGCTCATTTTGCACTCACGTGATGAATTTGGTCTTCTAACACATGAACAGAAGATGCAAGGGACAGGAGATGTGCGTTGAAAGGGTGGCCCTGAGGAATTATGCGTGGCAATGTTTAAATGGCCAAATATGGAAAAAAGTTTATGTTTGGAGCAAAATGAGCTAAAAGATTGAATGTGACCAGAATGATTCTGTGAATTTTCTCCTTGGGGAATGAAGCCTGGAATTAAACAGTCTGTGAACATTTTTTGAACTGTGAGGAGATCCGCATCTAAAACAGCGTTGTGTGGTGAGATTATAAAACAAATCAAGCAAATGGAGAAGGTAAGGGGTGGCATATTTGTTAGACAGGATCCAGCATATATAGTTTCATACAGTGGCAACATAACTAGTTACATTGTAGCAACCAGAAAAGTGAAAGTCCCAGTTTCGTCGCCTTGATGTTACTTTGTGACGTTGCACTGTAATAATCCAGACACTGTGACAACATCATGCTGTATTAGTCAATTGATCATTTTTACTTTGTATTTTCAGATTTGTATTCACTCTTTAAGGGCAGTAGTCTAACAATGTATGTCCTTTTATTGCCCCAAACTAAATTTAAATGTAAATGAGGAGACTCAGACTCAAATGTATTCACTTAATTTTTTTTCAAGCTTGACACCATTGCTTGACAACACTAATTAAAGGCACATTTACACTGAAAAAACAATATTTGGTATTACTAATCACCTAAGCATTACACAAGAGTGTAACAGATTATTTGGATTTGTACACCTTGGACAATACATTTTCCTTAAAAACTTTATATAACAGTTTTTTAAATGTACATAAACGCATAAAAGCATAATGTTAGCGGACAAAACAAATGATACTAAATACAAAGGAATAAATATTATCCAAAACATTTTATCTAGACAGTAAGTAATGTTAATTATTCTGCGGTTGTCAATGTTTTGTCATATAACTGACTGGAGTCTGATAAGTTGCTCCTCAGAAGCTGTCCTCAGTCTGTTATGGTTGCCATGGTAACTCTGCTCTCAACCGTTATCAGTGGCATATAATAGCTTATTTAACAATAAAAATAATATATAAAGATTACAGAACATAAACTTTGTGTCTATTTTTCCTATATTTTAATAAAAGTTGTTTATTTGTTGAGAAGTATTATGTGTCTCACCTGATAAAAGGATATTTCCTTGTCAGATGAACTTTCCTGTCAGTAAAAAAGCAGCTCAAGAAACATGATATTATTGCTCTCAGACGAAACTCTGTTAAACTATAAGTTAATATATTATTTTAAAATGTTATTTTTATAGCTCCTAAGACATTGATATATGTTGTTGTGGTATAAAACGTCTCACTTCGGAGAAACGCTGTGAATTGGTGTATTGGAATTTTCTTAGTTTCTCTTGGGCCATGTGGTGTTATTCCTTTCTGTGAAATTCCTTTGAAGCTTGGGCAGGGTGTCATAAACTGTCCTGTTGGTGTCAGAGGTGCTGATAGCCATCTGGAGGAAAAGTTTGCCTCCAGATTCTCTTGAGTCTGGGGTCTTTCACCCCCACACTGGGTTTGGAAGTCTTAAGTATAGGGGGTATTTTATGATCCCTAAATGATCCAAATATTAGACCATGCCCGACACTACAACAGTCTCACCTATTCCATCAACACACATAGTGTCAGCAACACCTCTAGCAGCCAACAACTACTCTCAGCTTTCTCATCTCTTCTCAGTTCCCCTTCACCCCCCACTACATCTCTCACTGCCAATGACATTGCCATTTCTTCACAGAAAAGGGGCAACCATCAGCAACCTATTCTCAGCACCACACATCCCTACCCCCTCTTTACCTTCATGCCATTCTACATGCTTCTCTTTATCTCCTATCACTGAGACATGTCTTTAAAATTCTCCTTTCCAAGCGTCCTATCACCTGCCCCCTTGACCCTATCCCCTCACATCTACTGCAAGATCTCTCCGTCACTGTTGCCTGACCTCACACATATTCTAAACAAGTCCATCTTTACTGGAAGCATTTCCTCCTCATTCAAGAAGGCTTGGGTAACTCCACTGCTCAAAAGAACAACATTCAACCCCTCAGTGGTCAGCAATTATAGACCAGTTTCACTCCTACCATTCCTTCCAAAGGTTCTTAAAAAGGTTGTATCAACTCAGCTCATATAACAGTTGAGTTGACACATACTTCAAGGTATCATAAAGAGGACTCAGTGTTACATCAGCTGACCACTGAATTTTCTCAGAGATCAGTTCTTGCTCCTCTCTTCTTCTCAATATATACAGGTTCTCTGGATTCAGTACAGAACACAGCTTCTCAGTCCATTGCTACGCAAACAATACAGCTTCACCCCAACATCTCTGCTCGGATCTCTGCTTGCCTTTTTAGACATCTCTGCCTTGATGAAGGAACGATATCTTCAGCTCAACTTCAGTAAAACAGAACTCCTGGCTATCCATTCTCAGGTGTTCTTTGAACTTTTAACTGCACTCTTCCCGTAGGTCTGTGGATTGTTCTTGTAATTCTTGAACTTTCCAGTCTTGGTGAACTCCAAGGATCAAGGACCTAAACTCTGCTTAAGACTCTGGAAAATAAAAGTTAAACTTCTTCTCTAGGACTTTCAGATGCTGGGTGATAAGACCAGGCAGTTTGCTGTTTGAGTGTGGATTGCACAAGGGAAACATCAGCAGTTTGTTGGTAGACAGGAGAATATTTTTATCTTTGCCTTGTATTTTCACATTTAGGTCATTGAGATGCTTAAAAACATTGGCAAGATTCTGCCATTCTATGTCTGAAATTAACTGCATATTCTGGATTATCCTGGATGAGAGAACTCCCTTGTTGCATAATAGCCATAGAATGGCCATATATAATAACAAGATCTGATATTCTGCTCCCATGTCTTTACAAAGAATTAAACACAGATGGCTCTTCAATGGACATAAATTCATGAAATTAGCTATGTCTACTGCTCTGTCTAGGAAAGTTCATTTGGAAGTGTTTGTGTTCCCAGTGCCTCCCTTTGTAAAGGTAGATTTCACATGTGGGTTTTGTACTTTGATGCTTTTAATGATGCTATTTGTACTTCCCATTATGGCAGTGGCCTTATCAGTACATATACTGAGATGGTCCTTACAATTAAACCCCCGTTCCAGATACTTTGTTGTCACACCATATATCTCTTGTCCTGTTGTTTATTTCAGGCATTAATTTACAAAATGAAAAGTTTCCCAAGGAGCTGCAAGGAAAATGTCCTGCCGATTCTATTTTTTTCTATTCTATTGATTCTATTGTTTGACAGGAGCCTAGCATGTTGACATTGGCTTTTCATGCTGGTAAGATTGCAGTCTCAGTGATTGTTTTTTTTAAATGTTAAAATCTTGTTTCAGCCACAAGATAGCTAGCCTTTCTCACACTTATTATCATAACTTGCTTATTTTTTGTTTTGACTTTTTAGTTAAATAAAATATAAAGAAAATTGTCATGGTCACGGGAAACAAACCCAGTCACAGACAGCGTTTACATTGACTGAGACAGGAGCTGGGAGTGCCAAGGCGGACCCAGGAACAGGGACAGAGACAGGAGGTGCGGACGCCGCTGCCGCCGCTGGGACACAGGCAGCAGAGACTGAATCTCCCAGATACTTGGGAACATACATCTCTGGGGTTTCAGACACGGACATGGACATGTCCAGAGGCTTTGTCACAGTCACAGACATCTCCAGAGGCATGGGCACAGGCCCTGGGGGAAGAGCAGACCTCCCCTTCCGCTTCTTCCTGGAAGCAGACATAGAAGGCTCAAGCGCAGGAACAGACACAAGAGGCTCGAGCACAGGAATAGACACAGGAGTCTTGAGCACCGGAGCAGGCACAGGAGACGTGGTGATCTTTCCCCTCCCCTTCTTCCTGCGGGTACGTGTGATGACCACGTACAGTGCCGGATCCGGTGGGGTAGCTGAATGCGCAGCTGGGTCCAGGACAGGCTACACTAGTGACTCAGTCCTGTAAGGTCCTCCTCCTCCTGGACTTGGGGCCCAGAGAGCCCTCCCACTCGGAAGGGTCCTCTGGTGACTGGACACTCTGGAGTGGGACCCCAAGGGAGATACAGGACCGAGACGGGACGGGAAGAAGACCCATGGGCTTCCTGCTCCTTCTCCCAATGGCACAACTCCCACATCAGGTCCCAGAAGGGAAAAAATGACCAGTCTATGTCGCTCTTCAAATGGTGATGGGTGGTCGAGGCCGGCCATAAAAATAGGTGCAGAGAAGGGGTATGCCCTCCCTGTCATCCTTCAGACTGCCACCACTCCTCTGAGATCACCATAGTGTCTGCAGAGATAAAGAAAAAGGGAAGAGGAGAGGGAGAAAAAAAGGGGTGCTCTCTGCTGGGTTTGACTTGGCCGGTTTGTTCTGTCATGGTCATGGGAAATTAACCCTGTTGCAGACAGCGTTTAAACAGAAAAAAGTCTTTATTTATAAATAAACAAAACAACAACCCATGAGGGGGCAAAAACAGACAACAAAACAGGCTTCCAAACTGAACTCAAACTCTCCAAAAGACCGGAGCCAAAACTAAAACTGGGAAAAAACCCGAAGAAGAACACTGAATGAAAAACATGACAGGACAGAGACCCTCTGTCTGGAGCTTGACAGGACTAGAAACAAGACACGACTCACAGTGCAGAAAAAAGCCACATCGGAAAAAGGACAAACCAGCACAAGACAGAAAACACAGGGGTATTAAATAGGACAAAGAGAACGATGAACAGGTGTGCGAAATGAGCGCTGACTACAAAGGACCTGCATCAGGACCTGCATCATCCCTCAAGCGCACATAGACTTGTGTCAGCACATCTGAGCTCAATGCAAGTATCCAATCTGTTGTCTAATAGCTGTTAAAGTGTTGCCCCTTTTTAAAGTGATTTAACAGCTGTTATATAGGTTCATACAAAAGTGATTAGCTGATATAATTCTGCTATTCCTTACTCTTCTTGTCTTCTCTCCTCTCTCACTGTTTATGTTTATTAATGTGTTTTTATCTGATTAATTATTGTATATATTCCCCATAGTTTAGTCCAATAAACCAGCATATGTGTTCCTTGGAATTGTTTCAGTGTTTATTGCTTACATCCTAATGACAATTAAACTGCCTTGATTTCGTTACCTGCTCTGAAGTAGTAATGTTTTATAGTAAGAGTGTTTTCAGGGCCAGAAAAGTAACATTTCTTAGTATTGATAAGCGATCCGCTGAATGCTCAGTGGACGAGTACCTTAGTCTATCGCTAGTATAAATTCTGCTGCATCAGGTAAAATATCTAGGGTTAATCACATTTAATATAATTGCATATTTTCCTTTGTGGGCTAAACGCATAGTTTCCCCGAAAAACACTACAACCTAAACCCCTAACCCCTAACTTATTCCTAAAGTTGGATTGAAATTCAATTAAATTATATTTATATGCATTTTTTCAATGTTGCATTGTTTTAAAGCAGCTTTACCTATAATGAAAATAAAAACAGAACAATTATGAAACGTACAACACAGAATAAATGGTATTATTCACATTTTTATTGTTCATTATAAGATGTATATTTGTAAAATTAATTAGGGATACTAAGATTGTAAATGGTTTATGAATATAGAGTTGACTGAAACTGATGATAACTAGAACACATTTGGACCTGCGATAGAAATACCTGTCATTGCATGCAAAGGCTCATACCTATGTCAGTGCTTTATGAGAAGGTAATACAGACTAAAACAGGAATGATAGATGAATAACAAAGTGAAGTACTTAACCCTGGGACCTATACTTCATAGTAAACATATCCTTCAAATCTGATTGATTGATTAGAATGTTGACCCAGGAACATCTCTCACTTGGCAAAATCAGGAAGGCCTGAAGTTGATGGACAGATTTCTTAAAATGTTCTGTTGTATCGTCACATTCTAATTAAGACTTAAACACAGGCTTATGCTGTGCTACATTACAAAGGCTGCCGTGCTGACAGGTGATTTCTTATTCAAATTCTTATGATTTGCATTTTTTATGCAGTGTGTTATGTGTTATTATTTTAGACATCAGAAATGTGTTATATGCTTGTATTATATGTATTAAATGCTTTACACACATTTAAAAAATGTTTAAAGGTTTTTATTTTACATGGAACCCCAGATTGGGAAACAGCTGTAGGTTGGGTGTTTATGGGATAACGTTCCAATAAGCCGATAAGACAAATGTCTTATGTCCTAAGATAAAAGTGATGCAATTATTACATTGGCTGGCTATGAAAACCTCGGACTAAACTACAGACTATAAAATTTAGTTGTCTTACGAAGCTCTAAATGGCAAACCATACCTGAAAGAGTTTCAAAGGTCCTGTTGTTCCTTGTGTGCTTTTTATCAGATCTAAGAAGTTTAGGAGTTTTAGCATTTTTCTAAGTGCCACAAATGTGTGAAATTTCAACCCTGCAGAAACACTACATCATTAAACACTAAGTTGTAAATAAAAACACTGGCCTGGTTGGCGGTTTTGATAGTTCTTTATTTCCCTTTCAAGCTCATGGATACCTATACATACACATATATGTGTGTGTGTGTGTTTATATATATATATATATATATATATATATATATTAACCACACATAACTTGCTATATTGGAGAGCTACACCAAGAAGGGGAAAGGGTAACATCATAACATCCAACAAAGAGGAGAAACAAGAAGGTGGGTAACAGCACAACTGGGTGACACTGAATATGGACGGAAGAGTGTTGAGAACCTCACTTTTGCTTGTTAACTTAAATACAGATTTCACGCACAGTGTATTTTAAATAGGTTAGGGGGAGAACCATTTACCATAAATATTTATAAGTAGCCAAGATATATAAAAAGTGATTTATCAACAACAAAACATTGTTAGTCTCTTTATTTGTTTTTTGTCTTTTCATTCTCTGCTTCTGTTTCTTTTCACTTTTCCTTCTAGGCTGACACCTCCATGTGTCTTGTTTCAAAAAGGAAAAAATGAAAAAACCCAAAGATCCAAGTTAGTAATAAAACTAACAAATGGTTGAAATAGCACAATCAATGCATCACAAAACAAACCCACAGACACACAACAGCAAAAACACTATCATCATTATCTTCCTTGTAGAAATAGCTTCAGTATAAGTCTTCTATTGTCCTTTGATCAACATAACCATTAGATTAACTTCACAGTGTGGTAGAGAGTGAGGTGAATTCAGGAAATTAGGTGAATTCTCTTTCACATTAAGAGAATAATAATAATAATAATAATAATAATAATAATACAGTAGTTCATTGAGAGGATATAAAAATTTCCATGTTTAGGTGCTTTTTTCCATCACACTGCTCTGGAAAGGCATTGATTGGCTGAAAATGGGATGAAATGGTCCACGTACAGTTCAGATGGGAATGAATGGCTGTGTGTTGATGTTTGGACATCTGACATGGTGTTTTCTCAATAGGGACAGTATTGTAGCCAACAGAATAGTGTGTTTGCCTGGTTGTTTAGCTTCACTGTCGCAGTGCCCTCCTCTTCCTGCTGAAGTAGTGCTGTAGAGCCGTCTGTCTCGGGTAGTTAATCATGTAGTTTTGTTTGCGGGTGCTGTGAGGAGGAAGGCAGAAAAGATGGGGGAAGGATGGGTTGTGTTAGCAGTACATACTGTTACAAACATCTCAATCAATCTTGCCTTTTCAGTGTAGATTTTTAACATTATATAAGCAAATCCCTAATTCACTCATAACCTCAAACACTATCAACATAATATTTCAAGACCTCCTGGATCAACTACATATGTTATGGATGCACAGATACAGAGTTTTGCTCAGCGTGAGGCTTAAGCTGTATACAAGCTATTGTTATAGAGTTTTCTCAGTATTGCTGTGTTTGTGGTGACATACTGGATGGACTATTCTAGCACAGTGGTTTTCAAACTTTCAACTTTAATGAAATTATACATTTCAAGTACCACCTTTTCACTGGCATAGAAAATCACATTTACATTTGGCCAATGCTTTCATCCAAGACCTCTTCTAGCATATTCAATGTAGTCACCCTTTGTCTAGATTTTTTTTAATGTTTTCTTGATATTTTATCATGCAGTTTCTTGAGGAATCATCCTGAGAAGCTTTTTAAAGAGTTTGGAAGAGGTTGCCCTCTATCCTATACTCTTATTACCGGCTTTATCTTTATCATTTTGTCCAAATCATTTTCATTCAAAAAACATTTTTTAAATAAAATTGTAATTTCCTAATAACATAAATTAATATGCTAATATTATTTGTATTATAGTACAAATAATAATTTATAATATTAATATGTAGTATATTTTTATCTACAATAATAATTTAAAACATCTGAGCCAATAGCTTCAGGTATTTTGTTTTTTAATGATAAGAAACATTTCAGTCAATGTTTTCAAACTTCAAAATGGTAGCATACATATAGTGTTTTCAATAACTTTTCATGTCCTATACCACCAGGGGGAACTTCATGTACCACAGTTTGAGAACCACTGTACTAATAGAAGATTATATTTAATGCAATGTGACATCATCGGAATGCATGTTTATGCTATAAACTGCTGTGCTATAAACTGCCATGAAACAAACATGTCTTTAGGTGTGGCAATAAGGTGCAGCATCTGCCCTTGCAAGAGGTGCAGCAGGCTGGTCCAGACACCAGTGGGGTGGCGCTTTTATTTTAATTTCTTTTAGCATGGTAAAACATAGCATAGAGTGTAGCTTTAGATAGGGAATGTATTGGGTTACTTGACTGTAACCTTATTCCCTGAAAAAGCTACACTTGATGCTACACTTGATGCGTTTTATAAGCTGACGTTTTATAAGGGGCGTTTTATAAGCTGGTCCTCAACGCTCACGTTTATCAAGTTTTACACTTTGGATGTCCAAGCTACCACGGACTCGCATATCATTGAGTCAACATCCCAAAACTATGTCAAGTGTAGCTTTTGATAGAGAACATCTCAGATTACCTGACTGTTCCCTGTTCCCTGATAAATCTACACTCAATGTCCTACAGGTACTCAAAGGACTAAAACAATCAGGCAGTGAACTGGGTCCACACTGGGTCTGCACTGGTTGGGTTGGGGGGAGGGGTGGTGGACGGGGCGGCACACCCCCATGGTCCTGGACTCCCCACTCTCTACGAGTTGGTCACGACTCACCACACTCCCTCCAGAAAGGCACGGGACCTGGCTGGGGCTGGGTGACCGACAGCCCCGACCCTTATACACGGTGAGGAAGAAACATGTCAAAGGCCTCAGCATGTCTTTTGGTCTTCTAGAACCTACTGACGACTGTGTTAATGAAAGGGAACCGCTACCTGGGGGAGATAACCTGTGAGCGTCTCTTCCACCCGGGGCATCATCATGTATCCCTGTGCCCAAGATAGTAGAATAAATTGACGTTGAGGGCACAAAGACACATTAGGTGTACGGCTCACTCATCATGGAGATCCTGAAAAATAGGGAGAGCTGTTGAGACTGCTTTTTGTGGCCACCCAACAGAAATTTGTCATCTAGCTTGGAGCACTTGGAGGCCTCCTGCTCTTGTGGCCAGTCTAACTGACGTCTGGCCACAGCATGAGTCACTACCTCGAGCAGCTCTCCATATGCTTTGTGGTCGCGTGAGGAGCACTTTGAAGCAGTGCTCTTGATCTCCATAACAGTAGAGGCAACATCCTCTGTCTGGTCTGAAGAAGTACCAGAGCACGCTCGAGATGCAGACTCGAGCAGACTCAGTTATCTGGCGAAATGGCAAGGGAGAGAGAGATGACCCCGCATCACCCCTTTCTGCCAGATCAACACATGAGCCCTTAGGGAGAGCACAAGGACTAGCTCCTGTCTAAAGAAAATGAATCTAGAGTGGAGTACTTTGACAGGAAAC
Organism: Chromobotia macracanthus; assembly: GCA_036877525.1. Taxonomy (NCBI): domain Eukaryota; kingdom Metazoa; phylum Chordata; class Actinopteri; order Cypriniformes; family Botiidae; genus Chromobotia; species Chromobotia macracanthus. Next base: position 823,336 of record JAZGTH010000050.1, read on the forward strand.
ATCTCAAAGTGCTCACACTCAGTGCCCTCAAGGGCTAGAACAGTGTGTTCCTTCCCCAAGCCCTTCAAACAAAACTCATAAGAATCATCCTCAGATATGAGCCTTAAACACGGCAGCACACATCTCTTAGAAAAATGCCTCAAAGATGATTTATCTCAAGATTTCTCTCTTTTTTAATCTCTCTTTTTTCTTTCTGTACTTTGATGAACTAGCTATCGCTAAGACACACACACAACAAAATTGTCTCTGATGACAAAGAAACGTAAAGACGCATTTGTTTCAAGTCAATTTATAGCCTCAATGGATGCATTCCAATGAAGGCACCGCTGGAGGTTATTTAAACCAAATTCTCTGTGTATTTGACACACATGCTTCACAACAAGTTGATCAAAGAATGTTGTCATTATCCAAAAATTAAATTTTCATCCTTTACTCACCCTTGTGCCTTCCTGTATGTATCTGACTGCCTTTCTTTGAGTGAAAACAAATGGAAGCTTAAAAAAAATATAAATATTCCACCACTTTAGGTCCATACAAAATGCAAAACATTTCAGTTATGACAGTAATCCTTTTTTCCTGATGGAGGAAATGAGATTGTCACAACATCTCAACATCTCACCATTTAAAGCCCAATTACCTCTGATCTTTTTAGAAAAAGGTCAATGAGAATTGGCGAATTAAATTTGCATGCCAGTCACCACCCCAGGCATCTGGGAGTGATATAAGAGAAGCCTTATACCTTGCAGTGAGCTGGAGTGTGCTCGGACTCTGAGGGGGCAAGAAATATCCTGGAGCTGGTAGGCAAGGCTTCCACTATCTAGGGTGCCAACCTGTGTTTGGGGACAGCCTTCCCTGTGCAATAAGGCTGACTGGAGGGATACTTGCGTAGTCCTTGCAGCCAGCTGTGTGCCAGGGCACAGCTGGATGCGAGGGGCAAGTTGTGACATGCACACACCACCCTGCCGATTGATGTACAACACAGTTTCTGTGTCAACACAACAACACATGCTTGCCCTTAATCAACCACTGCAGCCTCCTCAGGGCAAGAAAAACAATCAGCAACTCTAGGCAGTTGATGTACCAGCACAGATGTGGCCCTGTCCAAAGCCACTACACTGCTTGCCCATTGCACATGGCACCCCAGCCAATATTGGACACATCCGTTGTGATGACAACACATATCTCGAGACATGCTTTAAAGGCACCCCTGCCCATAGAAATGCCAAGTCCGCTGACTAACTAAACGTACAATGGCACTCTCATGTAACAAGCTGTGGCGCCAAGCCCTCCATGGGACTCTTGCATGAGTCTTGCAGCCAGTGTTGGAGTGGCCTCATATGCATCAACCCAAGTGGAACTGCCACTGCCAAAGATGCTATATGTCTTAGGAACCTCTGGAAGTCCTTCAGTGGAACCAATGACTTCTGTCTGAAGCACTTTAGGCAGGACAGCACTGGCTGAGCTCAATCATTGGAAAGCTGAGCTATCATGGAGACCAAGTCCAACTCTAGACCAAGAAAAGAAATGCTCTGCACTGGGGAGAGCTTGCTCATTTCCCAGTTGACCCAAAGCCCCAGTTGGTCAAAGTACCAGAGCACTAGCTCCCTTTGTTTGCACAAAACTTTGGGCAAGTGAGCTTGGATTAGCCAGTTGTCAAGATACGCATTTTGAACTATGTCCTGTTCTCTCAAGGAAGACAGGGCAGCCTCTGCGACTTTTGTAAAGTTGCAAGGTGACAGGACCAGACCAAAGGGGAGGACCTTATGCTGATATGCTCATCCCTCGAAAGCAAACTACAGGAATGGTCTGTGTCGAAGGAGGATCGACACATGGAAGTACACATCCTTCAGGTCTAGCCAGAAACCAATCCTGGTGGCACACTGATGCTAGAATGTGCCTCTGTCAACATCTTGAACAGTAGCTGGGGGAATGATGAATCCCTAGAGGGTTCTTAGTATAACTCTGATGGCTGGCCTGTGTTGCCTTCCTGGGTTGGGGAGTGGCTTAGTGTCACAGCCCAAGCCCAGAAACCACAGAACCTCAACAATGGAGTTGCGCCTCTGCCCACTGAAATTCCGCCACAGAGGGACCCGGATGGGAAACAAAGCGGTTCTCTGCTTTGGGAAAAAACATGGACCACGACATTTGCAAGTGCATGCTTTTGCAATGAGGACATGACCCAGCCACCGTTCACTTCAATGTGTTAGTGACCCAGACACCGAAGATAATGATCATGGCTGTCAGATGGGCTGATGAACCTGCCACATCCAGAACTGCATTGATGGAAGGACATCTTTAAAAGACGTCGGTCAAATGCGTTGAGCTCTTTATAATGAAAATATATTCTCTTAGCACTTAAGCACTGACAGCTGCTGCAGCACCCGACGGATTCTCAACATGAAACGATGCAAGCGGATCCACTAAATAGCTGTCACACTAGCAACTGAAGAGGAAATTGTGATATATATATATTTATAATGTAAGATAAATATATCTGTGGCCTCTGAAGAACAAGTCTAAATGAATGAATGAATGCAATCCAGCTTCTTTAATACTCGGATGCCCTAGTATAAAAGTTAATGCACTCCCAAAGGCAGACCCCTATTGTTGTCATCGACACAATGTCAGGTGACTAACAGAAACCAAAATGTCATTGTATCATTGTATACTAAATAAACATTATGACAACATGTGTCAAGCTCATTACACTGCTTATAATAAACTCTGGCTTGTAATAAATGAAGACAGTTTTTAATCCTCCTCTGGTGAGATCTTAAGAGGTTTAATGTTTCTTATTTGCAGATGTTATGTTAATCTAAGTCTGTGTGGCTTAGTCCTTCTGTTTTTTTTCTGTTCTTGTTCATTTCTTCTTCAGTGATTCTGCTTGTCAACAGCAGGTATCATCACTAATTGGTGATGGTGACGAGTCTGCTTACAGACTGGAGGTTGAACAGCTGGCTGTCTGGTGCAGTCACAACAACCTGGAGCTTAACACGCTCTAAACAGTGGAGATGATTGTGAACTTCAGAAGAGAGCCACACCCCGCACTAACCATCATGGACAGCACTGTAGCGGCAGTAGAGTCATTTAGGTTCCTGGGCAACACCATCTCTCAGGAGTTGAAGTGGGACAATCACATTGACTCCATTGTGAAAAAGGCCCAGCAGAGGATGTCTTTCCATCGTCAACAAAAGAAGTTCAACTTGCCCCAGGAGCAGCTCAAACAGTTCTACTCAGCCATCATCGAGTCTGTCCTGTGCTCATCCATAACTGTCTGGTATGGTTCAGCTGCCAAATCAGACATCAGGAGACTACAACGGATAGTCAGGATGGCCAAACCTGCATGACCTCTATACCTCCAGAGTGAGAAAAAGGGCTAAAAAATCACTTTGGACCCCACACATCCAGCGCACTCCCTCTTTGAATTGCTACCCTCTGGCCGGCACTACAGAGTACCAAGCACCAGAACTGCCAGACATAATAACAGCTTTTCCCTCAGGCTGTATTAAATCTGTTTACCTGTATTAAATCTGTTAGGCTGTTTACCTCCATACTGCCCAACACAACTGTATACTACTACATAACATCCCGAATTGTACATCTGTAAATAACAATCATAATCTGTACACCTGTAAATAATATTGTAAATAACATATGTGACATCTCTGTACATTCACAAAACTACTTATATTGCTGCACTTTACTGTATTATATAACTGTTTTTTTTTATTCTGCACTGGAAGTTCCTGTCACCAAGACAAATCCCCTGTGTGTGTAAACATACTTGGCAATAAAGCTCTTTCTATTCTATTCTATTCTATTCTCAGCTATCACTTAATCACTTTTGTTATCTCACTAACTTCAACACTGTTTCAGTGTTACTTTATATAGTACAATTGACTTACATTGACTCATAGACACAGAGAAGTGTAATAAACTTGACACTTTTTGTTGACATAAAGCAAGATAAATGGCTTAACTGGTCAAGCTTGTGGAGTTTAAACATTTTGGGTTATTGTCCCTTTTGTGTTCCCATTTCTGGGATGGCACGAGTAACTAAATATTGATCTGTTAGATTTTGTACTCTGTTTATGCATCTCAATGGAGATGGTTACAGTTGGTTATAATGTGCAGCATTGCACAAACATTGCAAATCTTATACACATTGTCAAAAAATGCCAAACTGAAAAAGATTATCAGAGTTGCTATATCTTAGCTTGTCATTGCCTCTTCTGTCCTCCGTGTTGGGATCAGCCAGGAATACAGCCAGGACAGGAGGGGGCGTCTGCAAAGCATGAAGGGACAGGAGGGTGGAAGTGATATGGCTGTGATGAGGGTGAAGGACTGGTGACGGGGATCTGTTGTGCTTATCTGTGAGTCTTTGGACTTACAGGAGATCAAGCTATGACACACACAGTGATTGTGTATGGAAAAAAAATATCAAAATGTCGGGATTGTGGGCAGGTGAACTGAACAGTAAGCATGCACATACTTTTAATGTTTTACTTGTTTTGAACTTTCAGGTAGGGCTGGGCAGTTTACCAAAAAAATAAAATCTCAATTTCAATGCTTGACCGATTCACGATTTCAATTTTTTAAAAATGTTTTACCAACCAAATTAAAACATAACTACACGATTGAAATAACATTCTCTTTATTAGTAACTTTGAAAAACCATCTGGTTAAGAAAAGTTGTATTTTTCTATTGCAAAGTTATGAATGAAAAGGTATGAGTGAAATACCAAAGCACACATATAGAAAATACCACATCATAACCAATATAAACATTCTGTTATCTCAGTCAACATGTCAAGCAAATTCTAAACTTCTGAAAGTAACAGCAGTAGTGTTATTAGCTGCAAATGCTTGTAAAACATAAAATAACAATAGCATTTTGCAGACCATTGTGGAAACATGATAAACGTAGTAGTTTTTCCTTACAAATTTCTTGAAAGGAAGAGCAGTCAGTCTACTGTTTCAGGCTTAAGATGTGCTCTGTGACAGGTCAAAATATTCCCACAGGTACTAAACACACGCTCAGAAGAGCCATCCATCTCCATGATGCTAGACGCTACGTTCTACATTTGTGACGCTATGTTCTACATACGTGCCAACACGTGCGCGGTTAATCAGGTTCGCCATCTTGTGGTCGGGAAATATTGACTATTAAATATTGACAATGTATCTAACTGGATGCGTCAGCTAATAGTTTTATTAAAAATAGCAACACCTCAATTAAAACAAAAAAAGTGTTAAAATGTAAATTCGAATTAATTGAAAAAATATGAAAAATCGCCCAGCCCTACTTTCATAGCAAATCTGGTGCTTGGAAATTACATTATTGAAGTACTGCATATTCATCTGTAAAATATGATATTGCAGATAATATTCTGATTGTTGTTTATTCGTTTCAGGATTTTTTTGCCTATTTTTTCTGGTCTGTTCATCTGCAATAGAATATAGATCCCCTGACCTTTAACAGTGTAACAGGACTAGAGTTATAGGAATGACCTCACTGTGAATGCTAGTCTCTGCTCTTTTTAGTAGTGCTTTTGGTCCTTTAGATGCAATTGGATTACATTTCTAACTGGATTACATTTCTATACTCAGTGGCCATATTTTAGGTACACCTGTCCAGAGCTCTATAAAGTGTGTATTGATCACTGCTCTCTATAACTGTAGCTCAGGATATCTGGTGATGTTCAGTTTTCAGTTTTCCTTCTGTGAGAGGAGACAATGCAGAGACCACAACCTACCTAAGGGTAAGTTACATGTGTAAATCACGTGTACTTCAGGGGAAATACCACATCAAATTATGCTTATAAGCGGGGGACTACCGGGGGAGAACCATCCCAGTGCAAGGCCATGACTGAGATGGTTCTATCTAGGAAAAGACACAGGTTTACAAATAGGGAAACTGAATCATGGAGAGACAGTCATATAGGATTACTATGATATGATTTGAAATATGAAATGAATCACTTGATATGATTTATAATGATCTAGAATACAGCTAACCAAGTGGTTAGCCACGACTGACAGATCCAGATACCGAGCCCCTCCACAAGGCTCTAGTCCAAAGAACAAACCGATATCCAGAATTCACCATAGGGGAACTCTGATTTAAAAGCACTCATTATCCCCACTGAAAGAAAGGTGCTGTAGTAGGCAAGACACCCTATTGGTTCCTCAAGGTGCTTGTCAAGTAGACAGCACAGTGGAAAAGATCAACTCAACTCGAGGCTATTAAACCTTGCAAAAAGTGTTGGGTGTGGCCCGGCCCTCAGCTCTACAAATGTCTGCCAGAAAGGCAACTTTTGCTAGCGCAAAACTATTAGGGAGTTTTAGGAGACTATTATTTTAGTTAAGTGAGCATGGACCTCTAAAGAGGCATGGCACACCCTGTGACCGGTACGCCTAAAGAAAGGCATTAACGATCCAATGAGATGAGCCTCTGTTTGGGACAGTCTTCCCCTTCTGCTGACCTCCAAAGCAGACAAAGAGCTGCTGAGATTTTTTGAATTTCTCAGTGTGATCCAGGTAAATGCAAGGCATATTGGAAACAGCAGGAAGAGGGCTGGGTCCTCATCTGGTTATGGGAGGGCTTGCAGGTTCACCACCTGGTCCCTCATAGGAGTTGTGGAAAACTTGGGCACGTAGGGCTCAACTCGAGGACTCAGTCATCTGAACATGAGGTACTTATTGGACACAGAAAATCCCGTACCCTCCTGAAAGAAATGAGTATAGTCAGGATTGCCAGGATTCAACCTCCTAGCAACTCCTAGCATCTTATGCTTGCTTAAGGATTTTCCATCCAGTGTAACATAATTTGCCAGGCAGATACGCCTTTTGGGTGGAGGGAGGCAATTGTCTCTCCAGCCTCTCCTGTAGAAATGTAAACACAGACCCAATTGGGTATGTTTGTGGACCTTCCCCAAGGGAAGAACACCAACCCATAAAGAGTATCTAGATACTTCACACATGGTGTAATAAAAACAGTATAGTGTTCCTGTAGCTCAGTTGATAGAGCACCATATTAGCAGTGCGAAAGGTTGTGGGTTAGATTCCTGGGGAGCAGATGTAGTGCCAATGAAATACACCATAAAATTCAGCAACTTGTAAGTGAAGAGAAGTAATAATCAAAGTAGATGAAGATGCTGATGGATTGCCTCCAAGGAACAAATCTGCAAGAGTGGTGTACCCCATCTTCCTTTTATACCTGGATGACCATGGCAGGGACTGGCATGCAAATCCCACTCACCAATTCCTTTTGGTGTTTTTTTTTTACAGCAAATTTATTTGACATTTTCTTACAAGAAGCACAGTGCTTGGACTCCCAAGGTCAAACTCCTAGTGTCACTACATCGACACAACTTCAAGTGAGTGACAGAAAAGGAATCATAATCATGTCTTAAGTGAAAGTCTGATATTAATGTTACATTAATGTTATGCTACTTTAATGTTATGTAGTGACATTGAGTACTTGCTCAATAACTGATTTTCATTTATTTTTAACCAATCAAATTTTAAAAGTCACAGATTACACGTTAAAGCCAGATCCCTTTTAGAGATGCACATTATAAACAGATTATAAACTAGATGTGTTGTTTGAAATAAACTGGCTTAAACTGGATGATGAAATTAGTTTCAGCATTATTTGTCATAAACACAAGCCTCATCTAATGGGAAGAATTGGAGAAGTTGATATAATTTATGGGTTGACGATGGCAGCGCAGTGTTTGACAGCCTCAGTAGCAGACATAGTAGAAACCACTATGTTCAGTGAAGGGGCGTGGTCTCAGCTCAGCAATAACAATGGTTTAAGTGGTACATTAGGCTACCATATTACTATATAAAAAGAAGCAGTGAGCCTCTGGTTCCTCAAACATAACATATGGTTAACATAAGCATATGGTTATGATTGGGTAATTGTGTGATTTTGTTATGAAACAAACAGCGGGACCAGCTGGAACACTAGGCTCTAGAGTGGAGAGGGCAGTACTTAGCCAGCTGATGTATGTGCCCTGTTAAGACATGAGGATGCTTGATGTTAGCAAAGTAACATCTAGGTTGTAAAATCTTAAAAAAGTGCTCAGGGAGGCCCATCCTGCAAATTACCTCAATATACATCCCATTCACCCATGCCCATGCATAAGCCAGACCTCTAGTAGAGTGGGCATGAATGCTAATAGGGCATGACACGTTTTGTGAATTGTAAGCCATAGTTATAGCATCTGCAATCCAATTGGAAAGCCTTTGGGTTGATACTGGAAGACCCCTGCGGGGACATAAATGTACAGAATGTGGACAGCCAAGCGGCTATGAAGCATTTTTAGCAGTTCATTCGAAGCAAAAGTTGTGAGCATTTTGGGAACTGATTTGCAAAAATTTGGGGAACCTTGTTTAAGAATAACTCTGCAGTTGCCCGGCCCAAAAGCCATGCACGATTCATTAACTGATAAAGCGTGAATATCTCCTACTCGTTTTACAGACATAAGTGCTAGCAGCAGTGCTGTTTTAAATGAGAGCACGTTTAAGGAAATGACTGGAGCAGTTCAAATAATGGGCATGCCATTACTTTCAGCACGAAGGCCAGGTATGCTCCCACCTAGGGATAGTAGAGGGGCGGGTAGGGTTCAGCCGTCTAGTGCCATATAAATTGAACCTCTGGAATGTTTTTGCCCACTGACAGACCATTAACATCCTTGTAAAATGCTGATATAACTGCCATGTATACTTGTGTGGAAGGAGCTTTGTCATCATCAAATTGCCCTTGTAAAAGGATAGAATAGCCAGAATTGAACAGGTTACAGGGTTTTTGTTTTCCATATTACACCAGTTCTCAAACTTGTCACTTATGAGTATACAGACACCTGGTGCTGTGATTCAGCTATGACATTTAACACTTTCTGGGGCAGGAAGGTTGACTCTAGTGAGCTCCACTGAGTGGCCAAACATGTAGACTTCATAATTCTAGTTTGGGATTCCAGATTCAAAAATCAGAGTCAACAGTGAATGTAATATTGAGTTCTGAGTAAAGGAGAAAGAATATGAGGAAATGGTGCCAAGCTCTGCCTTAAACACTGCAAATTTCCACCTTCAATTTGTGCACTTTAATGCCATTATACATTGCAATGTATCGTCCTTATGCCAATCAGACTTCAGTATTCAAGGAAAAAGGTGTTTCCCTGTAGTGTCATCATGACACAATGTCGAGAGACAGATATTGAAAGGGAATACAAATCTTTTTTGCTCTCACTACTATTTACAGACCACCAGGCCCTCACACAGGCTTCCTGAACAAGACTTATCTAAATTAGCAGTTATGGTAGATAGAGCCTTAAATGTTGGTGACTTAAACATTCACATTAATAATGAAAAAGATGCTTTGAGGTTAGTCAGAATATGACAGGACCCACTCATAACCATAATCATACATTAGATTAAATACGGTCATATGAAAATACTAGGATGAATCGTGATTGTGCTGCAGGTGTATCTAATCAAGAGTCTACTGAGCCAGTCTATCCTTCGGCTATACAGCTGATTAATTATTGTTTAAATCCTATTTAAATCGTTATTAAAATTGAGCAGATTTGTTACTGATAACAGTAACATACAACTGTCATGGGTAAACAGGTTTTACATTAGATGGGTAGAAACAGATACAAAATAATAGAAAACTTTTTACATTTATCAACAAACCTATTATTTAGAATATACAATATAGACACTTGGAAGCTTTAATATGGTGTTTCTTATTTTGTCCTTCTGTGTGGGCTGATGAACTCTATAATGATGTAAAAAAAAGATCCGATGAGGGAGACAGCAATGCATTCTGGGAAGAGCAAAGCACTTACCTGACACTACAGCCATGCCATAGAGAGCAGAAGACAGAAGAAAGGGAAGGTTATAAAATACAAGGGGGTGCTGCTGGCTTTCTGGGGGTGGGAGAACCCTGACCTGCACTAGCAGGACCAGAGTCAGCGGGGTGAGGGGGTTGTTTGTAAAAAGATGGAGACCAACAAATGTTATGGTATGCAGAAGGGTAATATTTATATAAGGATAAAATAATAAAATAATAAAAATAATAAAAAGAAACAGATTGTGAAGACAAGAAAGTAAAGGGGCGGGAACGAGTTAGGTGTATGCATATGATGAGTACAGGAAGTGTGTTTGTAATGTGATCTGGTAAATTACTTTATAATCCACACAATTCTTTCACAGATTTCTGCTTCCTTCATTTAATTATTTAATAATACATTCCGCATTGTGTTAAGTAGTGATGGGATTTGAAGACTAGGGTCTGAGGAAGGAACCAATGTTTATTGGTACTCACAGAATGACCTCCACATGGTCCAGCGCCCACTGATCATGACCTGAACCTTCATGACGTGGCTGCCACCATCGTAACTGCACCCCCCTCACACGAGCCTCACTGCAGCAACACAAACACATGCCAAAACATGCGCTGATCAACTAATGCAGCCTGTAACATCATTAATACCTTCATTCACATGACACATCTGTGGTAATATGTTAAATACAAATAAAAGTTCCTAACATGTATGCACATAAGTAAAAATACAAAATGGTAACAAATAGTAGAAATGATGCAATATTTACGTATCCAATATATACACAGATACATACAGCAATATACTGTACATTTAAAAAGTATTCAGACCCCTTTCATTTTTTACAGTTTTGTTATGTTGCAGCCTGATACTGCAATCGTTTAAATTCATTTTATTCTCAATAATCTACGCTTAGTACTCGATAATGAAAAAATGAAAGCAGAATTTTAGAAATGTCTGTAAATTTATTACAAAGAAAAAACTGAAATATCACATTTACAAAGTATTCAGACCCTTTACTCAGTGCTTAGTTGAAGTACCTTTGTAAGAAGTTACAGCCTTTTGGGTATGACGCAACAAGCTTTGCACACCTGAATTGGGGGATTTTTTTGCAATTCTTCTTTGCAAATTCTCTCAAGCTCAGTCAGGCTGGATGGGGACCACCAACAGACAGCCATTTTCAGATCGCTCTAGAGGTTTTGAATAGGGAAGCCTGGGTCTCTGGCTGGGCTACTCTAGGACATTCACAGAATTGTCCCTAAGCCACTCCCCTGTGCTGTCTTGGCTGTGTGCTTAGGGTCATTGTCATGTTGGAAGGTCTTTCACTTCAGATCTTTTCAACCTTTGGCCCACTCTGAGGGCCTGAGCACTGTGGAACCGGTTTTCATTGAGGATATCGCTGTACTTTACTCCATTACGCTTTCCCTCAACGCCAACCAGTCTATCAGTCCCTGCTGCTAAAAACACTTGCACAGCATGATGCTGTCAACACCATGTCTTACTTCTGGGATGGTATTGAGCATGTGATGAGCAGTGCCTGTTTTCCTCCAGACATAACAGTTAGAATTGAGGTTACACAGTTCAGCCTTGGTTCTTCATTCCCAAATGCTCAGTTTGTGCCAAGCTTCTTGCATTTGAGAATTATGGAGGCCACTATGCTCTTTATTGCAGCTGAGTTTTTTGTAGTTTCCCCAGATGTGTACCTTGCAACAACCATTTCTCTGAGCTCTGCAGGCAGTTCATTTCACCTCATGGCTTGGTTTTTGTTCTGATATGCATTGTCAGCTCTGAGGCCTTTTATAGAAAGGCATGTGCCTTTCTAAATCATGTCCAATCAATTTAATTTACCACAGGTGGATTCAAATCAAGGTATAGAAACATTTCAGCAATGATCAAGAGAAATGGAGGGCACCTGAGCTAAATGTCAAGTGTTGTTGCAAAGGGTCTGAATACTTATGCCAGTGTAATATTTTCATTTTTCTTTTTAATAAATTTACAGACATTTCTAAAATTCTGTTTTTAGTTTGTCATTATGGGGAGTATAGATTAATGAGAAAAAAAGTAAACAATTGTAGTATCCAGCTGCAGCATAACAAAACCCAAAAGAATTTAAGAGGGTTTGAATACTTTTTGAACACGCTGTATAAACACATACAATATATACACAGTACAAGTCCTGAAAAAAGTGTCATGATTTGTATGTATGTCAACAAATAATCAAATGTATTAAAACAGACAGTAACAATTATTTTTTAGAATAAAAAGGGTATTCATTGTACTCCTCACAAACACATGAAACAGTTTTAATTCTGGTATCATATGCAATACATTTATTGGTGACCCTATGTGCCAGTCATGGGAGACAGGGTACAATATATGATTAGTATATACTAATATATACTAATCATATATTAGTAATGATTGACTATACTACTTACTAGACTAATCGCATTAACTAATTTCCTACAGTTACTTGTGTATAACATTATTCTGTCATTGTAATTTTTTTTTAAAAAGCTACTTTTTCAAAGTCCTCCTTGGCTGTAGATCTGATCCACAGGTCATTTTGTCAGGCTCTGTCTTTAGGTGGTGCTGCAACTAATTAATTTAGTCCACATCCATTTGACTGAGAAAATTAAAACTTGACATGTATCTTCTTTGGGCAAGTATATACTTACAAATGAACGAACTAATAAACAAGTTGGAATAATAAACAATAAACAAATTGGAGCCCTTTGTTTCCAAGTGGGGGAGGGTGGAATGAAGAGCAGTGGAGAATAATGATGCTCTTTATTCAGCCCTCTCTCACTTGGAAACAAAGGATTCTTCATAGATTTCATAGATTTTCATAGATTGTAGCTCGGCATTTAACACCATTACACAGCAGTTAATATATAAACTAGACCGGCTCGGCCTAAACACCTCTATGTGCAAGTAGTTGCTGGATTTTCTCACTGAGAGACCACAGGCAGTTTGGGTTGAAAATAACACATCCAGCACCATCACAGTGAACACAGGGACACCCCAGGGATGCCTTTTCAGCCTCCAGCTTTTCACCCTGCTAACTCATGACTGCATAACAACATTCAGCAGCAATTGCTGGCCAGGTGGTGCAGTGACAACAGTCTCACAGAGGAGGGTGCTCTTCAGCACCCTCCTCTGACCATTAACAATGCTGATGTGAAGAGAGTAAGTAGCACCAAGTTTCTGGGTGTGCACATAACAGAGGACCACTCCTGGACCACCAACACTGCATCACTGACTAAGAAAGCCCAGCAGGATATCTATTTCCTCTGCAAACTGAGAAAATCCAGAGTCCTGACAGCCATCATCTGCACCATTAAAAGTATCCTGACCAGCTGCATCACTGTGTGGTTTGGTAACTACACCATGCAAAACCAGAAAGCTCTGCAGCGTATATTGAATACAGCAGGAAAAATCATTGATGCCACACTACCTTCCCTCAAGGATATCTACAATACCCAACTAACCCCTCACCCCCACACAGCTTCTTCAGTCTTCTGCCATCTGACAGGAGATTTCGGAGCCACCGGGCCTGAACAACTAGACTGAAGAACAGGTTCATTCATCAGGCTGTGAGGAACTTGAACTCTCTTCCCTCTCTGCCCTTTGCCCCCAGATGCACTGAAATGTAACACCTCACCCCTCCAACACACACAACACAATGCTCCAGCCACTTTTACTTTTTGTACAAATTTGTACTATTTGTACATTTGTACAATGTTAACAATGTTTCTTTATTTTTTGTTATTTATTATTTTTATCTATACTTATTTCTTTACTACTTTGTGTTATATTGGTGTTTTACACCATGGGTCTGAGGGAAATGGAATTTCAATCCACTGTATGTGCTGTAAGTTTTCTTAATCTTCTTCTTTTTATGTTTTTGGGGTGAACTACAGTAGATGTCCATGCATTATTTTTCATATATTGTGAAACCTCCCTTCTTATATTACTGGACCTCAGTGCAGCTTTTGATACCATAGATCATAAAATTCTTCTTGATAGACTGGAAAACTGTGTTGGCATTAGTGGTCAAGCAATAGCCTGGTATAAATCCTATGTAACAGACCGTTACCACTTTACCTATGTTAACGAGGAAAAGTCTTGTTACTCGCAGGTCAAATACGGCGTGCCACAGGGTTCAGTTCTTGGTCCTATTGTTTTCTCATTATATATGCTTCTGCTTGGAGATATTATTAAGAAATACGACATCAGTTTTCACTGCTACGCTGATGATACTCAGCTTTACATTTCCTCAGAACATGGCAAAACCCATCGTTTTTCTAAGCTAACAGACTGTATTAATGACATCAGAAAATGGATGGCTAACAACTTCCTCCTGCTTAAATAAGACAGAGGTCTTGATTATTGAACCCAATAGCTCTAAACTAGATATGACAGACTACAACATCCTTATTGAAGGCTGCACTATTGTACCAGCTTCTGCAGTTAAGAACCTCAGTGTGATGCTAGATAAGAACCTTTCTTTCGATAGTCGCATTTCCAATATGTGTCGTACCGCATGCCTGCACCTTAGAAACCAAGATGCGTCACATGCTGTCTGTCTCAGATTCTGAGAAGCTTATCCACTCATTTATGATCTCAAGAACTGACTATTGTAACTCATTACTGGGGGGGGGGTGTCACGCAAAACAAATAAATAAGATTCAGCTGGTCCAAAATGCAGCTGCAAGAATGATCAAAGAAATACGACCACATAAGCCCAATTCTAGCAACACTGCACTGGCTACCTGTAAAGTATTGCATTAATTTTAAAATACTATTAATTACTTAATTACCTAAAGCCCTACATGGTCTAGTGCCTTCATATATTCGTGAATAACTTTCAGAATACAATCCATTGCAGACACTGCACTCACAAAATAGTGGTCTGCTAATAATTCCAAGAATATCTAAAACGTCTAAAGGTGGCATATCTTTCTCCTACCTAGCACCAAAACTCTGGAACCGAGCACACTTTTTACCCACTTTACTACATGGCTTTCACATTCTGTGTGAATGGCCCCTACGCTAATATAAGCCTGTTTTGTTTCCCTCTCTCTCTCTTCATCTCTCTCTCCCTCTCCTCCAAGGGACTCGTGAGTGATACAGATTAGGTCCAGTTCCATGAGACAACGTTCACATCAGCCTGACTAAGGAGGGGGTGACCACCATGGAAACTGTGAAAAATCAACCGCCACCATCACCTATTACACTAATGCTACTGTTAATCTATACTCATATTTTTTAGTAAAATACGTAATTCTATCTATACCAGCAGTCTGATGTTATAGCTGCTCTCAGTCTTATTTTAACATCGGCATCCTTGCCTAAACATCCCTTATTGTATTGTCAGCCATTAGGCTAACATAAAATGAATCTAAAATCATCAGACCCAAATTAAAACTAGTCATTACTATAATACAATACTTAAATCATAACAGCACTGATTACGACGCTGCAAACCTATAAACCCTTACACCAAAGTACTGATTGCAGCTGTAACACGTCAGAGGAAAAATGACCCTCCCGGTGAGCCTGGGTTCTCCCAAGGTTTTTTCTCCACATTCATCATTGGAGTTTGGGTTCCTTGCCACTGTTGCCGTGTTGGAGTGCTCACTGGGAGATTGCGGATAATAGATATTTGATACTCCATAGTAAATATCTGACTTGATACTTAACTACTGATAATTGATTGATAATTGACATACCCTTGTTACTTTCATCATTGTATATATTTCCTTGTCTTTTCCTTTTTCCTCCCTGTACAGCGGCTTTGAGAAAATGCCACATTGTAAAAGCGCTATACAAATAAAGTTGAATTGAATTGAACTGAATTGAATATATTGTAACTTTATTTTACACCACTGTTTGCATTCTCATAAAAAACAAGCTGTGGAGTTCCAGGTTCTGCAAAGCCCCTCCCTCAGAATTATGCAATAGGCTCAGATTGGTTGTCCAGAAATGTCACAGAGTTTTGGGGTGGAGTTTATTTAAATTTTGGGAATCATGATATGGAATTTCACTCCACTGGCCTCTCTACATAATTTGAATATAATGCAATAACAGTCTCTTCCCCAGTAAAAATTCACCTTGTTGTCATATACTGCCCTCCAGGTCAACTTGGAAATTTCATTAACAAACGACATGATGCTATCATCTTTTCCAAAATATGGCACTCCAGTGGTAGTTCTTGGTGACTTTAACATACACCTAGGCAGACCTCAAGCAGTGGACCTCTTAGTTCTTCTGTCCTCATTTGACCTCCTACAAACTAACACTCCTCCCATCCACAAAGGAGAGAAAAAACTTGACCTGACTATCACTTGTAACTGCACCACATATAATGTCCTTGTTACACCTCTACGTGTGTCTGGCCTTTTCTGTATACAATTCACTGTTACCTCTCCTCCATGCTCACCACCCACCCCCACTCCTGTTTCTTTTCATCGTAACCTCCGCTCACTCTCACCCACATGCTTTTTATCAATGGTTTCAATTTCCCTCCCCCCAATAACCCAGTTCTCATGCACAACTTTAACATCTTGTCCTTACGATATCTGCCCTCTAACCTCCAGGCCAACACGAGCAACACCCTCCAGTCCCTTGCTCTCTGAGACCCTCCACAGCCACTGGACCAAGCTCAGGGCTATGGAGAGAAAATGGCAGAAGTCAAAAGACCCTGCCAACCTCAACAAGTATCAATCTCTCCTCTCTTCCTTTTCTGAAAGCATCTCCACTGCCAAAGCTACCTACTTTCAAAATAACATTAGCAACACCTCTAACAGCCGTCAACTATTCTCAGTTTTCTCTCCTCAGTCCCCCCACTACATCTCTGGCTGCCAATAACTTTGCCAACTTTTTCACAGATAAGGTGGCTACCATAAGAAACCAATTCTCTGCACTGCACACCCCAACCCCCCTTTACCTCCATGCCATCCAACACTCTCCTCTTCCTCTCCTCTCTCTGAGACAGACGTCTCCAAAATTATCCTCTCCAACCGTCCTACCACCTGCCCTCTTGACCCTATCCCTTCACATCTATTGCAAGCAATCTCTTCATCACTTCTGCCCGAACTCACACACATTCTAAACATGCTCATCTCTACAGGAAATGTTCCCTCCTTATTCAAGCAGGCTTGGGTATCCCCACTGCTCCGAAAACCTACACTCGACCCCCTCTGTGGTCCGGTTCAAACAACAGTCTGGTTTCAAAAAAGGACATTCAATGGAGACTGTTTTCCTGTCTGTGGTTGAAAGCGTACAGAAGGCAAGAGCAAACTCCATGTCATCTGTCCTAGGTCTACTTGACCTCTCTGCTGCTTTTGACACAGATCATGGAGAGGTGGGGAGTCAATGTCGTGTCAGCTGACCGCTGGGGTCCCACAGGGATCAGTTCTTACTCTTCTCCTCTTCTCAATATACACAGCTTCTCTGGGTGCAGTCATTAAACCACATGGCTTCTCATACCACTGCTATGCAGATGATACACAGCTTTACTCTTAACATTTCAGCTGAATGACTCCACTATTGCTGCCCAGATCTCCACTTACCTTTTAGATATCTCAGCCTGGATGAAGAAATAACACCTTCAGCTCAATCTCAGCAAGACAGAATTTCTCATAATCCTGGCCAATCCATTATTAGAATACAACTTTACATTTCAACTTGGATCATCCAGTCTTACACCTACTCTGTCCGTTAGAAACCTCAGGGTGTTGTTTGATGACCACATGAAATTCACTTCACATATCTCTTGGTCATGCAGGTATGTGCTCTACATCATCAGGAGAGCATGAAACGCAGCTCCTAGTTTAAGCACTTGTAATATCAAGTCTGGACTACTGCAGTTTCCTTCTGGCTGGACTTCCAGTCAATGCAACCAAACCCCTGCAAATGATCCAGAATGCTGCAGCACGTCTGGTCTTCAATCAACCAAAAACAGCCCACATCACACCCCTTCTGATCTTACTCCACTGGCTATATGTAGCCATCCACATCAAATTAAAATTTTTGTCCCTTGCCTTTAGGACAGCCACTGGAACCTCACCCTCCTACCTCACCTCACTCCTTCAGACATGTCGCCTCCTGCCAGCTACAGTCTGTTAATGAGCAACGTCTGATTGTTTCCCCACAACGAGGCACCAGATCACTTCTAAAACATTTACCTATTCTGTCTTTTCTCCTTTGTGGTGGAAAGAACTCCCAGCCTCCACCTGATCTGCTGAGACCATCACAACCTTCAAAAAAAACAACTCAAAGCACCTGACTAATCCCTAATGCTCTGATATTCTTTCCTACATAAAGTTCTGTTCATCTTGTCTCTAGCAGCAGAATACAATATCTACTTGTAAAAGTTGCTTTGTAGACTTGGCTAGTTGGTTCTTAAGACAAAATGTTTAATGCTCTCATCTTTTGTAAGTCACTTTGGATAAAAGAGTCTGCTAAATGATTAAATGTAAATTATATCAGAAACACGGGAAGAAAATATCCTGTAGCTCCTTCTAGTCATTTATTGCTGTCCTTAAAAAGCAATTTTGGTTAAAGAGAATATCTCCCTTTGCAGTGAACTTTAAGCATTGCAGATATTGTTAATGCTCAAACAGCAACATTACTGTAACGCCATGCCGGCAGAGGGAGCCCTTGCCTGAGTTCTGACTGTTTACCACTCCCTCTTGCTACCTCCACAGTCATTTCCTGTTTCCATAATGTACTGCCATGATTCTGATTCTTGCATCATGATTTAGACTGTTGAACTGTTCTTAATAAACCTATGCAAATGGATTCTAACACAACATCAGCCTCAACCTTACAATTGTGTAATTATAATTACACATCAACTGTAGTTGAAAATGTAAAAAGGCATAATAGGACCCTTTTAAACAGTTAATAATCTGAGTTCTGTCTCAGTGTCTTGACTCTTGACTTGATTTAAAAAGAAAAACACGAGATTCTTCAGAAACTATACTGCCTGCCTCAGACTCAAACAGAGATGTTGGACCCAGATCGAGGGCTGTGCCCTAACAAGGGGTATCTGATCATCTTCATTAGTCACAAAACATACCCCTGAACAAAACTATGTAAACAGCTGCAGCTACAAGATGGGATTAACAGCTACAGGAAATTTCTATTACTCATTAACTAGTCATTCTTTACCTGCTTACATATCATGTGCCTCTACAGTAAAATACATATTGAATTCTGTCACCTTCCTTAAAAAACTAAATGTTATTAGCTAAAGTTTTGTGTAGCTATATTTTCATAAATGTTTTGAACGATCACCTCTGTCTAAAGCATGTTCAAACTCACAGTGGGATATTGTAGGATACCCTCTGGGCTTTGATGAAATCTTTTGGCTGGTGCTGTGCGATGACGTGCCAGGTAATTCCATTATTGGCACTGTACTGGAGCAGCACAGCCCGATCGACTGTGTCCGCCCGATCCAGAGCAGCATTACAGCTGTCTGTTTGAGACAAGCTGCCAATCTGAAGCACGAACATGATCTTACTGCAGGAGAGAAAAACACGTTCATTAAATGGCTTCAAAGACCAAGACTCACACAGACGTCCTGAACTCTTTTCTTACCTGGCACGAGTCAGATCCAGAGGTCTGGTGATGGCTTGCCTCATCTGGCAACCATTGAAGTAGAGCGAGTCCCCATGAGCATGAGGAGAGAGCTGCCCACATCCGCTTCCCACCACCCCACCATGAATCGCACTCCAACTCTCCTCAGACACCAACCCAGACTCAAAGTTATCCTTGACAGAGCTGGGCAGCTCACTGTTGGACAAAGAGCAGTCTTCCCCTGAGACGGACAAAACATTAACAGATTAACAGTTTATTTTACAGGTCTTTGTTACACGTTACATGTTCTTACTGTAGTAATTACAGCAAATTATGTATAATTACATGCAACTACCCCTAAATTCTAATCCTAACCCTATATTAACCCTACATGTTGTTAAATAATATTACACTTAAAACAGATAATCCCAGTCCTTGATTCTGCTTGGTTGACCTGCATTCAAAGCCATTGTAAATTACTCTATAAACACACACATCTGTGACTTTATCACATTAGCATAACCGCAACACTGAGTCGGTGTGTCACTGACTTTAAAAAAACTACATTAAAGGCACAAGAAAATGTTTTTTAAATCATTATTATAACATTTTTGTTGCTGCTGTTTATTTTATGAAACCTTGACAGGTATATGGAATAACTTTTATATAAACAATAAGCTGTGATGTAAAGGATATTTAAAACAGTGTGTTGTGTCTAACAAAGACCATTAGCTATTTTAGGGTCACTATAAACAACAACTTCTCAATGTCACTTTATGTAAGAATGGCACCTTACAATAAAATGTAACCAAATTCTGTTCCTGTTTGTTCTCGTGAACACACAATCAGAAACATTACATGAAGTCCAGCCCACCATGACGGCCCTCATCACAGATGCAGATGGGTCCACTGGTGCAGTACCCATGACCACTGCACAAACCCGGACATGCCTCGCCGATATACACATGATCCACTGCCCAGCTGTAGTGCTCGCCAGTGGCCTCCTGCTGGATCCAGCGAAACTGTGTTGCGCTGAAGACAAACACAACATTCATAAACACTTTCAATTAGTCCTTTAACCCACACAAGTTAACATTTGTGACAGAGATGACACCTAAAAAATACCATACCCAGAGGAAACATGGTCAGGCAGCTGAATGGTGACTCTGGTCCACACTGAACTGTTGACAACACTATAGATGGAGGACTCATGAAACTGGAAAGGTGAGCAACCAACATTATTAGCAGAAGATGGGAGACAGGCAGACTGGACTAAATGCCACACATCTGACCTGAGGAGGAAGAGAGAGTTACAAGAGAAATTACAGGGGCAGTTTCTAAATTCAAGTGTATTTATATAGCTTCTTACAATGTTGCATTGTTTCAAATCAGCTTTACATAATAAAAAGAAAGCTTAACATAATGAAAAGAAAGACACAGAAAACAGGAAAAATATTAAATACACAAAATATTGTAGTAAAGCCTATTTACTGTGTTTATTCTGTTCTCATTCCTATTGGCTGTTTAGTTACATCAATCAAAGAGTATGTGCTGAATTACGTGTGTACGGGAAGTTTTTAGTAGTAGAGAGAGGTTGCTCGCATGCTCATCTCACAGTCGAAAGGCTGCCGTTCTGTGCCAGAGCAAGAGCACCGATTAGCGGGAACAGTGATATGCAAACTGTGTGTTCATGACACTTTTACTGTTAGTGAATGAACTGTGCAGCTAACAAGAAGTTTAGGAAACGCTATAGAAAAGATCATCTTGTCGTGCCTCATTTCTCCCACGCATCCACATAGGCCAGCGCATAAACGAAACTAACTGCACGCATGACAACATATAATTTTAATGTTCATTATAAAATACTGTATGTTAGTAGAACTAATTAGTGAATACTGAAGTTGTAATTGGTTTATGAATATAAAGTTGACTGAACTGATGATAACTACAACACAACTGATCCATTTAAAGAAATGGACGTGCATCAGAAATACCTGTCATTGCAGGCAAAAGCTCATACCTATCTCAATGGTTTATGAGAAGGTTATGTATCCAGACAGCCTACGAAAACGGTATATACTTTTTATGAGACTATGTGGCATTAAATTATTTAACATGATAGATGACATGTATCATATTAAGCAAGGTATGCTGTTCCTTACATCTTACATGTAAATGGCCCTTAGAAAATAAACTTTTTTAGAGCAAGAGTATAATGGAATTTGCAATAATATCATAAAATATCTGAATATAGCATAATGAAAAGAGGATAAGAGAACAGTAAAATAGTGAAGTCTTTAAGAGTGTTGTTAAATCATTATATTAAAAGCAAAAGTAACAATTTACAAAACCATAAGCCAAGGTAAATGTCAGCAGTCTCCCAGTAAGCAAGCCAACAGGCTCACCAAATCCTGGAATCCAAACTCCAATACAGTACAAAGACGGAGAAAAACCTTGGGAGAAACCAGGCTCAACCAGGAGGGCCAGTTCTCCTCTGGCACATTAACGCTGCAATCTATAACTTTCTTGGTTAAAAACGGGGAGTTTATAATAATGATTTCTAATTTTATCTTGATTTGTAACTGTCTGGTCTGATTTTGTAACAAGCACTGATGGAGACAGAGGCATAGCGTTATTAATCACACTGCATTGACTAGGCAGGCAAAAAAACTTGTTATAGAACCGAAATGAGCCGGAGGTGGGTAAATGGATAATGGGAAGATTATTAAAAAAGTCCATCACATTCCCTTTTTGCTTTTGACCCAGGTTATGGCTGTAATCATCTTAAGTAGGCACGAAGATGAGAATCCAGCTGAACTGGAACTGGAGCAAATGTCAGGTCGAACTGGAGCTGGGTTGATATGTCCGTTTCTGTCCAGTTTGTTCTTTCCACTTACCTGGCATCCTTTCTGTACTGCAAAAGCACTGAATGATGGTCATCACACCTGTCTGCCTCACAGCCCACCACAATCTGCAGCACATCAACACAAAACCCATTGTATATGTCGCTGATTGTGTGTATTTGTATATTTTAATCTGAAGTGGTGGCCCTCATGGATTGACCTTGAACTGTAAGATGTATCCAGGCTGAACAATAAGTTCACGGGTTGCCAGGATGTTGTGAGACCCATCGTGGTTCTTGTTGGGCCAGTACAAGTGAAAGGATGGGTTTCCACAGAAGCCTGCTATGCGGACAGCATTGGGATAGAAGCTCCAGCTCTCCTCATGAGATACGCCCTCTGGAGGAAAGACAACATTAATATGGACAGCAGCAGTCTTGCATTATGATAGTGAATGTCATATGTCAGCGAACCATCATCAAAAGTGTCCAGTAGAGTGCTGGGGTTGATGTCAGATCCTCCCACAAGGATGTTGTCTAAAGCCCACTGAGCACGCTCTGCATTCGGCCTGACCAGGCCTAAAGACATTGAGAAAGGCTGCCACCAGCGCAGTCGTGTTCCATTAGTGAGTGCTCGCTCTGGAAGCACAATGTAATCTCTCCGTACAGACACATATTTCATATAGTCCAACTCGTGGAGCAAAGTCCAAGACACACCTGCCATAGCAGAACAGCAAAAAAACATGCTAGAATGCCCTTTTAATAAATTAAGAATAAAAACTGATTACAGAAAACAGATGAAATACATGTTATTTTGTCATTATGTGTGGTATTTCAGGTTTTGTGACAAAAATGGCACTATGGAATGGGCTTTATCAAAATAAATATGATGTAGCTTTTAGTCAGACGGTAGTGTGTGTGGGTTAAATCCTAACCTAAAATGCATTAAAATCCTAACCTAAAACACATTCCTTTACCTCATGCCTCAATTATTATAAAAAGCTGATTTTGGCAGTCTACTGAGTGACAAAAACATAAATGAAGAGCATATAAATCAGTTATAAAACATTTTTGGGACATAATAGTTAACAAAAATATATTAAGATGACCAAGCAAACTCAAACACAAAAATATGCATTATTTAAAGTTGTTGCAACAATATTTTAGATCTAATTATCAAAGCTTTACAGCAAAAGTAAAAATGTAATGATCAGAGTTACTGATTAGGGATTAGGAGCAAGGGGGTGTCTGAAGAGACTGATGAAATTATAATGTGAGATTTATGTGTCCACAGCTTTATTTTGCAACAACAACAGATTTTTTTTTACAGTGCACTGTAATAACCACGGGTTATTGTGGCAATTAAAAAGTTAGAAGGTTAGAGTACTGCATGAACTTTGTTGACAGGAGGGTCATCAAGTTGCTAAACAGGATTGTCAATTGTAGATACTGTGATACTGTCTGGAGAGTTCAAAGGCAGAGGAATAAAAAACAAATTAATTACTAATTACTAATTAATATCAATTTTCTTCTGACTTCATAGACTAAAGAATGACAGAGTTTTTACAGCGCTGAAGAACATGCTCTCTCAACAGGAGGTTTATTTGCTTAGGACATATGACAGGGACTGATCTGATCATAAATCATCTTTTATCTGCGATAGTGCTCCCGGTCTAGAATAAATACAAAAAAAGCTTATTGTTATTCTCAGTAAATGTAACGTACTAAACACAATGTTACATTCCTGACATTACTGACGTGATGTGTCCGTAAAAACGGGGCGCTGTCTTGCTGGAAATGGGCCTTCCATGTATAATTAAAGACTGGGTTTAGGCCACTCTTACGTGTCTGTGACCATCATGTGTAGAAAGTTTAGGAAAGTTTCTACTGTAAGCAACAAATGTATCAATACTACCATTCTGGACAGGAAACGATGTGTGTTATTGAATAACCGTACCTCCATCAATAGAATAATCCAGTAACACGCCCTCTTTCCGACATGCTGGACGATGACACAGAGTAATGTTCTTCTCACTGCCAATTTTAGCCCAGTACTCCACAAACCTGAAACACAGTCAGCAACAGACACACAAAACACTGCCCTGTAAACAGATGCTTAGAAAGATTTAGAAACAGGGACTGCACTGTACTCTGTGTGAGTTTATAGTTTAGATTAATTAACAAAATAATTAGCATAAAAACTTTTTTGAAACTTTAAATTTAAAATGTAATGCATCATATTGACTCTCATAACGCTCATGAGAGTATTAGTGGACTGTTAGGTTAGGGTTAAGGTAGAATATGTTGTTAGTAGAATATGTTGACATACTTGTTATATGTTATTATATTATATTATGTTATTATATGTTACTTATAGTCAGTCAAATGTTTGTTGGGGAACCATTAAAATAAAGTGTTAGCAGATATTAAGCAGACATTCCACTAACACTGTAATGACTGGTAGTTGCAAGTAGTTCCAAAGTTACGTAAAGTCATTACTTATGGTTAGTAACCTAACCATAACTATGCCAGAACTGGAATATTGAAATAAAGTGTTGTCACCTTTAGATGCACAAATCTATACTAAAGAAGTATATGGATCTAAATTAAAATAGAACATTTGAAATTACAAGTACCATTTGAAGAAAAATGAAAAGTATATCGAGTATATCAGTTTGTAGAGTCATGTCACATAACACTGTCAACAACCCTAAAACCTAAAGTTTTGTTGAAGTGTAATGTCATGCTGAGAATAAACTTTGGTTACTTTGCGCCACGCAAGTCCAGATCACTAGTTACAGCCTGTCTGGCATCTGCCCCAATGAAATACAAAGCGGTCCCCTCCACCAGGACCCCACAGTCGGTGCAGGGGTGACCCCCCTCCAACACCTGCCACTGTGGTCCATGGGCCCCATCCCAGTCAAAGCGCTCCTTTAGCGAGGCCTGTTGGGACACAGTAAAAGTCCCAGGATGTTAGCTGTCTTGATATGGATATTCATATCTCCAGCATTTATTACACTGTGTTGTGTTTTACCTTTCGTGTGGTGCTGTCATAGCAGTTGGGTCCAGTGAACCCAGGGTCACATAGGCATCGTTGGTCCAGACAGTCTCCATGACCTCCACAGTGGTTTTCACAAGCAGGACCAATGTAAAAGTTTTCCACCGCCCACTGAACATCTGAATGCCTCTGATAGAAGCGGAACCGAACCGTACTGTGGACAACATTAAAAATATTCAACTATTCGAGGTATAAGAAGCACTTTCTGTGCATGCACAAAGAAAACACTGCAAGAGCTCCTTTAAAATGTTTAAAACTGTTACACAATTTGAAAGGTTTGTCCCTTTTTTATCAAAATAAACTACATACGGTAGCTATGTGGCCACATCCCATGATTTGTTGTTTGCTAGTCAGTGGCAGCTGGTATTAGTGGAAGGGACATTCTGATTCTGGAAAGTATTTGATAACATCTGTGTAGTGCAAGATGTCAAATTGCACAGAAGACAATAATTGTACATTTGAATTGTGTTCAGTGATTTGAAGGTTAATAAACAGGCACTTTTTTAGGATATTTTTTAAAGAGATTATGATGATACACAAAAAGAAACAGGCATCATAATTTAAAGGTATCTCCACTGGAGATTTGATCAGAAGAAGAAAAGAAGAAAAAAAGAAAATTCACTTCTCAACAGTTCTCAGTGAAATAAAGCACAGATGATAAGTCAAGCAGACTGCAGCTGACCAGAGAGCATGCTGGGATTATTTTTACCTCCTGCGCATCATACAGTGTTTTAAGAAAGCCTTGCAACACCTTCATTAGATGATCACAGAAGACATAAAGTGTGTGATAAAGTGTCCTGTGCTCACATGTCTGCGAGACCATCTGGTAGCATGTAGACCGCTCGCTTCCAGCCATCTGAAGGGAAGAACACAGATGGCTGTGACACCTGTCCAGCACAGCGCGGATCTGCAGGTAAACACTGAGGCACCAGGTACTTCCATGTCACTCCAAAGTTCACAGAGAACTGCACATGAATCTGTCTGTCTGCGGGCTTCTCCATTGCACCACAGCCAACCGCTATCTGAATACAAAGCAAAACATCTGAATACACTGAACAAACTTTTTACTGCTATAAATGACTATAAAACAAAAACATAAACACAAAAGTTTAATCAATAAACAGGTCTAAATCAACAAGTAAACAATAAATGTCATATATACAGGCAGTGGTCAAAGATCAGAATCAACAGTCTAACAGGCCACCAAGACAACACATTAATCCCAGAACTTTACCAATGACTATGGCCATAACATGAATCAATAGACAGTGATAGAAACACTCAGTAAGATGGATGGCTAATATACAGAGTAAACAGGCAAAGACCATTTAGGTTACCCCAAGGTTAATGGGAGCAGATGTTACACTTATAAAGAGCATGCACACATTAGTCAGAGTTTACCTTGAACTGCATGACCCAGCCTTTGGCCGGTACTATGTCATGTGTGACAGCATAAACTTCCTGTCCGTCAGTGCCGCCACACACCATAACCCTGTCTGAAGAGCTGCAGAAGCGCTTGACAGAGCAATCCTCAGAGAACAACCAGTGATCGCTCACTAAGAGAGAGAGAGAGAGAGAGACAGAGGGAGAAAGACAATGCATGGGAATAAATTCTGTACATCAAAGGTACCATTTAGAGTTTCATCTTTTTGAAAACAATGACATTTTATTCCCGTGTAAAAGTCAAAATTGCAAATCTCTGAAAATGATGACATCATGCTCATGCATATTACAGTCTAAAGGTATGTGCAGCAACAATGACGGATTACATTATTGTGTTTGTGCTCAAGAGTTCATTAATGCTTCTCTAGCAAAGTGTAGATTTACTGCACCACTACTACAACCACCAGCAGAGACATCAAAGTCCCATCCTCCAGCCAATCACCACTTCCCTAAAAGGACTTTAGTAGAGTTTCTTTTTAAAGTGATTTTGCCAACTACTGGCCTGGCATGCATAATCAGCGTTTGTAATCGTTTTTGCAGATCTTTGTGAATGTGAATCATTTTGACAAAATTGTCATGTGTGTGTGAACTTTTCAAAAGCACAAAGCAAAAAAGACAGAGTTTTTCAGAGTTTACGCAACTCACTTTACAAAACATTTTGTTGTATAAATGCAGTTTTTTTCCACATATTCTTCATCAACAACACTAATTCATAATAAGTGCTACTTGTAGTTCTCTAGATTCAGAAAGTCTAAGGTCTGATGGATGATGTTATAAGCAAAAGGTGTGATGTCATACCTGTGGTCTCCTCATGATGGATGGACAAGCTGCTGTGGTGGGCATGTGTACCATCGGCTGCTGCTCTCTCATAATTGGGTATTGCCACCCCACGGAAGGTGTCTGAGATCTGAGCATAAGCATCTGACCCAGAGATCAGAACATTATCCAAGGCCCAGTCACTGTGGTCGGCCCCATTATGCTGTAGCTGCCACCAGCGTATCCGAACGCCCACCGCCCGGGCAGCAGAGGGCAGCAGGACATTCACAAACCTGCCAAAAACATGGAAATGTTTAAAAGACATTTATCAGCTGTATCCAAGCTGCCCTTTATCAAATGATTACTATACTTATTATATACTCAGTCCTACTGGAGTGATCTTACTTTCTTATTGCTTGCGTTGAGTGTTTTGGCCTGTTCATTATTTACTCAGGATACTTGGATTACTTGATTATTTTACTGGGTATTTGATTTCAGTGATACAGACATGTATTCACATTAACACAATCAATTTATTCAATCATTTCTTGGCAACTTTCCATAGGATACATTTAGAAAAGCATTAACAACAGTTTTTAATGAACAAGATGAGCTCTAACTGACCTGCTCTCTCTTTAATAAATCATCTAAACAATCAAACCAGGAGCACAGCAGAGGAACATAATGGGACATACTCAGGCTTGTTGTACTGGTCATAGAACATCTCCATCAGCAGAGTCCAGGTGATACCGGCGTTCACACTAAACTCCAGCAGCACACCCTGGTTGCGATGGCTGGGTATGACCATGCAGCCGAACATGAAGTAGAACTGAATGAATTCAGCACTTGTCAGATTCAAATCCACTGTAACCAGTTGACGGGAGCAGCTCTGTCCACCAGACCAACAGACAGAACAAACAGCACTTTGACATGACTCCTCTCTTTACTGTGACATTATTATAAGAGAAGGAAATATAAGACAGACAGACAGATAGACAGATTGCTAAAGACACTGATATGATGTGAAGCTTGCATAAAGGCATGCAAAAAACTCCACTATATGAAGCCAGATTTCATGCTCTGATGAAGCTAAAATTGATCCCTACAGTGAGGTAAGAAGGGACCAGAAATTCATAAAGAAAGAATGAAAAATAGATGGAGAAAACTATGAATAAAACATCCTCCAGGCCACTAGAGTACTGAAACTGAAGGCTTTAGCCAATAGCAATTTTCAGTATTAATTCTTCATAACTGCTTATAAATGTACTTATTTTGCTTTTATTTTATCTGCACATAGTAAAATACCACATTTTTCTTTTGGTATTATGGGTAAATGGCAAAAAGTTGGTGAAGGAGATGAGAAAGAATGAAATTTCAGCAAAAGTGTGAAGTGAAACAGACTGGGGCATGATGTACGGTTTTACCCCACTGAAGTGCAGGGCAGATCCTGAGGCCACAGCACCACACACAGTGCTGATCTTGCCTCCAGTCACCAGGTGCCAGTGATGGAGAGCTGGTGCTCGGCTAAAACTGTCCTTCAGCTGTGTGGGCAGAGAGAGCAAAGGCTGGTCGCAGACCTCACCTCCCCACTCAGAGTCACATCTAAGAGGGAAGAGTCGTAAGGGACAGAATAACCGCAGCTCATCACAGGAGTTACATGCTGAAGATGTAACTTACAGGCAGGTGCTCTGTCTGCAGCGGCCATGTCCAGAACACATGTCAGGACAACCTTCACCGATGTACAGGTTATCCAGAGCCCATGTCTGCTGCTTATCAAATGGAGCAGGCTGGAACCAGCGGAAACGTGTGGCTGATGACCTGATGGTTCAAGTAACAAAAACCTTTGAAAACCTTTTTTTTTTTTTAGTAAGTCTGCATGTTTGTGTGTGTGTTTACCTGACGTAGGTTGGTATAGGTAAAGTAACTCTTCCCCACTTGTTGTATGTATCAGACACTAGTAGTCTTTGGAGTGTGTAGGACGAGCAGTCTGCACTTGTAGGTAGACAGTCTCTTACCAGTGGCAGCCATGTCAGACCCAGATCCAAAGAGTACTCCAACTCCACCGCTGCACACACACGACACACACACACACACACACACACACACACACACACACACACACACACACACACACACACACACACACAGAAACATGCTCCTCATCAGGTTCAACAAAGACAAAGGCTTGACAGACAGATATTATATATACTAAAATATTATAGTATTTTAGTAGACATACTGTAGCAGGACGATGTGACAGAGCAGGAAGCAGAAAAATCAAACTGGATGAAGGCGTCTGGACCCAAACTGATGTCTGTGGTTATGCCATAGCGTGTGTTTGACTTCTCAATGAATGCAAATGCTTCACCGTCAGAGCCGCACACTGGCATTCGTGTGCCACCAGGATGCAACAGCCAAGAGCGTCTATTTGTGGAAGAAAAGTCATCCTCCAATGGGCCCCAACCACTGGCACTGCCGCCCGCAACCAGCTACAAACACACACAGATGTTTCACATGTACAATCAACATAGCACTGAAACATCTAAAATCAACATAAGATTATTACCTGTATAATCCAATAAAGTTTGTAATCTGTTAACAACATTTATTAACAGTGTATGGTCTTAATAAGCCCAAGAAAATGTTTTGATTGTTATTATAACCGCTGTTCGCTGATGGAGGGAATGCGACGTGTTGATGATGTGACACTAGAGGCTGATTCTTGAGAGGCTCAATCACCTCTGATCTTTATATAAAAGGCAAATCATTTGCATGCCAATCTCTGCCACACATATACGGATATTATAAGAGATGACGTACACCACCACCAGGTTCTGTGCTTAAAAGCTGGAGATTTGTGCTGGCCATGTAGTGGTCAGTTTGTTGTTGTGCTCATTACCTCCATCAGGGAATAGAGGTTATAGTCGTAACCAAGACGTTCCCGATAGGGTTCCCTACACTAAACACAACTTAAAGCTGTGTTATTTTTTTACATTTTATTTATAAGCACCTCACATGACTCTCAAGGACATCTTATAATAAAACAAAAACATGCAACAAATAGTAATTATTATAGCCTGGAAAGACTTGATACAAGCATAAAAGCAATCACATAAAAGCTGGGTGTCTAAAAGGTGGGTGTTAATGTGAGATTTAAAAACAAAATGACTTCCACTGTTTCACACACCCTGTGGCAGTGAGTTCCATAAATAAAAAGATGCCTGAGAAAAGGGTCAAGACCCCCATAGAAGTTGTGCTAATTTGAAGGAGAACTATAAGACTCAAACTAATTACAAGACTAACTATAAGAAAAAGTAGAGTGCTTCCTGTTTTCTTTTACTACAGAGCTTTCTGTATGACGGAATGACCCTCTTGCAAAAATATAATACAAAAAGACGTTCTGAAACTTTATTTCAATCTCACCAAAAAATAAATTCTATTGTGTTTTAAGGTAAAGCAGAGCAGAGCATGCCTCATAATGAAAGATTTAAGACAACGTATCCTTCCAATGTGAAAAGTAAGGTAGGCTTCTTGTTCCTACAGGACAAGGTTTGTTACCAAATCATGCAAAATCATGAATACCTGTCAACGCTCAGTGAACATGGGAAGGAAATGTTGACCAGCTACACACAAATCACCTCGAAAGAGAGGACAGTCGCTAATACCAGTGATACACCCACCAGTCACCCACTTTTTCCTATCCGTACATTGTAACACTTGGGCCAACACTGGGTCTATGTGAAGGCTGTTAAATCTGTCAGTTGCTTCTTTTAGGGGCTCAAAGAGGGGCTCTCTGTAGGCCTGTAAGGACCACTGAGAGATCCCAAGAGGGGGTGAGGTGAGGTCAAGGAGGATTTAGTCTCCTTTGGTAAAGGTGTGAAGAGACAAGGATAGACCGAAGGAAAGGACCTTCAACTTCTTGACCTTCAACTTGTCGATTTGTTTGACCCTCGAACACAAACTGTAGTAACAGTCTGTGTTGAGAATGTATTGACACATTAAGTACACATCCTACAGGTCGATGGCTATGAACCTGTTCTGGTGTCACACCAGGATGTGCTTCTGTGTCAACATCTTGAATAGCAGCAGAACAAACTGTCATCGCACAGGTGATAGACATTTTTCATCTTGAAATTAGACTAACTTATTGCCAAAAATATGAGCTGCAGATAACTGTGACACGCAGAGTAGGGGCACACACAACTGACAGCACTTTCCCAAAATCTGCTGTCTCTCTAGGAGCATTGGAAAATACAAATTTCATAACAGAGAACTAATTATCAAGGCAGCATTAGTAATTCAGGTCAAAAACTGGGGATCTGGATCTGAATACCTTTGCCATATGTATTAGGTGTTTGTATTTCTAAACATGAATGTCACGTATATCTTGATGTAGCAGCTCTTTACTTTATCAATAACCCAGGGACTGTGGAAATGGCCATTATCAGATGGCTGCCACCAGCGCAAGCGTGTTTCTGAAGTACGAGCTTTGAGAGGGATCTCCAGGGCCACCAGATGGGCCTGGTTACTGCTGTTACTGTACAGAAATTCCTGAAGAAGAGTCCAGCTGAGTCCTCCATCCACAGAAAACTGCAGGAGCACTGGCTGAGAGCGTGGATCGGGAGTGGCTTTCCCACAGCCCAGGCGCAGGAAGAACTGGACAAACCTGTTTAGAAACAGACAGTTTCACCTTCTGAAGATTATAACAACCACATGATAAAGTGATTGTGTGTCACACACATCAGTACTCTCCACATTGAAAGCCTTTGTGTTAATGTTTGAAGTGATCATCTGTGTGGAGTACCGAGCATTGGACATGTCCAGATCTACAGTCTCTAGCATACGCAGGCCATCCTCACTGAAGAACAGATGGTTTCCACTGGTGGTAATTCCACACTTTCGGGAAGATTTCCCTCCAGTTATCAACCTGAAATGTTCAGATTCCTGAACACCTCCTACACCAGACATAGAAGTGTTACACATGAAAAGACACAAATGCAGAGAACAATAAGACCATATTTAAAATGTTTCCACAGTAATGATTTAAGAAAAAAACAAAATGTGCACAGAACAGTAAATCACTCATTTAATAACAAAACAAAAGTCATGTTGGTTAAAAAATTATAATGAACCTAAATGACTGAGTAGTAATATTGGGCGAAATCAAGATGGCATTTTTGCAGGAGAGGGATGCCACATAAAGTTGTTTCAGATAAGAAACAGATATTGTTTTTCATTGCTCAAGTGTATTTTAAGCAGACACATTATGAGACACAATTTCCCTACTCCTTCCAGGATGCTCATTTTCAACTGGACATTGTCCATTGTGTAACAGTTCCCTTTCTGTCAGTCACTCAATGTTGTGTCGATGACGACATTAGGGGTTCATTCTTGGGAGCCCAATTGCCTCCGATCTTTTATATAAAAGGCCAATGAAAATTGGAGAGTGGAATTTGTGTGCCAGTTGCCGTCCCAGATATTTGGAGTCAGCATTAGATGAAATGAAAACTCTACTCTCCAATGAATATTGGGGAGTAGAATTTGCGTGACAGGCACCTCCTCCTTTGGAGACAGCAGTAGATAAAAGTCCCTGCAGGCCACTCACTTCCCAGGTCACCTCAACCACACAGATGATGCGCTGTCCTGGCAGGTTTCAGCTCGGGGAGAGAGGAGACTCCATCCTCACATTGTCCAGTTGATTTTGGAGAAGTTTGCCCAGGCAGACCTGTTTACTTCTGCCAAGTCAACCCACTGCCTGCTATGGTACTCCCTGTCCAAGGTTCCCCTCGGCACAGATGCTTTAGTGCACGACTGGCCGTGACATCTAGGCAAGTATGTTTCCCCCAGTGAGTCTCCTTGCACGTTTTGTGCAAGGTCAGGGAGGAGCGGCAGAAACTGAACGTCGTTACATACGTTACATACGTTACATACGTTACGTATGTAACCCTTGTTCCCTGTTAGAAGGAACGAGACATTGTATCCCTCCTGCCACAGTACTGAACTGCACCGCTGGGTGTCATGACCGTCTGCGACTCCTCAGCACAATATATGAGTGAGTGTTGCACGCCAGCTCACTTATATACCCGAATATCCGGGGCATGCAAATTACACTCATCAATTTTCATTGGCTTGTATATAAAAGATCAGAGGCGATTAGGCTCCCAAGAACAAATCCCTAGTGTCAACATCGACACAACGTCTCATTCCCTCTATCAGGAAACAAGGGTTACATACGTAACCGAAACGTTTTTATCAGTAGAGAGATGATGGTACCAGATTTTGCAAATAAAAATATTTTAAAGGTATAATATGTTTCATTTATCTCCTACTAACTGTAGGTAAATTTGTAGTTAGGTATATTAGGTATATATTAATTATTCTCAGCATAATTAGGACTAAACTTCACGGAATTCAAAGAAAAATACAAATGGTACAGTTTCACTTTCCTGAATGAATCTTTGACTGAAACAAGTTAGAGCAAGAAATACCAAAAGTCTTTTCTACAGGTGGCATCAATATATTTGTCAGGTCGCTGGAAGAGACAGACATTATGTACAGTTTAAAAACATTTATCTGTTTGTGTTGATATCTTTACCTTCAAAATCTTCCTTCAGGAAATCAGGATTAGGCATCTCTGGGACAGAGCAGTCGTGTCCAGAATAACCAGAGTCACAGTTGCAGTGAGTTCCATGAACACATGCCCCATGCCCATTGCACATGTTCTGACACTGAGGGCCAATATAAATGTTGTCTAGAGCCCATGTGGATGGGCCCATGCCGCCAGAGTAAAAGCCTTGATACCAGCGAAACCTTACTGAGCTGAGAAGAGCATTGACACCCCATCAGATTTTGCTGAGAAGAACAAACACACCCAATCATCTCTTTGGCTCTTTTACTCACCCACACAATCGCCGCTTGCCAAAATGGATGACCTCTCTCCTCCAGCCCTGGGTGGTACCGGGGTAGTAGATGCTGGCTGGGTGGAGCTCGGTAGAGCAGAGAGAACTGAGTCTGGGTCGCCCGGCACATATTGGAACTAACAGGTGCCATGTGGCTCCAAAGTCTTGTGAAAACTCCAGACGCACAGGGTTTAAGGAGGAGCTTTCAGTGGTGCAGCCCATATTGATCTACAAACCACATCAGAATCAGAACCTCAACAACATGCTGTAAAGTAAGTGGACAGACATTTGCCTTGAAATATAAAATCAATTTATAATGTCTCATGTAACGTGAAGGTATACCTCGAACTGAACGACTGTGTTTTCATTAACATCAATCTCTCTGGTGGTGATAGAGTGTTCACCCAGTTCACTGGACAGAAACACCATGGCCGAGTCATCTTCCCTGCAAACACAGAGAGAAAGAGTACAGCTGAACACAGAACTTGACTTTAGCATAGAACCTCACTGCTAGAACACGAGAATTCAAACATGCAGAAGCTGAGGGTTGCCAAAACACATCATTACACACCACTTTGAAATACTAGATTTAGGTCAGTCGTGACATTCTGAGGTGTGTTATCCTCTTTAACAAGCACTAAAACTCATAACACACCACTGATCTGGGTACTGAGTCATCTAGACCAGTACTTATTAGGGTTGGGTAAAAAATATTGATTCTCTGATTTTAATCAATCTTCAATTTAACTTAACTATATTGATTCAGGAATCCCTTAATCAATTCTTTGTGTACGGTTAAGAGGATGTAAATATTATCTGTACTTTGCCTCTCGTCCTGTGTGGGACCATTGTTAATGTTAATGTGTATTTCAGTAATATAGCTAAGTAGGAGGGTTTCCGTTACCAGCATTTATATTTTACATATGGATTCCATGTCTGCATGCAACACTTTAATAAAATATTGATAACTAATTAAATCAAATCAAAATCAAATCAAAAAAGGAAACTATATAAATAAAAATTGAATCAAATCACGAACTTGATCAGAATACCCAGCCCTAATACTTCAGTGTTTAATGTATCACTCCACTCTTTCTTTTCTTAGGTTTGAATTTGTTACAAATAATTTATAAACTCAAATCAATATTTCATTT
Organism: Chromobotia macracanthus; assembly: GCA_036877525.1. Lineage (NCBI taxonomy): Eukaryota > Metazoa > Chordata > Actinopteri > Cypriniformes > Botiidae > Chromobotia > Chromobotia macracanthus. The sequence goes on from JAZGTH010000050.1 coordinate 858,930, forward strand.
CAGTCATGTGGCTAGCTTACATGTACAGTAGCCCTTTGCTTGTGCAGTGTGTCCAGAAGCTTGAGCTAGCAATGGTTTAGCCTCAGCTGTAATAACAGACCAGAGTGAAATACTCACCCCCTCTGGTACTGGCAGTAAAAGCCAATGTTTCCTCCAGGATAAAATAACCAGTTGCTCTCCAGAGGTCCCCCCTCAAAGTTTTCTAATATCACTGGCAGGTTAGTGGCAGTGTTTCCATTTATAATGAGGTCATCAATCACCCACACTTCTTCCTTCTTACCTACAGAATAAAAAAGACAACACTAAGACAAAGACAACACATTAAGATTGTGATCTTAAAAAGATCATGTGACTGGAGCCTGTTGGAGGCACATAATCTACTAGTCAGAAAAAAATAGTTACACTTTATTTTAAGGTGTCCTAGTTACAGTTTAATACATTTAAGTACCGAGTATTTTTTTAATTAAAAACGTACTTACATATACTTGGGTAATATCACTTCTAATATGACAGCAGGGGTGTCATGAACATTTTAAGGGTGGTATGCAAGACAGAATTTTGGGTGGAAGATTTTTTAAAAAGAAAATAGAATATTTTACAATATTATAGAAACTAGATTCAATACTATTAGATAATTCACAACAATAGGCTAACTGATAATGCCTTAATACAGAAATAAAATAATCTTACAGGGTCAAAAATTAACCCCTGGAATTGAGTTCCAGGGGCATTTTTTTACTTTTATAAGGACATTTTTTTAATCAGAATAATGACATACTATATGCTGCTACCAATAAAATGTTATTATCAGTATCAGTAAAATGTTATATATCAGTATCAACAAAAGCCATCTTTACACTGCAGAAGCTCATATAAACAGAATCAAAGCAGCATCAGATCTGTCTTTAAACTGAGGTGGGTCAGAGCAGCATATTAGATGTTATAAATATAAAAACAGACACGCATTACAAAGGGCTGCAAGATTAAAACAAAAATCATTATTGTTGATTATTGCTCTTGACAGTTACCATGAATATTAATATACATTAAAACACAATTTGAATATGGATTTGCGATCCATATTCTTATAGGCTACACAGAAAGAGCAAGCAGAGAACTGTGTAAATTATTTTATTGGTCTGTTACGCAGTAGAAAATCAGGTCTTTGCTAAAGAAAGTTCCCCATCACTAAAACTGTGTATTTTGTTTTGGAGCATGATTTCGAGGTAGCTGGCTGCCCTCATTGTGATTTGCTTTCCCTGAGGACACTTTGCTCCCACCTGAACCATGTAGGGTTACATCTAGTTTTGTGAGCAAGGCTTTTGTGGCAGCAGGTCAGTCTGCAGCATCCTTGCAGTTTTGCAGGTGTACAAGGCTGATCTGCTAAATGAAATAGACCAGGGTGGGGGATTAGAACTGAACACTGTTCAGAAGCTCTGCCAAGCCACAGATCTCATCGTACACGCCACAAAGTAGACGGCATGTGCTATCGACGATTCTATAACTGCTCTGGTGGCAACGGAGCGTTGGCATGTCTGTACACATTCATTAAATTTACAGGTTAGACTTGAATTCAATCCCAGGCACGTAGGTCGTAATGGGTTGAATGTCATTTTTCTGCTCTTGATGTTCTCTGTGCCAATGTTTCACAGCTTTTGGGGCAGGCCTTCCTTCCTTCACTGTGGCCTAATGGGCATTAATGTTCCCCATAGCATCAAGTCATGACACTCAGTCATTGAGTTTCCTTGAAAGGGAACGTCTCAGGTTATATGTAACATATGTAACCCGGATCCCTGAGACAGGGAATTGACACATTGCCACACTTCGGTCTTGCCTGCACGGCTTTCCTTAAGTTTTATTAATTTGGGTTTCAAAGCCTTTATTGTCATATGCACAGTTCCCTGTGAAATGAAATTCTTGCCTTGCCTTCCACTGTGCATGCCATAAAAGAATAAAAAAATAAGTGGAAGAAAATATATTTTCAGTATATACAAACATTGCAATAAATAGCATAGATTATACAATATAGTGCATTATACAGCATAGTTGTGTCTGCACAAAGTGGCATGTGTGTATCAATGATTGCGGTGTTGGATGAGGATATGGCAAGAGTGTGTTAAGGTAGTTAAGAATGATGTCAGAGGTGGTGACATGGTCAATATGTGTTTGATCCATTTAACATTCTGATTGCTGCTGAACAGAAACTGTTTCTCAGTCTGGATGTCCTGTATTTAACACTCCTGAACCTCTGTGTAAACACTTTGTGTTGAGGGTGGGTTGAGTCTTTAACAATAAAGCTGACTCATCTGTTGAACCCTGCAGAGGTAGACATTCTGCAGAGAGGGTGGTGGTGTTCAAGTGGTCCTTTCAGCAGTCTTTTCCACTCTCTGCAGGTGCTTGCTGTGCTCCTCTGTGGTGTTACCATACCACACTGTGACACAGCTGGTCAGGATGCTCTCAATGACACTGATGTAAAAGCTGCTAAGGACCTTTGATGCCATGTTGAATTTCCTCAGCCATTTGAGGAAGTATAACTGTCACTGTGCTTTCGTAACCAGCTGTGGTTGAGTGGTGTTGTGTGACCAAGTGAGGTCATCACTGACGTAAACACCTAAGAATTTGGAACAACTAACCCTAAGCCTAACCCACCCTGGGATGTTGTTGGACCTGCTGCGTTGCGAGGGTTAATTCTCCTTAGGACTCTGTGTACTTTACTGTACTGTGTACAGCTGATGAGACGGTTAGCAAAGAGAGGGGTTGTGCGGTGCGCAAGAGACCTCTCTGTACGTAGCTGCCCGAGGTCTGAAAATGGGCATAGAATTGGTTTAGCTGTTCAGGCAAGGTGGTAGTGGACCTGGTTACAACTGAGGTGCTTTTATAGTCTGTGATGTGCTGCGAGACTTGCCACATCTGCCTAGCATCAGGAGTGAAGTAGAAGCTCTCGATTTTGCCTTTGTATTGCCTTTTTGCCTCCTTGATGGTCTTAGATTAAACTTTGCTGCTATGTACTCCTTTGTGTTGCCTGATCTAAAGATTGATCTAAGATTGAGCATGCAACATGTGACGCACCTAACCATTCATCCACGGTTTTCGGTATGGAAATTTGCTTTGTCTTTGTTTAAAGGCTGTGTACAGAAACAAAGAGATGTGATCTGAAAGTTCAAAGTGGGGGTAGGGGATGGCTTTGTGTACATGGCGGAGGCAGCTGTGAAATCTCCTCTGTGAACAGAATGTGTTTGTAACGGCACTGCAGAATCCAGAACATCGGCTGACAACCAAGCCTCAGGGAAAACTAGAGCACAGCATTCTCTAGTTTCTCATTGTGTAGTAAACCTGCTCCTCAGTTAGTCAGTTCGCAGAATGGAGGGAATGGCACTGGTCGTGGTTGTTGCTTGAGGAGCAAACATGAGAAGCGAATCCTGGTCCTCAGTTTGTCTCAGTTCTTCAGTTTGCAGTGCTTGGAGGCTATACAATAGCAATGGTCACATTTTTTGCATGGCCTGCCTATAAATATGCATAATTTTACACGGTATGTTATAATTTTAGACCCGGGTGCGTTCCTCATAGCATCAGGCTATGACACAGCATCTTGTTCACTGCTCAGGGAACTGGGTTACATATGTAACCTGAGTTTTTATAAATTGGTGTTAAATTTGTCTGTTCAAAGAAACTTGGCATTTGTCTCACTTCAGTGTTGGTGTAGTTAGTGCATTTTTGCTTTGTAGGGCACAATACTAAACAGTAGTTTAGGGGTCCTATTAAATCACTTTTTATCATATTGATTTTCAGAAATATGTGCATGATGTATTAAAAGAAGAACAAATCATTGCATATTAATTGTTCAGATGGAATTATACTCTGTGCTCCACCATCCATGTTTTCATCCATGTGCCCTAACCCTCTATTCCACAAGTGTTGCAAAGGCAAATAATGATGTTGGTAGTGGAAGGTATCGCTATCTATTAATGTTGCCCTGAAAGAGTGAAAAAATGTCTGAAGAGATGCCCATTCTCCACAAAATGCTGACTGAAAAGAAAACCTACAGTAGATCAGAACGAAATAAAACAGGCAGCTGTTGGTTGATCTGTTGGTCACTTTGGAAGGTCCCCACTTTCTGACACCCCTTTAAAGGGCTGTTGGAGGCTTAAGATTTGGTTTTAGGGTTAAGCAAAATTATTTATGCATATAATGCATGCTGGTAGTTATCACAGAAAAAAGCCTTTCAGTGTGCAGTGTGTCCTCCACTTTGTGACAGGGTCCTGATTACCCTTTCAGGGTTTATTCTAACATAACAATCGTTTGGCTGTACATTATCCTTTACATAAATGTGTGTTGCACAGGCACCCTGCTCTATATATAAACCAGATATAGTGTGCATAATGACAAATCTGTTCAAGAGAAATTTTGTTAGTTTAAACCTATGCCTTAAGCCCCACAACTTCCACATAAATTTGAAACATCACTCCTCTTGTACTGTGCTGTTATTGTTTTAATATGTATGGGTGAATTTTTCCTTGTGATTTCTCACCGCTGTTGTAAGGCTGCCACAGTCTAAACCTAGTAGCATTTGTCTGTGCACTGTGGGGCAAAGTCATGTGAACAAACAGTGTGTCGGTGGACGTGGGGAAGTAAAACTCGTCTATAAGCATCCAGCTGATCCCTCCATTTACTGAATACTGCAGCAACACAGAGTGAGAACGCTCTGGCACACCTGTACACAAACACAGAGAAATAATCAGTATGGTCAAGCCAGATGTGAAACATGCTGGTCATACAACGTGTTTAAAGCCTGACTCACCCTTTGTTATGAACTTGAAGGAAAACTGGATGTACATTGTGTTAGTGCAGTCTAAATCTGTTGAAACCAGCATCCGCAGCCCCTCCTGACAGAGATGTATAGAGATGTAGACAACATATACTCACACAAAAGTCAAGATTAAAACCAAAACTGTAGCCAACAAAACACTATACAGGTCACAAGAACATGTTCTACAGTTGTTGAATATGGATTTGTTTGTAAGATAAATATAATTACATAATCACTGAGGTTTCTTCACTGTCATGCTTTTTTTATGTCAGTTTGGTTTGTAAGAGCTATATCATATATCCTATATATAGGATTTGGAGGATACTCACCCCTTTAAAGATGAGCGCTTTTCCTGACTTTAGTGGCTCTCCACTCAGTGTGGCCCTTTCTGCTCCATAGACCTCCGGCCAGATCTCAGCATTCAGGTTTTCATTGAAATCCTCTTTGAGAACAGATGGCAGAGGAACTAGAGGCACACAGTGAGCACCAGCATAACCCTGGTCACAACTGAATGACAGAAAGTGCAACATTGAGAAACAGGTGGGATAGACGGATGATCTTATGTGATCACTGTAAAGTGTAACAGCTTGTGTAGACACTCACACGCAGTGCCCGTTGTCACACAGACCATGTCCAGAGCACATCCACGGGCAGCCCGGGGTAAGCAGCACATTGTCCAGAGCCCAACTATCTGCTCCAGGAGCAAACTGAAGCTGAATCCAGCGGAACCGTGTTCTAGGTGAGCTGCAGATTGACACAGAAGGTTTGAAGTCCAATCTGAACAGTCAAATATGAATCACACCAGTGATTTTGGACATGTACCATGGTAATTGTAAGATATGTTTTAAATCTGTGCCTTGGAGTATCATGTTAATATCATGACACATGAATATAGTAATCGCTCAGTACTGTGGTGTATATTCTAACACTGTTAATGTCTGATACTGTCATGGCACAATGGGACTCACAGCATGTTTTTGTAAGAGCACTAGGGAAAGGTACAAAAATGAAATCAAATAAAAAAGTTCAAAAATGCAGTCCTACATTGCGGCATTGGGGAGGTAGACGGTGACCCTCCTCCACTGCAGATACTGTGGGCTGCTGTACACAGATCTCTGTGTGTATCCAGAGCAGCCAATGGCTGGGGGCACACACTCAGGCGTGATGAGGCTCCAGTGCTGGCCACAGTCTGTGGAGAACTCCAGATGAACACCGTGGGCTGAAGACACAGCCTTACTGCAGCCCATGCTCAGGTCAAACTGGAGGAAGGAAGAGCCAGACACTTCAAAGTCCCAGCTCTCAGCATACCGTGTCCTCTCTAGTGGACAAGAGTGTATTTTAGTCTGCTAAATCATACAATAAATGAGCTGTTACTGAGGTCAGTTTTGGTATTCTAACATTACAGAGACAGCAACCACAACAGAATCCATCTCTTAGATGTCCCACAGCAACCACTGCAAGCAGAAACATCACACCAAGCTGTGTAGTACATAATGCATTGTTTGTAGAGCCTCATGTTGTAATGCCTACAAACATCTGATGAACATCAGATTCACACTTTGAGTTAATTACTCTTAATCTCCGGTTGGAAGTGTGACAGTCCTGTCATCTCTTGACTGTTAGCATTCAGATTCAAACAACTTATCTTCCTGTCTTGTATATTTGGTCTAATGGTGTCTGGAATCTGTCAATTCTGTCTGCTCATCATCTTATTTGTGGTTGTCTTGGGACCTGTGATGTGATGTAACCAGTTCATGTGTATGAGCACATGGCCATTGTCTCTTGACCCTGCCCCCTTGTTTTCATGTTAACAAAATCAGTTCTGACATTGTAGGTTTTTCAAAGAATTTTAAGTACAAACAAACTCAATACTAACGTGCTTCTCTGTTGCTGTGGTGTTTGGTTTAGGGATGCACAATATTATCGGCCCAGAATCTGCCAATAAGAACATCTAAGGATATTTGAGGATAAAGACAGTATCCATGGATAGTTTAATGTGTTTACAGCTCTGTTGGTTCAGACCATTTAAAATGTTTCACAAAATATTTAAATTTCCATTTTCCATCAGAATTCCATCTTTCTGTCAAATTCAGAAGATTGATTTAATGGTATTTTTAAATATTATTAGAACAATGTTCTCTCATTACAAAAAACATTCTTAATTGTTATTTTATTTAATCCTAATTTGTATCCTTTAGGAAACAAGACTCTGAAACAAATGAAAAACAAATACGGTCACCTTTTGTCACTTCAATGTTGTGTCAATGTAGTGACACTAGGGTTTGCTTGTAGGAGCCCCAATTGCCTTTGACAAAAGGCCAACTAAAAATTGGTGAATGGAATTGGTATGCAAGTTTCAGCCTTAAACATACATTTATATAAATGAGCTGGCAGGAAACATTCATTCAGAATTGTTCTTTCGAGCCATCAGATAATGACACTAATCACTGGTCCCAATGCCTTTAAACAGAATCTGTTTCTTTGTTCGTGCTGGAGTGCAGTAGTTGTTGCCTCATCTTATTTTGTATCTTCTGGACTTCCCCTAGGTGTTTTGGGCTTAAGAGTCACAGATTGCTAAAAAATTTGTTTCCACCTCTTAAAGAGCAAATGAAACAGTGGGTCAATGTCTTTTTAAATATGAACACTTTTTGGCCCATTCATGCATGTGGATGGGACATGCCTATAAGAATGCTGTGATTGCAGATTGCTTCATACTGAGGCAGAAATTCACTTCAGATATTTCCATTCCCAGCGACTTAAGTAGGTGTGGGTAGGTAAGCACTGATATATGGAGTTTGCTGAGAGACAATCCGCTGGGTGCGTCCCTGCAGACCTCTCAGCCCCATAACGTTTGTTCAAGCCAAGAGCTTATGGATGTGGCGTCTGCTCTGCCTTTGTGTGAAATCACTGTCACAATCATGACAAGGATGACATGTCAGTTGCAACATCGGAGGAGGATGCAGGTGGATGCAGAGATGGCAGCGGTGCTTTCCAGGGGTGGCAGTGAGCATCGGGCTAGAGTAGAATCCTTCATACTGCCTGGAGCGCTTGCTCCATCAGTCTGGATGATTGATTTCTGGGTTTGAGGCATGACTCAATGCCCTGCCCCACCCAATCCGCAGGAGCAGCATCTGTGGCTCAGCCTTGCTGAGATGCGAGATGCTGAGAGAGTAGTCAATGCAGTCAATGTCTTGGTCCTCACGAGGCCTGCCATCCTGCTGCACCTATGTCCAAGACGATGGTACCAAAGAAGAGTCTGCCTAGGAGACCTGCACATAGGAGGGTGTCATAGAAGTTTCAAAGTCTCTGCAGGACATTGCATTGTTTGGGTCAGGTAATTCTCACATCACCTTATGACCCTGGCCTGGTTACGTGGCCAAAGATCCCACCACTGCCTTTCATAATCAGGTGGTAAACTTACAAACGCTCCCCACCAGGGACAAAGACCCAGTCCTGACCATGCTGTGTCCAGTACATGCACTACACTCATACCTGTACCAAACAGAGGACATTAGGCACTCTGAGCAGCTGTTTGTCTAGCTATGTCTTTCACATTGGACACCTGACAGTCACTTTTAGCAACTACGGTGAGGGTGACGATCTCAGTGGAGGAGCTGGCCACAAGGCCTTATACTTGTGTGCATGGCCCTTTTGTGGTAAGCCTGTGTATCTAATATCGATGCTCCATTAGTGTGCATATCCCCTTTTGGGGTAAACAGGTATGACATATTTTCCACTGTCAGGTTTCCACTTCGGTAAACCCTGTGTCTTACCCTTGGGAGAGTTCCCTCTGCTACCACCACTGTGGCTAGGAACCCTCTCGGTTTGATAGGATCTTTCTTAGTAAGTTTCTATATAACACCTACCACCAGCATGTGGTCTCTGTAGTATTCTTGCTAGTAGTATGCTTCCAAACTTCTATGCTTTTCTCAGTAAGTGCTCACTCCCTCCGGTCAGATGGTAGGCACCTTAACACTGAAAGGTTTGTAGCACAGTTCAGCTCCTGTGACATTTCATATAGGGACGTCTAGTGTCACTACATCAACACAACATTGAAGTTAGTGACATGAAGGAAATGTCTTGGTTGCGTATGTAACCGCTGTTCCCTGATGAAGGGAATGAGACATTTTATTCCTCTTGCCACAGCACAGAACTGACCGCTATTAGATTTGGGACTCATTTCCAGCTTCTCAGCACAAATCTGAATAAGTGGTACACGCCAGCTCCCTGCAAATTCCACTTGACAATTTTTTCTTCTTCTTGCCAATTTTTGTTCAAAATAAACCACAGTGATTCCAGTACATGAGAGAAAAAGAAAAAAACATGTAGACTTAAATTGGAATTAGCCTTGAATATTGTCAAAATTAGTTTAAAAAAAATTGGCATATTGGCAAAAATCTAATATTGTGCATCCCAAGTTAAAAGTGCTATGTTCATGTCTATAAAGGGATAAAGAAAGAAGATGATCAGGGAGTTGGCTGTATCTCTGTATCTTGGTACATTTTTTTCTGTTTAATTCTTGATTCATTGTTTATTTGTATTGTTAATAAAATGACTTAAAATCTCTTTTGAATCCTTATTTTTCATACTGTTTTTTTTTTTACATTTGCAAGTAAATGTAACCTCGATGTCAATTATTAATCACTATAGTAGTGAAGTTATACATGTTTACACAATTTGCATATCATAGATAATTTAAACCTCTGCAGTAGTTACACCTCTGCCTGGTTTCTCCTTATCTTTCACAGTAATGTAATGTGAACATCTCGTAAAATCCTCACTTTATGAACAGTATAAGTCCACAGTCAGTGTCTCATCACACCAACAAAGGAAACCCCTTTCCCGAAAACTGAAACCATTTCATTTCTTCTACAACCACTTCCTGTTTGTACTGTTTAAAAGCCATGTGCCTGCAACCAAGCATTGCAAAGTATTGCCAGATCTTATGCTATTTTTTGTTTATTGGATTTACATTTTACATTTACATCTCTGCTTCTGCCTTGATTGCTGGTTGGACTGTCTATTGCCTGTTTTTTTGACCATGATTGTGCCTTCTATTTTGGATTATTTAATTAAACTTTTGCAATATGGATTCTAACCTACTCAGAGTTATTTACAAACAGATTGTATGGAGCTGTGTTCACCTTTAAACAAAGATTTGACATAATATTTGTAATAGAGTCAGATAAACATTTCAATTTAATAACATCATCCTTCTACTTTTAGTTCCCATTGATACTTTTAAATAGCAGCACAGGTTTTCTGCTGTATAATTTCTGCAGTAGTTCTTCCTGTTCTGGGACATTTTTGAAAAAATTGAAAAAAATTCACCTGTTAAACAGAAGCCCATTAAATGCACTGCACCTCTCCACATTAAACTGTGACAGACACACACACAGAGTAGAGGTCTTACTCACTATTCATGACCTCAGAGTTGAAGTTCAACACAGCATCTCCAGTCAGGCAGTCTGATGTAATTTTTCCACCCACAACTTGATACCAGTTGTGTCTTAATGGAGATGTGCTATCAAAGGAGTCATGGAATCCATTTCTAGAACTGTCGTTCATTCCAATGAGAACATTATCCAGACCCCACTGAGCTGAATGTTTACCTGAACAAGACGAGAAATTCATTACAGACCTGTATAATAATCATTATTACTACAATTCTCCAATTCACCACTCTGTAGTCTGTATCAAAATACTGCACTCTTAGGTGTTATGGGGTTATTAATGTAGAGTAGTGTCTATGATTCTGTAAGTTCTCACCCTGCTGTGGTTGCCACCAGCGAAATGCAGTGTGTGACGTCTTTGCTGCAGGGGTCAGTTCAATGGTCACCACTTGAGTTTCCAGGAAGGACCCGAAATCCAACTCTCGTAGGAGCTGCCACTGCACACCGTTGTTTGTCGAAAACTGGACAATCACACCTATGAATGATAAAATTTCAAGAATTCAACAGACTGGCAACCGTTATTTTACTTGTACTAAGTAAAAAATTTACTTGTATTTACGTGTACTAAAAACACTTGCGTGTGCAGAGCTACGGATCAAAAACAAGTTGACTGAACAGATGCCTCATTAAGCCTTCATTCCTGCTGTTCAAACTGCAGTGCCCTCTGTAGTTTAAAGAGCAATTTTGAGGGAGAAAACAAAAAAAACAAAAACAAATGTGATTGGTTGTGCTGTCATGGGCTGTATGGCTCGCTGAAGTTCAGTTCTTCTTGAGGAACGCAGTGATATCAATGTGTCAAGCTGTCAATATACCTGTAACTACTGATGAACAGTTATAAAAAAACAAATATAGCCGCAAGTTGCAATTATATGGGTCCAAACAGGTTTGGAAAAATTTGGCCCAGTGGTGAGACTTTTCTAGCATAATGCTGTAGCTTTATTGTCACTGGAAATTTATCTGAAATAAATACAAATGAAACTTATTATAAAATCTCTCAGGTTACATATGTAACCTGGTTCCCTGAGATAGGGAACAACACACTGCGTCAGGCTTGACGCTATGGGAAACGCGCTTCAGGCGTGCCCGAGTCCAATCACATGTAAAATCAGCCCTATTTATAAGCAGGTCAAGGTCATGTGACGTAGCATTGTGCGCCACAAAGCTTTTAAAAGGCGCCTGCAAAATATGTCATCAGATTCAGGTCGTGCAGGCAAGACCAAGGTGTGGCAAAGTGATGCAGTGTCTCATTCCCTGTCTCAAGCAACCAGGTTATCTTGACACTATGGGGAACGATAATGCCCACTAAAACACAGTGAGGGAAGGCCTGCCCCAGATGCTGTGAATATCAGGAGCAGAAATAGACATGTCAACCCAGGAGGACCTGATTGCCTGGAGCTGAATTCAAGTCTAAACTGTAAAATCTAATAAATGTGTGGGGAGAGGACCAGCCTGCCACAGCACAAATATCATTTAGAGATCCCACCCTAGACAGAACTTTAGTTGATTCTATACTCCTGGAAAACAGACTCTAATGCCCACAGGTGACACCAAGTTACAGGCCTTTTGAGCCAGAGTAATAGCATCTGTGATCCAGTGAAATAAGTGATTATCTGTGACCGCATTACTTCGGTTGCAGCCATCAAAACAGACCAAGAGCTGTGAGGTCTTTTGCAACTGGCTTGAGCTGTGAATGTAGATCCTCACTACAGTAGATCCATCTACAGAAAGAGCCTGTAAATCCTCTTTTTGCGCAATGTAAGACCTAATAGAAGAGCCACCTTAAGAGTCAAAAACATATTCAAGGGGGACAAAGATGAAGAGGAAGAAAACTAGAAGAAAACTAATGGATATAATAGGGGTCTTTGCCCCTTCGAGTGAATAATAATCAACCCAGCAATTATTGGGGTTCAAGCTCTTTAAGACCTTAAAGTTCATCAAGATTGTTAGCACATAAATAAGCAATAAATAAAAATAAAACACTTTTCAGCATCTTCAAGTATGTTTCCTTAATATAGAATTAATTAATACACTTTTCCAAACCCATTTTATAAATAACCCTGTTATTTCCAAATTCAAAAGTTCAGCATTTTTGATAATTATTGATCTAGAATTGAATCCATAGAATTGTACTGTACTTGTTTAATTGATGTTGAGTGAAAAACCTAGGACTAGTTTGCAAAAGTAGGATTTTTTTAAATATTCTGAAATATTTAAAGAGCAGTTCGATTGACAGCAGTGGTTCTAGAAGCAAAGTTGTTCAGAATTAGGAGATCTAACATACATCATCAATATTTTGTCTGTGTGTGAAACGCTGTGTGATATCATTAACAATCATTAACTCACTGGAAAAATGTGATAGCGCCCCCAGTGGCCAATTCTTTTTCCAAATTTCGCATCGATTATTCGGGTCATGGGTCAAACAGACCCACCGAGTTTTGTTCCAATCGGCCTTTATTAACCTTGTCTAATAGGGGCTCAAACTTCATTGGTCAATGGCAGCCATGTTTTTCAAGGTAATTGAATGTCCTCATATACAATCATGACACCTTGGACAAAGACACTGCCTACCAATATTCTGGTCGATTGAGTTAGTACCGATCGATCTAGTACCATTTGATCCATCAAAAAGATTTGATATTGTAACACTAGACATGAGCCATGAAATCTAAAAAGTCACATGACAATAAGGCAAATTAATCAAAAGTTAAGCAGTTTAATAAATTTGTTATAACTTTTGACTACTAGGGGGGCACAGGCTCCAGACTTTGTAAGTATCTCCAGACTATGAGGATGATGAACCATACCAAGGCTTGTAAGGATGCGCAATTGCGCTCCTAAAATTTTAAATTTAAAAATGTAAAACTAAATTTAAAATGGCCGATGCCAAGAATGGTTATTTAAGGAACACTGGGTATTATTTGACACTGTATGCACCAAGGAATAAAAGTTTTTAAAAGTTAAGAGTGAAAGTAGCCATTTATAGCCATCATATCTCTGGATCTGTAGGCAGTTAAGTTCTGTGTCAATACACAAAAGTTTTGTATACATACAGCCTCACATCTTCTTTTGTGTGCCAAGTTCTGTGTCAATACACAAAAGTTTTGTATCTATCTACTTTTGCGTGCTCGCCTTTAAATTTGTTGATGCAGTATATGTGTTACTCATCATTACAATATGATAGTGGTTGGGTTTATCAAAAAGCTTTTAATAACTTTTTTGTCAACAGTGTCTCTAGATGCTACATCCCAAATTTCATGCAAATTAGACAAATGCTGTAGGAAGAATTTGGTTTGTCAGAAAATTCACAATGCTAGAAAATTTTTATATTAGAAAATGATGTCATATATGTGTCAATAATGAAAGCATTTATGTAAGTGTTCTCTGGAAAATAATTAATGCAAAATGGCTTGATTTGTGATATTATAAGGTAGATTAATTTTCATATGACCTGATATTCATATAATTCATATGACCTCAGATCAAGATAATACTGCAGTATGTGTATTTGCTAACACACAGATTAAACATATGAATCTCTTCAGTCAGTGCCAAGAAAAGGTGACGCTAAACCTTAGTGCCATTTCTGTTCATTCACCACAACCAAATTATGAACATAATTTTAAATATTGCCATAAAATGAAATATTGCATGTAAACAGGTGAGAAGAGATTTGTGTGCCATGTAAACATATTGCTTATTTTTATTAATAGCATTATTCGTGTATATGTAAATATAGCCAATGCTATGTACAAGTGGATTATTGAAACAGAATATTAAAAAACAACATCTGAAACATTTCTGTTAAAATAAATAATAATCTATTAGCTATCAGTTAGCAACAGCAATGGCTTTACCTTCATTACGAGAATGAGGTTGTGTGCAGGTGGAACCCATGTTCTTTCCTCCAATCCTAATATAGAACTGAACCAAACTGTAGAGAAAACCAGCAGATGAGAGACTCAACCTTACATACAATTCTAAAGTATATTTCTGAGTGACCCTGACCGGGTGTTGGTGGTGTCCAGGGGGGTGGTACGGGCCTCTCGTCTGCCAAGGCTGCTGAAGTACAGGGCTTTACCTTCACCGATGGTCCCACAGCCGTCCCCGATCTGCCCCCCACGCAGACTCTGCCACAGATGGCTCAGTTTACCCTCAAAGTCTTCCACCAGTTCAGTGGGACTCGGTGTGGATGGGACACAACTGGACTGATTATCCTCTACTGAAATTTTGATTTAAAGTTGAAATTGAAACACTTTAGTTTATATTGTTTGATAATCTATAGCTAGATTATTACTACAGAAACTTACAGTAAGTACAACAGAAGATGACTAGAGACAGATGCAGTTTGTCTGTATGCAAATACAGCAACACACTCTGTCCTAAATAAAACCTGAATTCAAAGACAATCAATGTGTTTTCTAGTCATCTAACACACCCATGCATGTAAAACTGAAGACAAGGACAGTTACCTGTATACCCCATATCACAGAAGCAGACCCCTGAGATACAGTCTCCATGACCCCCACAGTGATTGGGGCAGGGCTCTGAGATGTAGACACCATCCAGGGCAAATGGAGGGACGTCACGATATACGCTGCTCTCCTGGAACCAACGGAAGCGTGTCTTACTGAAAACAAGAAAGACAGAACCAACATTAGCAGGACCTCTAATGCAACCGCTGCTCCAAAACACATCTATAACTAAACATCTATATCTATTACTTCTAACTTATCCACAGCCAATAACCTGAAACACACTCATATCCTGAACCATCAAGTCAAGAAATGAAAAAAATGTTCTGGTAAGTTCTGATGACATAGGTAATGAAAACTTAAATAATTTCAAAATGACAATATTCTACTGTACATATCAAGGCTTTTCAATTAATTTATTTTGATAGATTATCAAATCAGGTAAATATTAAACTAAAAGTTACAACATTTTTTGTGTACATTGAAAAACATTGTACAATGTTATTAAAAAATTAACATTGAATGGATTTGAAAATATGGCTTAAAAGGTCTGACTGACACATTTTCTTGAGCTGTACTAAATAATTCAACATCTCATATTGTTGGGCTATTGGTATAAAATTAGGAAGGGAAACTTTTTTGTAAAAATTAACCATGTTGTGTGACCATCAAAATGACCATCTAACGCCTCAGTTACGTATGTTACACTTGTTCCCTGATAGAGGGAATGAGACGTTTTGTCAATGATGACACTAGGGATTCATTCTGGAGCCCCATCGCCTCCAGTCTTTATAAAAAGTCCAATGAAAATTGGCGAGTGGCATTTGCATGGCAATCTTCATTCTGGATATCCAGGTATACAAGCGGGTTGGCGTGCAACACTCACTCAGATTTTGTGCTGAGGAGCCAGAAGATGTGTCCTGACTCATGAGGAACACAACATCTTGTTTGTTCAGGAAACTAGGGTTACATAAGTAACCATAACTCGGTGTTTTGTCAATGAAGACACTAGGAGTGCCTATACAAAGCGCCACAGAAGCTGAACTGCTAATAAGCAGACAAGCAGTCACATGCCTCGTCACAAACACTCGGCTACATCACAACCTTCCAGATTAGGTGTAAGGTGTCTCCTTACTTGATGGGAACAGGCACTTGAGACAATGAGACCATGTAGTGGCCAGCCACTGAGCAAAAAGCTGGGACAGCGTCTTCTCTTCCTTTGATGGCTGGAACACTACAGAGACCACATCATATTGGTGATAGGTGTCATGTGGTAGATACATCGTATGGACATACCAGAAGTAGTACACATATAAAAACTACTGAGAAGACCCCTATCCCCTGAGAGGGTGCCTAGCCACAGCAGTAAAATAGAGATACTCTACAGAGAATACACATGGTTTACCTGCAAGGAAACTTGTCCTGTGAACTACACAACATACAGGGTTACCCAAGAGCAGAGAATCCAAACATATGAAGCACTGAGTACTAATACACAGGCTTACCTATGATGAGGGCCATGAACACAAGTACCAGGCCTAGTAGACAACTCCTCTGCCGAGCTGTCCACTACAGGTGCTAAGAAATCACCCCCAAGTGCCCTCTGTGCTAGACAGTAGATAGGACGGGAATGGCACACAATATTACTTTGAGAGAGGGGAAGGATGCAGAAGCAAGTGCTATACCCACCAGGTTTTGTCATTAATGAACCTGTGATACATGGGTTGCAACCGGGTCTATGCAGAAGTTGCAGAGCCACGCAAAGGTGTTGGGTGTAGCCCAGCCTGCAACTCCACATGTCTGCTATGGAGGCGCCCCTTGTCAGAGCCCACGAGGATGCCACTCCTCTACTGGAATGTGCCTTGACTCTCTGTGGATTTAGCAGAGCTTGCGACTGGTACACCATGGAAATGGCATCCACAATCCAATGGGCTAATCTCTGCAGACAGTTTTCCTCTTCTGCTGACCTTCAAAGAAGACAAATAGCTGGTCAGAGTGCCTATGGTTCACCGTACCGTCCAGATAAATGCATAAAGCATACACTGGACATATCTTGGACAGGGATGGGTCTCCCTTCCCTGCAGAGAGCGTTTTAGTTTAAGAGCATTTAAGTTTTGAGAGGGGCAGCTGACCTATTCTTGAACAAACGCAAGCAGGCAAGCACTGACTGTGCCCTGTCCTCTGTAAGACAGGCAATCATGATGACTGAGTCTAAGTACATGCCGAGAAAAGAAGTGCTCTGCACTGGGGAGAGCTTGTTTTTTTGCCGTTGACCCAATTGGTCTAGGAGTCGTAAGACTAAGTCCCTCTGTTCACTTAACAGCTCACATGAGAGGGACAGAATGAGCTAGTCATCAAGATCTTTACAGAGGGACACCTCCGCCACTTTGGTAAAGATGCTGGGTAGGAAGAGTAGGACCTTGTACTGGTATGCTCACCCCTTGAAAGCAAACTGGAGTTGAGTGAGAATCAACACGTGGAAG
Source organism: Chromobotia macracanthus (assembly GCA_036877525.1). Taxonomy (NCBI): domain Eukaryota; kingdom Metazoa; phylum Chordata; class Actinopteri; order Cypriniformes; family Botiidae; genus Chromobotia; species Chromobotia macracanthus. The sequence continues at coordinate 876,145 of JAZGTH010000050.1, forward strand.
TACACGTTCTTTCAGGTGAACCAATCTTGGTGGCATATTGCCGAGATGATATGCCTCTGAATGAGCATCCTGAAGGACAGTCTGTGGAGTTCCTGATTCAGGACATGCAGGTCGTGGATTATGCATGAAAGTCCGCTCCTTTTCTTGGACACGATGAAGTAGAGGCTGTAGAAACCCCTCTTCATCTTAGCAAATGGCACTACTTCTATTGTGCCCTTCCATAGAAGGGTAGTGACCTCACTCCGCAGGGGGCCCCTTGTCTCGTACAGAGGTAAAGAGGAGACTTCTAAACTTAGGTGGGCACCAATTGAATCACATATCCAAAACGGATTGTCTCCTGCACGACTAATCTCCTAGGCCGACTCTAAATGGACTCCTGTCTTGGAGGGGGAGGCGCTGAGGTAGCAGGAGGGCTTGTCTTGAGCGAAGCAGGTTGGATGTGAGGCCTGGCGGATCTGGCCTAGGGCAGACAGCGGTGAGGCAGGATGTGTTTTTTCCTCAAACAAATCTTTTGGTCACCAGACAAGCCCAAGCAAACATTTTTGGTGTCACGTAGTTCCACAAGATTCAGCCATAGATGCCTCTCCTGGACCACAAGAGTGGACATCGATCTGTTAACTCCTCGTGTACCTCAGGAAAGAAAGGCACTGGGGCACGCTCTTTTAGGCTCTGTATCTGGTCTGCTGAAGTGCCCAGGGGGATTTTGGCGAAAGATGATACAAGGCAAACCACTGCTGGATGCACTGTAATATGCAGCAGATCTTTTAATATGAATGCATCATAACAACAGAAACATCTGTATGCTCTGAAGAACAAATTCTGAGTGTTGTATGCCAACCCAAATTCCACTCGCCTGTTTTCATTGGCCTTTTTTATAAAGATCGGAGGCGACTGGGCTCATAAGAACGAAGCCTTGTGTCATCATCGACACAACAACAAGTGACTGACAGAAAGGGAAGTGTCTGCTTACATTATACTTTTTTGCCACTAGTTAAGAAGTCCACTTCTACACTTATATCCAGAATCATCTCAGTGTCCAGTTACCTTGCAGCTACATTTCGTGTTAATATAACAGTAATTCTGGTCCAGCTCTGATAGTCTCCTGTGTTGTAAATAGTGGGCTCTCTTAGTTCTCGTCCACTGCCTTCACAGCCCATTATCCCTGGAGATGCTGGGTAACATCCCTCCTGTACTAGTGTCCAGGTGCGGCCAGCGTCATGAGAGTACTGAAGAAGTACAGGCGCAGACACACTGAAGACTGACTCGCAGCCGATATTAAGCTGAAGAAAGAGGAACATCCCACAAATTACTGATGGGTACAGAACATAATTACTGAGGGGTACAGCGTACAGCATAAAAATACTGAAAAAATGCAAGGACCAAAGACGTTCCTCAACATGTATACATATATTTGCAATTAAACAACAGAACAGAATGTTTTCTGGTACCCGAGAGTCCACTGTGAAATGCACTGCTGAATTTTATGTTTATCAGTCCTTTAATCTATAGGGAAAAAACTTACAACAATACCTTAAACTGCAGCATGTAGCCGGGACGAAGAGTGAGATCCCGAGTCACAGCCATGCGGTCACCATCGGAGCGGCCAAACACTAAGGCAGAGGGTGTGGGTGCACAGAAAGTTCCATTACGATCCTTGTCCATGCCCTCATTTCCCAGCATCAGCCACACTCCCATCTGGTTTAGTGGATGATCAAACGCTGGTTTCTCATAGAAGTTCTGTGGGGAAATATTCACTGCAATTCCATTTATTGATGTCTAACAGGCAACACTATTGTTTTAGCTGAACTATGTCAATAGGAGTGTTTGAAAAAAAGGTTGTAGCAGTGCTTAGAAAAAACAAATGTGAAAACAGCAATTCAATTTATTTTGGTGCTAAATTCTACATCTAAAATTGTGTGGGTCACCTGAGGAAGTGTAGGATTTGCCATCGGAATGATGTGCTTCTCTCTCTCTGAAAGGATGATGACATCATCAATGGCCCACTGATCATAGCCCTCACCTGAGTGCAGGGGTTGCCACCAGCGGAAACGTGTGCAGGGTGTTTTAGAAGCCAAAGGAAGATCATAATGAACAAACCTGTGGCCAGACATTTAACATCCAGTCACAAAGCATGCAATGGTCAAGACACTCATACACATACAGTAAACACACAGCCTGTAACACTTACAGTCTGCTGTGTTCTCACCTTGGTTTGGTGAAGTCAGAGAAGTACATCTCTGCTATGAGAGCCCAGCTGATTCCACCATCATTACTGTACTGCAGCAAAAGCCCCTCCTCCCTGCTGTCCGCTTGATTACACTCTGCCCCTTCTCCTCCCATACGCAGATAGAACTGCACAAACTCTGCCCACTCAGTGTCCAAGTCCCAGCTTACTAGCTGTCTCAGCCCAGCCTGGTTTCAGCAGGAAAAGTTATAGGTTTTTATGTGTAAAAGTAAAAGGTTGTGTTTATAATGAGATATAAATGTAAGGCCCATTAGGGCTGGTTTTCAGCTTAATCACATAACCAGATATCATTGAGAAAAGTTTAGGCTTTAGTACAGGTGGAGTGTACAGTATCACCCACTCACAGGGTGCATAGACTACTGCAGGTCAACATAGACACCAAACTTCAAGAAAAACACAAAAGCCTTTGTCAGGGTCTGACAAGAAAGACTGTTTATTAAAACTTAATATTTGGGACATTGTCACACCCCCTCCTTTAAATGTCCCCCCTTTCCCAGCTCAAACAGACAGTACAGCCCTGAACTAATTCATAGTATGCTTTTGTCTGTATTTAGAATGTGTCAGAGTTCTTTTAAATGTTTTTGTGTCATTTTGTTTGAATGACCTAATGAAAGATCTAATGAAGGTCTTTGTGCTGAAATATGTTTCTTTCAGCTGAACACAATGGAGTTAACAATGTGGCAAGCCTTCTGTGCAGGAGCCATTATTGCCCTGAAAATTGAATATGCCATTCTATCTTTTTGCAACAAGCAACAGACTCTAAATGACGGTGTTAACTTGTTAATAGATAGTATTTGTGTTGTACCTTACTAAAGTACAGAGAGGATCCAGAAGAAACAACCCCACAGCCCTGGTCTGGGGGCACAATCTGTCCACCTGTCACTTCCTGCCAAACTGATGCGAGTGTGCTCTGGGACTCAAAGTCTGAGAGTACACTGGAGGATAAAGTGGAGACAGGCTGGCAGTCTGAGCCAGTGAAACCATTATCACACCTGGAAACAGAAAAACAGAAATACAGACTAATATAGTGTCTGACAACATTGAACTGATTCAAGTGGCTAACCTGTCTCCAACCAATGCCAGCTTGCAGACAAAGTGATGAAATACATCATCTAGTGGTTGCCTTGAACTGTCGCCTAGCTAGAAAGACGGTATATTGATACTGCATCAATATCAACATCTAATATTGAAATTGGCCAGTCGGCTGTGGAAATCTCTCTCGCCAGCTGTCTGAACAGAATCAACACAGTACTAACTTCATCAGGAAATTACTTACATTTTCTGCATTGAAAAATTTGTTCATAATGATACAGGGTATATTTTCAGTCTGTATTGTGTTTTTTACTAGTTTTTCAGTGCAGTGGCAATATGCATGTGTAAATTATATGAATAATAAAATAAGGTACTGTAAAGAGAGGAGACAGGGTGGACAGTGAAGCAAGTGCATGTATGCAATATTTATTGCATTCAATTTATAAATATTTGTGTGCCTGCATATATCCTATTTGATGAAATTAAGTTTATACATAAGGTCACCGGATGTCTGATATGATGTGACATGACCTTTTGTCTTTGTACCCGACTAGGACAAATGCACTTCTTTTACTCCCCAAGTACATTTACTGTACGATTTTTTGCTTCTGAGGAACACAAAAGAACATATTTGCAGCATGAAGCATGTTGGTAACCAAACAACAGCAGCACCCATTGACTTTCATGTGTTCCTCAAAAGAAAGTCACACAGGTTGGAATGACATGGGGGTGAGTAAATGATGAAAGAATTTTCATTTTTGGGTGAACTATCCCTTTAACCGGCAGACACAGACAATACTTTATCTCCGCAAATTATTAAAGGATCAAATATCAAGTAAAACCCACAGGTCTGTTGCAAAATATTGATTTGAACTTCTCAAAATCTGCCAAGGTTACCTGAAGTACTGTTACAACATCTCTTTCCAGAAATTTCATCATAATTTACATTTTCATTGCAAAGTGAACCAATGAATGAACTGTAGTGTATGAAAAGACGTTCAGTCTTAACAGAAATAATGATGAAGTTACTTGGTTTCATCCCACCTGCCACCCCCAGGACTACAGGGTTTAATAAAATGAAGAAAATTTCAGGAGGTTCATGCTGTCAGGTTCATGCTCCTCTTTAATTTACAACTTCCTGAAATGTCACATATTTACCGTAAACTCACCATAACAAGGCTGATAAAGCTACTGGGAAGGGCAACCAAACATAAACATACAACAGACAGCTAAGCCCAGATACTTTAAAAAAAAAGTTTGACCTCATATAGTGATTTAAAGAATATGCTAATTTTTCATTTTAATTCATTTTTTGTTTATATAGTGCTTAATGTTGCACTGCTTCAAAGCAGCTTTACATATAATAAAAAATAAAACAAAAAAAATGTCTAATGCACAACATGGAAAACTGAATACATGAGTAGTTATTACAGTAAACTGTGTGTCAAACTGTTAATAAAAAACCCAATTAATTTATTACCCTGTTTAGGGAGGGGCGTCCGATTTTGGGTCTAGTTTTACATGTCAATCATGTTTATGTGCAAAATGTACTTTTAACCCCTGTCCCCTCCTGAGGAAGTGCCCCTCCCTACTCTGCTCTGGCCCCTCCATACCTTTCTCCAAATTTATTGCCCCTGTTTTGGTTTTTGTCTGGTTTTCAGTCTAGTTTGTCCATGTCAATAGTGTTTACAAGCATAAGATTTAGTCTACCCTATGACCACAGGGTTCTGGCTATCACTGAGGATCTGAAATCCTCTCCACCTTTCTACACCAGTTGTTTTTTGACTTTATCCTAACAGTTGTGTGAGCAATTAGGTTTGAATGTGTGAAAAGTTTTGTAAAGGGTAAATAACTGTTTACGGTGTGTGTGTTGACTGTAGTAAGAGCTGCGTTCCGTTTGTAGCGTTTACACTTCAGACGCAAAATGAAAGTGTATGATCTGAGACTTTGGGTTCCCCCTGTGTCCCCAACATGTGTATTCCATGCCTTTTTATTGCATATTGTGGGGTATATCGTTCAAAAGTATGTGTATCATTACCTCCTAAGGTAATGGCTTTATAATGCCTGTTAAAACAGAATAAAGGTTTTAAAAGAAAGCATGGCCCCCTGTCTGACAGCTAGTTTTCTGATTAAAGGACATGCCCCAACTTGTTCCTCTGGTCTGGGGTGATAACCCTGTTAACAAACTCTGATGCTGTCTGCATCTATTGGTTTGTAGAGGCTATTAAAACAGAATAACATTTTAACAAAGCACACGGCCCCTATCCTGCCCCTTCTGGCTTGGAAAGATACCTATCCAGAGTGAAGAGTGTTCTTAATACGATTGTTAATTATCTATGTGTGCACTAGAGGTCTCAAATCAAAGAATGAAATTTTTACAAAAGTAAAAAGTATGCTAAATCAGGGATTGGCAATATGCAACAGCTTCTAGTTTTTTGCTTCCAGGTCCAAGGCTATGCATTCACAACTTGTTTTCCAGGCTTGTTTATGGCAGCATGTGGGGTGTAGTGTGTGTGTGTGTGTGTGTGTACCGTCACCTCCTAAGGTAATGGTTTTATAGACTCTGTTAAAACAGAATAAGAATTTTAACAACCCACATACCCCCATCTATTCTGTATGACCCTTCTGACTTTGGATGGTGGGGCCTGTGTTTACATTTTAAATAGTGCATTCATCCTTACTGGTGTTAACAAACTCTGATGATGAGCCAGTTGGTTCCTACTTAAAATAGTTCAACCATCAAAGATGAATAAGCACGTTTTTGGACATATTGCATTTGTTGTTCTTAATTTTACACTTATGTAGCTTTTATTTTAATAATATTGTCTGTTGGTTATTTTAATCTATATTTAATCATATTTGGCTCGATCCTATGCGATTAAATAATGTGAAACTATCTGTTCACAAGTTTCACAATATGTTTAGCATTGATTTAAGAATTTACCATATTATTCTTTAACATACAAGAATACAATATCATTCATACATTCGTAGAATAGTTAAAAGACATCTCTCGGCCTATAGAACAAGGTACACGTCACAATAGCGGGTTATTTGAATGAGGGGTGGTCTGCAGAGACCGTAAGTGTCCGCGTTAACAAATGGGATGTCAAACAAGCCAATTTTATGAGCTTCGGGGGATACCCCCTATTCGCAGATCACACTGTGGATGAGTACAAATGCTAGTGGAAATTTGTAGTCAGGCACCACGCTCAGCGATCCTCACGTTTGTGTCAGCATCAGCCTAGCTGGATCAACGATCTCAAATTCTACCAAGATTTTCATCGTCTTTCTGCTCGAGTCTCTGTTTTTTATAGGACACCTACATCGGAGATGGCGTCCTATCGTAAAATTAAGTTCTGTTTAACACGTCGTCATATTATTATTATTGAAATTATGTGGAAAGAGTGACAGTCGAAATGTATTGCTTAAACAGGATGTCTAACGACCTAGGTGCCTTGGACATTGTTGAGTATTCTGACCTTATTGAGGAGATCAAAATATTAAATCAAACAGAGGGTACGGCAGCCAGTTTACATTTGCTTTATAAAGTGTGGATGTGTGGAACGATTATGCATTATTCTTTGTTATTCTTTAACACCAACAGATCGTCAGCCTCAGCATAGGCAGGACTGTCAGGCCTACGAACAAAACACTGCACCGGTCCATCCCCTCAGTAAGTGTGTTGTTTTTCATGATGCATTTAACGGTGTGTGAAATAACATGAGAAACGCTGTTTACAACACGTTCTTATGCTTTTCCAGTAGGGATATCAAACATCGTACGCCGGTTTCCATCAGGAGTATCGGAGAATCACCCGACGAGGTCCACCAGCAGTATAACACCCCCGGGGTCTTCTGGTCTTAAGCGGGTAGTGACAACGGTCGCACAGGTTCACGCTTACGGCTGACAGGGAAACGTGCCAATATCATACCGCAAACACGAGAAAGGAAGCGCTCAAAATGTGCGATCGCAGAGCCCGTTGGTACGTATATGTCAAAATAATTATGTTGGAGATGATCAGGAGTTGTATTTTATTTACATTATTTCATTCATACTTATCTCGTTTATCACAGATCTGATTGTGGACGACAATGCTGTGGCAGATATAAATGATGTTCGGACCTGGGATGCTGAACTGATAGATGCGCGGGACGCTTCTGATTTCTCTCAAATACCTAAAGATACACATCAGTGCGAACCTGACATAGGGGATACGGATCCTGAGGAATTTCAGGATCAATATTTACGGTTTCAATATTTACCTGTTTCTTCATTTACAATTACTACATCCTTGTTATTTAGACTGTGTCATTTAGTCATTGCTATATCTGTTTATTCTGTCTTCTGATGGATAGATTGTCCTGTTTTGGGTTTATTTTTATTTTTTAGGGCTAATGTCTCTTAGCTTTATCTGATTTGTGATTTTGTTATTTGAGCTAGTTTTTATTAATTTGTTAAGTAATATACTTAAGTAATTAGTTTTTAAAGTTTTTTTTGTTATTTGAGTGTTTATTTTAACAGGTTATTTATTTCATGTGTGCATTACCAGAGTATTTAAATAAACAAATTCTGGTTTAAAATGGCAAAACATTGTTGTGGGCCATATGGTTGTGAGCAGGGGCCAGCACCAAAGGTTAGGAGGTACAGTGATGAGGATTACCCCACAAGCAATACAGACAGACTGATATATTTAAATCATATAATGGACGAACTGAATAGACTTAGGCCTACAACCAACACATAGAATTACTAGACATTGTGAATACGATGATAGACAATCAACCAGAACAACGTAAATAATTAGACAGTAATTTAAATAACCATCAGATGGGGGAGGGAACTGCTAGTCAGCAACATAATGCATCTGATCCTGAATTACCTGCCATGAGGTTAACACAAACTGATGTTGATATGCTTGCAAGGGATGGAGGTGAAATCAATGGTTACACAATTACCCCAACACCCAGATTCAATAGTCTGGAAATAGACACAGACTTGGCATCCTATGTAGTTTTTTGCAAGATGCGTTGTCAGAAATAGTCTCATTTTCCAGGTTGTTGGCTGGTGATAATGGTGTAATTAGTATAACATTGAGAGGTCCCAGTCTGACAGGTGACGTTATAGCTCTTTTGACACCTAGCAACAACTACAGCACAGACATCTTCACAAGTCAGCTCGAGAAGATAATGCAGAGTAACTCTAAAGTGTTGGTTGACGATAATTTGGAGTTAAATGTGTCTATAGCAAGGAGTAAGCAAGGGGGGAGTGTATCGAAAGATACGTGATTTAGCACATGACGAAACTATTGGTAGAAATAGGATGAATCTCTTCTGCCCCATCAATCTTTCAAACAATCTTTGTTTCACAATCTGTTTGGCACATTTTCTAAACCCCCAGAAACCACACATAGATCTAGAGCCTTTAGCCTTAGCAATGCAGAAGTCTGCTGGTTACTCTGAACAGGATAAGATAGGTTTTAATGATATCAGACCATTTGAGCGCATGTTACCCATTAAAATAGTGGTCTTTCACAGGTCAAGCTCTGGTATGTTGGAGAAGTATACAACCACAAATGTCCCTCATTACAAAACGGTATTCCTGTACCTAAATGAAGGCAATTATTTTGTGATTAAGAACTTAAAAGCATTTATTGGTGTGAATTATGTGTGTGACTATTGTTACCAAGGGTTTACCAGCCGTAGAGATCATCATTGCAAATATGTCTGTAATGTTTGCAATGGATCCAATTGTTATAAACACCCCACTAAAATAAAGCATTGCCATGACTGTTTGCAATACTGTAAATCTGACTATTGTTACAACATGCATAAACAACCACCCCTAGGGGAGCAATTAACATGTTACAAAATACTGTAAAAAATGTAACAGACGTTATCATGTTAGCGGGTCAAATCCCAAGCCCCACACGTGCGCCCCCTCGATGCACACATTGTGGAGAGGTGTTGGTGAACATCTCTGTTTTATACAGCCAATAAAGACTGAGGTGCCTAGTGAAAAGTACATATTCTATGATTTTGAAACGCGATTTGAATCTGGCAAACATGTTGCAAATTTTGTCTGTGCTATCACTTTTAAGGGGAAAAATTCACGGCTGGAGGGTCAGACTGTATAAAGCAGCTGGTTAAAAGGTTTAGACATCCACGCATCAGAATTTTACTTGGGTGGCTCACAACACTTCTGGTTTTGACAACTTTTTACTTTTGGAAAATTTCACAAATTCAGGTCTTACCCTTAGAGTCACAATGCAGAGATGTCGTCTAATTTTAATTACAACAACAATGCGTACACAAACCAGAACAAAACATACTCGAACATTTCCATCCAATGGCTTGAATATGTGAAAAAAAACGTGGTGTGTATGTTCAACACGCACTAAACCATGGTGAGGTGGTGATTGGACAATTTCATCTTGACGGATATTATGAGAAGGATGGTGTAAGAAAGGCTCTAGAATTTAATGGATGCATGTTTCATGGGCACGAATGTCGTTATAATCCAAACCATATGCATCCTTTATCACAGGTGCCTTATGGGTCCCTCAGAAGACAGTTTGATGAAAAGGTTGAGATTTTAGAATGTGCTTATGGATTTGAGTGATGTGGGAATGTGATTGGAATAGACTTAAACAAACTGATGCTGATGTAATGGAGTTTATGGTGTCATACATACATCCTGAGAGGTTGAAACCCAGTGATGCTCTATTTGGTGGGCATACTAATGCATACAAGCTGTATCATAAAGCCGTTGAAGGTGAGAAAATACATTATGTTGACTTTACAAGTTTGTACTCATTCTGCCACGCCAAGAAATGTTACCCCATTGGACACCCCCAAATAATATTCAGGGATTTTGAACCTCTTGAAAATTATTATGGGATTATCAAGGCCTATGTTCAACCCCCGGGGCAACTGCTTCACGCGGTTCTTCCCTATAGGACTGGTGGGAAGTTGATGTTTCCACTCTGTTGTACATGTGCTGAACAACAGATTCAGGCCAACGTGTAGACATACGGATGAGGAAAGGGCTATCACAGGCTGTTGGGTTAGTATTGAGTTGTTAAAGGCCTTAGAGAAGGGTTATGTTGTAACAAAGGTGTACAAGGTGTTGCATTTCCCTCGGCGATCAGATACATTGTTTAGCGGCTATGTGAAAACATTTCTGCAGTACAAACAAGAGGCTTGTGGTTACCCAGCTTATGTTGTGACAGGTGCCGACAAAGAATCATACATTAATGCTTACTTTGAGAAAGAGGGCATCAGACTGGATTCTGACAAGATAAGTCTTAACTCTGCACGCCGCTGTATTAACAAGCTATTGCTAAATAGTTTGTGGGGTAGATTTTCAATGAGGGAAAACCTACCCACCACAGAATTGATTTCAGACCCTGAACAGTTTGCCCAACACATTTTTGGTGATGGTTACGATATTAAGCATTTCTCATTTGTGTCAGGCACTGTTGCATTAATTCAGTGGTGCTACGCAGATGGGAAAAGTGGTCAGACCTGTGACATTAATGTCTTTCTTGGGGCCTTTACAACAGCACATGCACGGCTAGAACTGTACGAGCTCATGGACAAGTTAGGGGACAGGTTGTTGTACAGTGACACAGACAGCATCATCTTTACCTCTAGAGATGGTGACTGGGACCCACCACTGGGGCCTTACCTCGGCAATCTAACTGATGAGATTGGAGATAATGACCATATAACAGAATTCTGTTCATCAGGTCCAAAAACATATGGCTACAGGACAGCCAAGGGCAAAGTCTGCATGAAAGCCAAGGGGATCACTCTCAACACTGTTAACTTAAAAGCTGTTAGGTTAGATACGCTGATTGGTCTTGTCGACCACCACGTTGTTGGGGATGGTAATAGTCGACATATTCTAGCATACACAGACAGCATTGTTAGAAATAAGAGGCATCTCACACTACACAACAGATAAGTTGTTAAAAAGTTCAAGGTAGTGTATAACAAATGATTGCTGCTCCCTGATTACACTACCCTTCCATATGGCTTCTGACAAACTTTTTGGGCATAGGGGTGTGCGAGATAGCGATGGTTTTGATTTCAGACTACAACATCCATTTTCATGTGTAATAAGCGGACCATCAAACTCAGTCGTTTTTACAAAAAAAAATGTTACAAAATGCTGTAAATTTGATTTCTAAAAATGTTGATAATATTGTATACATTTATGACTGTTGGCCACCCCTGTATGATGAATTGTTGAAAATGTACAAAATTAAATTTGTTGAAGGAATACCTCAATCTCTGAATGATTATATTTTGCCCCCTGTCAACCAAACTAATTTGCTGATCATTGATGACATGATGAAAGAGGCCAGCGGTAACAATGAAGTCGAGAAGGTATTCACGCAATATGTGCATCATAGAAACCTTAGTGATTTGTATATTGTACAGAATTTATTTTGTCAGGGCAAATCCAGTACGACCATTAGTTTAAATACAAATTATCTGGTGTTGTTTAAAAACCCCAGAGATGCTAATCAGGTCAATGTACTAGACAGACAGATGTACCCCAGAAACACTAAATTTTTTATGGAGCGCTATCATGATGCAACCAGTAAACCTTTTGGATACCTGATGATTGATTATAAAGCAAAAACACACAAACACTATCGTCTCAGAACAGATTTTCTTTCGCCACATCCTGTAGTATACATCCAGAAAAGAAAGCAGTGAAACAGTTGTGTTGGGGAAAGTGTCAGCTAGACTTTATAGAAACCTCCCTCTCCCAAACAGAGACGGGTTATTCTACAGTCTGCTACAGATGAACTCATTGTGACGCTGGGTGAAGTAGCTCTTAATGTGCTCTGTGATAATATACCCCTCACACCACAACAACACCAGAAACTAAGGAGAAGGAAAATGATGGTGAGATGAGGGAAGAGAGAAGAAGGTTGGAGTTAAAAAAAAGACAAAAAAAGACGGTTAATAAACCAACAGGGAGGATTTTTTCTACCCCTCTTAAGTGTGGCTGTTTTTATTTCAAGTTTGATCTCTTCCAGATAAAAACAGACATGGAGTATGCAGAGAAATTGTTTTTAGTCCCACAGCACCAGCTGGACAGACTAAAGGCCACAAGCCCTTGTGAGTCTATACAGCATTTTGTAGAGAATGAGTTGGATATGGCTATAAGAAGTATCTTGCACAGATCTGATTTGGACATTCATGAAAAGGCCAGGCTGTACACAAACGCTTTACAGAGGTTTTAAAGATTGCTAGACAGGGTGACAGGGAGACCAGTACATTAACGCTCTCCTTACCACCTGACCACGCTGATAAAGCACCCTGTATGGCTATTGAGCATGACCATATTATCGTTTTTAAGTAGATCACACCCATATAGACTCATTAGATCAATATAACTGCAGCCTTTGACCATATGATACAGGAAAAACACACAGTGCTGTCCGCAAGTGTCTGATGAAAAATCCTGAACTTGTCTGGTTGGGTATACCACACACACATAATTGCTGGTTAGAAAGTCATTGATTATAGATGGAAATCGCTGATGATGGGGTTTATTTCCAAAACTGTCAAAAAAGCAACCAACCCCCTCTTTGTTTATGTAGATGGCTAACCAGTGCTCACTGGGGAGTATTGAGGGGTGAGTATTGATCATGACCATAGAAGGTAATGTTCTTAATGGGTCTCGCGGTAAATGATCGCACAGTAGTACACCAAGAAAATGTGTATTGTGGAAAATCCTGTCCATGATATCTGTGAGCTGTATAGTGTTCATCATCTATTTAATAATAATCAGCTAAGACCTGTCTTCGGTTTGACACCTCTATGATGCTATCGAATATTGCATAAACAATTAAGTTAATGGTTCGCGGTAGCGGTTGTCTAAACCGAGCCTCTAGTCTAATATTCCCGGAATGGATTAGCAACACATGCTGTCTGCACACCTCATCTGGTGCATTTGTAAATACTGCTCGTTTGGTTAACCCCTGGTTTCTGCTAGCGGGGTCCGTTGTGTCCATATGTCCGCCAGTGTCTTTGTAAAAGAGACCCGCTGAGAAAAGGGTTTCAAGAGCATCTCTGCCGTAGTTCATAAGTCATTCTATGATGCATCTATAAGGGTATGTGCTCAAACTCTGTGATATTAATCTATCGCCAAGCGATACGTCAATTTGTGAGAAAATCGTTGCGGCTGGGTACTTTATTAACCCTACCGGTGATCCGTCTGCTATATCAGTCCCATCAGGGTTTGTGATTTTGAGTCGTAAAAACAGCAGGGTGTTATTTAAGTTGATATAATCCTCTCCAGCACCTGCGATAAAAAACGCCAGAGGTGCTGTGTCTGATATCGCGGATAAGGGCGGAACTTCTATATATGCATTTTTTTTCAAATGCTGTTTGTGTCAATAGGACTGTGAACAAATCTAGTTCGGATTTAATACATTCTTCTGACATGGTGTGTAATAAGGCCATGATTTAGAAAATAGTTTTAACAGATCTCCTTGTGCTGGAGAATGTGCGACGTTTTGCTGACACTTTGCGCTTTTTCCAACTGATGTCTTCGTAGTGCGCTTTGTTTTCTTCATCGACTGACCACTCCTCTTACTTCCTGGTGGCCTATACATGCGCTTACGGCCATCACCATAAGGCCAGACCGTGTCTTTTACTGTCTAAAATTCTTTCTACTTTGAGTGCTTTGTTTTTGCTCACTGTTATTTTTTGTAGTTCTTGCTCATAAAAACTACCCTCGATAATCTCACCATCGTAGTCACACAGTTTATAGACTGGAGGGTCACGCAGTATACACGCTGTTACAGCGAAGTACTCTTCTGTGTAATTTTGCTCATAGCCTTTCGCAAACGGGCCCCTCACTTTAGAAATTCGTACAACATCACCGATTTTGTATTTAAACAAAGGCCTGACGTTTCTTATGCCAGCCGATCCATATAAATTGCGAAACACCTCGATTTCGTTTTCTTTGTTAACATCCAACGGTCTCATTTTAATGCTCCTGTGATAGCTGCTGTTGTAAGCGTGTGTGATATCTTGTAACACATCAATATAACGCCTGGAATTAGTGGCTGTTAAATGTCTCCACATCCTGCTTTTTAATGTTCTGTTAAAACGTTCAACAATGCTGGCTTTTAAATCAGAGGCTGTTATAAAATGATGAATATTGTACTTTTTAGTCATGTCTTGAACATGCTTATTAAAAAACTTTCTCCCCTTGTCCGTTTGTAATTTTTGAATTTATGGACTCAAAAGCCCTAGTCACTTCCACGCTGGTCTTGTTTTTTTAACATGTGAGCATATTTACTAAACACATCTATGCATGTTAACAAATATTTTTAGTTTGAATTTCATTTTCCTTTGAATAAGCAAACATATCAACTAGGTCTGCCTGAAACAACGCTATAAACAATAACTCTATTTCTCTTGTATTTTATAGGAGCTGCTCTTATGTAGTGTATAGGCGTCTTCAGAGGCAAGCCAATCTAAAATTTCATTATCTGTTAGACGAACACCAGTGTCCTTTAAAACAGCCTGTTTTAAGCGCTTCTTACTGCCTAATGACCCAGGATTAGAAGGTGTGTAATAAACCTTTTTCAAGAGCTCGGACATGTTGCTGTTTCACCATACCATAAATGAATAACATGCTCAATTTAAGAGATATGTCTTTTTATTTTCAAACAACAATGATTACGATGTTACACGTGATCCAGATAGGTGAGAAACTGTATACATGTAACAATGTTTTTATCAGTCACTATTTCAACCAACATTTTTATAATATCACATACATTAATCAGATCTTTTCTAGACACCATGGCTAAGCATACATCTGCTACATATGTACACATAGTGAGAACTTTGCCAATTTCAAACACACCGTCGGTTTCACCCTTTACATCAAGAACTTTTCTGACATTTACATAGACAGAATACCCAGCATTAATACACATTTGAGTCATGCATGTGACAAAGCTCTCACACCAGCCATTTCTTTCTTAAGTCTGGTAACACGTTTGGCATCAGTTACACAACCATTTGTTGGTAGACAGACGTCAGCAGCATCAGAGATGATAGCATAGATTACATTGGTCAGTGCACACTTAATGCATTTTTTAACCAAATGCTTACCCAGATCAATACTACTGCATGTGTTCCCCATATTACAGGTGTACTGATATGACATTTGTCTTCTTTCCAACAATCCACAGCGTCGTAGATGACTTTCTCACTCTGTTTGTCCACAAGCTTATCTGTGATCTTGCTAAGTTTTTCCACAATATAGGGTTCGTCACGCAGTTCGCTCAAAATAGCATCCACAGCTCCTTGAACCCTCTGTGGGTGAGGCCTTAAACCATAATGACTCAGAGCTTTAACTATGATGTGTTTAAACCCTGGTTTGAACAATTTATGTCTCAGCTCGTTAAAGTAACCATCAAAGAAATAGGCTGTTGGTTCATACAGGCATGAGTGTTGTATCTGGCTAGGATGGTCCACTTCACAACCGTAACAAAGTTTCTTTAACTTTGTATTAACAATGTGTAACAGCAGCACACTGACGATGGCCTTTATGATTTTAAACTCGTCAGCCCCGATGCATCCATCAGTAATGTTGTTACCCCGGCAGCCTACAGCCTCAGAAATGCCTTCGCACTGAGTTGTTATGAAAGTTAAGTTGTGATAACCCAGCTCTGTGTAGAATTTGTCCAGCCAAGTGTTGTCATCAGACTCGGGGGTAGAGCCCTGTTGGTTGGGTGTGTCCTCTGTTGTCGTTGGTAAGAGCTCTGGGGATGCTGGTGCCTGTGCCATGATGCTTTGAATGTACGGGTGTGTCGAATTGTAAACCTTTTAATGGTTGTAGTATGTGGGTGGTGTCACATACGCTCCTTCGTACGCCCCCACACCATGTTCAGTCTGAAACAATTTAGCTTTTACAGACTTGTATCCATCATACATTTTGCACTATCTAAACATTCTGTCTATATCTGTAAAAATTTTATCCAGTACATGGGCATCTTGCCACTGAAACACGAATTTCATTTCATAGCAATGGTTGTGCTCGCCCGGGGGCATGGGGAATGCCTCTTTGCAAAGCTTTTTGCTGTCTTCACAGCAAAACATGTAGATGGAGTCCTCGGGGTTCCTTTTAGCATGATCGCCCACCACACGGTATCTCAGGCCAGGTAATATGCCGTCTCACTCGCCTATGTAGAGAGGTATATGACAGACGTCATGTAGATCGTTCCACACATGATTGTAAAACATCGACCAGTCTTCAGCACGGAAAATCAGACAAGGGTCTTCACATGACTTCTTTTCACCAAGATCTATGCTGTATAGCATCGTAGGAGCAAAAGTGAGGTCTTCCTCCATCTCTATCCATTCTCTTGCTGGAGATGTGTCAAAACATTTCCATGAAGCCTTAGGAGTTTTAGGAGCGCTTGGATTGGCCATTTTCTTAGCAGCAGTAGCAGAAAGCATTGAATGCAAACTCTGATTTTAAGCACTGATTTCCAGCCCCATTTAAACGCTGCAATTCACACCCACATGGGCAGAACAGTGTCAAGAGAAAGTCAAAAAACATCTGGTGTAGAAAGGGGAGGAGGGAGGTCAGATCCTTAGGTTTGTGGTGGACAGAACCATGTGGTCACAGGTAGACTAAATCTTATGCTCGTAAACACTATTGACATGGACAAACTAGACTGAAAACCAGACAAACTCCAAAATAGGGCAATAAATTCAGAGGGGGGCCAGATCCTTCGCTTGACTGACTGAGCCAGAGTAGGGAGGGGGCACTTCCTCAGGAGGGGACATGGGTTAAAAGTACATTTTGCACATAAACATGATTGACATGTAAAATTAGACCCAAAATCGGACACCCCTCCCTAAACAGGGTAATAAATTAATTTGACACACAGTTTATTGTAATAACTACTTACATGTATTCTGTTATTATTGCAAATTTTAATTGTTCATTATGAGATGTATATTAATAAAACTAATTAGGGATACTAGGTTTGTAGTTGGTTTATGAATGAGGAGTTGACTGAACTGATGAAAATGACCAAACATTTGGACTATTTAAATAAATAGACATGCATAAGAAATACATGTCATTACTTGCAAAGGCTTGTACCACTCTCGGTGGTCTATGAGAGGGTAATGAATGCAGAATGCAATAATCTAACAAATCTGACATTTTGAAAGAACCAGTTCATAAAAATTTGTCATACTTGGGTAAACCAAACGTGAATCGCAAAGAACACAAACTAAGCTCAGTTGAATTTGAGATAATGAAAGTTTTTTATTTCCTGATGTAGCATGTTTCTGACTGACCTGCAGTGACCATGGTCACACCAGCCATGCCCAAGGCACATCTGGGGACACTGCTGCCCAATATAGATGTTATCCAGTGCCCACTCATCCTGCTCCTGGTAGTAATTCTGAATCCATCTGAAACGTGTTGCACTCGACCTAAAACCAGAAAACATCAAAGTCAGAACCGAACAGCACTGAGGATAATACAGGTCATTCTCCACAACACATTTAATATTTGTTCTAGTACTGTACCTTTGCAAAAACTAAGACCTAAAAGTTGGGCTTTAATAAATGACAGCAACATTCTAGTTGAAATATATGGCTATGTACAATATTCAATATATTTAATAGATGAACATAAGTGGGGGGCAATGTGTAGGACTTCTTTAGGAATGTCTACCATGAGTTAGAAAAATTTAATACTTTACATTCTTTTGACAAATTAACTGATACAATAGGACAGGTTTTACTTAAAATCATGACATTTGCTGGAAATCTGTGTCAAAGCACTGTAAAAGAACATATAATAAACATTAGAATCTGTTGGTTTGTAATTGGGTCTTACCAGGTTTTATAAGGGAGAGGAAGTGTGATGCGTCTCCAGTCTGTAAATTCAGAGGGATGGAATACACTGGAAGCAGTAAACTCAGAACAGCTTGGCATTCCTGGGAGACAGGTCTGTTTCCAGCAAACAATGGGAATACTTATACACTCTTACTCACAAATCCTTCAAAAACATGGAGTACCACAAATTCTGAAGGGCCTTCATCATTAGACAGGCCTGGCCACAATTTCTCACATACACTGTAACAGGACTGAGTGTATACTGTAACAGGACAGTTGTATATACTGTAACAGGACATCTGCGTGTACTGTAACAGGACTGAGCATATACTTTAACAGGACATTTGTGTATACTGTAACAGGACTGAGCAAATACTGTAACAGGACTGCTGCAGATGAATATGCCCTAACAGGACAGCTGTGCATACTGTAACATGACTGCTACATATACTGTAACAGGACAACTGCATATACTGGCACTGGACAGTTGCATATACTATAACAGGGCTGCTGCAGATTGTGATGTAAAAATTGATTTTGTAAAATGATTAATAAATTGAAGTTCCTCTGTGTGGCATTACAAAGTGAGGACATTATATTGCTACTTTAATGCACACTGTATGCTAAAAACATTGTTATGGATGGGCGCATGTAATAATAACACAGCTGACTTCTCACAGAGTGATAAGAGTACCTGCAAGTGACCTGTAATTCTCACCTCTTTGACAAGATGCCAAGTCAAGCCATGATTGGTGGAAAATTCCAGTCGAACCTGAGTGTCAATGTGAGGGGATGGCTCTCGCCCACAGCCCATGACCAAAGAGAACTGGATCATATAGGATGCTCCGATTTGCATGGATTGTGTTTCCACATAACGAATACTGGAGGTTGAGCCATGATCACCTGAGAAACTGAACAAATATTTACATCAATGTCTTTGCCATTTAAACTGCCCTAACAGGGAAAAATATTAACTGAATGAAACATAAATAAATATATTAAAGGGCAGTGTAAAGTCTAAAATACAAGAGGAACTTTGAAGATGTTACCTTAGAGTCCAGTCATGCTGACAGTGAGGCTGCACATTTCCCAGATAGAAGCCCAAACTTTGAGTGACATCTAACACATTGCTAAAGTCCAGACTGATTATGTTGAAAAGGACAGAGGTCATGCTGATCTCATCAAGAGCCCAAATGTCCTGCCCACGGCCAGAGTGATATGGCTGCCACCACCGAAACTGGACCCCGAATTTACAGGCCCCAGGAGGAAGTTCCACAGAAACAATTCTATGAGTAAAAAAAATGCAATACAACTTAATTAAAGTTGCAATCTGTAACTTATTTCCTCTCTTTCACATCCTCTGTTTGAAACACACAGTTTTAATTTAAGTACTTTTTACATATTCTAAAGGCAAATGAAGCCAAACTTTCATGTGGAATCAGACCTTACAACTCAAATTAAAAATTATAATGTATAGTCCATTGCAAATCAGAGTAAAGTAAGGAGGCTGATTTAAACACTGATATATTACTTTCTCAATAACTGATTTTTGTTTATTTTATTTTATTTAATTTGTGTGTGTGTGCTTGTTTATAATACATGGTGGGGTCCTCAGCATGTTAGCACACTCATATAGTGGGACCAAAAACAGTGGGGACCAAATCCCTGGTTCCCACAATGTTTTGCTGTTATTGGCTTAGGAGGTGGTGCTGATGTGCCTAGGGTTGTTTTTTTTTTAATCCCCAGCATAAGCATAAACATCTTGGTTATGTTTGTAACTCCTGTTCCCTGATAGAGAGAACAAGACGTTGTGTCGTTACCGACACTAGGTGTTTGTTCCTGGGAGCCCAACAGCCTTTTATCTTTGTAAGAAAAGATCAATGAAATAAAAGAGGAAATTCCATGTCCCTAGATATCCAGTTATATAAGCGGTTTGGTGTGCAACACTTACTCAGATATTATACTGAGGAGTCGGAGATGCATCACAACTTACAGCGGTGTAGTTCAGTGCTGTGGCATGAGGGACACAATGTCCCATTCCCTCTATCAGGGAACAAAGGTTACATATGTAACTAAACCATTTCCTTTCTGTCTGTCACTCAACGTTGTGTCGATGATGACACTCCCTATACGAAGCTCCACAGGGGCTGAACTGTGCTACGAGATAAGCAGTGCAGACCTGGGCAAGTCACATTGTAACCTTTCAGCTTATGTGTAAGGTGTCTCCCGGTGTAAAAAGGAGTGGGCACTTACCAATAACGGCCTAAGCGGTGGCTAGCCACTGAGCAGCAGCTGGGACCTCTTCTGTTGATAAGGGGAACACTATAGAGACCACATTCTTTTGGTAATAGGTGTCATGTTGAAAATACAACATGTGGACATACCCACTGGATAGTACACATATGGAAAACTACTGAGAAACCACTGAAGTGCCTAGACTTAGCAGTGAGGTAAAGAACTCTACTAAGGGGAAGACACAAGGTTTCGTCATAACTTAACAAGCACCATAACGAGCATGTCCTGGGTATTATACATCATACAAGGCTACCCAGGAGTGGGGAATCCACACGTTTTGGGAGCACAGAGCGCCGGTATATGGGCTTTCCTATGATGAGGGCCATGCACATAAGTACCAGGCCTAGTAAACAACTTTGCAAAGTTTCCATCAGAGGTGACAGAACATGACCCTCAAGACCCTCTGTGCCTGACAATAAATAGGACAGGAATAGTGCACTAGATACACCCACCACTGCTGTTTAATTACCCTGTAATACATGGGTTACTACCGGGTCCACACAAAAGTTGTAAAACCTCACAAAGGTGTCTGGTTGGTCCAGAACAGGGTTACTAAAGAACCTTGCACTGCCCCTCCCTGACCTTGCACAGAATCTGTGCACAGAACCTGTGCAAGGAGGCTCACTGGAGGAAACGCAACTTGCGTAGATGTTGCTGTCATGGGCTACAGGAAATACCTCAGTGGGCAGTGGGTCAATTCAGTAGAAGCAAACAGGTCCACCTGGGATTCTCCAAACCTCTCCTAAATTGACTGGGCTACATGAGGATGGAGTCTCCACTCTCCTCGAGCTGTAACCTTCCAGGACAGCACATCAGCTGTGTGGTTGAGGTGACCGGGAAAAGTGAGTTACCTGCAGGGACTTCATCCACCACTGACTCCAAAGAAGGAGGTGACAAGTGAGCTGTGACAAATGACGTGACCACACACCACCCTGGTGGTTGATATAAGCCATTGTCATTGTGTTGTCTCTCCGGACTAACACGTCTGCCCTAGATCAAAGGTAGGAACCTCCGCAGTGCAAACTCAAATTCAAATTTTTTAGTTTACAAATAATTAAGTAATGTTGTTGTGTTAACAACAGCGTAATTATATATATACACACACACACACACATATACATATATATATATATATATGTGTGTGTGTGTGTGTGTGTGTGTGTGTGTGTGTGTGTGTGACACACACACACACACACACACACACACACACACACACACACACACATATATATAAAAGAAAAAAGAAAAGGATAAAAAATACAAACGTACAATTTAAGTGTCCAGAAAATATAAAAATGTACAGGATTTTAAAACAGTAATATATATATATATATATATATATAAGATGTAGAATGTGTAAGATTAAGGATGAACTTTATACAGTTTATAATGGCAGTTTGTAAAGTGCAGGTGTGTGTGCATGTATTGTTGTGTTTTAAGTGTCTGAATAGTTGTATGAGAAACCAGAAAGAGTCAGAGTGCTATGTGTTCTGGTTGAGAGTCCGGATGGCCTGTGGGAAGAAGCTCCTCCTCATTTTCTCTGTGTTTGCTTTCAAGGAGCGAAAGCGCTTCCCTGGCCGCAACAGAGAAAGAGTCCGTTGTTGGGATGACTGAGGTCCTTCACTATCTTCCTGGCCTTGGTCCAGCACCTCTTGCTGTAAATAGTCTCCAGGTCAGGGAGTTCCATACGGATGATACGTTCGGCTGATCACACCACCCTCTGAAGAGTTCACCTGTCCTGCTTGGTGCAGTTCCCAAACCAGGTTGTGATGCTTCCCGTCAGGATGCTCTCAATGGTGCAGGTGTAAAAGGTCCTAAGCACCTGAGGTGGCAGTCTATAGTCTTTTAGGTGTCTTTGATGATATAGATGCTGCCGGGCCTTCTTTACCACAGTGTTGATGTGACAGGACCATGACAGGCCCTGCGTGATTTGAACACCTAGGTACTGGAAACTGTTCACTTTCTCCACTGGACTCCCATTTATTGTGAGGGGCTGGTAGTTCCTCACCTGCTTTGTGCTGAAGTCCACTATCAACTCCTTTGTCTTGCTGACGTTCAGGAGGAGATTGTAGGTCTGACACATTTTAATCTCCTCTAGGTAGACCATCTCATCGTTGTCTGAGATCAGACCCACCACGACAGTGTCGTCAGCAAACTTAATGATGGTGGTGGAGTTTGAAGTGGCTACACAGTCGTATGTGTACAGTGAGTACAGCAGTGGGCTCAGACCACACCCCTGGGGGGCTCCAGTGCTGAGGGTGAGGGGGGGTGAGACATGTTTGCCCACCCGAGCTGTTTGTGGTCTGTCTGTCAGGAAGTTGGAGATCCATTGACATAAGGATGTGCTGAGTCCAAGGACCTCCAACTTGTTTGTGAGAGTGAAGGAATTATGGTGTTAAACGCTGAACTGTAGTCCACATTTTATGTTGTCCAGGTGGTTCAATGTTGTATGTAGGATATGTGCAATAGCATCCTCTGTAGATCTGTTTGGATGGTACGCAAACTGAAGTAGGTCCAGTGTGTCCGGTAGCGAAGAAGTGATGAAGTCTCTGACCAGTCTATCAAAGCACTTCATCACAACGGAGGTCAGGGCTACTGGGCGATAGTCATTAAGGCAGGCAGGGTGGGGTTTCTTTGGGACAGGAACAATGGTGGATCGTTTGAAGCACAAGGGGATTGTATACTGCTCCAGGGAGAGGTTGAAGATCTCAGTGAACACTGGGGCTAGTTGGTCAGCACAAGCTTTCAGAACGTGACCTGTGATGCCATCTGGTCCTGCAGCCTTCCTGATATTCACCCTCCTGAATGCCTTTCTCACATCGTGCTCCGTGATGATGAACGCGTTTTCTCCTCCAGCATGCTCCGCTCGTATGTAGTCTATAGCGCTAATAGCATTGTAGCTAGTAGTTAGTGCTCTGAGCTGTAGCCTCGAAGCGAGCATAAAAGGTGTTTAGCTCGTTCGTCAGAGAAGCATCCACGTTTTGCATAGTAAATGGTGTTTTATAGTTCGGTATATTCCTTAGTCCCTGCCACAGGCATCTAGAGCCACCATGTTGGAACTGTGACTCTACTTTCTTCCCGTAGAGCTGCTTTGCCTCCTTCACCACTCTGCGCACATTGTAGGATGCAGCCTTATACTCATACATATCCTCAGTGAAGAGCCCTGTTATAAGCAGCGGAGCAGGATCTCAGAGCATCGTGGATGGTTTTATCCACCCACAGTTGGTTTGGGAATGTTCTGATGACCGTTTTGTGAACTGTATCACCCGCGAGTTTCCCGATGAATCCCACGACCGCTTCCGTAAACATGTTGATGTCAGCTGCACCTGAATATGTCCTAGTGCACGTTGTCCAGAGCGTCTTGCAGAGCGGCCACCGATTGGTCTGTCCAGCGCGCAACCCTTTCCTCTGAAGCGGAGCTTCCTGTTTTAGCCTTTGTTTATATCAAGGCATGCAGAAGATGGTGGTGTGGTCCAATTTACCAAATGGTGGATGAGATTGTGCCTTGTAGCAGTGGTCTAATGTGTTTTCGTCCCTGGTGGGTCAAGTGATGTGCTGGTGAAAGTTCGGAACAGCGTGTTTGAGGTTTGCGCTGTTAAAATCCCCCACTACGATGAGTGCAGTCTCCCGGTGTTGTGTTTGTTGTGACGTTAAAGCTTCATGTAGTTCCCATAAAGCAGTGTCCATGTCCGCCTGAGGTGGAATAATAACGGCATTGACTATCACCGAGCTGAATTCCAGAGGAAGGCAGAAAGCATGTCCATAGCCTGTTCCTGACGCCAGCTCATTAGGGTTAACCCTAACCCTAAGTTAAAGAGAAAGTGTGTTTCAGAAAAAGCTAAAAATAAACAAAAACAAACAAAGCGTGGTCAGAGCAGTCGTGATGGCAGCCGACCTCACCGGTGCCATCTTGTATCTTGTACAAACTCAGTTGTGAAGCCAGTGTTCAAGTGGTTTCCTATGCATCAACCTGAGCAGAACTACTGCTGCAGAGAATGCCACATGCCCCAGGAGCCTCTAAAAAGTTTAAAAGGGACCGCTGACCTGTTCCTGAATAAATGCAAGCAGACAAGCACTGACTGCACCCTGTCTTCTGTGAGATGAGCCGTCATATTGACTAAGTCTAACTCCATGGTGGTTACTCTTTTCCCAGTTTACCTGAAGCCCTAAGCGGTCTATGTGCCATAGCACTAATTATATGTGTTTGCATAACAAATCTCGCAAGTGAGCCAGAATAAACCAGTTGTCGAGATGTCATCAGGCTCCCAAAGACACCCTGCTCCCGAAGACGGGCAAGGGCTGCCTCTGCCACCTTGGTGAAGACGCTAGACAACAGGGCTAGACTGAAAGAGTGTTGGAGAGTGTTGTCCCTGTACCTGTTCAGGTAACAGACTGGATGCAAAGCCTGCCGGATCTGGCCGAGGGAGGGTTACGACAAGGCAGGAACATTTCAGTCTGGTTCTTCACCATCGAGAAACTGCTGTGCCAAATCCTTGACAGCGTTGCCAAACAGGCCCGCTTTGAAGATGGGCACAATGAAAAGCATGCTTTCTTGGCGTCACGCATCTTCACAAGATTCAGCCACAGACGCCTCTCCTGAACCACAAAAGTGGACATCATCCAGCCCAGAGTTACCCACAGAGCATTATCAGTCGTAGCACGTGCAGCTCTTGTATTATAGCCGGGTCAGACCTACCCTCATGTAGGTCCTTCAAAGCCTTCGCCATATGAATGATATTTAATGGTATATAAATGCAATTCTTTATTGTAAAGCTACATAACATTGTAAATTACAGTAAATAAAAACAAATTATAAAATTTGAATGTCAAAGCTTAGTGGTATGTCTCAAATCATTTATTCTTTATGCTTAAAGAACAAAACCCACTCCAATTAAAAACAATGAAAACTAATGATAATCTATAAAACTCAAATAATCTGTAAATATCAGATGTACATGTGTCTCTGCATGCTCTAAGCCTGATATTTTTTCTTTTAACCAACCTTCAGTTCATGATGACTTGGATGGAATTTTTGAAAATTCCAGTGTAAGCATTAAAGATGATCGTACAGATATTCAAGACAAAATCAGACGGAAACATCCATTATTTGTGATGAGTAAACAACATTGCACTTGTGCCACAATATTCCAAAGAGCAAAAAACACCAGAGAAAGTGTTTATTCTTTCTTAACTATATAGAATAGAAGCGAATAGAATAAAAAAGAACAGAACAAAAGCCAAATAGAACAGAACTGTCCTGCTAAACACAAAGGTATTTTATATTTCTTTCCATATTATGGAAGCTAGTGGGGCCCCACAACAGCTTGTCTTCAAAATATCTAGCAGAACATATAAATGTATACAGGGTTACGAATGACAAATAGGTGGGTAAATGACAGAATGCTCATTATTGGGTTAACATTTCCTGTATCACCACTGGCTGATGGATTGTGATGCAAGTGCTAATTGTGAAAAATGAAATGCTAATTTGTTATCCTCACAGATCACATTTAAAGGACATCCTGGAACAAACACGAAATATAGGCTGTGAAGAAGCATGTGATGATCTCCATTTATATATCACTGGAGTTTTGGTTCGTTGTCACTGTTGCCCTGTTGGCTTGCTTACTGGGAGACTGCTGATATTAGCTTAGAACATTTGCTTTGTACATTGTGTTATTATCATTGTTTGTTAATTTGATGAATTTTGAATTTCTTCTACTTCCTAATTTTATCTCCTTTCTCTTTCATTTTCAATTTTAGTTTTCACTGTTATATATTTTTGGATATTTCCATTTGTACAGCTGCTTTGTAACAGTGTGTCAGTGTGAAAAGTGCTGTATAAATAAATTGAACTTGAACTTGAACTTGAACACTTGAATGTTTATTAACAACTGTAAAATTGACTTTTTTTAGTCTGTTTCAAATGCCTAAATGTTTACAATAAACGTTAACGTTTCATGCTGAAGTATTCTTGCAATGTTTGGAGAAACTTTAGAATACAATGTTTGTAAAAGTTTTTTTTTATTAATTAATGTTTTTTCTTTTTAAACTCAACTAGTGTTTACTCTGAATATCTGCACAGATATCTGTAGTTATTACTGCTAAACCTTTAGCAGTAATAAGATTTAATGTGTTTATACGTATCTAAATCTATAAATAATCTATAAAAAAACATGGAGCTAAATGGAGCTACTGTTCTGTTTCAAGTACTGTAGATTTTCTTTTGATGAAAAGACTTCATTGTGTGTAAATTTGATCCCCACAGTGACTAAAAACTTTTTAGTTTTTAGTGAGTTTTGTGAGTTTCTGTGTGTAGATTTAAACTCCTCAATGATGAAAAATTAGTTAATGGTTTGTAGAATTGATCCCCACAAAGGCTAAAAATGTCTCAGGTTACGTATGTTACCCGGTTCCCTAAGACAGGGAATAAGATGCTTTATCAGGCAAGACACTATGGGGAATGTGCTTCAAGCGTACCTGAGTCTGAACACGTATAAAATCAGGCCTATTTATAGGCAGATCAAGGTCATGTGACATAGCATTGTGCGCAACAAAGCCTTTAAAAGTGTTTGCAACATATGGCATCAGATTCAAATCTGCAGGAAGGCTGTGCAGGCAAGACCAAAGGTGACAAAGCGACACAGTGTCTCATTCCCTGTCTCAGGGAACCGGGTTACATACATAACATGAAATGTTCCCTTTAGAGGGAACTTGACACTGCATCAGGCTTGACCCTATAGGGAACGATAATGCTCACTACGCCACAGTGAAGAAAGGCCTGCCCCAGATGCTGTGAAATATTGGCACCAAAACATCAGGAGCAGACTTAGACCTGTCAAACCAGGGTGACCTGAGCACCTGGAGTTGAATTCAAGTCTAAACTGTAAAATCTAATAAATGGGCACAAACATCACTTAGGGATGCTTCCCTAGACAGAGCCTTAGATGACGCTACATGTCTGGTAGAATGGGCTTAAAGCACAAAGGTGACATTAGGCCACATTACCTTGGTTGTGGCCACCAAACAGACTACGAGCTGAGAGGTCTCAGGTCACTGAGAGGTCTCAGGTCACTGAGAGGTCTCAGGTCACTGAGAGGTCTCAGGTCACTGAGAGGTCTCAGCTCACTGAGAGGTCTCAGCTCACTGAGAGGTCTCAGCTCACTGAGAGCTCACTCACATCACTGGCCTGAGCGGTGGACATAGATTCTAAAACCTACAACTGGACACAATAAATAAAGCCCTGCTCCAGAGACATGACAGCAGAGGACAGAAGGGTTGAAGTACCACCGGGTAACCAATCCACAGCAGGGACCTTGGGGATGTAATCTGGTCTAGGGTGCAAAATGGCTTTAACAAAGCCAGGGGAAAGGTCCAAGCAGGCAGGGTCTATTGATAGAGCCTGTAGATCTCCTACCCTTTTGAGCGATGTAAGAGTTAAAAGTAAACCCACCTTAAGAGTCA
Organism: Chromobotia macracanthus; assembly: GCA_036877525.1. NCBI lineage: Eukaryota > Metazoa > Chordata > Actinopteri > Cypriniformes > Botiidae > Chromobotia > Chromobotia macracanthus. The sequence continues at coordinate 904,087 of JAZGTH010000050.1, forward strand.
GAAACTTATCCCAGGCTGACTCTTGGGGCACAAATGGATTGGTAGATAAACACCTTAAAACAATAGTAAGGTCCCAAGAAGGGACCCACATGTGACAGAAAGGCCTTAGCCATCTGGCACCACGTAGAAAATGAGACATTGGGGGTGTCTCCCAATAGAGGCTTTATTGACAGGTTTGTGGCTAGCAGACACAGTGGCCACATAAACCTTAAGGTAACCAGGGCCAACCCTGCAGAGAGGCGCTCTTAAAGAAACCCCAGCACTAAACCAACAGGGCAGTGAACCAGGTCAACATGGTGTCGCCTACACCATGACACAAAGAGTGTCTCCTAGTAGACAGAGCTCTGGAACTCAGAATGGTCTCTACAACCATGATTGAAAGACCAGCGTTTACGAGCTGACTCCCTTCAGAGGCCAGACCCATAGTTTCAACAGATTTGGGTCAGCCAGAATGGTGCTACCAAAAGCAGACAAATTCAGTCCTGGCAAACCCTGGCTAGGACTCTTGGGACCAAGGTAATCGGGAGTAACACATACAGACACCGCTTTGGCCACATCAGCACCATGGCATCCAGCCCCAATTGAGCTGGATAAATGAGGCTGAACCAGAGGGGACAGTGTGTCGACTCCTCAGAGGCAAACAAATCCACTTCCATTCGGCCATACCTCTGCCAAATGGACTCCACCACTTGTGGATGGAGCCTCCATTCCTGAGGCCTCAGCCCCTGCCTCGACAGGATATCTGCTCCCAGATTTGCATGCCCTGGAATATACAGTGCTCTGATGGAGAGCAGCCTAGTCTCTGTGCAAAGAAGGCGGCCATCGAGAACCGCACCACAGTCCGCGAGGGAAACGTTTGTCTCCTAGAGTGGGACCCAAGGTTTGAAACCAGGGTCTCTGTACAGGAGAAAGTATACTCTTTTTGGGGTTGAGTCTTAGCCCTAAACATCTGATAAGAGCTAACACGACACATAAATGCTGTGTAGCTAACTTTTGGGAACTGGCAATAACTAGGCAGTCGTCTGTGTAGTTCAGTACGCAGATGCCCTGGAGTCTCAATGGAGCCAGGGCTGCATCCACGCACTCCGTGAAGGTGCAAGATGATAGAGCTAGGCCGAAAGGAAGCACTCGATACTGGTATGCTTCGACTCCAAAAGTGAACCAGAGAAACTTTCTGTGTTTCTGAAGCTGGCGTGTGCTCACCCGATTCGGCTGAGAGCATGAGAGAAAAGGCGGGGCCCATCTCTCACTGCTCCTTTGCCAAATCGAGCTGCTAGCCCCACGAGTAAAGCTTCCACTCTGCCTCAGCAAAAGATGAACTCTCATCTGGATTAAAAAGAGCCAGGTGGGAGCAAAGCGTCTTCAGCGGAAGCAATTTACACTGAGAACAGTCAGATCTCTCAGGAGCTGACCTAGCATTCTCCACTCCCAAACAAAACACATACATATTGTGCATGTCACTCGCCATAATAAATCGCGGGCATGGTGGCAGATATTTCTTAAAGGTTTTTGAAGTCATTTTCTTTTCTTTTTATATAATTGCTTCCTAACGCTAATATATATTTTTTGTTCCCTCATGCTTTGACCTGACTAACGTACAGACCATTGGGCTTCCTGAAGACAAGAAGCTGATGGCATATGTTGCAGGTGCCTTTTACAGACTTTATGGTGCACAATGCTATGTCACATGACCTTGACCTGCCTATTAATAGGCCTTTTTACACATTCAGACTTGGGTGTGTCTGAAGCATGTTCCTCAAGCCTGAGGCAGCATTGTGTTCCCTTGAAAGGGATCTGGAGTTTATTGTACGTAGATTCAAGCCCCACAATGACTAAAAACTAGAGTTTAGTGTATAGATCTGGTTCTTAAAATGACAAAACTAGTTGTTTTGCCAAACAGATACTTTATTTGTCAAAATATTTTTTAAGTCTGAAAGACCATAAGAAAGCGTGGTCCCCATTATGTAGCATTTTTAACAGGTGTCCCCCAAAATGCATAAAACAAATATGTGTGTGTGTTTGTGTTGAGTGAGATGTACCTGGGCTCATGGAAGCCCTGATAGGCGTAATGCTGTAGCAGTGTCCATGTGATGCCATTATCTGCAGAATAATGCAGGAGGACGCCCTCTCCTGGCTGGTCTGGAGCAGGACATGAACTCAAAGTGCTACGACTGCCCAATCTCATTGTAAACTGCAGATACCTACAAGACACACAGCAGCAGAAAATTAATCTCTGTCTGATGTAATGCTCAAGTCTTGGTTCCTCTGAGGTTTCTTCATCTGCCTAAATATTTATATATAGTTATTTATATATATAAAGTTTATCTAGCTTACTGTCAGATTTGTACCATAAAAGATCCGTTAAAGCTGCTTTGAAATTATGCACACATAGATGGTACACAAATAAAACAATAATAAAACAACTACATAGGTACATTTTCTGAAGAAAATGTGAGTGGGTTTTCCATGGCAAAACTCAGACCAGAATATTTAAACAATGTTAACATGATGCTAGTATGATTTATCATGAAGTTAAAATGTTTTGCATGAATCAGCATGATGCTGACATGACTTAGCATGATGTTAGGATGAGTTAACATGATTCTAACATTAATTAGCATGATACTAACATGATTTAACATGGCATTAACATGAGGCCAGTATGATTTACCATTATGCTATCATGTTTTAACATGATAGATATATTGAAATGGCTTTTTCAAGACATAATTCAGTTGCTAGGGTGCCCTAAATGGTTGCTAGAGATGTGGCTAGGAAGTTGCCAGGGCAATATCTAAATTCCAACGACAACCTGAGTCAAATAAGACTACCCAAATATCTCTACAATGTTTAATGCAGAGAAATGCCTTATTCATTTAATAACAAGGTTGCTAGGGAACTGTAAATGGTTGTTAAAGTGACAGTTAGACAGTGAAAGTAGACAGTTAACAGGGTAAAACTAATAGACAATCATATGAGAATGTTCTGGTGCTGAGATATGGCAAATTCAAACAGGTGGTTTGACTTCCATAAAGTTGAATATCACCATTTGTTGCTGCTTGCTAATCTGAGCAATATCAGCCCACCCCCAAATCTCGTTGCCATTATGATCAGCTACGTTGTCACAGATCTGCCCAATGTTAAGTCTATGGTTTTTTTTTAATGGAATTCTAATTCTGGGGGCGGTTGCTAGGGTACTACAATGGTTTGCCAGGGTGTGGCTATGAAGTTGTAACATCACCATTTGTTGCTGCTTGCTAAGCAGAGCGATATGAGCCCACCCCAAAGTCTCTATGACATTCTGATGCGGAACTATCACCATAAAACTGCTTCTCAGAAAACAAAAAACCTGAATGCTGCGGTAGGCAGGTAAGGAGACCACACACATTCTGGATGTCTCCCTTTTCTAAATTTGAAAACTTACCTACAAAAAAACTACAAAAGGTATGTAACCACAGTCATTGCCAAACAGAATGTTGAAAGTGAAAGTGACATATTTGTCAGATATGGTAACCCGTACCTGAAATGTGACCTCTGCATTTAACCCATCACTGGTGAGGAGTAAACACACACTGCAGGTTGTGAACACACACACATCCTGAGCAGTGAGCAGCACACTACTGTGCCCGAGGAGAAATCTGGGGTTAGGTGCCTTGCTCAAGGGCACTTCAGTTGTTACCTGCCAGCGCTGGAATCTAACCAGCAACCTTCTGATCACAAGCCCGACTCACCTACCAGTAGGCCACGATTGGCCCTTAATGAATGTTGCTGAGGGTAGCAAAATTCAAAGAATTTTAAAAGTTGGAAACTTTTTATAAGAATTAACGGGAATATATGGGAATTAATAGAAATATATGGAAATTATTGAGAATAAACTTGAAATTTACAACTACAGATTGTAGCAAAATCTTGTAGCATAATCTTGGTTAAACAACCAGAATTAATACAGATTTAGGTAAATTTTTACCCTGTGCTCTCCTCAATCACATGTTTGTAGCTGTTATGGAGGAGGTTCCTGTTCCGCCTCCTCACCACCAGCGGAAGCCTTCTCCTGAATAGTAGCGCTATGTAGAACCACATTTCGCATAATGCTCCATACCTGCTTCCTGTTTGTTCCCTCACCTGACTCTCATTAACTCTGGTGTATATAAACCCCAGCCACATACTAACCTGGTGCGAAGTCTTGTTTTGCCCCGGCAACATTACTGAGCGTTTATTACCTGTGTTTCGGATTACAGTTATTGACTCGGATTGTTTATAAATATATATATGATCCCTAAGGCTCTGGTGTTCTTTCCTATATATATAAAAAACCCTCCTTCTGTTCATCCTTTCTCTAGCATCAGAATGCAATTTCCAATTGTAAATGTAGCTTTGTAAACTTGGCTTGTTGGTTCTTAGGACAAAATGTTTAGTGCTCTCTCTCTTTGTAAGATGCTTTGGATAAAAGCGTCTGCTAAATAAATAAATGTAAATGTTATTTTCCATGAAAAGTTTCTAGAAAGTTTCTGGAAATTTGCAAAGAGAAAAAAGTTTATCTTTTGCAACCCTAGTTGCCCCCCACCATCCAAACAGAGTTGCACCCCTGAGACAGTGAATTCACATGCATCTTACAATTGTTGTGTGTGTGTACCTGGCCTGTGAGCTGTCCAATGGGGTTGTAATGATGTGTCTTCTACTGTCCCTATTAAAGACCAGGGCTTTCCCACTGGCTAAAACCCCACAGGCAAAGCTGACCTCGGCCCCTCGCAGTGAGGAGAAGCTGTGATAGGACGATAGTCTGACACTGGAGAAACTCTCAGACAGAAATGCAGGGAAGGTCTGAGATGCTAGCTCACATGCTGGGCCACTAAAACCTGGGTCGCACCTTAAGAAATACAAATCAAGGAATATTTAACATGATTTTAGAATGATTTTATAGTATAGGTTTAAATGTTTTCCACATTAAAAGACCATTTAGCTGTCGATCTGACTGAAAAGCGCATGTACCTGCAGCCTGTGCGAGAACAGTGCCCTCTGCCGGAACAGGAATGCAGACAGGACGGCCCAATATAAACTGGAACACACAGACACAAACAAGCAGCTGTTTATTTCAATCAGAACACCCACAAACTAATGAGCTGCATTTTTTTTCCATCACAAGTATGTCATAAGGCATAAGTGCAAAATGTATCAATAATGATTTGAAAACTGTATGGGGCCAGTGTACAAAACAATTATATATTCTCAAATTTTTAAAAATTACAATACAGTACAGACATTTTGAGAAGTCTATAATAAGCAAATAAGACATAGATGGAAGGTTTTTGGCTTCTTACCATTGTCAATAGCCCACATGTTGTTTGTTCCAACAGCTGCCTGTCTCCAGCGGAAGCGTGTGCTTTCTGTGAGGGCAGCATTTGGCAAAGGAATTGTGATCCTCGTCCAGCTAAAGAAACAAAAACACAGTTTTTGCCCACTAAATACACACCATATTTGTTCACACATTTCAACAGCAAGAACAAACACCAATAGGCAGGTGGCACAATCCTAAATACATGCACCTTCTGCCAGAGTATTAAAAAAGAAACTGACAAAAAAAGACTGACATCACAACTGACCCACTGTAGTTCTCTGAAGAGTAGATACTGCTGTGTGGGAGATGTGAACCAGCACACTGCTCAGGAAGACACTCGGTATGGAGGAGTGCCCAGGAGCGACCATAATTGGTTGAGAACTCGAGGTTCACACTATAAACATGACATTAAAATGTGCAGCAAGAGAAGAAAGAAAAAAGCATTAATAATATTAATGTGGCAATTAACATATTCTGTATTCTGAATCTTCTTTCATTCCTTAGAGTAAAGAGTAAACTTCCTGCCTTGGTATTTAGATTAATTGTGGATGATACAGTCACAATTGGACAGAGTTAAATACAGAGTCCACAATGTTTTGTGACTAGACCACATTCTGAGGTATTTGTAGTGCAAACATTTGTTGGTTATGGGGAAGTGTTTGGAAAAGTGCATACATACACAGAACTTTACAAAACATGTTCAGTATTAGAATTAGATAGCTTTAGATAATTAGTATGCAGCAGCAGCCAAACATACAAACAAAACAAAATACACCCATGTAGTGTAATAAGGACCTTTCTTCTCTTGAAGTCAACTAGCATGTCTTTTATTTTGCCACATTGGGTTTCAGGTGATTCACACCACTACACAAATTTGTTAATTAGCTTCCTATATTCAATATATCCCACAACAGCAGAGTCATCTGAGAACTTTTGCAAGTGTCATGACATTGTGTTGTTCTGGAAGTCTGCAGTGTAGAGGGTGAAGGGTTGTGTTTGCAGTTTTGCTGAGACCTCAGATTGGAGGGCAGATTGGTCCTGATTATTTGAAAGTTTGTCCAGTTGGGTGGAGCAGAACCAGACAGTGATTGATGAGCAAGAGTATGGATTCAATGGTGGACCTATAAAATTTACACAGTAGTTGCTTGGGCAGCTTTTGCTTTCTTAGTTGGTGGAGAAAGTACATTTCAACTCTGACATTTTGTGATGTTAGCTTTGTTCTTCTTCCACTTTAAATTTTTGCAAAAAATTATATTATAAAAATAATTTAAATTATTTTTTTAAATTTTTTTTTTGTCTGTGCTGTACACAGTACAGGCCTTTATTGTAAGTGGAGGCAGAGGAGAAGTACAGAAGTCAACTGTAAACACCACTTTTTTTTGCTAAGTCTAATTACTGTGGTGCTGGGTACAATTAGTTTCACCTTTTTGTGCAGATTTGTGCGTTGGTCCCTGGGAAGTCAAGGTGTTTCACTGCATCTTCCACAGACCTATTCAATCTGCTAGCAACTGGGGTGGAAGCAAGCAGTGAATCTGTGATGACTTTCAGGTATGCCTGCACAAGGCTCTCAAAGAAATTAATTTCTACAGAGGTTAGGGCAACTGGTCTGTAGTCTGTAGCTTTTCTGGGAACGGGGATTATGGTAGAGCACCATAAAATGAAAGACCCCCCGTCAAATTTCAAACACAAGGTTCACAATGACACATTTTCTACCAATAAATAATGATATGTCTCACCCTATCACTTACTGATCAGAAATACTCCACATGTGGACCTGAATGTATATGACAGTGATGTGTGCAGCCTGCAGCCTCGCACATACCAGTCAGGTCCAGACTGACCATCTGGAGCATTGAGATAAATCCTAGTTACCTGGCAACTTGGCCTGATTATTTATTATTACCATTTACATTCTACATCTACATTTATGCATTTGGTCGATGCTTTTATCCACAGCCACTTTAAGTGCTATAGGAACACTATGCGTATTGGCTGCCTGATGACCATGGACACATGATTTCTGAATTCAGATTTAAATTGTGACCAGTGGATTGGAAAAAAACTTGATAGCTCAATAAGAATTAAATTGATAGGCTAATAAATCATGAGTGTGAGCCATGAATGCATGCACAGCACACTGTCTACGAGTCAGTTGGGGTATTCTTGGATCCATTTAGCAAAATTTAATTTTAAGATTTAAGTGGACCTGTGAAAACATCTCAGGTTACGTATGTAAAACGGTTTTCTGAGACAGGGAACGAGACACTTCATCATGGCTTGAACACGTGTAAAATCACGCTTATTTATAGGCAAGTCAAGGTCATGTGATGAAGTATTGCATGCCACAAAGCCTTTAAAAGGCGCTTGCAAAATACGTCATCAGATTCTGAAGTCTGAAGGATAGCCATGCAGGCCAGCAAGTGTGGCAAAGCAGCATCTCGTTCCCTGCCTCAGGGAACTGGGTTACATACGTAACCTGAGATATTCTAGGGTGCTCTTAATTGATGTAAGAGCTAATAATAGTGTCACCTTAAGTAGTGTCAAAAACGTATCTAAGGCTAACTCTAAGGGCTCAAATGGAGCCAAAGATAAACCCCTTAAAACTACAGTCCCAGGAGGCGACCCATGTGTGAAAAAAGGGCCTCAGCCATATGGTACCACGCAAAAAACTAGACACCATAGGATGCCTCCTAATAGAGACTATAAAAAGGTTCATTGCTAGCAGAAACAGCGGCCACATAAACCTTGAGGGTAGCAGGGGCTAACCCTGCATAGAGGCTCTATTGGAAAATTCCAGCACTGAACCAACAGGGCAGTGAACTGGGTCAAATTGCTCACACCACGACAAAAAGAGCTGCCACTTCAGGCATACAATCTTCAGGAAGATGGAGGTTTGGAGCTCAGAATGTTCTCTGCAACATTAGTTGAAAGACCAGCATCAAAGAGCTGGCTTCCCTCAGGGGCCAGACCCACAGTTTCCAAAAGATCAACCCCCAAGCCTGAGAGATAAGATCTTTCCAGATTAGAAGCTCCCATGGATACAGGTCTAAGAACCAGATTCAGGTTGGCCAGAACAGTGTTACAAAGATTAGACAAACTCGGTCCTGGTGAACCCTGGCTAGGACTCCTAGGAACAAGGCTATCAGGGGAATGGCGTTCAGATGTAGCCTCATCCATGTCTGTACTATGACATCTAGCCCCAATGGAGCTGGATGAGTGAGTTTAAATCATAACTATCTGACCGATTCCAGTTTGTTGCTGTGAGTGAAAAGGTGTCATACCGATCTCAAGTTCAGTATGGCGTACCGCAGGGCTCAGTGTTTGGGCTTCTACTTTTCACCCTGTACATACTACCTCTAGGAGCAATTATTAAGAGACATAGTTTTCATTGTTATGCTGATGATACTCAGCTGTACATTTCTTCTAGGCCCAACGAGACACATATATTCACCAAATGAACAGAATGCATAGTCAATATCAAATCTTCCTACTACTACTACTTCCTACTTCCTACTGAAGGCTAGAAACTTCCTACTACTAAACTCAGACAAAACAGAAGCTTTAATTATTGGATCAAAATCTACCGCACAGAATAACCCAGAACACTGTCTCATTCTTGATGGATGCTCTATAAAGCCTACTTCATTAGCCAAGAATCTGGGTGTCATGTTTGATAGCAATTTGTCCGTTGAACACTACATTTCCAATATCTGTAAAACTGCATTTTTCCATCTCAAAAATATATCAAACCTACGACACATGCTCTCCAAGTCAGACACCGAAAAAATAATTCATGCATTTATGACATCAAGGCTTGATTATTGCAATGCCCTACTTGGTGGCTGCCCTGCAGGATTAATACAAAAACTCCAGCTGGTTCAGAATGCAGCAGCCAGAGTTCTCACGAGAACACGTAAGAATGACCATATTAGCCCAGTTTTGTCCACATTGCACTGACTGCCTATCAAGCATCGTATAAACTTTAAAATTTTGCTCATTACCTACAAGGCTCTGAATGGTCTAGCTCCTCAATATCTAAGTGAGCTCCTCTTTTATTACAGTCCTTTGTATTCATTGTGATCTGAAAATTCTGGCCATTTGATAATACCCAGAATTTCAAAATCAAGCGCTGGTGGTAGATCCTTTTATATTTGGTGCCAAAACTCTGAAACAGTCTTCCCATTACTGTCCGGGAGGCAGATACATTATGTAAAGTTTAAATCTAGATTAAAGACCCACCTCTTTAATCTAGCCTACACATAGTCCTATGGATTTATTACTCAAATCCCTTAAGGGATTATTAGGCTGCATTACTTGGGTAAACCAGAACCACTCCCCATAGGTACAGATGTACTGGCTCCACACTAAAACTGTCTGTCTTTCATGTCCCCAAGGCCCTGCAGTCAGCTGGGTCCAAACTTTGAGACCAGATGATGGGGGACAGGATGGTACGACCCCTGAGACAGATCATCAGGATTTGATGGACTTCTTTAGTAAACTTACCATTATACATTTAGCATAGTTAGTTTCGATACTTTGTTCCCTGCATAGTCACAGCAGTGTGCAGTTATAGCTCCAATTAGTAACATTATGCTCCTGTTTTTAACATTACATATTATGCTTCTAACAGTATGCTACTTCTGTTGGTATCATTACTCAGTGCCCGACATATTGTCAGATGTAATTAGACCCGACAGTTTCTTATCATAAATCATTCTATAAATCATTATAATCAACTCTCAGTATCCAAGAAAGTTACAAATTGCAGCTTTAACGTGCCAGAGGAGAACTGCCCCTCCCCGTTGAGCCTGGTTTCTCCCAAGGTTTTTTTCTCCAGATATACTCACCAGCAGGACAAGAACAGGACCTCAAGGATACTGACAACTGCAGTAGTTGTTATTTTAACAATGTTATTACTAAGTTTGGGAAGTGTGTGCCAGGTTTACTGTGTTGTATCGTTTTAGTATGTTTAAAGTATGTTTTAGTATGCATCTGTCCAGTTGGATCATTACATGAATTCAGGATCAGTCTCTGTGTTAGACATACACAGCTGTGCACATTCTAGTTTTAAAAGGTTCTGCTAGTTGATGCTTGTTTGCAACAGGGTTAGTCAATCAGAACAGCTGGCTTTTTCACTGAAGTCTTAAAGGACAAGCAGCAGTAAAGTGTTAATTTCATATGGTTTTGTATTTCTAGTAACACAAACTGGATCTTAAGAAAAATATATATTTTAAAAAATCCTTACACAATCCCTCCAAATTGGGACAAGTTATGAGGTTTGTTCTAAAAACAAGTATAGGCACATTTTACAAACCTACGCAACACTAGATATAGACATTATTAATGCATTATTCATGTTGTCTGTATTTTTATGCAGTATTGTTTCTGGTATTGTCTTTTTAACCACATGAACCGTTATAATTGACACCATTTTTTCATTGCACACTGAATACTCTTATCTATTCATTCTCTGCTCTCATATTTATATTGTTGGTTAAGGTCAGCACCTGTTGCCTGGCTGATATGCACCACATCCTAGATTGATTGAAAACTGCACCAGGTGTGTGTTTGCACCAGGAAGCACAGGTAGAAGCTGAAGGAAGTCTAAAGCCCAAACATGACGGTTTTCCCCACCGTGACTCTTCTGTTCCAAACAAAACTGAGTAGCTGGAGCCTGCAGCTCTGTGGGCAAACCAACTGATACAACTGTAGGAGTCTGAAAAGAGAAGAAACAGATTAAGGTTGTAGGGGTGGATGTAGGTGGAAAGTTAGAGTGATTGTGACATATTGATAGTAAATGACAAAAGAGGCTGGATCAAGTGATTATAGTAGAACAGTACAGTTCATATAAGAAACTTTCAGATCTGCTCATTTCATCTTAATCCATACACAGACTAAGTAGGTCATATACCCGGTAGGCTGAGTATGGAAGTATATCCAGGAGCACACGATCTTTCCTTCCCTCAGATAGACCAAAGAGTATAACATTATTCTTGTTGGATTCTCCTGGGTTGCACCCTCCACCACCTGCAGAGCATATATACAGTCCATATATTGGACACAGTTTTTAGTTACATTTTCCCAAAGTGGATAATCTGGAATTACTTTTTTTGCTTTAACACATAATTGCATCATGATTGGTCTCTTTTGATAGCTTTCAATTTGAACAGAAATTGTAACACTAAACAGAAGTGTCAAAACAAATTACAATTTAAGAATTATTACTTAGACGTTGGTTACTAAGATATGTTCAAAATAAGATCTTACTAAACCTTTCTTTGATGTTTTACAATGAAAAAATCATGAAACAGATGTTTACTACTCTTCCAGCACACTGCAGTGCACAGCTATTTCACTTCCAATATTTATTTTCTATTATGTTTTTGCTTTCTTGTTTACTTGTCTAGTTAATAAAATAACCTTGATCACTTAAAATGTTTTCACATTACATTTAATTTCTGTATTACTTTTCTTAATGTGCATTGTTTCAAAGCTGCTTTACAGAAGATATACAGTCGAGTGCCAAAATGTTATTTAAAAATATGCAAAAAATGTGACAACAATATATATTAAAATAAAAATAACTAGTGCTGTGATGTTGTGTAGTTGTAGTCTTGTCTCTGTAGCCCTGCCCAATTTGTTCTCACTTGTCTCGTTACCCCTAATTAGTTTAAACCCCAATGTTTCCTATGTTCCTTGCTGAGCATTCTGTTTATGCTTTGTGTTTTGCTCAGTAAATTCTTCACACTGCATGTGGATCCTGCCCCCCTGCACTTGTGTCACGCAACATTGTGATAGAAATTCCCTAAGATTTTAGTTAATCATTTTGGAGGGGTTTTTTTGGAGGATTTTAAGTCAGGCTCAATTTGCAGGCCAATTCACATCTGTGTACACACATGAATGTAATATCAGTTCTACTTATATAAGTTGAACATTTGCATTTAAAATAATGTTATTAAAATGTATTTGTGGTAATAGATGTAAGTAGTCCTCCAGTGAGTGAATAAAGGCCAAATCTCCAAAAGGTATTAAAAATGCATAATTACATGTAACTAACCCTAAACCAAACCCTTACCCTATAGTAAGTACATGTTACTAATTAATGTTACTCAGTACTTAAGTGTATAATTACGCTGTTACAAGAACACCTTAAAATAAAGTGTCGTCATTAAGACACTTTTGTTAGTCAAAATAGCAGTGTAGACTTTCCGCCTTAAAACACAAGTTAACGTCAAGCAAATGTCGACGTACAAGAGACATACCCATCATAAAGTGAAATCTCAAGTTGCCAAAGGAGGTAGTGTTCAGATGTGGAGTGCACACCTTCCTTTGGCCATCTCTTAGAAAGACCAGTGCTGAGCCTGTTTCAACTTCTCCACACTGAGTTCCATACTCCGCACCCCAGATGTCCCATCTACAAAGACATACATTATTTAAAAATTCAAAATATAGAACATTTAATACAATATTGAAACTGTACGGTACTGTACACCAGAAAGACATGTTCCTGGATTATTATCCTGTGTTTTCTTATCAATCAGTCTTTTAAAGTTAGGGCTAGAGTCAGTAAACCTTGTTTCTTGCTGCTCTTTACACTCCTGAGCCCATGAACTTGATCACACATGCACATAACATATGACAATTCATCTAGTAAAACATGTCTTTGTCTTAATAAATGTTCAATTAAGAGCTACTAAAATTTATTAAAATACATAACTAGTGGCAGGTAATAGTGTTTACAGTCATCACACTTACCCACTGAGTGGACTCTCAAAGTTCTCCTCCCAGTAACTGTGCCCCTCTTCATGGCGGAGATCCACATCTCGTGTGGATGCAAAACTATGTCTAAATCCCTCTCCACCATGAAAGTACAAGGAGTTTCCCTCTGACTGACAAGCATGCTGTTAAACACATTAGAAGCTGTTTATACTACAGACTCTGCTGAAAATATTGCATTATCTCTATGACGCGTAAATTACATGTAGACAGTGAGGGAATAAATTTTGGCCTCTTTTTTAAATGCCTATTTAAAATAGTCTGTGCTGGGAGAGACCTGAAGGGATGTTAAAGCTTTGCCCTTGTGGTTAGCACATGTTCTCTGAAACATTGATCACATGCTCTGATCTCGTCACATGGGTGATCCAGGTCTGAGAGTTATACTGAGCTATACATAGTGCTATACAATGACATTTTTACACATACAGTGCAGTTAGAAAGTATTCAGAACCCCTTCACTTTATCAATTTTGTTATTTTGCAGTTTAAATTCAATTTCTTTCTTCATTAATCTTATATAAAATTAGGGCCATATCTCACTGAACATGCGACACACCTCCTTGTCCAGGCCTTTGCTATTTCTAGGCTGGACTACTGCAATGCTCTCCTGGCCAGTCTTCTAGCACTCAAACCACTACAACTGATTCAGAACGAAGCAGACCAACTTTAAAGAGTCTAAAATAACCTAATTTCTCTTCACTGGCTACCAGTTGCCACATGCGTCAATTCACAGAGCTAGCATTCTAGTTTTTACTGAGCAATGGGGAGAGAAGGACCTTAGTAAGAGAGATGACCAAGAATGGTCACTGATGGTCACTGTGACTGAGTTCCAGAGACTGTGATAAACAGGATTCTCTTGTCTGATGAAACTAAGATTGAACTGAGTTGAACTGATTGAACTAAGTTCTAAATTTTATGTCTGGAGAAAACCAGACACCGCTCATCACCTGCCCAATACCATCCCAACAGTGAAGCATAGGGGTGTCAGCATGATGCTGTATGTATTTTTAAAATCAGGGACTGGTTGACTGGTTAGGGTTGAGGGAAAGCCAAATATAGCAAAGTACAGAGATATCCTCAATGACAAACCAGTTCCACAATGCTCAGGGCCTCCTTCCAACATGACAATGACCCTAAGCACACAGATAAGACAACACATGAATGGCTTAGGACAACTTGGTGAATGTCCTAAAGTGGTGGTCCCCATTCAGCCTGACTCAGCTCAAGAGCATTTCCAAAGAAGAATGGAAGAAAATCCCTTGATCCAGGTGTGCAAAGCTTGTTACGTCATACCCAAAAAGATTCAGGCCTGTAATTACAGCCAAAGCTGCTTTAACTAAGTAATAGGCAGTTCAACTAAGTACTAAGTAAAGGGTCTGTGAGATTTTTTTTTTTTAAATAAATGTTCTTTGTCATTATGGGGTACAGAGTATAGGTTAATGAGAAAAAAATGTAATGAAATTATTGTAGTATCAGGCTGCAACAGAAAACTGAAAAAAGTGAAAGGGGTCGGAATACTTTCTAAATGCACTGTAAGCTTTTATTATCTTTATTATTTTCACTATCATATAGTAATTGAACATGCTACCTTCACTGTGGCCCCTGGGAAGAAGAGCCAGTTGGCTGTGTCAAGAGGGTCGAGGTTGTCCTCCAGCAGAGGGGGCCGGTTGGCTGTGTTGACCATGAGTACATTATCCAGCCCCCAGCAGGATTCATAACCATCAGGCCCCACTGGTGATTCCTGACTCCAGCGGAGATGCACAGTCTCCCCTTTACAGCCTGGAGGCAAAGGTAAGAGATGGACCACTGTGCTGCTTTTAGAGGGAGCCCTGGAAGTGAGAAAGAGATTAAAACAGATCAAGACAAAAGTGATTTAGACAAAAGAAGTGATCATGATAAAGTTATCACAAACCTGATCTTCTCCAAGGTGATCCAGTTATCAGAGTTGTTTAGACCACAGGAGATGATTATACTGGGGTCTGAGTAACTGAACCGACAGGAACCAGATCCTGAGCAACAAAAACAAGCACCTAATTGCACCTCACACGCAGACCTACACCTGAGTTAATCATCTTAATATAAGTATATATATATACTTATATTCCCAATAAACCCATTCTCTATCACCTTAAAAGCTTAACAGCAATACTCTAACAACAAACCAATGGCTATAGAAAAAGTGTGTTCAGGTCATACTTACCAAAGGCAAACTGCAACATTGAGGCCATGCTTGTGTTGAGAGCCACTGTGGTCTAAAAAGAAAATTGGTTAAAAAAAGGATCAAATCATAAATAAAACCATGAGTTTCTCATTTCCAGTTGCAGAACCATTAATGTCAGTCTGCTTTTTTGTGTGACTTATAATTTGTGTACCCTGTATAGCTTATATAATCATGTAATTCAAAGAGAATCCAATGTTTTACAGTTGAATTTGTAAATGAGGTTCCAGACTTCAAAATTCATAGACACTGCTAGAGGACACAATAAAACTGGTATGTGACCATTATAATCAACAAAACTGTCTGGAGTAAAGGCAGAGCTAACAGTCAGGGTGAGTAAACGCTGTTAAAGTGTTTACTCACCCTGTTTACTCACCAAGTGTTTACTTCTTTGTTTCAATGTGAAGTGAAGGTGACATGTTTGTCAAGTATAGTAACCCATACTTGAAATGTAACCTCTGCATTTAACCCATTCAGTGAGTACTAAAACACACGCTGCAGGCCGTGAACACACACCCAGAGCAGTGGGCAGCTATCACTGCAGTGCCCGGGAGCAAATGGGTGAAAGCAAGTGCACCTCAGTCATTTCTTGCCAGCATTAGTAATCGAACCTTGGGTAACAAGTCTATCCATTAGGCCACAACCACCCCTCATGTGTTTTTGCCAAAATTAGAAATACATATATACAAAAATAAATCTATAAAGAAATGTAAAAAAGCAAAAAATAAATAAATATATATAAAATAAATGTGAAAAAATTAACTAGTATTTCTATTAATAATTTTATAATTTCTTCATTTATGTATTTTATTTATTTCTACAGCTATTTATTCATTCATTTTTACATTTATTTATTTTCACATTTATTTATTTTTACAGTTCTGTATCCATATGGTAATGCGGGCATGCTTTACTTCAGACATAGCAATTGAGCACAGAGTGCTGGTGTAGGCATGGGCGAAGTTCTGAGGCCACAGTATTATATTGTGCTTTGACAAATTACATGCAGGAGATGACTGTGGACATGCCTCCTTCAGAGTAGCGTAAGTCAAATGGAGTATGTGCATAAGCTCAGTACATGGAGACGAATCACAAGTATAGTGATTAAAGTATATAGTGGCATTTTACATTTTACACCTGCATTTCTTCATAGATTTATTTTTGTATTTATTTCTTATTTTGGCAGGTTTAGGATTCCATTATTTTCAACAAAGGAGTACGACAAGGAGCCTTGTTTGTGTTCAGTGTTCTGTTTGGGATTTTTGAACATTTTCAATGTGTAGAAGAGTGTACATACTTTCTTTAAAGTGCACTATGCAGGAATTTCCATTAACATAAAGTATGGACTTAAACATAAATAATTTCTCTTAATCATAACCTATGATCCACTAAAAATGTGGTGGTGTTTTTGTCTATAGAAACACTATCCTCTGCCTGTATTTTATTTTTATTTATTGTTTTCAGGTACTCCAATTACTATGGAAATGCTAGTGGAGTGGTCAGTCTTCCTATCAGTCTACTTTTTTATGCTTTGCCCAACATGTTACATATGTTACAAAACTTTTATATTTATATGTAGATGTCTGTACATGCAGACATTTATTGCTATAACTGTATTTCTACAACTAGACACATATAATGTTACTGGATTTACTCAATTCATATAGTCTTCCACAACACAAGATATTACCAGTTCTCTTTGTCCAAAAGGCTCACAAAACATCACTGCTTTTCCATGCATTAACGCACCACACTGTTCACCAACTTTACAGTTACTGCAGTCTGACCTGAAGACAAAAAGATGGTTTGATTCAGAAATATAATCAGCAGTGTAAAGTTATTCAATGTATTAGGATGAATTAGAATAAAATGTATATGACCTATAAAGGAATCTGAGTCCCTGCTGGAAAATTCAGCTTAAGCGAGAGGGAGTTGGTAATGTTTTACCGAGGATAGGTGGCTATATAGCTAGTCTAAGATGATTTCTAGCTAGTCCAAGCTGGCTATTATTTGTTCCTGTTTGTTCATTTCCATTCATTTCCTTTCCTTTGTTTATTTCAGTGTAAGGTGTACAGAAGTGCTCTTTAAGTGACTAGCTTAGACCAGCTAGATACCAGTTACCATGTTTCGAAACATAGCTACCAGCTTAATTTCTCCAGCAGCGACCAAGTAGGTTAACTTCCATAGATAAGCATATTAAGGACAGACATGTATATTACCCACCAGATATTCAGATTAAGCTCTTCTTGTGTGTTATATTCAAAATCGTCACGGAGAACCACATGATTACCATGAATCACAGCTTCAGACAACAGAGAAAGACATGGTAAAAGAATGATCAGAGAAACAGAAATGCAATGTCACAAGTTATAGCTTGTTAAGAGCACTGTTGATGGTTTTACTGACCTAGACTGGGCCGCATTGGAGACTCAGTGGGAGCTAGAACAAAAAGGAAAAGTTCTTTCACATGGGAGATAATGCACAGCAGCTTCATTACCATTAATGAATGATATAAAGAGACATTTGCAGAGAGAAACAGGGAGAAAAACTGGAACAAATTCTCCTTGTATATATACATGAAGCAGGCATATAAAAGGCTGGACAGCATGACCAAATGCAACTGAAAATTACTATGTGTGATTGTAAAAAATATCCACCGATGTAAGTGACCCTATAAAAGCTTATGATTAGCTGTATAATACACTATAATCAGCACTAACTAACACTATAACTTTCAAATGCATACTGATTGGTTGCTGTTCATAGTCAAGTAGGTGTGAAAAATGTGGGTGTGACAAAAATTTAACATGCAGCTGCTGGTTTACTGCACATACAACAATCAAAAAGTTTGCATTATTTAAATGTTAAATATATTTTGGAGCAAAACTTCTCAACTTCTCAACTCCTTAAAAACAATTTTACTATTGTTTATATAACTTATATAAATTATAAACAGATATGGCCTTTATCAAGTGTTCTTTACTTGTTTAAAACACTGGCAGCACATATTTTTAGCACCCATGTTGACCCATGGTAGATAAAAACATCTCTGTTACGTATGTAACCTAGTTCCCTGAGGAAAGAACATTCCAGAACTTAATAAAGATTCCAGGAAGGTACTCTCATTCGGAAGATTGGCCTCAGCCATCTGGCACCACATAAGATTTAGATACTAGGCAATGGCTCAGTCCAAACGTAAATAAATGGCAAATGGTTGCCATGTAGACCCTGACAGTATTAGGGGTTAAGTGGCATTGTCTGCGCCACAATGTGAAGCGTCGCCACTTCAGGGCATACAAATCCTCAAAGTGGGAGCCCTATTGTTTAGAACAGTCTTAACAACCTCACTTGAGAGACCAGAAGTCAGGCAGTTGTCCTCCTCAGGGGCCAGACCCACAGTACTCCCAGAAGCAGAGATATTGGGTGACTGGTGTACAGATGCAGTTCTGTCCACTTCTGCACCATGGAATCCAGCTGCCAAATTAGCTCCACCAGCTGCAGGTCGAGCCTCCATTCTAGGCACACAAGATGTCTGCCCCCATGTTCGTATGCCCAGGAATGGAAACTGCTCCCAGTTAGAACAGTTTGCACTCAGTTCAAAGCAAGATCTGCTGTGCCAACCTGAAAAGGAGCAGTAAATGCAGCCTGCTCTGGTGGTTTATGTAAGAGAATACCAATGTGTTATCCATGGGATTCAGGAAGACGTATTTCAGAGCCAGAAATACAGCCCTCATCTTCAATTTATGTGCCAAATGACATGTTGGCCTTCCCAGAGACCCTGAGCAGGCTCACTGTCTAAGACCGAACCCCAGCCCATGAGGGAATCAATTCCAATCAAGAAACAGCTGATTTGTACAGAGGATAATCATTTTTATTTCTTAAAATATAAATTTAATTAAATGAATTTATTTATCAATATACAACAGCCTCTTACAACATCCCTGAAAGTCTCACTTTATCTCAAGTGCTCAAAAACAGCAAGAGACAAAGAACCTCCTTTAAAAAGGTATCCTCAATACAGCAGATAAATAAAACAATATTATATTAAATATATATAAATATTAAATATTAAATTGTCAGAGTTGATATGTGAGACCCTGGGATTTGGCAACAAACTTTGCACTGAGTAGCATCATTTGACAAAATGCACAATATAGTACCATCAAAAACCTGTATACGGCAATATTGCCTCTTCTGTAGCAGAAACATGCAGCTAAAAAGTTAAGATGCTGTGTTAAACAAGTAATGATCAATGTCAACATTGTCACAACTAATAACGTAGTTGTGCAGGGATTAAAATATAATATTAAAAACCTAATATTACTGATAAAGTAGCCAGAAAAATGACAGAAAGTACAGAAACCTTTACCCCTGACCACCATATAGTTACAATAATTATATGTCTCCCATAGTTTCAAACAAAGATAATTGATTTCTCTTCACTTCATTAACACAACTCCCCAAACCAGTGGCAACTGCTGGTTGTAAGGCGCTAATGCTCTCCAATGCTGAAATGTCAAAGCTTCCTTCCCAGTGCCCAGTTACATAAAACAAAGTGATATATTGTTTAAAAACAAACAAAATGTATTAATGTTTTTATACATTCATGTAAATGTGGTGCCCTGAAAAGGATGGGCTTCCTCAGTTGCCTTTTCATCTTCAAGTACATATTTTAAAACTTTAACTTTCTACAGTACACTTGCCTTTGACTTACTCAACAGGATATATAAAGCACTACTCTATGTAAAGATGCTTTGGAAGTATTTACATTGTGAAAAGTAAAATGAATTTGAACAGTGATCCTCTCAGAGTGGTTAAAGCAAATCCAATAAGCTTAACAAGTCCCACATAACCAAGAGGGTAACATTGCTTTATTTTCTGATCTTTATAATATGTGCACTCATTTATCATTAGCTCAATCTACATTCCCAACTCAATGACAAGGTGTTGGTCAGGGTTCATTAGCAGACACTGTTTCCCATGATATAACCAGCAAAACTGCAAAAACATGCAAGGTTATTTATTTTCATACTAATAGATGTAAATGTCAAGGAAGAGACTAAGATCTGTCCCAGTGAAGACCATCCAAACACAAAGACATAAATATTAACAATTCAGAGATCATTCCGGTTTAGGTTCCTGCCACCTTGCTGCAAGTTGTTGTGTCTGTGCCTCTGCTTATCCTGGCTCTTTTATCTCTTATCTCTCTTTATCTCTTTTCTCACTTTCTTTTCCTATTACATTTTGGAGTCTAAATTGCTAAACATAATCTGTGTATTGATTATATCATATTGAATTAATCAGATGACTACAGACTACAGAATCCACTACAGACGACCAGCCGGTTATCTTGTCTTTCTCTGTTTACTGTCTTCATCTCCTGCGTTTTCATCTGTTTGAGTTTATCAAACAACTGCGGTAAATCAGGAATAAATCATCAAACACGGTAAGTCATGGCATCTTCTCCTGTGATTGTTACATGCACTTTTGCCACGTTTAGTGTAGCCTTCTCTGTCAGCGCTGAGGGTTTTATATGTGATAAATGTAGGGAAATAATTAGGTTGACAGAGAAGATTTCAGAATTAGAGACACGCATCAAAAAATTTACTCAAGGATAGTAAGAGTGATAAGGCTTTAGAGCAGCTTTGGATGTGACTAGGTGCATACATTGTTCGGTTCCAGTTGCAGATCCCCTGCAGCAGGGTGATTTTGTGACTGTGAGACGGCATAGCCGCAGGACAAAACTCCACTCTCCTGTTCCGATTACAGTTTCAAACATGTTCTCCCCACTCAGTGACGCACCCGCTGAGTCACCTCTTGAAAGTGCCCTAGTTATCGAGATTCTATAGTTAGGAACGTAAAAATAGAGGCACCAGCCACCATTGTGAAATGTTTACCGGGAGCCATACATCAAAGCAAATTTAAATGTGCTGGCTAAAGCTAAATGTAAATTTAGTAAGAATATTATACATGTTGGCACAAATTATGTTTGTCTCCGTCAGTCGGAGATCACTAAAAATAATATTAAAGAGTAATATTGTCTGGTCCCCTCTCTGCTTATCATGATGAAAAAATACATAGCAGACTGTCATCACTAAACGGCTGGATGTCTAAGTGGTGTTCACAGAATAATATAGGTTACATGGATAATTGGAAAGGTTTTTGGGGCAGACCTGACCCGTTAAAAAGAGATGGCCTCCATCCCTCTAGGGCTGGTGCTGCTTATTTATCTAGAAATTTGGCACATAGTCTTATTAATTCTACTAATACTAACTGGGGCCCAAGTCAGGAAGCAGACAGACTGGCTTAACCAACCGTCTGCTAGCTATCACGTCACAGATGTAACAAACAGATGCTGATCTTTAGCAATCGCCCAGAGATCTGACTTATGATACAACACTTTTATGGAATAAAATCACTGTCAAAAATAATTTACACATTTGTGTGTAATTTTAATTTACTCATGCGTAATTTAAAACTATTGTATGTAATTCTGTTTTTTGTCAGAGTTGGATTCCAAAATCTACGGGCACGACATTTACAGATACAAGATTTTGTGTGTTTGTTTGAGTACAACTCCAATATGACAGTGACAGTATGACTCCAATACGACTATGACAGTTTACAGATACAAGGCTTGTTTTCACAACAGCTCCATGGCTGCATCTCTCTTCTAGTGTTACTCGACCTTAGCGCAGCCTTTGACACTATTGACCACAGCATTCTACTAAATAGGCTTAAAAATTAACTGGCATGTTTTAAATCATATCTATCTGACCGATTCCAGTTTGTTGCTGTGAGTGAAGTATGGAGTACCACAGGGCTCAGTGCTTTGGCCTCTAGTTTTTACCCTGTACATGCTACCTCTAGGAGCAATTATTAAGAGACATGGAGTTAGTTTTCATTGTTATGCTGATGATGACGCTATGCCAATGAGATGCATATTCACCAAATTAACAGAATGCATAGTCAAAATCAAAACTTGGATGGCTTGCAACTTTCTACTACTAAATTCAGACAAAACAGAATTTTTACTTATTGGACCAAAAACGTCCACACAGAACAACCTGGAACAATGTCTCACTCTTGATGTATGCTCTATATAAAGCATGCTTCATTAGCCAAGAATCTGGGTATCATTTTTGATAGCAATTTGTCCTTTATAAACCAAATTTCCAATATTTGTAAAACTGCATTTTTCCATCTCAAAAATATATCAAAACTATGACGCATGCTCTCCAAGTCAGACACCGAAAAATTAATTAATGCATTCATGACATCAAGGCTTGATAATTGCAATGCCCTAATTGGTGGCTTCCCTACAGGATTAATACAAACTCCAGCTGGTTCAGAATATAGCAGCCAGAATTCTCATGAGAACGCGTAAGCATGACCATATTAGCCCAGTTTTGTCCACACTGCACTGGCTCCATATCAAGCATCATATAAACTACAACATTTTGCTGATTACCTACAAGGCTCTGAATGGTCTAGCTCCTCAATACCTAAGTGAGTTCTTTTTTTTATTTCAGTCCTTCGCATTCATTGGGATCTAAAAATTCAGTAATATACCATTATATACCTTCCTACATCCAGCCTAGTTAGTTTTGATATGTTGTTCCCTGCATAGTCACAGAAGTGTGCTGTTATAGCTGCAATTAGTAACATTATGCTTCTGTTTTTAACATTAGCATTACACTTGTAACGTTACGTTATTTCTGTTGGTAACTTTTCAACAGTTTCTTATCAATACATTTTTTATAAATCATTATAATCAACTCTCCGTCCATATCCAAGAAAGGTACAAACTGCAGCTTTGACATGCCAGAGGAGAACTGGCCCTCCTGGTTATAATATAATATGATATTATAGGGATTTAGATATTATATGATATTATATATTATATAACCGGTAGGGTTATGATATAAGCCACCCATCTGATGTGAAAGTAGTGGCAATGGCTGATGAAAACTCCTGGGCTAGTAGAATGTGTTGGACATAACAGACAGATAATCTTCCTTGAATCACATCATTTTCCCACGCCTCCATCTAGATTTACTGGGGGTCAAATTACTGACTGGTTGTGTGAAACTCTTCACCAAGCCCAAATGTTAATTTTTTCTCTCTCTTTTATTATGTAAGACATTGAAGTATTGCCAATGAAGTGGCCAGGGTAACGGTCAGATATTATTTTATACTAAGATGTGTGGTAGTATTTGAAGAATATTAGATTGACCAATCAGAAATAAATATTCAAGAACTGTGTAGTAATTATATAAAGTCATATAAAAATATTTTAGTATGTCGCAGAAGGTGAAGTTCAGTTCAATATGATATAGATATATCTTGCAAACCATAAGCCTGTATTTAAGATTGCAGGCTCTCTCAAATTTCACTTTATAATTGAGACTGACTGAGAGAACTCCTTCCAAAAGATTAGTTTTATCATTTTATCTAAAGCTTTATCCATGACCACCATTAACCAAAGAAAGCTTAACCCAGTTTCCTGAGACAGGAAATGAAACACTGCATTATAGCTTTGGCACTACCGGGAATGCGTTGCAGACATGCCCTGATATGAACATGTGAAATCACTCTTACTTATAGGGAGGTAGGGAGGTCAAGGTCATGTGACATAGAATTTAATATCTTTTGAAGACACCTTTTAAATTTTTTGTGGCACACAATACTAAGTCTGAAGGAAGGTTGTGCAGGAAGTGAGGGAACGTGATGCAGCATCTCATTCCCTGACTCTGGAAATCAGATTACATACATAACCTGAGATGGTCTCTTTGAAAGGAACTAAACGCTGTGTCATGGGTTGGATGCCACACTGAGAGATGGCCTGTCCCAGATGCTGTGAAACATTGGAACAGAGAACATCAGGAGCAGAAAAAGAGACTGTCAACCCAGAAGGACCTGAGCGCCTGGGGTTGAATTAAAGTCTAAACTTAAATCTAATGAATGTGTGTAGAGAGGATAAGCCTGCCACAACACAAACATCATTTAGAGGTGCATCTCTAGTGATTGCCTTGGATGATGCTACACTCCTGGTAGAATCGTGCCTAATACCCAGGGCAGACACTAGCTTACAGGCCTCACAGGCCAAGGTAATAGCATCCATGATCCAGTGAGATAAGCACTGTTTGATGACCACATCACCTTGAATGCCAAAACAGACTAAGAGCTGAAGACATCACCACTGGCTTGAACACTGGACATAGATCCCCAAAGCTCTGACTGAAAACAAGAAGCCTTTCCTGTTCCAGCAACTCATGCGGTGGAGCACAGAAGATTGAAGCACCACCAGGTGACTGGCAGTAGATGGCACTTTAGAAATATGGTTAAAGCCAGGGGCAAAATCCTAACAGTCAGAATGTACCGAAAGAGATTGTAGATCCCCTACCCTCCTGAGCATTATGTCTGAGAACCAGACTAGGGTAGGCCAAAACATCCCTATAGATGAGCTCCATCCTGGCAAACCCTTGCAAAAACTCCTGGGAGTTCTACCTAAAGTAGATAAACTCCATCCTGCCGAACCCTTGCATGAACTCCTGGGTGCAAGGCTATTGGGGGAAAGGTGTACAAATGTAGCCTTGCCCACATTTGCACTATGGCATCCAATAGGTGAGTGAGACTGAACCAGAGGTCACAGTAGATTCACGACTTTGTGAGCTTGTTGTGCACTTCAGGGAAGAAAGGCACCAGGGTGGTGCATGGCTTGGCACCATGCTCCGACCCTAGATACCAATCATCGAGCCGCAAGTGCTCAGGAGAGGATGGAGATCTCCAACCCGATGCTTTCTGCCACCTGAGATAGCAATGTTGCCAACTCTGTGTCTGCCTCCTTTGAGCTGCACTCTTGAGAGAGCAGAGTCTCAGGGGAGTCATCCTCAGAGAGAAGCAGCACACCCTCTGATGCCGCGACCAACATTTCATCATCCTCGCGAGTCCCAAATGAAACAGCAATCTCGCCTGCTTGGGACTGACAAGCTGCTGCACCCGTGAACTCAACTGATTGGAATGAGCGTGTCGGGGGTTGGGAGGTCCGTGGGTATAGACCCAGCAGATTATCTCCCAGCGTGTTCCCCATATCACCTCAGACACTTACTGACCCAGCCCTCATAGAGGTACTGGGAAGGGAAGCGGACAAGCATCTCAGTGAAGCAGGCAAGCTGTGACTGCAACATTCTACTATGAGAACGCACAACCCACAAAAGTTGCCTGAGCATGCTTGAGCCTCAAGGCACCAATCATGAACATCTGAGGGAGTGAAATATCGGCCACATTCAGAACCAAAGGGATGAAATGCCATCTTTAAAAAGACGCTGTACCACTGTGGGAACAGAGGAAATAGGCTCTTTTAGGCTCTGTGGCTGACCTGGTGAAGTGCCCAGGGGAAGTTTAGCTGAGAACGGAACTAGGCAAACCACCACTGATTGCAGAGTAATCCGCAGCCAGCACAAGACATTTTTTTCCTCATTATACCACAGCATTCGCGTCTCCGAAGAACAAAATCTAAGTAAATGTTGCATGCCAGCCCACTTATATAACGATATCCGGGGCGGAGACTGGCACGTAAATTTGCTGTTGTTCGGCTGACCACTCAAAGCTTAACTTCTCGACAGCCTGAGAAATAACCTCAATCAGCTCCTCAAATGCAGCTAAAAGATTAGGCTTATTAGCCTCAGCACCCACCTGGCTGCTAGCTGAGGTCTTCATTGAGCTCAGAAGAAACTACTGAGCAGGCTTAAAGTGTGAGAGAAAACCTATTTGCTAGCTCTAATATCTTCTTCTTTTCTCTCACTCTTAACTGGCCTGACACATGGCCAAACAAATGGGCTTCCTGAAAACAAGAAGCGGATGTTTTTTGCAGGTGCCTTTTACCGGTTATGTGGTGCACAACACTATGTCACATAACCTTGACCTGCCTACAAATAAGCATGATTTTACACGTGTTAAGACCCAGAAGTGTGTTCCCTATAGTGTCAAAACCATGACCCAGCATCGAGTTGTCTCGAAAGGGAGCCATATAGTCTGTTCAATAAAACTTTAGATCTTTACCCACAATAAGTATTGCATTATAGTGATAAAACAGTGAAAACAGTTACCAGTAATTTATAAACATGTTACCGAACCTCAGTTACCTAACCTAACCTCAGTTAACACTATATAAAACAGTGATAATGTTTTTTGCCAGTGATGAATTGTGTGCTATGGATGATGGGGAATTGGAGTATGAGCTCTGGCTTTTCTCATCCTCTTCCCTGTGTCATTAAAACCATGTAAAAGCAAAACATTATCGTGTTTATGTTTGAGAGAGCAGTCCTGGTGCATGTTTACAATCATCCTCCACAGATTGTTACTAACAAGCCACATTTTCACTGACCTCAACACAAAAGTGCTTCACAGTTGAATAATCTCCCATGGGTCCCTGCATACTGATGGTGGATGATCTTTGTCTCTCATCTCATGCGTTCATACAGCAGACAGTCACACTCATTTGAGGCTTAGCCTAATCCTGCATAGCTCTTAAAAACTTTAATTACCACTGACGCTCTTCCTACAGATCTTCACTAATGCTCTCAGCTTACATTGACAGTTTAACAGCCCTCCATTTCCTCTGCTAAAGATTTGGAACAGGGCTGAACACTCTCAAACTTCTCTACGCAAAGCTGGACATTTAGAAGTTGTTAGCAAAGTGGCAGTAGGAACATGTTTTGGGTCTCTAAGTCATTATCTGAAACCAGCCCATCATTCATCTTTAGCTCGTTTCTCTGTCTAGAGGCCACAGAGTCTGCTGTCACATATTTTCTCTTATTCTGATACTCCTCCTCTCCTCTGCCCATAACCAATCACTCCCCCATGAGTTATATTCACCTTTAAATTATAAATCCTCAGGGATATGGGTTCAGCATGTCCCATAAAGCCAAAATTTATGGGGCTGCTGGAAATTACAGACCTCTCTGGTCGTCTTCTCTCATCCCAAACTGTCACAAATATATATCTGCATGATATACTTAGACCATCTCCACCAAACTCTCTCTCTCTCAAGTTCTTCTCCTCTCTTGCCTGTTTAACATGTACCTCTATGTGTTTATCTGTTATTACACTGGCATCCATTTGTCATTTTATTTTTGTGGTTCTTCTGGTGTTTTTCTTTTTTCTCCACATGTGAATGAGGTATATAAAAAGAGTTCAAAGGTAAAAACCTTATTGTTTTATTTGTAAAACAATTAATTATAACCAAAGAAACAATTATAACAAGTTACTTTAAGCACACTTTTGCAGTGCAATTTTTATGCTATAAGAGAAAGTCCCTGATCATGTAAACTTGGGTTAGAGGGTTAAAGGGTTCAGTCAAAAATGAAAATGTAGGGATTATTCACTCACCCTCATGTCAATCATATCCCGATGGCTTTTTATGATCTTCTAAACCAAAACAGACTTTTACTCTTTACAATGGCAGTAGTTTGTGACTGGCTCAGAAACTTCATGCCATGTATTCCAAGTGTTCTGAAGGGATACATATGTGTTCCACTTATATCATTCATTCTTTATGAAAGTTTATTTACTTGGTTCAAAAGAACAACGAACACCATATAGGTGTTTAATTACATGAGAATGATTAAATAATAATTCATGAAATCATTTTCATTTTTGTGTGAGCTATTACTTTAACAGATTGTGCATATGTACAATAGTTTATCAATAAATGAACCTGAGGATCACAACTGTTTGTTTTTCGATGTTCCTGACTGGAGAACATTATTCAAAATGCTTCAAATTATGATTACTGTAGATCATTCCCTCATAATAAATTTAATGTTAAATGCAGTCTTTTTCAGAATTTCCATTCACTTTTATTCAGATGTCTATAAAGAAACATTAAAAAGCTTCAATGTGAAATGTTATTGGCCAGTCAAATGTATGTGCTGTCCAGATTTTCTTAAACCTGCATCGCTCTTTCTTTGTCTGTCTGTTTTTTTTTTGTCTCTTTCACTTTCTCTTTCACTGTCTGTCTCTCACTCTCAAATCTTAAGCTGTGTGTTAATCTGTTATGTCTCATCACTGAGAAGGATTTTGCCTCTGTTTTTCTTCTTCATGTCCTCACTTTTGCTGGGATATTTTTATAATTCCTTTAAGACCATCAAACTGGATTTATTTAAAACCTTAATGTGTAAGTGTTGGAAAAACCTTGATTCCTTTATATTGTACAGTATACTGTTACAACCCTCTCAGGCACAAAGGAGTGAAGGTCCAAATGCACATTTAATTAATATAATCCACAAACCTAATCCAAGTCACAGGCAAGAGGTAAAAAACACTGAAAAGAGTCCAAACCAAACAATTTTGTCCAAATAGAATGCTCACAATTTGCACAGTAACACCTGAAAGGGCTTTGCAAGCAATGACTGAAATAGAGACTTATGTAGTGCAAGTTGACAGGTAAATGAGATACAACCTAATGCAATTAGGTATGAGACAGACTCTGGACATCACTTCAGCTAACTTTGTCGATCTCCGGAATTTGACAAACTCCATCACTTCTGAACCACTCAGGACTCTCTCTCCATGCACATTTGGATTCGCACTCTGCACTAGAGCTCAATGCAAGTATCCATATTCTATGCACATAGAATAGCTGCGCTAAGTTGTGCCCCTTTATTAAGGTGATTCTACTGGTGGTTCATTCAGAATGCTTAGCTGATTTGACTTCCACAGGCTTAACATCCTCTCTCTCTCTCTCTCTCTCTCTCTCTCTCTCTCTCTCTCTCTCTCTTGCTCTCCTTACTTTTGGTTATGTGTTTAATGTGTGTAGGTTTATGTCTAGTTATATGTTACATGTTCCCTTATATGTTACATGTTCCCCTGTAGTGTAGTTTAATAAACACCCATGTGTAATCACCCTTAATTGCTGCTGCGTTTAATGCTCACAAATAAGGTCACTTAAACTGTGTTTAATCTTTCTACATGCTCTAAAGTCCTGTTAAAACAGAGAAGCGTTGTTTTCAAGGCCAGACAAATAATGTTTCTTAGATTCAATAAGACCACGTATGCACTCCCTGGACAAATGCAAAAGCTGATTATTGGAATCATCCCTGCTGATCAGGTACTACAAAATATGTATATTTAATGACGATTAATTATATGTATTTTCCTTTGAGTTTTGTTCCACGAACAAAATGGTGTTTTAAACAACACTGTTTCATTGATTTGACATTCGATTTGCTATATAATTGTGGTGCTGGTTCATGCTTATAATCTGGAGTCCCTAATTCTGCTGATCTTTGCTACATGCTCTACAAGAGTGTTAAATCATTGTATTACATTGATTAAGAATTCCCCAAATCATTGATCCTGATTAATTATTAATAATTTTATAAATGCATTTGTATATATGTGTATATATGTATATATGTTTCCCTTACACAGTGAATAGTGGAGAACATATTAACATTAATTTTGAGTAAACTTGTTCATATATGACATACCTATCGTTGAACAAGCCTCACTATTAATTTCCCTTAAACACATTTTCTCTACACCGAACATTTATTATCTTTAATGTTCTCATTAATGCACACCATCTTCACATCCCTTAATTGTCCTCTCTCTGCTTCTCTCCTTCATTCTGACACTGATTTACTGCAGTGACAAACTGCAGTCTGTCTTTCATATCTCTGAATCTCAGCTGTAATACACCTGAGAGAGAGCATTCTATTTTTTTCCCTTCAGAAGTATGCAACCTGTACTGAATGTAGCTCCATTTTCAGCTAATAACATTTGATAAATTAGTTTGGAACCACATGGTAATTATGACCTGACAACACTGATTGGCTGATGGCACCACAACAATGAGCAGTTCTAAGCCATTCTAAGCCGTTTATTAGAACCATACTGAGCTGTGATCTCCCAGGGTCTTCTTTTTCATTTCTATATTTACCTCAAGCCTAGTTATGCCATAAAATATCCTCTGATTGTTTCCAAGTCAAGAGTTCTGAGAATCCCTGTCTGTATTCTAGGATATGATGTGCAATATCTTCTCTTCTGAAGATTAAACTGTGTTCCTGGCTACAGTACATGTAGTCATATACCATGCACATATAGGTTGTACAGTTCTGATTACCGAATCATGTAAGGCAGAAGAAATGGTTCTCACCTCCTTGCTCACACAGCTGCTGAGCCAGAGTGTCCTTGAAGATGATCTGCCCTTGATGGGTCGCTGTGGCCCTGGGGTACAACAAAGAGAGAGAGGAAATACTACAAACTGTCAGAAAGAGAGGAGAGAAATAACCTGCCGATCACCTAAAAGATGAAGTGCTTTTACTAGAGGTGAATTAGAGTTCTGAACATAGGAACCAGGACATCTGAAACAGTGCTGCAGAGTTCAACAACATCCCTCAATCTGACCTACTCATTCAGTTTAACAACAATTCTGTACACCTGAGTTTGTTAGGGTTAATGGTGAGAACTGTTTGTTTGGTGAGTAAAGCTATTTGTTAAGCTAATAATTTTGAAGTGAAGATATTTTGCTAGTATTTAAATAAATTAGTCAAGTTGTAAAAACACATGACATGATTGTGGATGTCCACAGACAGTTTGTTTCATACAATAATGTCAGAGCTTTACACTGCAACAATAACAAGAAATGTAGTTTCATTTGGTGTAGTCATCTCAGAAACATTTTTAAAAGTATTAAATAAAAATATAACATTAAACTTCAAGTGTGAAAATAGTGTTATACTGAAGCAGGCATAACATTTATACACACTTTTCTTTACATATGTTGCAGTCTAATAGTCAAACTAACATTTCTGAAAAAAATAAACATCTGACAACTCAAATCATTACAAATTTATTAGTGTGATTTGAACACTGATCTGTTATGAACTTGCTCAATAACAGATTTTATGTTTATATTAACAAAAAAACATTAGGGTTAAACTTTACAGAGCTTTAAAAAATGTTGAGGGTAGAGTAAAATTCTGCTACCATATTTTACTTTACTGTATTGTGAAGTTTTTCATCTTTCAGCCTCTGCCTGAAAAGCCCGATTTTCAGGCAGAGGCTGAAATTGTTTGACAAATTGATGATGTTTGACAAATTGATGAGAGCCCAATTGTTTGACAAAAGATGATTAATAGCAAGTTAATGTAAAACATTTTGAAAGTCCATTATTTTCTCTGGAACCAAAAATATTGGTAGTGTTAATGAATACAGCAATAGCACTGAATATGTTTAATATAGTTTAATTTTTAATTGGTTTTAATAAACAGGCCTGAATGCAATTGAGCAACATGTTCTGACAAGATCTGTTCTGACAAAGGGTTTGGCGAAAATGGTAAATGTGTTCTGCTTTATTGGGTTAACTCTTTTTGCATTTTTGTTTCTCATCAATCATCAGAAATGTTCCTGAGAGCAGCAGGTTGATATAATTCAGCCGATGCAGAGTATATTATTAGCAGCTTACCTCAGCCCACTCTGGCCTTGCCCACCCATATGTCCACACACTGTGGGCTTCACAGAACCTTTTAGCCTTTCAGATAAATCTCCAACAGTTTTTAGAACTGAATCTCTGCTTCACTGTCTGCAGCTCTCACCGTAACCACAGATCAGAGTCATGCTGCCGTATGTAGAGTCCTGTACAGCACAGTACAAAAGCTTCCCTGCTGAGGGAAATAGCTGTTGGTTTTGGGTCAGTGGGCTTCTGAGGTCATTGTGTGGCTATCCCATAATTTTCCCACATTTTTTTAATAATGTAACTATTAAAGCTGCAATGCATAAAGTTTTTGTTTACTTAAAATGTACAAAAATCAGTTATTGAGCAAGTACATGACAGATCAGCGTTCAACATGATCTTACCTTTAAACAATTCACAACAGTAAGTTTATAATAATGATTTATAATTTGAGCTATCAAGTCCAATTTCCTGGGAAATGTCCTTCTGTAAACAGTCATAAGTTCACCTACTAAATTGTGTGTGGCTGCTGGAATGGTTAGGAGTTTTGTCTTGTTCTAACACCAGTGGTTTGGAATTTAAACTCATCATTAACAAAATACCTCCACAAGTAACCTGCAATGTTGTGTTTCAAACAGAGATAACAGTAGAAAGGCAAACGTTATAGATTGCAGTTATAGGGAAATATGGATTTAATGGTTATGCTCACAAACAGATTTTTTGGAATGGATTGATATAAACTGACTACTGGTGCCAGTAGTCAAATTATCACTTGCATGTGAAATGTAGTATATAAAATGTTATGATTTACAGTATCAATGCTTTAATTAAAGTACATGACCTGTAAACAAGAATATTAAGTATGGCTGTTTCACATGTACATCAACTGACACCAAAAGCATTTATGGCTTCAAGTCTCATGAATAAACAAACACCTCATGAATAAATAAACTGGGAACGGCAGAGATGTTAACAGGGGAAAAAAAAACAAAAAACAAACATTCATCTTTCAGGGCTTGGTAAAGACAAATTTGGAAATGGGCTTTATGAATAAAACATGGAGCATAATGAAGAGCAGTGTAGGTTATGCTGGAGCAAAGGGCCTTCAATATTTATGAAAGTGACTCCCGGGCAGCTTGTTCACTAATATGTCAACATTAGAGAAGAAAAACAGCAGGAATGTGATTCATTGGATGTGTTAAATGCTCTTATACAATTACAGTCTGATGTCTGGAACATAAGGAAAATATCTTTATGTCTGTAGTTTGTATAGGGTCACAGAACACACTGTCTGAATTGTGACTGTGTTTTTTATTTTCAGACTCATATATCCAGCTGGATCATAACAAACATTTTGGAAAGTTTCAGGTTCAGTAAATGTTCAATTTCTTGCAAAGACGGATTGTTTCACTTCACACGACCTTAGTATATCACCAGGAGGTACGAGGATTAATTTTCTGTTGCCTGTATTTTCCTTTTTTACTTCCAAAGACTTGCATTTTATGGTTCCTCAAGCACCACAGTTTCAGTTACAAATCTTTACTGTTCTACTGAATTTAAAATGTCACCTACAACTTGGGCGGCCTGAGGATAAATAAACAGCAAATTTCTATTTTTGTGTGAACTATGTCTTTAACTAAACAAAGAACACTGGGACAATCTACAGGAGGGGATGGTTGTCCCTGTCCGTGAAAATTCTT
Source organism: Chromobotia macracanthus (assembly GCA_036877525.1). Taxonomy (NCBI): domain Eukaryota; kingdom Metazoa; phylum Chordata; class Actinopteri; order Cypriniformes; family Botiidae; genus Chromobotia; species Chromobotia macracanthus. The sequence continues at coordinate 937,577 of JAZGTH010000050.1, forward strand.
AGTCATCCAAATCACCTTAAAGTCACCATGAAATCAAAACACAAATATTGCAGTGTTTACCATAGATGATTTATCTGTGTACATCATTTTATTTTAATTCATGAGTCCTCGTAATCTTTAATCACAAACATTGGCCTCCCCCACAAAATGACATCTTTTCTTTTGATGGCATATGTCTCAGTGTGAGGGAGGGACTATATTTATTGTCCAATACCCAGGCTGTTTCTACCCCTCTAACTTCTAACAATCCAATAAACTCCCGATAGACAAAATCAAGCCCTGCCCTACCTTTGTTTCTCATTTTAGGAGCCATTTCACTCAGATATGTATCACCGCAGAGAAGAAACAGAGAAGAAAACACCATCATAAAGGTAATCTGTTGAGATCTATGGCATCTGTTCTGTTCTATTCTATACTTGACACAAACCCACACAGACACACATCAGTATACATGGATAAGGTGACAGTGTGTCAGTCTGCACAGTCCCAAAAGGTTTTGGAAACAGGTTATTACAGTGACTAGAGGGCTTCACAAACAAGCCTCAAACATATGCCTGACAGCTACACACACACTGACAGCACCTAGTATCACATACAGTAAAAGTGCTAACCCTCACACACACATGCACACTTCATTGTTCCCCTCAGCTGTGTAACATTTAATATTACATACTCATAATCTCTCCCCCACAATACAAATATTTCATTGTCCTCTAATCATGATGAATCACAGGAATTATGTCCAATGTCAGCGACTGTTAGATTCTGCACATTTGGATTGAGCTTTTAAAATACTAGAGTAATTGCCTGATTGATATCCTGCATTGAGCACCAGCTGTGAGGGTTGAACAGTAATCCATCAGTTAAACAGAAAACAGTATGTAGTGTCCTCTCATCTCATTAGTTCTGAAAGACTTTAGCTGACTACGTTAATCAAATGAGTGTGTGTTCTCAAATAAATATTTGATTCTTTATTAATTCTTTATTATCTTCACAATATCTAACTACCTACCTCTAATTACTCTCTACAAGATTTATTTCCTGACTCACAGCAGTGTAATGTAAGTGCTGCAGTTAGTAACATTATTCCTCTGTTGCCATCTGTAATTGTAATATTTGTAAATGTAATTTGTAATTAACATTGTAATTAACATTTTTTTGTCATGAAATCCCACCCAACAATTTTAAATCAATATAAAATTATAAATTATGTGCCAGAGGAGAACTGGCCCTTCCGGTTGAGCCTGGTTTCTCCCGAGGTTTTTCTCCATCTGTACATCATTTGACTTTTGGTTCCTTGCCACTGTCATCCTGTTAGCTTGCTTACTTGGAGACTGCTGACATTTAGCTTGGCTTGGTTTTGTAAACTGGTAATATTGCTTTTAATATAATGATCTAACTACAGTCTTACATATTTCACTATTTATTTTCCCATGAACATTAAAATCTGCACTATTACCATGTATTCTAGGTGTAATAAATATTTCACAATTTTCCAGTTTTCTGTTTTTCTTTTTATTACATGTAAAGATGCTTTGAAACAATGTGGCATTGTAAAAAAAAGCACTGTATAAATAAATGTAAATTGAATTTAAATAGATTGAGAGGAGCATTTGTTGAGAGTGTTCCCTGGGTAAATGCAAATTTAATGAACATTTAGAGGAGCTTTCCAGGGAGTTGTTGGCAAATTACCTACTCATTATACCAGGTCAATAAAAGTCATTTAGGTAAAGGTGAAATGTAAATGATCTTAACAACAGTTTAGAGCTAATTACAAACCAGAATATTGAGGCAGTCTTGTCTATATCAAGTCACTTTATAGCCATACATACATGTCATGCCTACTGTCACTGGTGTGTGTGTTGGGGGTGCAGGAGTGGAGAGTATTGTACACTCAGTGCATCTCTGAGCCCTAGACTCTTGTGGTCTTGCTCATAATTTAAAATCTCTATTATGTATAGGCAAATAATATTCTCAGTAAACTCTATTCCTCTCTGGAAGTTTCTAGTCTGCCAAGTAAGGCCTTGATTAGCTAGTTCTGGTGTTTAATTTGGGTTGGAGCTAAACTCTGTAGGACATGGCCCTCCAGGAGCAGGATTGGATACCCCTGCTCTAATCAATATGAATAATGCATTTAAGCTTATGTTAAACAATAATGACATTTGAGGACCCCCACCCTTTATTAGTACAGTAATACTTGAGATTTTCTTTGAATATACTGAGTGGTGTCACAGAGAAAGTCTCCCCTCAGAGCAGCACCGTCCTGATCCTCCCAACTGACACTTGATAAAAACAGCTTGAGTGAGGAGGGGAGTGAAAACCATAAAAAATTCAGAGCATCTTCCATTCTTTATCATGAATCCACCATAGTGTGCTTCAAGTCCAGAAGCAGAGTAGGTACTTGGAACCACAGAAATTACCCACTACAACCCACACACAGATCCACAATAGTTTGCATTCCCTACCAAATGCAATATCATTGACCAGATTTTGCCCCATGTGTTATCACGCTTGGAAAAATTATAGATGCTATTCATTGGTTTAGTTTAGTTCATCAGTATTAGTTCCTTTCAGATATATCACCATGCAAAAAAAAAAATCAACAAACATCTCCCACTGTTGGAGAATCTGAGAGGTGGACAACTGAACATCCCTCTCATGCAATATGAAAACCCCTGCAAAGCCTCTCATAACTAGGTATGTTCTGGACAATCTGCAGGATCAGGACAAAGGCCAGACAAATTGAGAGTCATCCAAACAATGGCCTCCTCGCTACTGCTGTCAGGTGTTCTCATATCCGATATGAAGAAGCTTCACCTCCCCCAAGCCATCCACATTCCCAATAACAACCTGCCTCACTAACACACATGCACCCTGCGCATTACACCACACTGTCACAACTCTCTGCATATCATATGCTCCTGTTTCTGCTTTCTATGTATTTTTATATCCCCAAATATTATATTTATGTATTCACTATCTTTCACTGCCTTTTTCTGAAAAAAAGTTCAGCATTATATATCAATATTATTTATAAATGACGCCTATACCTCATAGCTGGATTTAACATGTTACAGCTAGTGTTATAAATATTTCTGCGGTCTCGTTAGCACAATTATTTGCTTTAATTGTTGGCTGTTAAGCAAACACCAGGGCAGTTCATTCAGCCCTTAAATGTACAGATTTAAAAAAGGAACTTCTCTCTGTACCTTACATGCTGTCATTTTAACTTACAACATCTCTGTCATTTCAGTCAGTTCAATAATATAATGTCTGACATTTGTTAATAACGCACAAGAAAGACTATACCATTGACTCTTTCTAAGGGTGAAAATGATAACAGCATCAATATTTCAAGGTTCTACTTTGTATGCAGGAGATGCTCCCGTTATCAACAACCCAGGTTGCATTCCACCTCAATTAATTACAAAACCAGAATTGCCTAAATATTTCCTCACATCGCTTTTATTTTTTTACATGAATGTAGAGGCTTCATGCAGGGTTATGACCTCGAGCCTGTCCATTATACACTCAACCTTGAACACCAAGAAACACCCACTCAGACATGAAGTGACTAATGGCAGGAAGACACAAACACACACATTCAAATACATGCACAGGACAATGGCTTCCCAGGGTGACAACATTCAGAGCCTTAGCTGTCAACCCTCGGCCTTGCCTGCAGAGATTTGTTAGTGGCCTGCCTGACAAAGCAATGAAGTGTGGCAACATAGGGCAGCACATCATAAATCCTGAAAGAAGGTTTTTAATATAAGAGTCTGTCCTCCAGAGCTCCACTGACTTAAATCAGCAAATCTGCTGGAGTTACTCTTTGAGACCACAGAGAGGCATGAGCTTTCACATGTGTAGCAAGGCCTAGTATTATAGTGACTACGCCACCCCAGAAACAATGGGGACAATAACCCAACTAAGGGCACACAGGTATGGTCCACTTAAGAATAATTCAAGAGGCGTGAGTTTATATACCAAACTTTAATTACACAAAAAACGAATCCGTATAATTAAAATAGATAGCAGCAATCAACTGTCATGAATTGGCTACACAAAGGAAAAGCAAGAAAAGAAAATTTAATAACACAAAAGAGAAAGGAGACGGAGGCTTCCTAAATAGAAGCGGGCTAGGATAACAGCACCACATATAAAAGAGATGGCACACCAATCAGAATCATGACCACAAAATCCAATGCAAATGATACAGCAGCAATGATATACCAGTAACGGCACAGCAATAATGACAACCCCTTGTGAAAACACACTATGGCTCAAAATCAAATTGCAAAAGTCAAAATAAAACATGAAAACAAAAAACAAACTTGCAAGGAAAATGAAAACAAAAAAAAAACTCAAATGCAAGTAAACCAAAGAAAAATTATACAATCAAAAAAAATAACAAACGCCAGACAACAGAAATCAGTACAATTTATACGGGTGATGGAGGTGGCAGTAATACAATACCAAGCTAACGCAGGTAAACAGACAGAGATGGTACAATTTAAAGCAAGCCTTCAAACCCACTATTAGACAAGGTATTAGACGAGGACCTGACTGAACCCCAAAGCAGCAGCGTGGCTGAATGAAAGAGAAAGAGAGAGAGAGAGAGAGAGAGAGAGAGAGAGAACTGCTAAATCAGCCTGCTTCAATACAAACAATAAAACAATACAACTTTCATTAGAAATCAAACAAGGCTGCAATCATACGATCACTTCTTTGATGGTTATAGCAGCAACAGCTGGTGCTCCACCAAAGATAACGTTAAACTGTGAAGCCGCACAAATAGACAAATAATGCACATACTAAACAATACCAAAATCAAATAACTAAACTGCTGAAAACATACCTTCGCAATCTGTAACGGCGAGCGGAAGGGGCGGACTTTTGGCCATGACACACCCCAGAAGGCGTAAACAACAAGCTTATATACCACCATGGAAACTAATAGCTTATTGGTCAAGCACTTAATAGTGGTGGCAGGACACATCACAACCCTTACCACACATGCAATAACTGATGAATAATTTCTGATGCATGTCCATTTCTTCAAATGGTCCAAATGTGTCGTAGTTATCATTAGTTCAGTCAACTCATATATTCATAAACCAATTACAATCTGAGTATTGCTAATTAGTTTAGACTAATATACATCTTATAATGAACAATAAAAAATGCAATCATACCATGTATTCTGTGTTACATTTCATAATTTTCCTGTTTTATGTGTTTTTATTTTAATTATATGTAAAGCTGCTTTAAACAATGCAACATTGTAAAAAGTGTTATATAAATAAAACTGAATCAAAGTGAATTGCTCTGAACACCTAGATATGCTTGACTGTTTTCTCTTATTGATATATTTGACTAAATAGCTATTTTACTTTTGACATAGGCTGTTGTGTATCTTTACATAATTACATTGTATAGAACATATATTTACACACATTACAGCTTTGTGACACTTTTCAGCACTCATTAAAAATAACATTCTTAAATATTTAACATATTTTGACAGCATGCTCTTCATTTTTTAAGAGTTACTTTGAGTTCTGTGACATGAATTTGTAGTGGCTTAGATGAGGTCTAATAATGTATTAATTTAGTAGATGCTTTTATTCAGATTTTATCCAAAGCTGTTTGCTAGTAGGACGTTTGAACTACACTGAATGATACTTTGAGCCTTGGACATGTTAACTGAGTAGGTGGGCTCAGCACTTGTTGAGACATTTAAAAAGCAGCTTCATCTCTGCAACAAGAGGATAATCATTTTGTCTGTCTGAGCTAACAGTAGCTGTATTTACTTTGTGCTGGACTAGCAGCTATATGCTAGTAGGAAGTTTAAACTACCCTTCACTTCTTAAGGTAAGCCTTGTTAATTAGCTGCTAGTGTTTAACCATATGGTTGAAGTTTTATACCCTAACACTAATCCTAACCCTTTAGACACCTTGAGCCTTGGACTTGTTAACTGAGTATGTGGGCTCAGCTGGGAAGCAATCAGTGAGACACTTTTTTGTTAGTCAAAACAAAGTCAAAACTGTAGCAGCAGCAGAAGCGGCAACCCTCGTGTAAAGCTTTCTTCATGTAAAGACCTATGAGTGTAAACAGCTGTGACTCTGCCTGCACAACTCCACTGAGCAGGGACACAGACAGGATATTGCATACCATAAGTTCCTAGTTTTTGTTGCCACTACCTTTGTTTCTTCCTATCTCTTTATCCTTCTACTAACATGGGTTTCCTGTATATGCCCACTGTTCATTGCAGACATACTTTTGGTTTGGGTAACCCCACTGCTCAAAAACCAACACTTGGCCCCTTAGCGGTCAGCAATTATATTAATTACCAGTTTCACTCCTACCATTCCTTTCAAAGGTACTTCAAAAGGTTGTATCTAATCAACTTTCTTCTTATCTCAGAACAACCTACTTGACAGTCAACATTCTGGATTCAAAAAAGGACATTCCACAGAGATTGCTCTTCTGTCAATTTATAAAAATCTATGGGAGGCAAGAACCAGTTCCATTTAATCTATTCTAACTGTTTAACTGTCTAATTCTAGCATACAGACCGCTCGTCGGGTACTCTGTACCTGGTTCTAAAGCAGGCACAAATCTGGCCAGTAGGAGCCATCTCTGCTCTTCAGGACTGTTTTTAACACAATGACTAAGGTGACTGCAATGCTGAACTCCAGAGCAAGGGACAAGGCAGACGTAAGAACAGAATTGGTCAAACTGTCCCAGTCCATCAGAGAGGCAAAGCGCGCACATGCCAAGAAAATCCATAGCCACTTTCAGCACAGTGGTGACACCCAGTATATGTGGCAGGGCATCTAAGCACAAACTACACATTTACCTGCTTGTGACAGTGATGCCAAGTCATGCAAAGTCAACCCATGGAAGACCGCTAGACCAGACAACATTCCTGCAAAGTGTTTAGGGAATGAACAGACCAGCTAGCAGGTGTCTTCACCAACATCTTCAACATCTCCCTGAACAGCATGTTGTTCCAACATGCCTCAAGACCAACACCATCATCCCCATGCTGAAGAAGTCTACAGTGTCAGGCCTGAATGACTGAATCACACCCATCCTTATGAAGTGATTTAAGAGGCTCATCATGAAGCATATCAAAACTCTACTGCCACCTTCACTGGACCCTATGCAGTTTGTGTATTGTCCAAACTGCTCCACAGACTTGTATTCAACCTTTTGCACACACTCTGTATTTTGCACACATCTCTGTATTACATTGCGTTTTTGCACATCTTACAAATGCTGATAATAGTCAGATGTTTACAATCAAGTATCCTCACTCTGCAAGTATGTATATTGGTCAGCACTGCTGTTCTGTAGTGTTTTGTACTGGTTATTTTGTACAGTTTGTTTTGTACTTGTCTCTACTGTCTGCACATATACACAGCTTCTTTGGGTTCATTCATTAAAACACATGTCTTCTCACACCATTGTTACACAGACAACACACAGCTTTACTTATCATTCCAACCTGATGACCCACTATCTCTGCTCAGATCGCTGCTTGCCTTTTATCTCAGCCTGGATGAAGGAATGACATCTTCAGCTCAACCTCAGTAAGATGGAACTCCTTGTAATCACAGCAAAAACACAATTTCACAGTTCAGCTTTAATCATCAGTTCTTACACCTACTCTGTCTGCTAGAACCTTGGGGTGGTGTTTGATGACCAGTTACAATTTACTACTCACATTGTAACAATCTCTCGGTCATGCAGGTATATGTTTTACAACATCATGAAAATTAGACCTTTCCTGTCTGAACATGCAATGCAGCTCCTAGTCCAAGCACTCGTAATATCAAGGCTGGACTACTGCAATATCCCACTGCCTGGCCTTCCAGCCAACGCAACCAAACACCTGTAAATGATCTGTAATGCTGCATGACATCTATTCTTCAATCAACCGAAAAGAGCCCATGTTACACCCCTACTGATCTTACTCCACTGGTTACCTGTAGCTGCCTGCAGCCACTGGTACTTCACCCTCCAACCTCAACTCAGTCCTTCAGATGTATGTCCCCTCCCACCAACTACGTTCTGTAAATGAGCAATGTCTGATTGTTCCCTCATGAAGTACCATATCACTCTCTATTACCTTATTCACCTATTACGTTCCTTTCTGTTTGGAATGAGCTCTCAGCCTCCACCCGATCTGCTGAGACCATCACAACCTTCAAGAAACAACTTAAAACACACCAGTTTTGCAGACACCAGACTAATCCCTAATACTGCGATAAATTCACAAATAAATAGAAGGAAAATATTTAATGGGGCTTTTGCACTAAGACAGTTACAGTGATATTTGAAGCCCAAATTTAGCATGCGTCTTATTATTAATATAGTATTAATAATTCATATTCTTAACACTAAAAATAATCTGATGAGCCTAGAATATAACACTTTATACATTTTTGTTTATTATTGGTAACCATTTAATATTTGTAAAACTCTCTACATTTATTTGTGGACCTTTATATGTGCATTTGTGGATGAATTGTTTGTTAATCTGCTTACATGTATTTGTGAATATGAAATAATTTGGTAAGAAGAATGTTCGAGTTTCCTCCTTCAGAATTCCACTAAACATAAAATGTCCTGGAATAGACAATGGATGTTTGGTTTCATTATGATATGGATGTTGAATTACTCACATGAAGTTGATGCAGCCTGTACCAGGTGGGGGGGCAATCCAGATGAAACTGAGACTGGTGGATGGTAGATGACTAACATGTGAGGCCACAACACTGCACACAAACTGAGTTCCAAACTGTCTGTCTGACATGACCCCTGCAAAAGAGACACAGGACGCATATATTAAGAACAGCAATATATGGAGTATTGCAGAAGTACTGCAATAAAGCTTTGTGTAGCAATGCTATTTTCCCTAAATAAACTATAACTTTGCCTACAACACAGAGAAGTCAATAACCCAGCATTAAATGTGGTTTGAAACTGAATATCAACTGAGCAGAGAACCACACACACACACACACAAATGCTTGTATATGTAGTTTACAAGGACTCTTCATAGACGTAATGATTTTTATACTGAGCTAAACAAATTTTCTATCCACTTCCCCTATCCCCAACCCTAAACCTTACCCTCACAGAAAACTCCATTTTTTAATTAAAATAAAAAACACCATTTAGTTTGTTTTTTAAGCCATTTGGTTTATAAGGACACATGATGTGTCCTCATAAACCATGTTTACATTGTTATACACATGTCATTATACACATTTGTGTCCTTGTAAACCATATATACCAGTACACACACACACACACACTTCCAAAGCGATTTACAGTACATTCAAGTTGTATATTTTGTCAGTACATGCACTCCCTGGGAATCAAACCCCTGACCTTTGCGCGCATGAACGCATGCACACACACTTTACAAGTTTTCCCCACATTTTAAAATAATAGTAAACTATGGGCATTACTTTGTGAATAAGATATAAGGTTATATTAGAAAATTATTGTATTAGCATTTGCAACTTGGAGAAATGTACTCTGCATTTTATTGCACTGAGATGCTTTTTAAACAGCATTGATGTGCCTATATGTTGCTATATCAACTATATTGCCCTAAAACACTGGGTTGTCTGTATTGGGTTACTGGGTTGTCTAACAAGAAATGGCCATACTGGGTTGTCTAACAAGAAATGAGAATCATATAAATCTTCAGATTTTGCAGCAATTATTTTTTAAATCTAATAATGTAGTCAGTTTTGAGAGAGGTTTAGGGTTAGGGTACAGAAGCTGTCATGCAACGGGGAAGGATCCAAGTGCAATGAAACAGTCCAACAGCATTAAATATACATCAGACAACAAGCGATAAAGAACACTTGGGTATAAATTGATAAAGGAACAGGAAGTAAGACAGGAACAGGAAATACAAAATACAGATCACAAAATAAATGTATTAACAAACAAACAGGCAGATGTATAACAACAGAGATGCCTGGGCCAGGACCATTGACATGGGGATCTTTCTCCCACTCTTCCTCCTGGAGGAAAGAGCTGCTTGAAAGCTCGCTCAGTCCCTGACCCTTGTTATACTTAACAATTACAGAGAGGCAACAACAACAAAACTACAAGGAACTAGAACAAAATGCAGCAGCCAGAGTTCTTTACAAGGCCCTGAATGGTTTAGCTCCTCAACACCTGAGTGAGCTCCTCTCTTATTATAGTCCTTCACGTTCACTGCGGTTTTAGAAATTCTGGTAATTTGATAATACACAGAATTTCAAAATCAAGTGCAGGTGGTAGATCCTTTTCATATTTGGCACCCAAACTCTGAAACAGTCTTCCCAGTATTGTCCGGGAGGCAGATACACTCTTTAATCTAGCCTACACATAGCTCTAGGTATTTATTACTCAAATCCCTTGAGGGATTGTTAGGCTGCCTTAATTAGGTAAACTGAAACTAGGGACACTTACCATAAGAACAGATGTACTGGCTCCTCACTATGTCTGACTGTCTTTCATTTCCCTATGATCCTGTAGTCAGCTGAATCCAGACTTTATCCAGACCAGATGGTGGGGATATGGGATGGGACGACCCTTGAGACAGATCAGTGGGAATATGGTGGACTTCTTTGTTCTTCCTGTTATTTACTTACCCACCTCTAGCCTAGTTGGATTCTATATTTTTGTTTCCTGCCTAGTCACAGAAGTATGATGTTATAGCTGCAATTAGTATGTTTTTGTCGCCACCACTGTTTGTAACATTCCTCAGTGCTTCACATATTGTCCCAAAATCAGACCCGACAGTTTTAAGTCAATATATAATTATTATCAGCTATCCATTTATATCCAAGAAAGTTACAAATTGCAGCTTTAATGTACCAGAGGAGAACTGGCCCTTCCAGTTCAGGCTGGTTTCTCACAAGGTTTATTCTCTATCTATACATCATTGGAGTTTTGGTTTCTTACCACTGACACCCTGCTGGCCTGCTTACTGGGAAATTGCTGACATTTAACTTGGCTTAGGATTTTGTAAATTGTTAATATTGCTTCTAGCGTAATTATCTTATCACAGTCCTACAGACTCTACTATTTTGCTATTTCTTTGTGTCTCATTCTTTTTTATTATGTAATGTTCGGGTATTTTATGGTATTATTGCAAATCCCTTATTCTCCTGTCCCATAAAATGTTACCCCCTTTCTGTTGTCCATTTCCATGTAAGATGAAATGGCATATCTTGCTTAATATGATACCTACAGAATCATCTGTCATGTTAATTGACTAAATGTCGCATAGTCTCAGACGTATACGCTGTTTTAGTACGCTGTTTGAATACATTACCCTCTCACAGACCACTGAGATAAGTACACAGCAAATTTCTGGAGTTGAAAAAATAGGATTTAGGCAAAAAGTGTGAAAGAGTTAGATTTTTGGAGTTTATTTTTGAACTCTAACTACAGTTTGTGTTATGGGATACTCCCTGCTGTGTTGTATTTTGGAGTTCATTCACTGGTGTTCAGGAGCGTGTTTTAACACCACATCTGGAGTAAAATGTTAAGAAAGTGCACCATGACACAACATGTCGAAAACCACCAGGGCATAAAGGTGGATGGTCTTTCCAGAACTTGCAACAACCAAAGAAATGTGTTTTATCATCAGACCTAACAGAGTTTGTTGCCTCTTCGAATCAGACAGAATATCTCACTGCTTGTGGTAAGCAAAGTTATATTTAATGTGATTATTTTGTCTCACTCTGGAAATATCCACCCTGACACATAAGATAGTTTTGCTGAAGTAGCTCTCAGATTAACTTATATGTTTTATACTGTGTTGTTTTTGTGATCTTCAGATTTGACTGTCCTGCAGCAAGGGGCTGTTAAAGTGCCCTCCTGTCTGACAGATACCTTGTCTGTTTCGAGCAGTTTAAGCAGCAGTGATTCTGGATCTCAAATGATTCAACCTATAATGGACAGTGTCCATGCAAAGAATGTAATTATTTTTAACTTCCATACACATAAACCTTATGCTGTAGACATACTGTTGAAAAATAAATGCATATTTAAAGTATTCAACTGAATGTATAGTTATTAGATTAAGATTAATGTTTTACGTTTAAGAACTGGTCCAAGTTTGGTTGTAATTTTTTCTGAATATTTTTTTTGTTTTAGAATGTCAAGAAAATTCTAACTTCAAAGCCAGCAGGGATGACTGTGATCAAAGAGTATGAAGACACTGGGAGTTTGAAAGTTTAAGTGTCTACCTTAGGTTACAAAATCCTGCACTTTTTTATTTTCACTATTATTTTTATTGATTTTATTTAATGCAGTGATGTGTTGACAATGTTTTATACAATTTTACTAAGCAGTTGTTGTTGTTGGCACTCTGTTAGCTGCCTATTAAATGTAAATGTTTTGCTGTTAGATTTTACAATATTTTATGACAGCAATGAATTTTAAAGTGTGTCCATGCATGGAATTTCTAAAGCTAATGTATGGATTTGAAAAGCAGTAAGTGAAGAGTATGGCATTCAGTGTAGTCATTTTCACATAAAAGTTATATTTTGTCAAATAAAAGTTACTTCTAATAAGTCTTAAATGTAATATTTTTAAGTGTTGATTTTAAAACTGGTAAGGAGCTCATATTAACATAGTATTTTAACTCCAGAAAGTTACATTTTAACTCTAAAAAAGTGTTTATTCAACTCCAAGAGCAGAGTTATTTTAACTCTGCACTGGAGTCGATTTGATGGTCACGTATGTACACTCAGATTGAGTTCTTATTAACTACAAGGGAGTTTATTCCAAAGGCCAGAATTTGCCTGTGTACAAGCCTTCACACACAATGATAGGAATTTCTAATGCATGTCCATTTATTCAAATGGTCCAAATGTGTGGTAGTTTTCATCAGTCGAGTCAATTCTTAATTCATAACTACAAACGTAGTATCCCTAATTAGTTTTATTAATATACATCTCATAATGAACAATTGCAATAATACCATGTATTCGGTTTATTCGTGTTGTACATGTTTGACATTTTTTGTTTTCTGTGTTTTATTTTTCTATTATTTGTAAAGATGCTTTGAAGCAATGCAACATTGTAAAAAACGTTATATAAAAAAATGAATTGAATCGAACAAAACTACTACAGGCGTTGTTTTTTTTCTATTTGGGGTAATATGGCAGACATTATTTTGTTGACACACCATAAAGAAAGGGGTCTGGATTATGCTCAGATTTATTTATGTCCCTTACGGTCTTTTATTGAAAAAATTGTTTTTAAGCTCTTGGTAGCCTCATACATATTTTTATGGACTTTGTTGGGTAAACTTCTAAGGATACATCTTTGGATTCATAACGGATAACAAACACTGACATTGACTTGCATTCATTTAGATTGCTTTGGGACAGATTATATATATTTTAGTTTGTGAATTATGTGAATGCAGTAGACTGGAAACGCAAGCTCATGTAAAACAATTTCACATTTCGGAGCATTCCAAAGTTCAAGTTTAAAAAGTTTCAAAGTTCAGGTTAACTCTGACCTGCAAATCTGTAACATGTAAAGACGTGTCAAGTACAAGATCAAAACGTCACAACGTGACCTTTTCAGATGGAAAAAGAGTAGTATAGCCCATTTTTGTACAAAATTTTGTACAACAACAATAACAATGCAAGCATGTCTAACTGCATGATGTGTGAAATAAAAAACCCCAATGCTTTGGCATGTGATATCCAGTTGTTGTCCATATTCGAATGGGGTCTCCGTTGAATTTTTGCTTGCTGAAAATCTAGTGTGACAGCGGCATTACCCCAACATTTAGTTTGATGTGTGAGTAGTAATTTAGCATTTAATTTTATGTTACTTGTGGGTAACTCATTATAATGAATGAATGTGGGCAGTTTCACTGTTATTCAGCCAGAGTTTATTCTATGCCTAAGATGTATAAATAAGATTTACATTTACTAATTTAGCAGACACTTTTATCCAAAGAACAACATTTTGCCCTAAGAACCAACAAGCCTAGTCTACAAAGCTATTTTTACAAGTAGGATTAATTCTGATGCAAGCGACAGGGAAGAGTAGAAGAAGATTTTTTTTTTTTTAAATAAACAAGGTTGAAACAAAGCATTAGAAACAGGTGTGTTTTAAATTGTTTCTTGAAGGTTGTGATGGTCTCATCCGATCAGGCTGAGGCTGGGAGCTCATTCCACAAAGAAGGAACAGAATAGGTGAATGTCTTAAAGAGCAATCTGGTATTGTATTGTGAGGGAACCAGAAGGGGTACAAACATTACTTGTTTACAGAACATAATTGGCAGGAGAGGACGTATATCTAAAGGAATGAGTTGAGGTAGGAGGGTGAAGTACTGGTGACTGTTCTGAAGGCCAGGGTCAGAGATTTAATTTTATTGCAGCTAAGAGTAGTCGGTCCACTCTTAAGAGTAACATGAGGTCAGGAGCAGTGTAACATGGACTCTCTTCAGTTAATTGAAGACCAGACATGCTGCAGCATTCTGGATCATTTGCAGGAGTTTGGTTGTACTGACTGGAAGGCCAGGCAGTAGGGCATTGTAGCAGTGCCCAAGCCTTGATATTACAAGTGCTTGGACTAGGTGCTACGTTGTGTGCTTGGACAAGAAAGGTCCAATTTTCCTGATATATACGTGCATGACCAAGAGATTGTTGCAATGTAAGTTGTGAATTTTAGGTGGCCTTTAAACACCACCTGAGGTTCCTAACATACTAAGTAGGTGTACTAGTTGATGATAAAAGTTGAACTGTGAAGTTGTTTTATTGATGTGCTGGCCAAGATTACCAGGAGTTCTGTCTTACTGAGGTTGAGCTGAAGATGTCTTTCCTTCATCCTGGCTGAGATGTCTAAAAGGCAAGCAGAGATTCAAGGAGAGATGGTGGGATCATCTGGCTAAATGATAAGCGTGTGTGTCATTTGCATAGCAATAGTGTGAGAAGCCATGTGCTTTAATAAATTAACCCTGAGAAGTTGTGTATATTGAAAAGAGGAGAGAAGCAAGAACT
Organism: Chromobotia macracanthus; assembly: GCA_036877525.1. Classification (NCBI taxonomy): domain Eukaryota; kingdom Metazoa; phylum Chordata; class Actinopteri; order Cypriniformes; family Botiidae; genus Chromobotia; species Chromobotia macracanthus. The sequence continues at coordinate 952,628 of JAZGTH010000050.1, forward strand.
CCTAAAAGTCTCTTTTAAGCATTATGTAATAGTGAGTAGAACAGTAGCAGCTGTTTATTCAAAATGTGATATGTATACACATACAAAATAGTGCATTTATTATTAAAAATAGTTAATGTCATGAATAGTGTCAGTTCAGAAAAAGTTTATTTTCCTCTTGGAGGACAATTCTGTCTGAAACCTCCACCACCCATGTGGCCACCTCTCTCTCTCTTTTTTCTGTCCCCCTGACTCTCTCTCTCTTCCTGACTTTCTATCTCTCTTTCTCTCTTCCAGCATATAATTTTCACTCTATCAGTAGTGTTTTCTAAGAAGCTGTGTATATTGAAAAGAGGAGAGAAGCAATAACTGATCCCTGAAGAACCCTAGTGGTCAGTTGATGTGACATTGACTCCTCTCTGTGATGCCTCGAAAGGTCTGTCTGATAGTTTGAAGGATCTGTAAAAACAAGCATCGATTTCATTTAAATCCCAAATGTTTCTGTAATAACAACAACAACAACAGAAGCAGAATAAAGGGAAGACAAAATAATAGAGTACATACACTTAGAAATGAGGTTTATATTTGCACATTTGAGAGGAATAGTTTACATTTTTTTCATACAACAAGTCATTGTTTTAATTTTCTTTATAATGTAAAGTAGACTTGAAATAATGCCACCAGTCTCAGCAAAGCATCTAACACTGTACATTGATTCTTTCACATGCAGAAATGAGACTGAGAGATGCCTGTAATGATTAATGACATGTGAACAGCCCACATGCACCTCAGCTGAGAGAAACTTTTCTGTCATAGACATACACAGGCACTATTTTAAATATATTTTCAGCTTGTTCTTGCTTCATTCTGTAGCCTAATGCAAATGGCCTGTAAAATGACAGGAAGAAGGACTGGCGCTGAGCAGATGGACACAGACTGGCACAAACACCGCCACTCATGGGTGCTCATTAAAATGCAGATTCATAATTTCAGCTTGACACATATGAGTACCATAAAACTGTCTTGTTACTTGTCATTGTGGCATTGTCACTATGAAATCTGTGAAGTGATGATAATTCATCTGATTTTACTATTGCTAGCTAAGTTCAAACAATGTTTTTATTAATGTGTTATAGTAACTTTTCTTAAAAGTCTCTTGTAAGCATTATATAATATTGAGTAGATCAGTAGCGGCTGTTTATTCAAAATGTGATATGTATACAAATACAAAATAGTGCATTTAATATTAAAAATAGTGTCATGAATAGTGTCAGTTCAGGAAAAGTTTGTTTTCCTCTTGGAGGACAATTCTGTCTGAAACCTCCATCACCCATGTGGCAACTTCTCCCTCTCTCTTTTTTCTGTCCCCCTGACTCTCGCTCTCTTCCTGACTTTCTATCTCTCTTTCTCTCATCCAGCATATAATTTTCACTCTATTAGTAGTGTTTTCTTATCAAGGCCAAATTGAAACAGCAGGGTATGAATATTTATTAATCAAACATACAGTATGTGAATAATTGGGTGATAGAGATGCATTAAATCTGGCCTTATCTGACTGTTTTATCATCCAATCGGATCAGCTATCAGAAGTTTGTTCATGTGTTTGCTAGAACTCAGTCGGTCTATGACATCATTAATACCACATCATGCAGAAGTACTGAGTGTGGCCAAAAGCTGCTTTGTTCCCCTGAGAAACTGACCCAGGGTCAACTTGGACCCAGGGTCAGCTTAGAAACTAGAGGTCCAAAAGCATCTCCATCATTTGGCAACACTTTCCCACGTTACCATTGGTCCATTTCATAATATGGGAATAATTGTATGCTGCCATTGTCATGGCGATGACAGAAGTACTCTTTGTGTTGCCAGGAAGAAGCTGTGTGCCCAATTCTAAGACACAGGGTGTCTATGGCTGAGGGGAGGGGAAGAACTGACACAATGAAATGGAAATTATTGGCCAGAAGACAATTCTTGCCACCTGGGGGATGTGTGTTTGTGCATGTGTTTGGAGTTTATAAGCACATTTATTCACTGCAGTATATAGTGCACTTGACTGCATCAGATTTATCTTCATACATTTTAAATTGTGGATTTGTTTATAGGATTTATAATTGTTGGATTGTGGACTTAATCTGAGTATGACCCTGCTTGGATCTTAACCAGCCAACCGAGTGAGCTGAGCTAATGTAGTAACAAATTCAAACTGAGGTGTGGATGTGGTCCTGTGTAACTTTTGTTAGTAGAGTGGATATTTGGTAGATTTCCCAATCGACCACATAGAAAAAAAACACAGATTATAAATTTCATCCAAAAAATGCAATATCAGTACATGAAAAATACATGAATCCTTGTGTGAACATTTAATATTATCATCAAGTCATCAAGTCAAAATTTAGCTAATAATTTGAATGTTCCAGGATCATTCAAAACATATAATGTTTTAGAAGATGTATTAACTTTTTTCCTTGGTTATAAAAAGGTTATTCAAACTTTTTAAATTCTGTAACATTTTTAAAAAGTTCAAGAACAATGTTTTTGATATATATGATATATAAAGTTTAAAAAAAATGTAACTTTAGGGGTCAAACAACTAAAAATTATCATAAATCTTGGTGTGACTTTGGGGCCTTTCAGTATTTTCAGTAGTCATGTCAAGGCAATAATAAAGTCAGCATTTTATTATCTCAAAAATATGTCAAGAATGCAAGAATTAGATTGTTTGTTTTTTTGTTATTATTTTTTTTCGATTCATGTCTTAAGGGAACTTTCATGCTTTTATTACCAGCAGGTGGACTATTGTAATGGATTCCTCACCGGCCTTCCAAAAAGACCATGAGACTCACCGGCCAAGGACCTCAATACATTGCAGATATGCTCAATGAATATAAACCTAACAGACAACTCAGATCATTAGGATCATGTCAGTTATAAAAACACCAAGGGTTCACTCAAACAAGGGCAGTCCGCTTTTAGCTATTATGCTACACATAGCTGGAAGCAGCTTCTAAAAGAGATCAGATGTGCTTCAACAGTAGCCACATTCAAATCTAGACTCAAAACACATCTGTTGTGTAGAGAAGATGCCGACCTGGCATACTTTGGCTCACATACATACACAGAATTAGCCAACAGCATACTCTGATCTAACTAACATCTAACATCTTGCAATTCTTAAATCACTACAAATAACAGTTTTCTGGCGATGTACATTCTGTTGCATTTCTGTAAAGCAGCTTTGAAACAATACGTATTGTAAAAGGTGCTATACAAATATTTACATTTAGGCATTTATCCAAAGTGATGTTTTATTTATGTACTCTCTTTTTTACTCTAAACTGGTTTTATCATTTTTAGTCTTTTTTTATTGTTTTTTATTTCTTACACGTTATTCCTAATTCCTACTTGTGTCTGTTGTATTTTAAGCATTTTAATTAATTTTATGTAAAGCACTTTGAATTACCATTGTGTATAAAATGTGCTTATAAAGTGTGCTTTATTTGCCTTGCCTAATCAGATTAAGAGAAAAAAATAGGGGAAAAGGTAGATTAAAATAAAATCTGTTGGTTCTATGAATAGACTGCAATAGTAAAAGACTTTTGAAAATGACATTGATTTGTTTTATGGTTATGTCATCAAAATGCAGCTTTTGTTATGTACTCACCCTCATGTAGTTTATGACTTTCTGAAGAAAAATGTTAAAGAGGTCCATACTCTGTTACATACAATGAAAGTGAAGGTGACTGAGGTTGTCAGTCTCTAACTCTCCTTTAATGTTTCAAAGAAAGTTATATGGTTTGGAATGACATGAGGGGGAATAAATTTGCACACAACCGAGGAAAAGTCTTCTTACATTCATGAGCAGGAAACTGGAGTACAAAAACAGAAAAGAACAAACATAGAGAGGTCTTGATTTGATGAACATCAAGATTGGTGTCTGATGAAACAGTTATGGCATTAGTTATAAGAATGATTCAGTGTGTTCCAGTGGAAGGAAAGAAATTAACAAGGTATTTTTCCAAAGAATTTGTGATATTTTCAAAGACATTCAGTTGTGGTCTTTAGTGCAGACATCTGAAGATGCTAGCGTTCAGAAGAGTCCATGACTTAATGTGTCAAAACTGATACAGACGTACAGCTAGATGGGTAAAGGTCTCTTATTGTAGTTCTCCTCTTATTGTTGCTTATTTAGCAGATTCTTGTTCTCAGAATCACTGCTGTTCAGTAAATATTAGAAGGAATCTGTGAGTAGAATATAGTTCATATTAAAGAAGCAAAAGTCACACAATCATTCATCCCAGCAGACACAGCCAAAGGTCCTTCATGCGACTCTCCTGGGAGGATTATGCACTAATTTGAAGTTTAATTTGACATGGCTCCTCAACTAATTGTGTGAGCTAGAAATTAATGTGATTTGACTTGTGTTAATTTCTAATGCCCACAAACCAGCAATCCCTTTGGAGCCTTGCAAACAAACACGAGATAGCCTGGCTGGCGGAGACATCATCCGCCAAACAAGGCATTAGAGGAGACACAGAGACACTGAAACAGAGGCAGACCCCCAGAGAACAACCCACAGCTGACACCCTTTGAGCACACATACTCTCCGGAACAGCAGTCAACCGGTTTTTGACAGTTTCATGCCAACAGGCGCCAGCATATAATTAACAAATCAAGATGATGTTGCCAGTAAGTAAAGAATGTCATTTTGTCATTTGTCATTTTAAAGAATGTCATTATTCAACATTTGGGTCACTATTGCCACCATGGATGGTTTACATAAACTGGATGACATGATGGTGTACTTTGAATGGATGATGGCCTTTTAGAACAAGAGATTTAAGGACAGTGTTGCTCTTAGCTGAGCCATTTAAAGCTTTGGAGAGTGCACCTCATTTCCTCAGAGGAACTTTAAAAATTGAACAGGAACTGAAAGTGCATCCTGGAAAACTGGTCTTTGTAACAAAGAAACTTAGATAAAGAGTGAAAGAGAAAGAGAGAGAGGAATAGTGTTCTGTGATGTGCTGTAGTATTTATATAGACCAACAGTTAGACGTATGTTGCATACACATACATATTTCCAGACAAAATTACACCGTGTCTCCTCTTTGTACCTCTCTCATCATAAATGTAATACTACTCATTTCTCATTAAATTAGGGACTAAATTAGCTTTAAACATTGGTAGAAACATATTACAAATTCACAGGATCATGAAGAAAATACCATTACATTGAAGTAAATAGGGTACTGTAAGTTTGATGAAGCACCTAACTCTAAGCACTCATCAGTCAGTGGAGGCACAGAGTGCTGCTGAGCTCACAGCTGTCACAGACAAATTGCCCTTGACACTGAAGATCTATTGACTATTGGAAATTATTGCCAAGCTAATAAAACTCAACTTACACATAGCTATTTGTCAAACACTAACATGAAATCCAATTGAAATCAACTCATCTAAACATATCCCAACACGACCTTCAGCTGTTCGAGGGAAAGTGCCCATATGTTGGTTGTGATAATTGCTGACATTTCTTATATTTATGTACATGTACAGTAAAAAAATATTGAGCAGTTGCCATGAGTAGCTATGGACATCGATCCATTATTTAAAAAAAACATGGTCCATTTTATTGATGTGATGCATGATTAAAGAGTTCAGATGTTAAGATAATCCTAGTCTGTATGTGTTTAAAGGGCTTGAGGACCTCCTGGAGCTTAGTGTAGTACTACCAAGATTGAAGGTGGAGTGGAATAGAAATTCTAAGATAAAAGTGTATGTGGCACAGTCTTTGGTCAACGAAATACACCTGTAATCCTTTACACGAAACATGGAACAAAAACAGTTTTAGATGGACACAGTTCACACTCTCACCACTCTGTCCTGAAACTTGGTGGCTATACACTGGAATACTGGATCCAGAGTTGAGGTGATGAGTTAACACTGTTAAAAAACTAAAGAAAATGTTTACTATGAATGACCTCATATTTCCAATGCTGTTTATTCTGTAAAGTGAGGACAGACCCACATGATCAAAGTTGTACCTGAACACTGTACATAAGCACGGTTAAATACACCAGACATTATTTGATGCTCTCTGACCAGCTGATAACCAGATATCACTCATAATACTAATAAAAAAAAAAAAATAGAGATTAGCAGATTAAAACTGTTTTACTCACTTATGCAGTGATATGGGGATAATGTTGAGTCAGTATTACCATCAAAAACACTGATGATCTTATTGGTCAGTAAGTGATTTTCAAATAATAAAGAAAACTTAGCTATAGGATGAAAATATTGTCAAACAAATGTGAGAAGAGTCTGAATATTGTTGTGTTGTTTCTCATCTGCAGACGTGTTTTTGTTGTTGTTTTTGCTGTTATTATTATGTATCATTTACACTATTATTTGTGGCTGAAACCAGAAAAAAACAATATTTTAATAAATATGGACGGAGATATGAAGAACTTTATGATTCACAGTCTATTTTATTCTTTGTGTGAAACCTTCTGAAAAATGCAGGTTTCATGCGGACATGCTTGTGAATACAAATAATCAACAGGAATTGGCATTTTATCAAGAGCTGTCGGTGTTGTGTCTCTGTATGTAACTTTTGATCTTGAAAGATTTATAAAGAAACTCTTACCAAGAACAATTTAGAGTTACAAACATCTAATTAGAATTGATCATTAAGGTATCGACCTTTAATTTCATTCCAGTAATGAATTACACAAAGAGTTACACATGTGAACATGAGCAATAAAAACCACGTTCTACTGAGCAGTGTTACTGAATCATATGCATAAAAGTTTGATCAGTGTGTCAGTGCATGAATTGTGTGTGCGCACAGCTGGGAGCCTGTCAGTGAAGTCAAAAAGTAGAAAGATCACACAGCTACTGAGCTTTTGAAGTCTCTCAGGGACTGACAGCTTTTCAACACCATTAAAGCACTCACACACACACTCACGCAATTACTTATCTGTCTAAATGACTCTCCATAAAATGGTCTATATTGTTTTTATACAAAACTAGTTACAACTAACCTAACGCTAACCCACAACTGGGGACAGAGCAGACTTCCGGTTTCTTACTGCAGTGTGGGTTGAGTTATTCTGAGTTAGAGCTCCGTCAACTCCCGCTACTAGCCATAGCCTGTTAGTGCCTCTTGCCTGCGTTCGGCATAGACTGCTAGTGCCTCTTGCCCGTCTTCGGTTATCACCTCTGTGTTGCATACACTTCGCCGTCATTATCCATCAGTGACCCAGGAAATTACTGCTTGTTCTGTTATAATGGTGAATGTTTCAGATGTGTGTCTACCTCTGAGTGCAGCTTGTGTAGCTTGACACACACGTTCAAGCTACACACAGTGCAGTTGGAGAAGTAGATATGACCAGCCCACGTGCCAGCCTGGCACCGAAACACCAGTGGCAGAAGATATGAGCCAGGACCCAGGATCACTACCCACAACCGCTTCACCCCCCATCTGTGAGATGGAACGCGATGCAGTGGTCATCTGAGGCTCCATCATCTAGCGTGTTTACCCCACCTCTATTAAAAGTATGGTTCACACACACACTGTGCTTTACACACTGTGCTTCCTGGTGCTCATTATCTCAATAATGCTGCGCAGGTACCCGCAATCCTCAAGGGTGATGAGATCATCTGAGCTGTTGTGCTGCAGAGGTGAACGACATCGGGCTGATTGTTAATCATTGTTGATTGAGGAAATGAAAGATTCAGTAGACTATTTGCACTAAATGAATTGGTAATCTCCTGGTGTAATGAACAGAAACTGCTCTATATATAATTGGAATCTTTTCTGGGAGCGACCAAGGCTTTTTGTCCTGATGGCCTGCACCCCAGCCGACTCAAAGCAGATCTTATGTCTATCTCCAAAACACTATGCACCATTTGACTAGTAAGATCAGCTTCTACTCATTGCCATTGTTTTTCTGCTTAACATATAAAAACATATTGCATCTTCAAATCAATGTGTGTCCATTACCCAAATGGTGAATCTAAAAAACTTGATTAAACCAGAAAATAACAATACAAGAGAACAAAAACATCTCCTAAAGCTTGAGCTCCTAAACATCAGATCACTTACACCAAAGGCAATTATTGTAAATGAAATGATCTCAGAGAACAGTTTGAATATACTTTGTCTAATCGAAACTTGGCTCAAGCCAGATGACTACATTTGTCTCAATGAATCTGCCCCACCAGGCTACTGCTATAAGCACAAGCCCGGCCTGGTTGGTTATGGTGGTGGTGTTGCAACTATTTATAGAGACTTTCTAAAGGTTTCCCAGACTAAAGACAGGGGTTCACTTCTTTTGAGTTGCTGGTGCTTAGTGTTACTGTACCAGACATAAGGAAACAATCTATGCTCTCCTACCGTGTACAGACCTTCAGGGCCCTACACTGAGTTTCTGAAAGAATTTGCCATTTTTCTCACTAACCTGTTGTTGATTGTTGACAAAGCTCTGATTCTTGGAGATTTTAATATTCATGTAGATGTGTAATGACGCGGCAACTGAGTTAGAATCCATATGGGGATGTTTATTAAAATCCACAGTTTACAAATCCAGGTCAACAGGCAGATAATCGTGAATGGGAAAGCAGGCAGAGTTCATACACAATAAGGCAGTCCAATCCAAAATGTCAATATACAGGAATAATCCAAAGAGCAGAATCAACAATCAGGCAATATTTATATGTAACATAATCAAGGCAGTGAATACTAATGCTCGGTAAGTCAAGACAACTGGCAATACTTCGCAAAGGCCCAGTGGGTTTGTTGCTTATGTGAGAAACAAACAGAAAGTAACGAACAAGGAAGCAGAGGGAGCAGAACACAGTCAGTACTCGGTAAAGGGCTCCATTTTGCTGGCATTACATTACAGAATCCCCCCCAGCAGCGACTCTTGCCGCTTGACAAGGAAGTCCCCATGGTTGTGGTGCTAGACGGTTGGGTCTGGCTCAGTGAAAATCCTGAATGTGTGATGGATCCAGATTGTGGTGAGCGGCTACCCAAGATCTCTCTTTAGGTCCGTACCCCTCCCAATCCACCAAGTATTGATGACCCCTTCTACGTGTTGAGTCCAACAACTCCTTTAAAGCATATGCAGGAGATCCATCAACGTCCAGTGGTGGAGGTGGCTCTTGATCCTCAACATTGGGGTCAGTACCCGGGTGGACCGGTTTGAGGGTGACACATGGAAGGACAGAGAGACACGATAGTTGGCAGGAAGCTCTAATTGGTATGTGACCTCATTTACCTGTTTAATTATTTTAAATGCTTCCTGCATGGTAGCCGCAGCTTGAGGTCCCGTGTTTAGAGCCAGACCCTTTGTCCAGGTTTGTGGGGAGGATGTGGGAGATGTTGTTGATTGGCCTGAATCTCCTGATTTCTCACACCCCTTGGCAGATAAACATGAGCACTGTCCCACACCCTCTAACTACGACAAATCCAGTCATCGACTGCAGGAACTTGGGAAGGTTCTCCTGACCACAGGAACGGGAACAAGAATCTTTGGAGCTCTTTCATGATGTTTGGTTGCGGTCATTCAGAGACAGCCCTGACTTTGGAGTCAAGCCTGAAAAGAACAGTCTTGACATGGCTTACATGTTCCTCTTCTGACTTTGAAAATATCTGGATGTCATCAATGTAAGCGACTAAACAGTGGTTCAACAGGTTTCTGAAAATTTCGTTGATGAATGACTAGAATACCGCTGATACATTTGCAAGTCCATATGGCATGACTTGGTATTTATAGTGCCCCCTAGTGGTGAGGAATGCAGTCTTCCATTCGTCACCTGCCTTGATCCTGATGAGAGTGTACGCACTCCTGAGGTCAAGTTTAGTGTAAATTTTTGCCTCTTAAAGTTGTTCTAGGGCAGACGGTACTAAAGGGACTAAAATATGGTACTAAATAGCAGAATTTCACAGTCACATTATTCAAACCTCTGAAGTTAATGCATGGGCGGAGTCCTCCATCTTTTTATCCACAAATAAGAACCCAGAGGCAGCAGGAGAGGTAGATGGATGAATAAATCCTGATGCTTGGATTTCTTCGATGTAACTCCATGGCTTGAGTCTCTGGGCATGACAAGGGGTAGACTTTGCTTTTAGGGGTAGACTTTGCATAGCATTCGGTAGTAGCTCAATCCTAGGGAAAGTGAGGTGGCAGTTGGGTGGCTTTTATTTTGCTGAAGGCTTCCATGTGTTCATGATAGCAAGAAGGTATGGAAGTCACAGACTTAACATCAGGGATTTATGTACTCGTTGTGAGGCATGGCTTGGTAATGGAAGGGGTTAAACAGTGAGTGTGGCAGAACTCAGACCTATGAGTCAGCTCACCTTGGTGTCAGGTGATTACTGGGTTGTGAACAGATAATCAGGGATGTCCCAGGATGATTTCATTACGTGGTAGAGTCAATCACGTTGAATAAGATGGATTCCTAATGACATAATCCAATCTGAAGTTTCATTGTCTGAGAAATTTCTTCTCCAATAAGCTGGTTGTTTACAGTACTGATCTTGATGGATGCATGGTTGAACTGGGATGCTGAATTTCTCGATCAAATCCCGGTGGATAAGGTTGAGAGCAGCCTCAGAATCAATCATCACTGTAAATTCAAGCAAGTCATTTTCAGTGGCAGTCCTGATAGGTAACGTGAATGGCTTGGTAGGTATGGTAGAGAACTGGTGATCCTCTGGGTCTTGTAAAGACACACAGCAGTATAATGGCCTGCTTATTCACAGTAGAAACATAGGTTATTCATGAGTCGTGATCATTCCTCTGTGATAATCTTGGTAACACCCAGCTGCATAGGTTCAGGATTGCACTTGACAAGATAATCAAGGCAGTAAACTGGCAATACTTTGCAAAGGCCCAATGGACCTTGCCATGCTTATGTGAGAAACAAACAGGAAGTAACCACAAGGAAGCAGACTCAGTCAATACTCGGGAGAGGGCTCCCTCTGCTGGCATGAGGTTACAAGATAATGCAAATTATACACCGGGAACTGCATTCAGGGACCTACTAAACTCTCTGTATCACACCACATCTAATTTCATGGATAATACAAATCACAGATGTTAGCCTTATTGCTCAATGCTATCGAATGGGCAGAACCATTACCCCAACCACCAAGGACAGATTCACAAATGCCTTGCCTTCTCAAACACGCTGCACTACTTAGCATACCCATAAATGCTAAAGATCTAGATAAAATGACTAGCAGCATGGACTCTGTCTTCACCAGTACTCTTGATACTGTCGCATCCATCAAATTAAAAGTCAGTGAGGTACAATAGTATGACTTCTACCCTAAAGAGAGAAGCCTGCAATCTCAAGCGGAAAAGGAGAAAATCAAAACTGGAGGGTTTCAGAGACTCTAAAAGCAACAAGGGCTGCAATCTTAGCACACAAATTAAAAAACATAAAAACAATCCTAAGTTTTTATTTAATACAGTTGCCAGACTTTCTAATAAACAAACAATAATAAACTACCTGAAGACAATGTGCCATCAAACTTTAGTAGTAATGACTTCATGCACTTTTTCACAGAGAAAATCGAAACCATTTGAAATACAAGTAAAAATATACAGCCCGCAACTTTACCTGATAATTCACCCTTGTTTAAAACTGCCCCTAAATAACAATTGCAATGCTTTACATTTATAGGTCAAGATGTTCTCCATAGACTTATCATTACTTCTACACCAACAACATGCTTATTATACACCATACCAACTAAACTATTGATAGAGCTGTTACCAGTAGGTAAGGGGCTTCTTCTCAATATTATTCCTCTCTATCTCTAGATCATGTCCTGAGTCCCTTTAAGTTAGCAGTTATTAAGCCTCTCATAAAGAACACATATTGATTCAAATGTTAAACTATAAACCCATTTGAAATATTTCTAAAATATTAGAAAAGGTCATATCCACACAACTGTGCACCTTCTTAAACAGAAATAATATTTTTGAAAAGTTCCAGTCAGGATTCAGACCACATTAAAGCACAGAAACTGCACTGGTCAAAATTACAAACAATTTACTTTTAGCAGCGGATCTCATTGTTAGTTTTACTTGATCTTAGTGCGGCATTTGACATTATAGACCATGTCATGCTGTTAGATCGTCTACAACATTATATTGGCATTCAAGAACAAGCAGTTCAGTGATTTTGCTCCTAATGGTTTGTTTAAATGGGGAATCATCTAAATTAATGCCAGTAAAATATGGCTTCAAGGATCTATCTCAGGCCCTCTGCATTTCACATTATACATTCTTCTCCTCTGAAATATTATTAGAAGTCATATGATAAATTTCCATTGTTACACTGATGATACTTTACTATATATTACATCTAAACCAGAAGATATTCCTAAATTACCAGACTGTGTTAAAGACATAAAGCATTGAATGACTTGTTATTTTCTTCTTTTAAATTTAAATAAGACAGATATATTACTTATTGGACCAAAGCCATGTAAACAGAAGCTGATTACAGTTTCCAAATAGAAGGATGTAACACCACCTCATCCAATAAAGTTAATGACTTGGGTGTCATATTAGACAGTGATTTAGACAGTGGATCCTGTTTTCACAGACATCTTCAACACCTCGCTGAGCCGCACTGTTGTTCCAACCTGCCTCAACGACTACTGTCCTGTTGCACTTACACCCATCATCATGAAGTGCTTTGAGGGCTCGTCTTGAGGCACATCAAGACCCTGCTGCCCCCCCCTCACTGGACCCCCTGCAATTTGCCTACCACCCCAACCGCTCAACAGATGACGCCATCACTACCACCCTCCATCTGGCCCTCACCCACCTGGACAATAAAGACATATGTTCGAATACTGTTCATAGACTTCAGTTCAGCATTCAACACAATCATCCCTCAGAACCTGATTGGAAAACTGAACCTGCTGGGCCTGAACACCTCCTTCTGTAACTGGATCCTGGACTTCCTGACTGGGAGACCTCAGTCAGTCCGGATCAGGAACAGCACCTCCAACACCACCACACTGACAACTGGGGCCCCACATGGCTGTGTGCTCAGTCCATTGCTGTTCACTCTGCTGACTCACAACTGTGTAGAAATGTACAGATCGATTCATATCTTCAAGTTTGCCGATGACACAACCATGGTGGGTCTCATCAGCAAGAACGACGAGTCAACATATAAAGAGGAGGTGCAGCAGCTAACGAACTGGTGCAGAGCCAACAACCTGTCTCTGAACATGGACAAAACTAAAGAGATGGTTGTTGACTCAGAGCACAGAATGACCACTCTCCGCTAAACATTGGCTGCTTCTCTGTGGAGATCATCAAGAGCACCAAGTTTCTTGGTGTTCACCTGGCAGAGAACTCACCTGGTCGCTCAACACTAGTTCAATAACAAAGAAAGCCCAGCAGTGCATGTACTTTCTAAGAAGACTGAGGAAAGCACATCTCCCACCCCCCATCCTCACCACGTTCTACAGAGGGACTATCAAGAGCATCCTGTGCAGCTGCATCACTGCCTGGTTTGGGAATTGCACCGCCTCGAACCGCAAGACCCTCTAGCGGATAGTGAGAACAGCTGAGAAGATCATGGGGGTCTCTCTTCCCTCCATCACAGACATCTACACCTCACGCTGCATCCGCAAAGCCATCAGCATTGTGGATGACCCCACACACCCCTCTTACACACTCTTTACCCTCCTGCCGTGTGGTAAACGGTACCAAAGCATCCGGGCCCTCACGACCAGGCTATGCAATAGTTTCTTCCTCATGCTATTAGACTCCTCAATACATAGAACTGGAGCTGAAGGAACACACACATCCATACACATACACGCAACTGTTTATCCTCCAACCTGCAATTTTTTCCACGTTAAATACTTTTTGCTGCTGTAATAAATACTTTTGGCTGCTAAATACTTATAGTTTACATTTTAGTCCAACTTAACTTTACAGTTAGTCCAAAATGCAGCAGCTAGGGTTCTTACCAGGTCCAAGAAATATGATCATATAACTTCAATTTTGTCAGATCTACACTGGTTACCTGTTAAATTTCATATTATTTATAAATTTCTACTGCTTACCTATAAAGCCTTAAATGGGTTAGCCCCCATGTACTTAACTGATCTTCTCTCATGCTACAAGCCAATGAGTGCCCAGCGCTCTCAAAACTCTGGTCTTCTGGTCATTCCCAGAATTGCAAAGTCCACTAAAGGCGGCAGAGCTTTTTCACACTTGGCTCCTAAACTCTGGAATAGCCTGCCAAATGCTGTTCGGGGCTCAGTTACTCTCTCGCAGGTCAAATCTAGTTTAAAGACACATCTATTTAGCCAAGCATTCTCATAATGCTTCTCATTCTACCTCAAAGTAAACAAAATCTTATGCTCTTAATTTTATGAACAGCAGCTACGCTAATTATTCTCTGTTTTGGTTTTCTATCCCGGGGTTCAATCCCGAGGTAGCTATAGATTACACCTACAGATGGACTCAACTTCAGACAGATCTACTCAAGCTCCTGTTCCTCCGGAAAAATGCCCCTGCTACGGTACAGTCAGGTGCTCATCCTCGCGCCATAAAGCAGTGACTACAGCGACCAAAGCACCGGGAATATGTGATGGACGTCTTTATTTTTAAATTTTAGCTAAGGACTACAGCATTAGCGTGCCAGAGGAGAACTTGCCCTCCCTGCTAAGCCTGGTTTCTCCCAAGGTTTTTTCTCCATTTATATATCACTGGAGTTTTGGTTCCTTGCCACTGTTGCCCTGTTGGCTTGCTTATGGGGGGACTGTTGATATTAGCTTAGAACATTTGCTCTGTACATTGTGTTATATTCGTTGTTTGTTCATTTTATCAATTTTGAATATTCTTTCTTTTCTCTTCCTAGTTTTCTCTCCTCCTTCTCTTCCATTTTCAATTTCAGTTTTCACTTATACTCTTGGATAGTTTCATATGTACAGCTGCTTTGTAACAGTGTGCCACTCTGAAAAGCGCTATATAAACAAATTGTACTTGAACTTGAACTTATACTGCACATTGTCATTGTTTACACTTATGTTAACACATCTTTATTTCACCAGGATCACTCTGGAACAAAACTGTGTACTGGTCGGCACTGCACTGGGACATACTATGTCCATTGTCTGCCCCAGAAGTCATTGTAGTGTCTTGTGCTGTCTGCACATGTTTGCACTTGTGCACTTTATGTTTAAATTATGTATAAATTATGTAGCCTTGTAGTCCTTTGTTGTTGTGTGTTTTATGTAGCACCTAGTTCCTGGAGAAACGTTGTTTCGTTTCACTATGTACTTGTATATGGTTGAAATGACAATAAACTCCACTTGACTGACTTGACTTGATTTGTCTTTTGAAAGTCATGTGGCATATATTACAAATACTGCCTTCTTCCACCACAGAAACATCGCTAAGCTGTGTAACACCTGTTCCTGATGCAGAAAAGATAGTTAATGGTTTTATGACCTCCAGGCTGGACTATTGTAATGCACTTCTAGGTGGCTGTTCAGCGTCTTTACTAAACAAGCTACAGTTAGTCCAAAACGCAGCAGCTAGAGTTTTTACAAGGTCCAGCAAAAAGGACCATATAACCCCAATTTTGTCATCTTTACACTAGTTACATGTTGTTATGGAGGAGGTCCCTGCTCCATCTCCTCCTTGTCACCAGAGGGAACCGTCTCCAAAGTATTGACTTTTTATTCAACTACATTTCCCATAATGCCCCATATCTAGGATTGATTACTTCCTGCCACACCTGACTCCCATTTAGCCCCAGCCTTTCATGCAATCATTGCCAAGTCTTGTTTTGCCCCGGTGATATTACTGAGCGTTTTCTCTTGCATTCTTGGATTACTTGTATTTTGACTTTGGATTGTTTACCCTGTTTTTGGATTGCTTGATGCCTGCCTCTATTACTGGACTGTACCTTGGATATTCAATTGTTTGCTACCTGCCTCGACCCTTGCCTGTTTAATATTATGCCTCTGTCTTGCCTTTGATAACCCTGTTTCTCGACCTCTGCCTGTTTTACACTAATAAATGCTGCAAATGGATCTTCGTGAGTCTCACTCGTCATTACACCTGTTAAATTATGTATTACTTACACAGTACTACTGGTTACCTGTAAAGCCTTAAATGGGTTAGCCCCTGTGTACTTAACTGACCTTCTCTCACGCTACAAGCCAATATCCGTTTTATGCTTAAAAAACTCTGAACTTCTGGTTGCACCCAGAATTGCAAAGTCCACTAAAGGTGGCAGAGCATTTTTGCACTTGGCTCCTAAACTCTGGAATAGTCTTCCTGATTCTGTTCGGTGCTCAGACAGTTTCTAGATTCTTCAGTTCAGATCTAGATTAAACACACATCTCTTTAGCCAAGCATCCTCATAATGCATCTCATCACTTGTTTTTTCTATTTTAAATAAAAAAATATATACATCTTATGCTCTTAGCTCTTAACATTATAAATTATTCTCTGTTTTGGGTTTTTATCTCGGGATACCAAACCTGGGGTAAAGCCTGCTCCAGAATAGATCCAGCATTTGACAGACTGATAAAAGCTCCAGTTCATCCTGAAAATTGTAGTTTGCTGTTAGAACTGCAATCAGTAACTATCAGTTATGCCATTACTGCCATGAAACCTTTCTCAGTTTTTTGTCTTTAACATCTTTTGACATCCCTTATTTATCTCTTTCTTTGATGTTACTAAATCGAACCAGTAATTCTAATCCATTTAAATGTTTAAGTAATTTAATTTGAGCCTTTCTTTTAACCAATGTAGTTACGGACTGCAGCTTTAGTGTGCCAAAAGGACCTGGAACTGGTCCTCTCTGCTAAGCCTGGTTTTTTATCTCTATTATACATCACTGGTGTTTTGGTTCCTTGCTATGGTCACCCTGTTGGCTTGCTTACTGGGAGACTGCTGACATTAGCTTAGAACATTAGCTTAGGTTAATGTTTGTACATTGTGTTAATTATCATTGTTTAATTGTAATTAATTTTACATTAATTTTTCTTTATTTTTTATATTTTTTCTTTATTATATCTAGCTATTAAATATCTTTGAGACAGTGAGAGAGAAGGAAAAAGAGAGAGACTACAGGATGTTACCCTGCTTCTCCACAAAAATGCACTTAGTGTTTTACTTTAAGTTTATCCTTCAGTTTAACTTCAGTTGTCTGTTTATCTATTATATGATGTTTTTTCTCTTGACTGAGTAGATACAGTATAATAAACCTTTATAAAAGCATAATGTAGATTTTGTTATTATTACTTGTAATATATTGTAATATATTATATTATTATTTAATAATTATTTCAGTCAGATAAACTGTATGTTTCTATTGTAAACTGTGTTTGTTAAATTCTGGCATTGTATTTAAAACCATATGATACAGAAAAATAAAACAATTCTGAGTTAATATAAACTAATAATTGTAAATTATTTAATAATTATATTCAATTTTAATTATTAAATATAATAATTTAATTATTGAAGCCTGTTCAATAATTATGACTGTGTATATATGGAGTACAGTATTCTGGCTTTAAAACTATTTAAAAGTAATAAACTACCACCATGAAAGTAATAATAATTTAATTTAATTATACATTTGTAATAAGTAAAATTTGTAAAATCAGTTAAAAGCAAAGAACCACTTATGTTGCTCCCTGCGCTTCCCCTTCTGTTGTGGCTGCACACAAGGGTGCGTCAGCAAGCCCTGAGGGCAATTTGGGAGATACAATGGATGAATGCCTGCCAGATGAGTCCCCATGAGACATCCATTGCCCAGCACACTTGTTCGGGCTAGTTACGTTTCCAAAAAGGATGGGTGGACTGCCTCATCATGGCCTCACTGTCATTTTTGGGACTTGCAATGAAGATGAGTTATTGATTGCAGCATCGGAGGGTGGGCTAACTCCATCTGATGTGAAAGACTTGGGGATGCTATAATCTTGATGGTGGGGCAGCGAAGGGATACTCGGGGGTTCTCCCAGTCGGTTAGGTGGATTTATGGCCACAGGGCACTGTCTCCTGATAAACCATCCAAGACTCTCAGCTAAAGCATGTAGGTTTTCTTCTTCGCTTATAGGAAAGGCCGATGAGGCTGCAGGACAGACTCCATGCCAAGGCTATCCTGCAGGTCCACCAAGCCAAGACACTAAAAGAACTGGATAAGGTTGGTCTCAACGTATTGCAACTGCAGGAACTGCACACCACCATGAACCTCGCCCTAAGGGCAATGAAAGTCATGGCGCGAGCACTGGGTCCCGCAATGTCACAGTGATACAAGAGCAACATTACAGACTCCCCTTCAGGATGTTCATGCGAAAGCACATTCTGACACACACATTCTGTTCCTGTGGGTTTGATTCCCAGGGAGCACATGTACTGATATGATTAAATGTACTGTAAGTTGCTTTGGATAAAAGCGTCTGCCAAATGCATAAATGTAAATGTGAATAATCAGATTCCTCAGAGGTGCTAGGAGGATCAACAACCAAGAATCCTAGTAGTTCTGTGTTGTTCTAAACCAGATGCTGGCTGTTGACCCTCCATTGAAAGCAAGTAGAGAATACTTAGCTATTGCCCAAAAGTCAGACCCTTCTTTAGCCAAGTGCATTAAGGCTGCAGACCATTCTAACTGTACTCCCAATTCAGGGGCAGTTTTCTTCTGGGAACAGGATTTGTTAATGCATTGCTGGAAGCCCAAAAGTGAGGAGCTGGGGTGGCAGGAAATAGAGCAGTTAGTGTTGCCCTCTGATTATAGATCTCAAGTCTTGAAACTTGTCCATGAGAACATATTGGTTGAACATGTTTAAGGAAAACTTGCCATTGTATTACTAGATTCTTCCATTGGCCCGGACTTTGGTCTGATGTGGCTAAGGTTTGTAGGTCATGTCATGTGTGTTAGCTGGTAAGTAAATCAAACCAGAATTACAACAGGGATAGGGCACCTCTCTGAGCACTTGATTATTGATTGTGTTGGGCCATTGCCTATAGCTAAATCTGGGCACCCATACATTTTGACTATAACGACCGCTGCAACCCATTTCCCAGGGCTGTTCCCTTATGTATCCTGAAAGCTAAGGTGGTGGTGGTGAAGAACTCTGTACAACTTTTGGATTGCCAAAATAAATTCAGAATGACCAAGGGTTAAATTTTACCTCAAGATTGCAAACAAGCTCTAGATGTCTTGGTATAACCCACCAGCTATCCAGTGCATATTACCCTGAGTCCCAAAAGGGCTCTTGAATGGTTCCACCAAACCCTTAAGACCATGTTGAGCTGATACTGTGTGGAAACTGGGAAAAATTGGGTTCATGGTCTCCTGTTCCTAATGTTTGTTATATAGGGAATCTGTGCAGGAATCCCTTGACTATAGCCCTGCTAAACTTGTGTTTGGCCCCACAGTCTGTGACCCTTTAAAGCTGTTAAGTGAGCAGTTCTTAAGAGTTCCAAACCTCTGTCTGTTAATGATTATGCCTTCCATTCGTGAGAAATAACATAGAGCCCAGAGTCTGGCCAAGCTTTATTTGTCTGTAAGTAAGATGAAGGGTCATTTTGACAACCTCTGTGAAAGAGATTTTCAGCCAGGCAATCCTGTTTTAGTTCTACTTCCAACCCCTGGATCTGTACTACATACAAAGTGTTCTGGTCCCTATTTGGTTGAACAAAAACTAAGTGACTATCTAATTGCTATTCCTGACAAAAAAACGTAAGACCAAAATGTGTCATGTAAACACTTAAGGCCTATGTGGTTAGAGGTAGTTCTGAAGGGAATGAAAACACTAATGTACCATTAGTTATCCCCTACCTACTTTAAAATACTCCCTAGAGGATGATGGTTTGGTGAGCAGAGATGCTCCAATATCCTCTACTCCAAGTTGGTGAAGTCATGCTATTTAACATGAAATGTTAAATAGCATGAGTGCATGTGCTAGCCTCAAACTTCCAGAAGAACTGTAACATGTTGGTATATATTTGTTAAAAACCTACATATATACCACACATTTTTAGAACTGAAATGTATTTATATTGTTTTAGGTCTTTTTGTGTTCCTCATAATGCTTTCTTCAAAATAAAAATGATAAGTCACACTTTATATTAAGTGTCTTTAAATACTGTGTACTTCCATAGGAAAAAAATGTGATACATTTGTACTTCTGGGTAGGTCCAGGGTTAGAATTAAGAGTGTAATTACACGAATACACTTGAACATATGTAACAATATAAGCTATTACTTCTAATGGGACATTTGTGGTAATCAAACCTTGAGATTTTAGTGTTAAATGAGGTCATTTAAGACTTACCAAACCCAAAGGCTGAGGGTGCAGGGATCGGAGATGACTGGACAGATGTTGAGGTGTAAAGACCTGTGACCAACAGTCCATCAAAGTAAGTACTGGTTGAAATCGTCACTGCATACAGAAAGTACAAAAAATGTATTAAATAAAATGCATAACAAATATGCATAACGAAATAAATACAATTAAATAAAATTATACAATGACCAGGTGTGCAGTGAGGCCGATTTGAATTCAAAGTGAATTCAAGTAAATTCAAAAGATTTGAGATTACTCTGAATTCTTATCAGTAAAAATTAGACATTTAGCATTTCCAAAAGCAATACATAGTACACTTTATAATATGGCTCACTGAAAAATTCAGTTCAGATCAGTCAATTACCTGGACCCATATTTCTCAACAGCACATCCTGAATCACACTTGTAAACCCTGTTGTCTTACTTAAACAGGGAAGTAATTTTGACTAAACATTACTTAAAGTATTGCATTTTGGCCCTATAATTAAAAAAATGCGAGTTAATATAACTTGTTTACCTTCAAAATCCATAAATTTAAGATTTCAAGTGATGTGAACTCCAAATCAGGATTAACCATTTGTAGAAATTTTCATAAATTTTGTTTCATTGACTTTAATATTGTAATATATTGTGCTATTTCAGAAAAAAAGGCCTTTCAATAGACTACAATTTTACAAAAGATTGCAATGTAATTGGGGCAGTTGTGGCCTAATGTTTCAAAGGCTGGCCTTGTAAACCGAAGGTCACAGTACCTTCGCAATACATTCACAAATATGTTACTTTTAATGACCATAATGGAAAAATTGAGCCTTTTTATACACGTACATACATTATCAAATTATGTGAATTTAATAGTTTAAGTACATTAGTGCCAAATGCCAAAGTTAGGTGAACTTAAAATTCTAAGTACAGTCTACATACACACCAAGTTAAATAAACTTAAATATGCAAGTTTAGGGAGATTCCATTACTCAGTTCAATTGAGGGACTGAGTTTACTCAATCAGAGTAGTTCATTAAACTTATTAGGGTTTTCATAAATCGACTCTGGGTGATAAAAGACCCATCTGCTCCTGACAGGGTCTGATTACCCTGTTGGGGTTTATTTTGTAATAAAGACTGAGTGAATGTGCATTATCCCTTACGTATTACAGTAAGAATTTATGCAGAAAAACTTTGTATTCTGATGGACAAATTGATAGCTAATGGACTGCACCTGTCTGATTCTCAGAATGACAAGATAATGACTGAATCCTGGGCAACACAAACTGATTGATTGCAGTTAGAAGTGGCATTAAAGCATCTGCCAAATGTATCATTGTAAAGCTACTTGTGAGAAACTGTAAACCTTTCAATACAAGCACATATATTGTTATGCAAAGCCACATACATTAATTACAAATGTGTTACTCTAACATTCCTGTTCGTTTTTAAAAAACAAGTGGTGAATTTAAATTACTGTCTGGGGTAACCAACAGCATATCATATATATTCAATTGAGAATAACCAGGAGTAATCCTCTGTAAGAAATAGGAAATGAGCGAAAGAGAGAGAGAGTGAGAGAGCAGATGTGGGGCCAGGAGGCAGTGGGGGCGGCCATGACACCTCACCAGCACAGACGGCGGCTGTCAAAAAGGCATGCTAGCATGGTGAAGATGTCACTAAACACTGTGAGAATAGATTGAGAGAAACTAAAAGGAGTGATTACCTTGACAAACCGTCAAACTATTACACCAGTAAAACATGTAAAAGCCCTTTATTTATTGTGAATATTAATATATAATATAATATATTGTGATAGAGAACTTCATAAATAAACTCCTCTTTTTCTGAGGAGAAATGTGGTCCACAAGCCAACAGTAGAATCACTTGGAAAGCCTGCTGCTAGTTCAGCCAATTTTTTGACAAAATTCCAAGCAGACAGATCATGAAACACTGAAAGAACAAAATTATTAATAATATTAATTTAATTATTTATGGGTTGCATTAATTAAAATTATTTTATAATGTTTTACAATGGTTGTTTTGTGGGTACTGAGGGAGAAAGAGTAGAGTGTGTGTGCATGTGTGTGTATGTGCACGTGCTTATGGGGGTTCCTTCATACTGCCTGGTTTAAAAGCATTTCCCTCATTCCTGCCTTGTTCCAATGAGTGTAATTACTTTATGAATTAATTCCCCCTAATTGTTCTTAACCTCATCCTCTAAACAAGCATCACTCAGTAAGCTGTAAATAGAACATGTCATCACATTTATTCTAAATTATTAAATTGTTTTATTAGTGAGAAAAATTATAGTTTGCTTAAGCAGTAAAGACCAAAACAAAAACATTCTGAGATCTGCTGAGAGAAACATTTATTATATACTTAACAATATATCATCCTTTCTTTTCCTTTCCATAAAAAACACAAAATCAAAGGAAAACAAAAATGTCATGCAGCTCTTTTCCATGTTTTATTGTCCCTTACAACACACACTGGTCATCAAATAACAGCATAAATGTCAATACTGTACATTGTATACTATTATTTGTATAGTTTGCTGTGTGTAACTGTGTAATTATGTGTCAATAGATATGTAAATTGTGACACTCATGGTCAGTGCCTATTGTTGTACAGTAGCCTATTGTTGTTCCATGGAAAAATCTGGAGCAACATGACCGTTAAGCAAATTATGACAGAATTTTTATGTCTAGGTGAAATATTTCTTGTAAAATAAATGCAACTACATGTAGACTAAATGTCACATATTTACTTCTCAAATTATATTTGCTTATTTCACATGTGCCACCTCACCCTCAAGCCATCACTCCCTTGAAACTTTAACGGTTTTCATGTAGAAGAAACATTTTAAGGCAGGTGGGCATTCAGGAAGAGTAAATTGGGCAAGAGTTTATTTTAAGAAACAAGTAACGCAGAAGAGGATTTTTAAAACATAGATGAACGAATTTCTGGAGAGGCCTGTGGAAAAAGTGTGATCAATAAAAATGCAAGACGTAAATAATTCAGAAATCCATCTGAAAGGAGAGGGGGAGGAGAAACTGGCCAGAGTATCTCATAAAACAGCCGTATTTACCTGCAGGGGTTTGCATGCGTGCAGTAGCTAGGCTTTGATGAGAACTCTTAACATTCTCTCCACACTCGCATGCAGTCAAACTCTCACAATGAGTGATTTCTGACTGTGTTTAGCAGAGACGTGATGTGTTGTTGAGATATAGATGTGTCAGGTAGATGAACAAATGTGCCAAATGAGTTGAAATTAGATGTTTCATATGAAGATAATATTATCAAATTTTCTCTTAGGTCAGTCTGTTACATCTCTAGTATTGTCCATCCACCCATTCTACCGCTCTCTGTCTCTCTCTCTCTGTTGCATCTTGCTGATCATGCAATATATATGGGGTGATATAGTATGCCTCATTACCAACACTCACTGCCACACTCCTACTTAAGTATTGATAAACTTCAAGTCTGGAAAGCATCCCTAGATACACTGACATTAAGAGAGGGGCTGTTTTCTGTTGAGAAACACAAAACAGAAGTCAAACGCTTGTGTTTTGCGACAGTGTAGGAATAAAGCACAGCTTCCACTTGTTTTTCTCAATTGTTTTCTAAAATTGCTGGGAGGTAAAGAGATTTGTCATCCAGATGATAAGACATTGTTGGTCCAGACACAAATGGCTCTATATTATTTGAACAGCACCTGTTGGCCTGAACATCATGCGTGGGAGATGAAGAGGGAAGCAAGGGCAGTTGGCATGGCTGTGCATTACCTCACTTATAGATAGCCAAATTGATAGTGAAACTATCCATGTCTGTGTGCAGTAAGTATAAAATCTGTAAATATGCATGAATATTTGGTTGTAATAGTTTATTCCTTCTAGACAGTTTCTAGTAAGTACTTGCAACAATAATATTGTTTTGCTTTGTGACTTAGTGTCATTGAGCAAGCTGAAATGAGAACTCTATAATATGTTAGATGAGGGAGAAACCCTGGGAGAAACCTGACTCGGCTGGCTGGATGGTGTAGGTTGTTTGCAATAGACAAGGCTCAGCAATACAGATGAATTGTGGGATATGAAGCTGGAGCCAAACAATTCCAGCCTAGTGAAGAAATGTGTTTATCACAACAGAATATTATTGCACTGAAGTTGCCATGCCATACAGGTCATGCTCTTTCAACACTGACATACATTTATGTCACACTGTATCACAAACTGTAGACACATAGGCACAGTCTGTCTATATACAGTGTGACAAAATTAAGTACTGTGTGTGTACACTCTGCCCATATCTCAGTTCTAGGGGAAGGCAAGCTTTACCTGTCCATTTTAAGAGGCTTCAGTGAAGGTCTCTGTAAACACTCTAATTTGCTTTTGAAGAGAAGATGCAAGAATTGAAAAGCAATGTTCACCTCACTTTTACTTAATTTTGGTAGGGACAAGAGACAAAAACACTGTCCTGACCATATGATACAGTGACAGGCCATTACAACTATATCTTTTAGTTTGTTCTTACCAGCTATGTGACTACAGGTTTAAAAAAAAAAAGCCATTAAAACCACAGTGTCAAATTTCCACTTTAAATGATATAAAAAATTACAGATGCTTGCTATATGAAAGAAATTAACTTCACCATCTGAGCTGTATTTGACATCCCACTGGAAACCTTGTGTACCCTTGAGAGGCCGGAAATGGGAAGAGGCCACAGGCAGCCGCTCTGTCCATCTGTTTCCCCATCTGGGTCAGTATCACAGAACCATTTCCCCTCTGAAGTTCAATGTCCCTGAACATGTGCAGTGTGACTAGAGACCCCAGTATGTACCATTTCAATCAGAATTGGTGTGAAATGTGTGATGCATTTCTGCATGTGTATGACAGCTGGATAGGAATTATCAAACTGGGATGATTCTCTTGCATAACCCTCTAGCACCTCTCTGCCCTGCTGGCCGTGCCATCTGCTGTTATGAGGGCCTGTTGCTGTCCAACATGCTCTGTTGCTCTAACAAACATTAACAGGTCAGGTTTCTTAGGAACATGTTTATTTTAATGATGCTCCTAACGTCTTGATAGAAGCTAATCTTTAAAAATTCCTCCTCACTACTCATGTATTATTAATATTAGAGTATGATTATGCCTCATGAAAAGTGATATGTATCATTCCATCAACTTTTTTTTGACCGTTTTCTGCAAACATCACACATTCAAGTAAACAACTTTAGGGTTAATTGACCCGTTGCAAAAACCTGCCCCCTATATTTACTGTTGCTACATCTGCCCCCTATATAGTCAGTTCAGGAAGGAGTGTTAAGATTGGTGAATAAAAAGCTCAATGCGATTGGCTAAAGAGGACATCCCTAAAAAAAGGTGTGTGAATCTCATCCTACCAGGAAGCTTTCAAAAATCCAACACACAAATTCAAAGCGATTGGTGCACATGACGATTTGTAAATTACGAATCGTATTTTAAATTTATGAATCTGATTTTGTGTATTTATGAATTGAATTTTGAATTTACGAATCAGATTTTGTGTATTTATGAATCATATTTTGAATTTATGAATCTGATTTTGTGTATTTTTAAATTGTATTTTGAATTTACAAATCTGATTTTGTACATGTGAATCGTACTGTGGTCCCCTTCTTTTCTCCCTGTAAATGCTTCCTCTAGAAGATGTTATCAAGAAACATGGAATTAGTTTTTATTGCTATGTTGATGATACTCACAAACATACAAGTTAACAGGCTGTGTTAATAATATAAAAGACTGGGTGGCTAGTAATTCCCTTTTACTGAATTCTAATAAGAGGTGCTGTAAATATAAAAAAGTAAAATATAACCTGTCTTTAGATGGTTGTACTGTCATGTTGTCTTTAATGTTAGGAAGATGGGTGTGATGTTAGATTATGGTAGATAATGTTTAATAAGTTTGGAAGCCACATTTCATAAGCATGTTGCACAACATTCATCCACTTTAATAATAGGTTAATATTAGATTTCTGTAATTTACTGCTGTGTAGGTATCCTGCAGGGCTACCAAATAATCTCTTGTTCAAAATGCAGCAGCTAGAGTGCATACTAGATCAAAGAAATATGATCATATCAATGAACACTTTCAAAATATAAAAAAACTCAAAAGGCAGTAAATATTTTTTTTTAATTTGCTACTAAACTCTAGAATAGCCTTTTTGTTTAAGTCTAGACTAAACACTCATTTCTTTAACCAAGCATTTTCACCTAAACAGTCTCTGCCTAAACACATTTATGTCACATTAATCAGCTTCTACGCTAAATATGAACATATTTTCCATGTCTCATCCTGACTGATTACAGTGACCATGGCTTGTGTCCCAAGAACAATACAAAATGATAGACTCAACTAATCCTCATTGTCACACATCAGAGAGCAATGGCTGTAGTATATGCCACAAAAATATATATTCACAAATATATGTTTACTAATATCCAATTGCAGATAACATTTTATAACTTCAGATGAGAAGCAAACAAGACAGGGAAACACTCCAAAACAGAATATTACTTAAACAAGAATGGACAAGAAAATAAGAAAACGCTTAGTCATAAATACAAAACAAAACATAAGTATCCAAGATAAATAACAGATTTGCAACAATGCACAAGGACTTGTATGGTTGTTATCTGTCCTTCAGGATCTGTACCCGAGACTGAGATGAAACAGAGATTAAGGAGGACAAATCTGTTTTGAAACAGATAAATCTGTGTTTCTGGAGCTTGTGATCGGATGGAAAAATGCCAGTTTGGAGCAGGACCAAAAGAAAGAGGTGCTTTTATATCCAGAAAATTAGAAATGCAACTTAAAAAAAGTTTTAATTTGGTGAAGTCTGATGTAAAGATCACTAGACTAGACTATTGGTTATATGCTGTGTGGTTTATTAAAACTGTTTGTTGTTTATTATCCTGTTTATTGATGCACCCCACTAGTGATCCCCTGGTTGTAACTGTAAACCAAACAGCTAAGTATTACTTTACACCAGCTCCTTACAACGATGGATCAAGCTGCATTTATGGAAAGCTGATATTAAAAAGTTGTCTGGCTAAAATGTAATTTAGAACAAAGAAGGATTATGTTTGAAAATAAGACAACTATCATTACAACTAAAAAACTAAAGTTGTTTCACCCATAATAGCTGTAGAAAATGAAACATGATTTAAAGCAAATTTCAGTTATTTAACATATTTTAAAATAACTTTTAACTTTTAATGTGGTTGCTATAAATGTCAAAAACAAATACTTGATAAAAAGATTCTAATTGACTCTGGCAATTGTTTTGTAAAAGTCAGAATGAAGACGGCAAAATATTTTGTTAATTGATTCTTTGTAAAACATATCCAGATGTAAAAAATATGCTAATGAAATACATTGACAGGTTCTCTTCAAAGACTAAGTAGATGGGGTATGTGTGCTAGAGACAGCGATAGTTTCAGTCACTTAAGTTTTGTCCCTGTGAGATTTTCAGTGTGTTTATGCTCCCACAGCATGACACTGATGGAAAGAAGAGGATTCCAGAAGAGTGATAAGGGGAGGGCTTGCCGTGCTGGAAATAAACTATGCAAATATCTCCACTGAAAACACACTTTTAGAAAACCACACAATTCATGTATGTTTTCAGGATTATACCAATGCATTACAGGCCTAAATGGCCATACTCAGCAAAAAGGATGTAATCACTCATGCTGAGAGACTACAGTTTACAGTTCAACCACACAGACAAACAGAAAGGATAGATAGATAGATAGATAGATAGATAGATAGATAGATAGATAGATAGATAGACAGACAGACAGACAGACAGACAGACAGACAGACAGACAGACAGATAGATAGATAGGCTCTCACAGAAAACAGGAAATGTCTAAATGATGTGACAATTTCACACTACATGACCCCGATCAGACCTTCATACTCCCACATAGCTAGATCATTTCCTCCTCCAGAGCTTAATGTATTCCTCACAGACAGATAAAACTCACACACTCACTAAACCCCCAGAAATCTGCTCTGTAAACACGCTGTGGAAACTATTAGGAAATTCATTGTGAAACACTGAGAAACTCTGCCCAGGGCTTGGTCATATTACACCTTATGCCTATTTTGAAACATGCCCAAATTTCAAATAAATTGGAAAAAAGTCTCCAATATACAATATGCTCATGGAAATTCCATGTAAACTTCTTAATATTGTCAATTATTTCCTATTAAAATTAAATGTGGTTGAGTTTGAGATATTAATGGTTGATAACAAGCAAATTTGGTCACAAACTAATGTTGAATATTTTTTTTTCTTAGGAATCATCCTTAAAAAATAGCAGTGATAATGTACAGAAATAAATAAATAAACAGGTTGTGCATCTGAAAAATAGAATACCTAGGAGGAAAAACAAAAGCACTGGCAAAGATAAAAGAGAATAGTAAATCGGCTTCACCTGCCTTGCTCAAGGCTTGGCCCCTTCTTAGGTCTGACATTCCAAGCTGCAGTTTTTATGAGCTCAACTGTACACGTTATCTATATTCTGCTGTTTCACAGAACATGCAGAAATTCAAGCTTGTATTGATGTTTTGCAACAAGATCCACTAACATTAGTCCCCAAAACAATCAACATATGTATAAGTATGTTTAGCACAATTTATTGTCACTAAAGCAAATATTTTAAGAGGAAACCAACTTTCAAGAAATCACTTGGTAAATCATTACATTTTTGTTCATTTACTTTGGTTAAGATTACATTTTTTTAAAAGTTCTTTAGAAAACTACATGTATATGATATCTTTGAATGTAGGTACTAGGTCTGTAATACAGTTGTCTGCATAAGCTTACCTACATTTTTTTTAAGAAAATGTTAATTTGCAATTTATTGCTTTTGTCCAGGGTTATGTGACCCGCTGTGATGAGCTGTACTGTTTTTCTTACCTACTGTCATGAAGTATAACATTCTAGCTTAGATTCGATTTTTATTACAACCTTAATAGTTTTGAACTCACAACAATTTCAGATATTTTTCTTTTTTAAGATTTTTGTCAGAGACTGCTTACAGACTGCTTACACTAGACAAAATTGTCATGATTGCGATCCAGACTGGATCACGTCAACAGATTTAGCACACAGCTCTTATAGAAAATGCTGCAAACTGTCCAGCAGCAAATGCAACATAGGAAATGTAAAATAAATGTCTCTTGGATACTTATGTAACATGGTTCACTGAGAAAGGGACTGAGAGGGAATGTCTCATTTGACATTTGACAGGTGCCTGCAAGGCATGGCAGCGAGACGCAGTGTCTCATTCTCTTTCTTAGGGAAGTGAGGTTACATACATAACCAATATTTTTTATTTTCAAGGGAACTCGACACTGCATCTGGTTTAACACTAACCAATACCAGCTGCACCATGTCAAGAGGAGTGGCTGGCACATGATGCATGCTTAAGCACAATCACCACAGGCAACGCAAAGCAAACATCCCACTCGCATACTGATGGTGATAAAAATACCTTTTTTGGGCCACTGCCCAAACACAAGACCCTGTGAATGTTTACATTTGACAAATAGAGAGGTGTTCAGCATGGGACATGAACTCAGGTCTCCCATGCTAGTGTCGGTGCACTAACAACACACACCACTTAGCCAGCTGCATAAGGGCTTGGCAATAATAGCTCTTAAGCCAGATGCTGCCTTTGAGAGATTTGGCTTAATGCAAGCGATAGCCTTGCCAGCCTGTCACCAAGGGAGCGGGGGACCCTTTGTAGTGAGGGTGCCAGACACACTCAATGCCAAGGACTGACATTTGAGGGGACCTAGTAGATGGATAGATGGCTTCAGTGCTCAAACATCGTCCTTTGACCAAGCTCTAGAAAGAGTCAAGGACTTTCTTTAGTGAAGGTCCTACTCAGCATGCACCTCAACCATCACCAAATTGCAGACCACTGCTAAAACATACAGCACACTAATACACAGGGAGGTGTTCGACACAAGATTCGATCACAGGTCTCACAGAATAGTGTCAGCACACCATCCAAGCATGCCACTGGGCCATCTACATAAAGGTTAGAGCTCTAGGGGGAGTGGAGCTCTACTCCTGCTCTAGGAAGGGCAGGGGACCCCCATAGCAAAAATAAGGGTAGTACTCTGCACAAAACCCAGGGGAACAAAAGTTGAGAAGGGGATATTGAGAATGGTTGGCCCCAGCCACCTAGAACCACTGTACTCTTTTCCCTTCCTGAGGGTCTCAAGGGGAGCAGAGGACCCTCTGTAGAGAGGGTGCTACTCTATTCATACCCCAGATGACCAGCGTTCCAAGGGAAGCTAGTAATGACTAGCTGCTACCACTCAAATCTGCTATCCTCTATGATGATCTCTGCGGGGAGTGGAGGATCCTCTATACACAGGGTGCTACTACACACTTGCCCTAGGGGACGAAATCCAAGGGGAACTAGTGGTTAGAGTTTGAGTTGTAGTTCAGATGCTAGGATTTACATGTAGTGCACTTACTACATTTACATCCAGCAAAGAGAAATTTAACGAAAATTGAGTAGTGTTTTTACTACTTTGAATAATAATTGCATTCCTACAGTATTCAACTGTAGTTCTAAACACCTATAACTGTGTCTGGAGTGCACAGTTTCTTGCTTTATATCAAACATCGCTCCATTGTGATGCTTTTGATGATGAATTTGACACATGCTGTACCTGAATATACATATTTGTCAGGTCGTTTTGTCACTTGAGGTCAGTTGCTCTAAGTGTGGATGATCAGTGTGAGAGTGTAAGAGATGAAGTAGGTCTCAGGGTCTCAGAGCAGGTAATTACATGAAAATGCTAGAGAAATCCGGAGGATGAGACATTCATAGGATTTCCATGAAAGAGTCATGTCAGATGAGTCAAATGATATTATTCCAAACATTTCCATGATTCACAAGTATAAAATTATAAGCTGTAAGCATTATAAACCTATAAGCATAAAATTACAATTATTACAGCTTGTCTGTGAGTTCTGTTCTATTTATATATTTGTATATTTTTTTATGAAGTTCTTTTCATATGTTTACATTTTCCATAAATACTGGTTTATCAAATTAATCAGTGTGGTCCTCAAATGTACACGTCCACAAAGAGCTCCATTTCTGGAGTTTTATGGGTTAGAAAAGCAAAAACTTACTTTAATATTTTACTTTAATAGTTTAGTATGTTTGCAAATTCCCTAGCTTCACTATTTTTTATGATTGTAATTTTGTAAGTATTAAGGAGAGAGCTGGCTTTAGCAAATTGATTAGAAACTCAGAAGTCTTTGATATTTAATGTTCTCTGGATTTTTTTTCACATCCATAATAAAGTAGCTGTTGGCTAATTTTAGACAACTAACTACCTAAAAATATGTTTTGTCTTCAGAAATAGAGGAGTAAATTCATGGCCTAATAATTGAATGTGCATGTATTTCAGAACACACAGATTAAAGCAAAGTGTAATGTTTTGTTAACCTGTCTCACTGTTTAGCACCATTTAGTCATTAAAAAATAGAAGAACAATGCAAAGTCAGATTGTAAAGCCTGTAATACATTATTTTAGACCCACAGATTATACAGCAGGAGATTGTTCTAAAAACACACAATAAATGTTTTGAATGGCATACAGGTGTATAGTAAAAGGAAATGATGCATACTACAGCTGCAAATATCTAACTAGCATATAGAACAGAAGATCTAATAAGCTTTTAATATTAAGGAATATTAATAGAAAACTGGGAAACCGGGAGGTTAATTGGACAAATGTGGAAGCGCATTTGATGAACTTGCATAGATAATCGTAGGTTGAAAAATTTTGATGTGGGTTTTTGACTTTACTGATATATTAATATGCATTTCTGAATCCACTGCTATTTGGCTCCATTTTTTAAAATAATCTAGGAAATTAGAGTATTCTGGAAAACAAAGTTTTCTCCCGCCATGGTCCATGAGGGTTCATTTATTTATCCAAATGTTCTAATTAAAACTACATTTGTAAGTTAACTTATGTTATATATTATGTATTAATTTATTCATTCAAATTACAATTGTGTCTCTTGTTTGCTACCTCAATTCAAATAAAAAAGAAATGCAATTTGTAATTTTTCAGACATTTCAGTTCTGAATGGTGCACATCCCAGACAGATATTCAGATAAACTTCCATTTTTTAATAAGTTCTTTGGTCTAGTTAACTCTTCAGAGATGAAGACAATAACAGTAACTATTTTCTTTCAAAATCCCCAGAATGGATCAGCACATTTGAGCATTCAAAATTATGGAAAACACAGAAAAAATTTGTCCGTCCTCCTTGTATCTTCTGCTTATTAGAAACAATTTGATCTTGCAAGTCTCAGACAGTCATTGATTGCTTAGACAAGCCTGGCATACACAGATGGTTTGCAGGTTTCTGTGCACACTGGCATCATTGTTTGCCATTTTGTATTGTGTTTAATGACTGCCTGGCACAGAATTAGCATCTCTCTGGCATCTCTCTGACTGCCGTCATCACTATCCAGGGTGAAGCCCATGGCCAGATGCAACGGATTTAATTCCAGGCCTGTTTCACTGTCACATTAGGAGCCAAACAGGCAACTGTTAGCACAGGCCCAACACATTAAACAGCTATCACATTATGCAGAAAACCATCACAATGGCCTGCAAAACAATTTATGAATCATTGTTACATACAGTATTTATGTGAGATCGCTGAGAGGATTTTTCTGGATTTAATGCCTCACAGATGTTCAATATGAACTTTATTTCTGTATGTCCAATGTCAAGAAATGCAACCTAAAAATGCATTTTACGAAACTCCTCTTGTATGTTTTTGTTAATATGACGTTGCCAACCAGTCTTTCAGCATATGTCCAAGCATGGCTAAGGATGTTCATTTCCCTCTTTGGACAATCAAAGTCACTTTGTAAGTTTTGTATGTTTTCATTGTTGTGCTCTTTTTAAGAAACCTTGTGCAGCACTTTGGTCAACTTTTGTTATTTAAATGTGCTATATAAATTAACATTGTATAGTATTACCAGCACACATAGCACTTACACTTCAATATTTAGCTGTAACATCTGTCTTGAGTGATCTGATTATAAGATCACCTGAAGGTGGTTAGAATCTAATAAAACTGGATTTATACATGAGATTGCAAGTGGTCACAATGAACACATTTGAGAAACATGTTCATATTGTGTATAAAAAATGCTGTAGTGTCACACATGAGGCTTATGTGGTCAACAGATGGCAAACATGCAATTCAGAATTTTCATCTACACATACAAAGAAATCAAACAAACCAGCAGAAAATCTTTTAGATAATGATGAAGCCGAGTGTGGTTAAAAGAGTCTACTTCAGACGTACTCTTCCACATGTGAGGATGTGAGGACAGTTAAAAAATGTTTAAAAATGACCAAACCACCATCATTTAGAATTTAGTCAAGGGTCCATTTACACCCAATTTCACGACTGTCCCTCTCTTTGTATCTGAGTCTGTGGCTAAATAGTAACAGGAGAAAATGAATCAAACATTAGTACATCAGTTAACAATTAAATCTGATTTCCCATGAGCGCATAAACAAACGGAGAGATCCCGATCAAATAGAAAGGTCTGTTATGGCTCAACACATATCATCTGTGTAAAGCCCAGGAAACAAAGGGCACAAAACAAAGTTTTTGGTTCTACACATAGCTTATCCACAACTACTGTGTTCAGTAGTACTGTGTTCAAGAAGGGTGTTCAATGCAAGGCACCAACTTAATATGTAATGAAGTCAGAGGGTGTGTTTTATGGGTGGTATAAGAACCCTAACCCACCCCCATCCTCATTTCTGAAAAACAGGCTAGTGACCTTCCTTTATTAGTCTTTTGCGTGACTGACAGCTCCATCATTCACATTCTAGTCTTCATCCTTTACCATTAATATAATACAAACTATGACCAGATCATTCCAACACAAACAATTTAATACAGTAACTTTACCTTATAAACTTTATTTGTTTATCTATGATTTCATATGAATGTTATTTATTTAGTCATTTGTGTAACTGTCCAATCCGTCCACTCCTGTGTATACTTGCACTTTAATTTCTACATAAACTCTTTGTCTGTTTGTCTCCACAACTTACCTTTATTTTTCCCTTTTAATAATTTGTAATTTTTCTGCAGTTTGGATTTTTCTCTGTCTTTCAGATCTTTCATCCCATTAAACCCCCAAAATCCTCATGACCCCCAAACACACAACAGCACTACACATACACACACACACATACGTGTCTGGAGTATGAACATGTGCATGTAGATCTCATAGGTTTGGATAAGTAAGATAAAGCTGAGAACGCAAGACCTCCTGCTTCTGCTCTCACATAAAGAATAATGAGGAAAAAGAAGAGCAGAAATGGAGAGGACAGATCTCTAGGTCTCTTAAAAATAAACACACAGCATGTGCATAGGTGCTGATTGTTAACACCTGCTTACTTTCACCCACTACTGGAGCAGTGAAATCCTGTTTCAAACATACGTTGCAAATTGCAAAAACATGTGTAAGCAGCAACTTGACAATTAAAACCAAAAGGTTTAGGTTCACACAAGTAAATTGCGATTACTAGTTTTTGTTTATTGTTATTACAAATTACAGTGGCATTTAATCTATGAATCTTGAAAATAAATGCTTGGATCTGATTTCCCTGCATGTTCTACTGATGATGTTACACTGGGACTGTTGCACCTGTGTGTGTGTGTGTGCTGGTTTGGCCTCGGGATAAACCACCCACACATCAGCACTGGGATCATCCAGCACAAAAGAAGAAAAGTGGAACAGAGTTGTTGAACTTCACATCAATACTAGTGCACAGTTACATAAACACAAATACACACAAGCGTCTTACAGTAAACACACATACACACACAATCATTATGCTTTGAAATGTAACTGGTGTATTTGGATGAACACTGAAATGTTATTGGTTTAACATCCTTAACTACAATGCAAGGAAATACCTGTCACCTTAGCACCATATATTTCCCTGTAATGCTTGACAGATGTCTAGTGTGTATGCAGAAGTTAGCGACATCACTTCTATGCATGTCATTCAATTGATGGTGAAGGAAATAGCTTAATTCTTTAACGTTCTGATACTCTCTCCTACACACACAGTGTAAAAAAGTACTTTACGTGGTGATGGAATGAATCTGAATGAAACGCTTTTATTTGAATCCAAAACTTAAACTGATTAAAACTGACAACAAATTAGGTAACACCAGCAAGAATGCTTTATAAAGGTCAAATCAGGTGGACCAGTACTTCGTCCAGCGCACGGCCACAGGACTCACCCTGGTATTCTTGGCCCGGGATGTATGCTGTGGGATTTCCATTTATCTGAAAGGTGAGCAGCACCTCTCGTCCTTCTTCGGCCTCCGCGGGCCCCTCCAGCTCGCCGTGGTGAGTGCACAGGAAGAAGAAGGGGTTGAAGCGGGGGTAGAAGCTGGCCGGAGTGGCTCCCAAATCCATGCCGCCCCCAGACACCAGAGCCAGCAGGGCACAGGCAAGGACACCAGTGGCCCACAGCATGTCTTCTCCAGGGGTAGAGAGGGACAGAGAGCGCAGGTGAGTGGGGTCTTACAGGTAGATTGTGTGTGTGTCTGTCCACCCTTCTCATACAGGGAGTTCAGCGCTCCAAGTGCCGCCCCGCTCCACCATTTAAATACCTCTTACCCCTCCCTCTCTCCCTCTCTCTCCTCCCATGTCCCTCCCATGTCTCTCTCTCTCTCCCTCATCCATACACTATAAAAAATGCCTCATTTCCCTTTCATGTGTTTTTTCCTGGTTTGTGTCAATCATTCTAATATGTCTCTGTCTGTGATTTATCTTTATAGTTCTCTTGCTGTTTCCCGTTTAAACAGCTTTTCCACTCATTCAAGGTCTCTTTGTCTCCCTCCATCCCCCCAAAGCTGATTCCCTGCTTTTCCACCCAAAGATCACACCTCCCTCTCTCCCTCTCTCCTCTCCTCCTGTGTCTCTCCCCCATCCTCTCTATAAGGACCCTCTGCTGCCTGTTTGTGCTAATTTTCATCATTTTGTTTTCTTAGATTAATCTTCTTTTTCAGTTTATTCTCTGAGCCCTCTTTCTTTATATCTCATGAACGTAAATGTGCCCATTAAAATCCAACCATCCCATCCCTTCTGTGTCTGTCTGTCTGAGACAGAAGCAGTTTATGACAGCCCCCCCCACACACTTCACACTTTCTCCATCTGCCTGCTTCTCTTTAAAATCATGCAGCCACCCGAAATGTTCAAGAGAACACTAACAGTTGGATCTGAAAAACTGTATTCTGGAAAACAAAAAATACTTCCCACTTCAACCATTATTTTATGCGTTATGACTCATACAAAAACTTTTGGTAAAATTAAAATTAAATAAATCAGCTGATCACACGAGCATCTGACAAGGCAAAGCAAGTTTATTTACAGCATATTTCATACACTATAAAAGGGCATAATACAGAATAGGAGAAATTAAAACATAGAAAAACATAAAAACGTATTTAAAGTGGATTAAAATAAATTACAAGGGAGACAAAGTAATCAAATGAAAGAATGTTATGCTATGTTATTGATAGAGCACAGTGTTTGGAGAGCGGTCCGCTCCCTGAAGGAGGGAAGATGTTACATTACTATGCTGACGTCCGGGTCTCACTTGAGAGGGCACCTCGGTGGACAGGTCTCCTTCCTCTCTGGGTATAGCCACGAGAAAGCACTTGGGAAAACAAACCGTTCTGGGAAAAGGGGGCTGTGGAGGCCACACCCTGCTAAAGATGGTAACGTGGAGATGAGGTATAAACAGACTAGGGCAGTACTACTTATGAAAGGTCTCTGTGCAGGTCCTACCTACTGGGATGGTATCATTGTCAACAGATATTGGCAGCATTGAAGCGCCAAGGGAAAAAAACGGGTTCACAGACTGCAATGCTGCAGTGGCCTCATATGCATCAGGCCGAGTGGGGTGCGGCAGTGGATGCCATATGCCCCAGGAACCTGATAAAGTTTCAGTGGGACCACCAACTTGGCTTTGAACATGTTCAGGCATTGCAGCAGTGACTGTGCACGCTCATTTCTCCATACCGAGAAATGGCCTGTTCCCAGTTGACCCAAAGCCCCAGATGACCAGAATGAGGCAGTCATCGAGGTAGTTGAGTATGCAAACGCCTATTTCCCTTATTGGGGCAAGAGTGGTCTCCGCAACTTTGGAAAGACACGGGGAGACTCTATATGACTTTGTACTCATACACTTGACCCTCGAACACAAACCAAAGGAGCGGACTGTGCATCCTAGAGGCAGCATAGAGAAAGTATGCATCCTTCAGGTTCATCACTGCGAATCAATTGGACAAATGCACAAGAGGTGGCGTTTCTGTGTGTGCATCTTGAAGGGTTACTTGTGCAGGGACCGATTCAAGACACAAAGGCTGTAAAGACCCTTACAGCCTTTAAAAGGCTGTACAGGCTGTAAAACCCTGACTTTATCTCGACTTCAAGGGACAGACTCTGTTGCATCCTTTGGCAATCTCTGCTCACAGAACAGGGGCATCACTGTCTACTACAGTGGTAGAAAGGACACCTCTGAACTGTCTGAACTGACTGGTTACACTCCAGTCCAATGGCTGCGGCTGCCCAGGCAAGCATGGTCATCAGCTCTGAGTCTGACTCAGCAGGAGCAACTCGCCCTGAAGTCCCGCCTCATCCTTCTGCTCAGAGGAGAGCAGCTCACGTTTAGATGCTGTGAGTGACATCCTATCCTTGTCCAGAGTGCTGAATGCGATAATAGGCCCCCGGAAGGGGCCATGCTATCACCCGGCAACTCTGATCCTGATGCTGCAGAGGACTGGGTGGTCTGCAGGGCATGACCCCGTGGAGGAGTCAATCTGAAGTCTCCCAGAGTGCTAACCAAATCCATTGCCTTCGAGCGCTTATGCGGGGCGGTGGAATGGGTAGAAGCAAAGGGGGGTTTATCTCCTGAGAAGAGTTAGAGCCATGACCGCAGCATTGAGATGGGCATGCTCTCATACTTTTTGCCTAGACACATGATGCAGTGATCGTGGCCATCGGACAAAGTCAGGAAGTGACCACATTGTGGAAGTGACATTCTTAAAAAGATGTGTTGAGGGAAACCACAACAGGAAGCAAGCAAGAACAGGAATTGCGCCATCAAGCAGCAGACGCTGAGGAAAACGTTGAGGACACTGAGTAAAACATGAATAGCGCAAACTTGACTCTGAGGCAAAAATCTGAATGAAAGCAAGCTGGGCTGATTTATATATCTGTTTCAGGGTAGGCATGTGACTATGTATCTAATTTTCATGCTGCAATTAATTGACTAAGGTTTTAGCACAGTATACGGTATCATGGTATTTAACTTCATGGCAAATACAGGTTAAAAATGTTCATCAATGTTGTCATCTTAAAAACAACTAATTATTTTAAATAACAAAAATAGAGCCTCACACATTTAAATGCAAATAAATATAAATAAAACAACACACAATAATTTATAAAGTGAGCATTTGTATAAGAAAGTGCAAACTGCAAAAGAAAAACTTTTTTTATTTGTCTTTAAATATATTTAAGAGCAAAGAACACAATTATAAAGTATTTCTTTAGCCTGATTAGATGAGGGTCCATATGAAGCCTGATGCCTCTTTCAGGTTTGGCTGAATGATAGCTGAAGTGCGCATCCAGTACTGCTAGATAACATAGATATACAGCCAAATACACGTCTTCATATATACATGACACACTCTAACTTATTGTCTGTACAACAGTAATACTGAAATACATGTTTTCTCTGAATAACAAGCCAGTAGGTGAGCTAATATAGCTAGCTAAACATTTATAAACAGCTCACTTAAGTTCACTCGCACTGTGTGACAGTGTACAATTCAAAATTACATTACATTCAATTACATTCAAATTACTTACATTCAGTTACTCTGGCACACTGTCATTATTAATTTTACAACTGATTACTGTGTTTTTTGTTTTTAAAATCTGTGGAACTGTAGCATAGCTAGCGGAGTTCTAGCTAAATCAAACTACGTTGTAGCAAGCTATATGGCAAATGGAAATAACGGTTCACATATTTTTAGCATCCTGTCCTGCAGCTAGTTTTAATTTGGTGTTTAATACAGAAATGAGAAGTAAACTTACCTTTATCTCCCTAAATTGTGCTGGATGGTTGTCGTAAAGAACATCTTAGACATGTTCATGTGTTTTGCTACCACTTTCCTTTCTTGTATTTTACATAAAGGGAAACTGTCTTCGACCAGCAGACCCTCTGCATTTTTTGGAACCCAAAATATCTCCAAATCTCTGACTAAACCCTTTTAGAAGGGGAATAAATCATGAGCAGCGATCCTCCTTCTGAGTAGCTTCTCCTCCATTTTACACAAGTGTATTTTTATCCGGTTCATGAAAAAGAAGCTTATGTGCATTCTAAAATTCTACATTTGGATCTATAATTATTCACAGTATTTTGAAGTGCCCACGATAACAATATATCACATTAACAAAATGTACAAAAAATAATAACAAAATATCACATTACCAAATACCGGCATGTCTATTGATGTAGGTGTGAATCGGCCCACAACTCCTTTCCCCAATGCTCATTGGCTCTTTGCTTTCAGGCCAATGCTCACTGGATTGTTTTTCTACTACTCAAACGTGATAGTGCTCTCAGAAGAGACCCCATACATCAGTACATATGCATACATATGTTGATGTAACGTGGGAACATGACTGGCTGAAAGGGAACAGATGTGTTTCCAGTCTTCTGCAGATGCAGAAGCATCATGTAAAGAGAAACACAGTCTTAAAACACATTAATGTATCTTTATTGCCTAGAGACTCATTATGTAGGGAAAATATAATCTTTGTTTGTTTTTTTTAACTCTCGCATTTCCGAAATCATAATTAGGGCAGATACAGGAGAGGGCAGAAATCAAGTTACTGAGTGACTTTTCTCTTACTGTTTTTTTTATTTCTATAAATCCACTGATATTATAAGACATTATCATTTATAAATGTTTTTTTTTTTTTTTGTAATCGTTATGAAGTTACAACACATACATTTTCAGGTGAAGACAGAGCAATCATTCTACTTTATGGAAAGTAGGTCAGAAATATGTGGTTTTGGAAAGGGGGTGGATAGAGTGGAGAAGGGCTTTAGGGCAGTAATTATTTTTATCTTCATTAAGTTACACCTCAAGGATGTAAGAGAACCTTTGACATCTGCAGTTTCCACTCAATCCTTCAGTCCTTGTTCCAGCCCGTTAGCTGCATCTTTCTTCTTGTACGAGCTGCCTGCCAAATGTTGTCTTACTCAGAAAGTCAAGCAAGAGTTTAGGGGGATATTTGGAGGGAACATTGAGTTTTCATGTTTTAAGGGGACCTTCCAACAGATTACAGATTATACTGTATCTCCCTACATTAACCCTACCCCTAGACTCAACTCTCACAGAAAACATCCTGCTGTTGCATATTTTCAACAAAGATCATTCTGTATGATTTATAAGCCTGTTTCCTTATACTTCAAAAATGTCCCCACAAGGTCAGAATGCTATTACTATACTTGTGGGGATATTTGGTCAACATACACACTCACACACAAATACTGATTAAAACTATGCATGCTTGTACGTTGTCAGTTAACATGGTTCAGTAATTCAGCAATTTCATTTTATTTAATTTGATATGATAATGTACACTATGATCAAAAGTGTATTAATATTATTAACTCTTTTTGATGTTTTTTCCTACACTTTAGAAAAATAAAAACACAGTAAAATTATTTATTTTTATTAAAATATCCAAAATGAATCAAAACTGTATTATATTTTAGCATCTTCAAAGCAGGCAACTGTTGCACAAAAACAAAATTGTAAAAAATGTACTGCCTTTTTATTTTAGTTACCAAGGTGAGATGTTTTTTTATAAAAAGTACCCATCTATACTGGACTCTTGGTTGGTCCAAGTCATCCATTTCAAAACCTTCTTAAACAAAATTTTAGTTTTTCAATGCAACACATAAGTTGTTATACGTTATATATTTGTCTACAAAATTAATTTAAAACATTTAACATACATCTTCAGTTCAAGAGAATTTTAAGATAATGAGCAACATTTCAACCAGGTGACCTGGCAGTGTTTCAACGCGTCTGGCTTCAATACCTTGCGACAGTCAGATGAATTTCAGGTTGTGCTTTCTTCTGCTCTGTTCTCTGCTCTTCAGTAAACACACAGTTATTATATATTCGACCTGTATTATATAATACATGTCAAAAAGTTCTTGTGATGTTTAATTTGTAGACTTCTTTCAGGCAAGAAATTACCGTGGCTATAAAGTTTCATTGTAAATGTAAAAAAAATATTGAACCTGGAATCTTACACCTATCATCATAAATCATTTGTCAAAATTAATAAATGATTTATACATTTCTAGATTTGAATGTTACCATTATTTTATTGTGTAATCTTCATTAACGAATCAAAATGTTAGAAATGATGTCAAAATGATGAAGGCGCAAATTGTCCCATTGCGACACCTAGCGGTAATTTTGCGAACATGTGAATGGATGCCCGCGACAGAAACGGGCTTTCCGGCTGATTACCTATTGTGGGTTAATTGTTTCTTTGTTCACATGATATCAACGTTTTGAGAGATTATACGGTACAATAGCCCTTTTCATTTGTGTGCAGGACATTGTTAGACTGCTTAGTGAGGAAATCTCTAAAGACATATTGGCTGACTGTCAATAAACGCCTTGTGCAATGATAGTTAATTGGTGAAGCAAAATTCAAATTAAAATAAAAAAAAATGTATCACATAACAGGCTTTGTAATAAAAGTTCAAACTATATGCAGTAACTAGGCAACACAAAACTGTGACAAAAATAAGTTTTCTCTGGTTGCTCAGGGCAACTGTAAATATTTAGCCTTCATTTCACATGCTTGAGAGGTGAGTTGTTCTTGAGAGCTATTCTAAGAAAGATTCAATCATTTGTAGAGTGGTGTGGAAGTACCACATATTGTACAAAACTGATTTTAATCACTTTTTCTCCCAAACCTTTTTGAATGTTTTAATGTTTTATGGGAGGTTCTTCAAGTTTAACTAAAAATCTACAATTTTACTTAAAGCACATTGCCCCAGTATTTGAACTATTGTGTCTGACAATGTAATTAATTTGAACTTGTTTTCTAGGAGATTCACCACAGCAAACTCAATGTTGGAAGATTTGACACTACAAGTGTCGAACACTGTGTTTGATAGAGATAAGTGTTGCATATATAAACTGTGTAAGTGTCCATTTTAAGCACTCAAGGTGTTGATGATCCCCTCATACTCAAGGGATTTAATAATAATTATTAGTGTAACACTAAATATATATGTAAATACTTTTTTCTTAATTTTATAATGGTAAGGCAGATGATATATAAAAAGTAAAAGATATTTTGACAAAAAGTGAACTTATTGAACTAATAGAATTTACTGAATGGCATTTGTTGAAAAATGCCTTTCTTTAGTTTTCATTGCAAAAAGTTCTGAAGGTCTGATTGTTGACAAATTACAAGTTAATGTTTAATTGATTAACTACAAAATCATTCAGTTTTTGACTGCTAAGTCTATGACTGTCTACATCAGCTAAATCACCAAAGATCACAAAACA
Source organism: Chromobotia macracanthus (assembly GCA_036877525.1). Taxonomy (NCBI): domain Eukaryota; kingdom Metazoa; phylum Chordata; class Actinopteri; order Cypriniformes; family Botiidae; genus Chromobotia; species Chromobotia macracanthus. The sequence goes on from JAZGTH010000050.1 coordinate 995,714, forward strand.
CTGCAAAATGGCCCCAGTGAACTGTAAATGAAAAGTGCATGTTATACATTATTTAATTTTAAAAACTTTGCTGTTAACTGTAAATTAATACATTAGCGGTTACATTGTATTTAAATTGTTTAATGTTTTATAGAATAAACATTTAATAATTGTCATTTTCTTCAATCATTTAATTATTAGAGCTTCTAAAATCTGGGTTAGGGTTAGGGTGGTGAAAGTGTCCTGATGTAAAAACCTGCTAAATAAAAATCTGAAGCTGAATATTAAGATTTGCACTCATGGACAATAATCTCATGTCAGTGTTCTGAATTTAAAGTTGCAGACAAACAGGATGATCAGAATGTTACCACTTTCATTAAGGACCCTGCCATGGGTAGTACCATGGCTCCAAACTATGCAATTTTGAATGTGGATTTGTCACATGTCTAGTGTAACAAAGGGACAAACTCATGAGGATCCAGTGTTTTATTCGTAAACCAGGCAGACAGGGTCAAACAACAGCAAAGAGGGATAACAGAGACAAGGCAGAAGAGTAGTCGTAGAACAGGCGTGGATCGAGGCTGGCAGCGAACAATCAGAAACATGAGGCAGTCCAGTAAACAGGGCAGGCAGCAAACAATCCAAAAACCAATTTCAATCCAATCAATGAGACGGGCAGCAAACAATCCAAAAGCTGAAGGGAGTTTGGGCAGAGGAATTAAACGACATGCTTTAGAGAACCGATCAATAATGGTGAGAATGGTGGTATTTCCTGAAGAATTGGGTAGATCCGTGATGAAATCAATAGAAATGTGGGACCAAGGGCAGTGAGGCGTAAGCAATGGCTGTAATAGTCCAACTTGGAGTTGTCTGGGAGCTTTAGTAGTCTGACATACAATACAGTTCTTAATGTAGGCGATAGTATCGGAGGAAAGAGTGGACCACTAAAACCGGTTCTGAATGAGATGGATAGTAGCAGTGATGCCAGGATGACCGGAACTAAGGGACTCATGAACCTGAGAGGTCAGATGACGTTGGAAAGTTTCATAAATTTTCAGAGTTTAAGAAAAGTTTCAGAGTTTCTGCATTGATTTGTTCTATTTCGGTATTAATGTCCCATTGAACTGGAGCTAAAAGGACACTCTCTGGGATAATTTTCTCGTTGATGGTTGGATTGGGGCTTTCATCAGTTTGACGGCATAGAGCATCTGCCTTTGTATTTTTGGAGCCTGGGCGATACATGACTGTGAAACTAAATCATGTAAAAAACAAAGCCCATTTAGCCTGCCGATGGTTTCAGTCATTTAGCCGTTCTCAGATACTCTAAGTTCTTATGATCCGTCAACACAGTTAAAGGATGTTTAGCACCCTCTAACCAATGCCGCCACTCTTCAAGAGCTAATTTCATGGCCAACAATTCCCTATTACCCACGTCATAGTTCCGTTCTGCCGCAGAGAGCTTTCTCAAATGGAATGCACAGGGAAACATTTCGGGAGGTGTACCCTGACATTGAGAGAGCACTGCCCCCACTCCAGTGTTAGAAGCATCTACCTCTACTATGAATGGTTGTTCTGGGTCTGGGTGCCGGAGTATGGGTGCAGTGGTAAATCAGGTCTTAAGTTCATCGAAGGCAGATTGTGCTTCGGGACGCCAGGATAAACAAGAACCCTTACATTTAGTGAGTGCCGTTAAAGGAGCGGCCACAGAGCTGAAGCCCCTGATAAACCTTCGGTAAAAGTTAGCAAAACCCAGGAAACGTTGTGATTCTTTGATTGTTTGGAGCCGTGGCCATTCTGTTACTGCTGTTACCTTCTTTTCATCCATGGCCACTCTCTCCTGACTGATTATGTATCCCAGGAAAGAGGTACTTGTGCAATGAAATTCACACTTCTCCTCCTTAGCGTAGAGTTGGTTCTCTATGAGATGTTTAAGTACTGCCCTCACGTGTTCAACATGTTCCTCAAAGGTATCTCAAAGGCAGCAGGAACTAAAGGAAGGGGGTAACGAAACTTCACAGTGACGTTGTTTAATCCACGGTAGTCAATACATGGCCGTAGACCTCCATCTTTATTTTTCACAAAAAAGAATCCTGCTGCCACAGGCGAACTAGATGGACGAATGAATCCTTTACTTAGTTTCCCCTTAATGTATTCCTTCATGGCCTCAGATTCGGGCTGTGATAACGGGAAGATTTTACCTTTCGGTAGTTCTGCTCCTGGTGAGATTGATCGCGCAATCTGTTTGTAGGTGTGGTGGAAGTTGTGAAGCTCCTCTCTTATTGAAAGCCTCCTTTAAACCATGGTACTCTGAAGGTGAACTGGTCTCACGCTGGGGAGGCTCCACTTTAGCTGCTGGGGAAGAGACTTGATGGGAGACCTTAGTTATACAGTGAGTAAGGCAGTAAGGTGATCATTTAGTTATTTGACCCTCCTACCAGGAAATGATAGGATTATGTGTCTGTAGCCAGGGTCATCCGAGGTTTAAAGGGTACTTAGGTGAAGTAATGACATAGAAACTGAGTTCCTCTGAGTGAATGGCACCGACCTGCAGATGAATCTTGATGGTGGTTTGTTGTATGCGGCCCCTTCCTAGGGGTCGACCATATAGTGCTTCCACAGCTAAGGGCGAAGTACAAAGAGTTAGACTTATATTGTTTCATTAGATAAACTCATGGGAAATGAAATTTCCAGCTGCCCCAGAGTCAATCAAGGCCTGAAAAGAAATTGTTTGGTTGTTAATGATCAACGTAACAGGAACTCTTATAACAGATGATGGGGAAGCATCCATAGAAGCAGTACTCACCCGACCGGATTCACGGAGTGGATGATTAGGGCATGAGGCATTGATATGACCTGGTTCTCCGCGGTAGAGACAGAGTCTGTTCTGTATCCCGCGTTCTCTACGGTAGTCAGGCGAGTGAACCCCAATTGCATAGGTTCAAACAGCTCAGAAGGTCTCGGAAGGGAACAAGGGAAAGAGGGAGTGGAGCGTCTGGCTTGTATCAGGTGATCTAGTTGTATTGTGAGTTCGATTAGTTCTTTGAGGTCTCTCCCCTCATCCCAGCAGGCCAATTCAGACTGTAATTCGAAGTTTAGCCCCTTACGGAAAGGCAGTCTAAGAGTATCTTCAGTCCAATCAGTTTGAGATGCCAGAGTGCGGAAGTGAAGCATGTAGTCAATGGCGGTTTGGCTTTCTTGAGCTATGATCAACAATTGTTCCCCAGGACTTCTTCCATCAGCAGGATGATCAAATACTTGAAATTGTTTTAGGAATGCTTCGTAAATGGGGAATTCAGTACCATCCACCCTCCAGATGGTGGCTGTCACCCAATCCAGAGCCTTGCCATTGAGAAAAGAGCTGATGAAGGCTATTCAACTGGAGTCGGTGGGGTATAGAGCAGGTTGTTGTAAGAGGAAAATAGAGTATTGTAGCAGGAAACCTTTACACCTGGCGGGAGTTCCGTCATACTTTTCAGGAAAGGCCATGCGTGGACTAATTGGATGTGATACCGGGGTCGTGCTAACACGGGGCTGCGGACATAGAGTACTGGGAGTTGCATTTGGTCGAGTGCCTTGGAGTGATCTCACTAGCTCCTTGGTTAGCGTAGTCAAATGATCTAGTTGTCGCTGCTGGGCGGCTAGCAGGGTGGCTTGATTTGATACCTCCGTAGTCAGACGGGAAACCACTGCTGGATCGCTGGTTGGCAAAGTCTTCTGTAACGAAGGGACAGTTTTATTCGTAAACCAGGCAGACAGGGTCAAACAACAGCAAACAGGGATAACGGAGGCAAGGCAGAAGAGTAGTCATAGAACAGGCGTGGGTTGAGGCTGGCAGTGAACAATCAGAAACATGAAGCAGTCCAATAAACAGGGCAGGCAGCAAACAATCAAAAACCAAGTTCAATCCAATCAATGAGGTGGGCAGCAAACAATCCAAAACCAAATAGTAATCCAAACGGTAACGAGTAATCCAACACACAAGAAATAACGCTCAGAAATGTTGCCGGGGCAAAACAAGACTTTGCACTGTGTTAGCAATAGTCAGGGGTTTATATATGCATGAGTTCATGGGAATCAGGTGAGAGTACAAACAGGAAACCGGAAACGGTAACACCCAGGTATGAGGCATTATGGGAAATGTAGTGATTCTCCCTTAGCAGTGGAGGCATTAGATGGTCGTCCCCTTGGCAGAGGCAAGATACAACAAATTACTGAGGAGTTTACTTTACAAGTGGGTGCGTTGCATACAGAAAGAATTCAGCTGTTATCTCGTCACCTAATTCTATAATTCTTGGTCTCCCCTGGTTATGAAAGCACAATCCTATGATCTCCTTGCAGGAAGGGCAAATAAGTAAATGGTCTGCTACTTGTTTTGATTGCTGTATTCCCAAGATTACAAACTCCAGCCCAGATCCTGTGGTCCCAGAAAAAGTATCCAAATCAGAGACTGTTTTACCACCCGAATATGCTGATTTAAACAGGGCCTTCAGTAAAGAGGGAGCCACTCAATTTCCCCCGCATAGATCCGATTGTGCTATAGACCTGATACCTGGTTCAGTACTCCCCAAGGGTCAAATATTTCCATTGTCACAACCCAAATCTGAGGCCATAAACGATTACATCAGGGAGGAGTTAGCCAAGGGGTTCATTCATCCTTCAAGTTATCCTGTGGATGCAGGGTTCTTTTTTTGTTAAAAAGAAGGATGGTGGTCTGCACCCCTGTATTGATTATTGGGGCTTAAATGATATAACTGTCGAGTTCCGCTATCCTCTCCCTCTAGTGCCTGCTGCCCTAGAACAGCTAGGCAGTGCTCAGTATTACACCAAACTGGATCTCAGTAGTGCATACAACCTGGTCCGAATCAGAGAAGGGGACAAGTGGAAGGCCACGTTCTCAACCTGAAGTGGTCACTATGAATATCTGTTCATGCCCTTCGGCCTTGCCAACAGTCCATCTGATTTCCAGTCATTCATGAATGACATCTTCAGAGGATAAATGGGTAATCGTTTATATCGATGACATCTTGATTTATTCTAATAATTTTAAAGAACGTGGGGCATGTGTGAACAGTCCTTGAACGTCTAATACAACACCACCTCTATGTAAAGCTAGAGAAATGTTCATTGTACAAGTAGCTCATTCATAGGAAACGTCATCAGTTAAGAGGGAGTCGGCATGGATGAAAAGAAGGTCAAAGCAGTGACGGAATGGTCTTGTCCCAAGGCGGTAAAGGAGCTCCAACGTTTCCTTGGGTTTGCTAATTTTTACAGGAGATTTATGAGGGGTTTCAGTTTGGTGGCGGCACCCCTGACAGCTTTTACCAAGTCCAAGAACTCTAGATTAGCCTGGTCTACAGAAGCACTAAGATCCTTTGAAAACCTTAAAACTCTGTGTACCTCTGCTCCTATTCTCAAACATCCAGAGCCTTTCATTGTGGAGGTGGACACTTCAAATACCGGTGTTGGGGCCATACTCTCTCAGCGTCACCGTTCACCTCCCAAGATGTTTCCATGTGCCTTCTTCTGGAAGTTGTCGTGGGGAATAGGGAACTACTCGCCATGATGTTGGCATTGGAAGAATGGAGGCACTGGCTAGAGGGAGCTAATCACCCTTTTGTTGTTCTCACAGATCACAAGAATCTAGAATACCTTCGATCAGCTAAGTGCTTGAACCCCAGACAGGCAAGATGGGCACTTTTCTTCATTCATTTTAATTTCACAGTAACCTATCGACCAGGCTCTAAAATGTCAATGACAGTCTAAGGAAGTTCCTATCCCAAAATCACAAGACAATATTATTCCTGAGTCACTCCTAGTTGCCCCGGATCAGTCAGGTCAACAATCAAGAACCACCTCCTACTGAATGCCCAGCAGATCGCATTTTCGTTCCAGAGGCTCTATGCAAACGAGTAATATCTCATGTGCATGAATCTCCCAGTTCTGGTCACCCAGGAAATACAGCCACGATCCACCTGCTTCAGAATAGGTTTTGGTGGCCAACGCTCTCTGCTGATACCATTACATTCATTAGAAACTGTACCACTTGTCAGAAAACCAAGCCTCCAAAACAACTCCCAGCAGGTCTATTACAGCCTTTACCAGTTCTCCAATGTCCATGGTCCCATTTTGCAATAGATTTCATCACCGATCTCCCAAGCTCTCAGGGTAATACAACTATCCTTACTATAGTTGACCATTTCTTCAAGGCCTGTCGCCTAGTGCCTCTACCGAAGCTCCCCTCCGCCTTGGAGACTGCTGAACTCCTGATCAATCAAGTTATCAGATTTTATGGTACGCTACAGGCATGACACCATTCAAGTGCATCTTAGGCTTCCAACCACTGCTCTTCACCTGGTCTGGTGAACCCTCCGACCTCCCCTCTATCACGGACTGGTTGCAATGAAGTGAAAAGGTGTGGGATCAGGCCCACACTCACCTACTGAACGCAGTAAGACAACAGACACATCATGCCAACAGCACTGTCGTCCCGGACCTACCTACCAACCAGGCCAGTGGGTATGGCTGTCCACGAAGGACCTGCGCCTCAGACTTCCCTGCAGGAAGCTCAGTCCCAGGTATGTCAGCCCTTTCAAAATCCTCAGACAGATAACTCCAGTTTCCTTTCGTCTTGATTTGCCTAGTAATTACTCTCAGTGCTCTGTTATGGAGGAGTTTCCTGCTCCACCTCCTCTGCGCCACCGGAGAGAACCATCTCCAGAATATTGACTAGCTTGTGAACTATGTTTCCGATAATGCAATATACCTAGTTCTGATTAGCTTCCTGTCCACCTGTTTCTCATTAGCTTGTGTATATAAGCCTCAGTCATGCTATGTAGCACTGCAAAGTCTTGTTTTGCCCCGGCTGATATTACTGAGTGTTCTGGATTACCTTTTGATTACCTGTGTTTGTACTTGGAGTGTTTATCTCGCTTCTGATTGTTTGCTGCCTGTCTACAAACCCTGCCTATTTACTGATTACGCCTCTGTCTTGCCTACGTTTGCCCTGTTTATTGTTATTGACCCCTGCCTGTTGATTATGATTATTAAAAGCTGCAAATGGATCCCCGTGACGCGTTCTCATCATTACAGGTTTATAGATTTACAGCGCTGCAATCAGTATTCTGATGTAAAATTTTATAGGTTTGCAGCATTGTATCAGTGCTGTTTGATTTAAGTTTTGAATTACAGTAATGACTAAGTTTTAATTTGGGTCTGGTAATTTTATATTTATTTTGTATTCATGTTAGCATAATAACATAATACAATAAGGGATGTTTAGGCAAGGATGCCAACATTAAAATGACACTGAGAGCAGCTATAACATCAGACTGCTGGTATAGACAGAATAACATATTTTACTAAGAATATGAATATAGATTTACAGTAGCATTAGTGTAAAAGGTGATAGTGGCAGTTGATTTTTTCACAGTTCCCATGGTGGTAACTCCTTCCTTTAGTCAGGTTGTTGTGAACATTGTCATGTCGAACTGGAACTTAATCTGTATCGCTCGGAGGAGAGAAAGAGAGAGAGGGGAGAGAGAAAGGGAGAGAGTAAGAGAGAGAGAGGGAAACAAAACAGGCTTATATTAGCATAGGGGCTGTTCACATGGAATGTGAAAGCCATGTAGTGAAATGGGTGAAAAGTGTGCTCGGTTCCGGTTAAGGTGTAATAGGTGTAATAGCAGTTGAATTAGGTGAATGCAAGTCTGAAGAAATGGGTCTTTAGTTTAGACTTGAACTGCTTGAGTGTATTTGAGTCGAGAGTTGAGAACATTGTTGGGAATGTCATTCCAGAGTTTTGGTGCTAGGTAGGAGAAAGATCTGCCGCCTTTAGATGTTTTTGATATTCTTGGAATTATTAACAGACCACCATTTTGCGAGCGCAGTGTCCACAATGGAGTGTATAATGTAATTCACGAATATACAAAGGCACGAGACAATATAGGTCTTTATAGGTAATTAATAGTATTTTAAAATGTATGCAATACTTTATAGGTAGCCAGTGCAGTGTTGCTAGAGTTGGGCTTATGTGGTCATATTTTTTTTGTTCTAGTGAGCATTCTTGCAGCTGCATTTTGAACCAGCTGAAGTTATTTATTTGTTTTGCATGATACCCCCCCAGTAATGAGTTACAGTAGTCAATTCTTGAAATCATGCATGAGTGGATAAGCTTCTCAGCATCTGAGACAGACAGTACGTATGTTGACAGTGTCTTGGAAATGTTTCTAAGGTAGAGGAATGCAGTACGACACATATTGGAAATGTGACTATCAAAAGACAGGTTCTTATCTAGCATTACACCAAGGTTCTTAACTGGAGAAGCTGGGCAATAGTGCAACCTTCAATAAGGCTGTTGTGGTCTGTCATATTTAGTTTAGAGCTATTGGGTTTAATAATCAAAACCTCTGTCTTATTGAGTTAAGCAGAAGGAAGTTGTTAGCCATACATTTTCTGATATCGTTAATACAGTCTGTTAGCCTAGAAAAACAATGGATTTTGCCAGGTTCTGAGGAAATGTAAAGCTGGGTATCGTCAGTGTAGCAATGAAAACTGATGTCATGTTTCTTAATAATATCTCCAAGTGGAAGCATATATAATGAGAAGACAATGGGACCAAGAACTGAACACTGTGGCACGTCGTATTTTACCTGCGAGTAACAAGACTTTTCCTCGTTAACATAAGCAAAGTGATAACGGTCAGTTAAATAGGATTTATTTCTGTGCTATGGTGGGGCCTAAATCCTGACTGAAATTTGTCATAAATGCTATTTTTTGCTAAGAATATCTGGAGTTGGCCAGACACTTCTTTTTCCAGTATTTTCGATAAAAAGGGGAGATTTGAAATTGGTCTGAAAATAGTCAGCTCTCCCTGTTTGAGATTTAGCTTTTTAATGAGTGGCCTAATAACTGCCGTTTTGAAGTCTGCTGGAACATAGCCTAATTCTAATGAGGAATTTATAATATTGAGCACTGGTTCCAACACTGCAGGAAAAACTTCTTTCAGTAGTTTTGTGGGAACAGGATCTAATATATAGGATGATGATTTTGATATTTTATGAGCTCATCCAATGAAATAGCAGTAAATGAGTCTAGTAGTACTTGAAGTGCTGTACACAATGCTATTAGATAGAGGCATGGCTGGTTGGATAGATTCAATATTTTTTTTTCTAATTTGCTCTATTTTATTTGCAAAGAATTTCATAAAATCATTACTACTGTGCTGTAGTTTAGCATCTTTGTCTGTTGACGCTTTGTCTTTGCTCAAATTTGCAGCAAAATTAAAAAGAAATCACAGATTATTCTGATTGTCTCCGATCAGCATGAAAAAGCTTTGCTTATTACATTATGCCTTTGAGACAGATCTGGAAGATTGCTAATTAAGTAATATTAATTAGCAATATAATTAATTAATAATAATTAGCAATTAATTAATAATATAATGAGGTAATATTTCTATGTTGTTTATATTGAGTCCAAATGACAGGATTAGGTCTAAAGTGCGTCTCAACGTGGATGTTAAAGTCACCAATGATTAAGGCCCTATCTACGGTGACTACCAGTTCTAACAGGAAATTAAATTCTTTAAGAAAGTCTATATGATGGCCTGGTGGTCTGTAAATGGTAGCCATGACAAAAGGCAAGTGTTTGTTACGACTGTCTGTAAGTGACATATTTAACACCATTATTTCAAATTAGTTTAATTTTTGCTTAGATTTATGATTGACATATATTTTACTAAAAATATTTTACTATAGATTGTAGCAACACCACCTCTACCCTTCAAATGAGGTGCATGCTTATAGTAATAATCTTGTGGTGAAGATTCATTCAGGCTTATGAAATCATCTGTTTTAAGCCAGGTTTCTGTCAGGCATAGCGCATCCAAATTGTGGTCTGTAATAATTTTATTGACAATAAGTTCTTTATTTGAAAGCGACCTGATGTTAAGCAGGCTGAATTTGAACATTTTCATACTATTGTAAGGGGGCTGAGGCAGAAACTGAAGCAGGATCCAGTTGCGGATGTTTATTGGGGTTATCCATAATCAAAGTCGAAAGTACAGGCAAAGGGTCGTAATAAACATAGACAGTCCAATCCAGGTGTCAAACAAAGGGGCTAGGCAAAAATCAGAAAACGAGAACCAAACAATAGGTAAATCACAGGTAAGCAGGCAGTAAAAGAGAATGCTTAGTAGTCAGGTGTTAAGCTGGCAATACTTCGCAACATGGCCATGTGGCAGCAAGGTTTATATAGATGCCAAACAGGAAGTAAGTTCAGAGTTCAGCAGAGGGAGCATGAGCAGTCAGTATTCCGGTGAGGGCTCCCTCTGCTGGCGTGATGTTACAGAACCCCCCCCTCTAGGAGCACCTCCAGGTGCTCTACGTGGGCGTCCCCGTGGACGTGGTGCTGGACGGTCAGGTCTGGCTCGATGAAACTCCTCCGTGAGCGAGGATCCAGAATGTCCACTGCCGCTACCCACGATCTCTCCTCTGGGTCGTATCCCTCCCAATCCACCAGGTATTGTAACTGACCCCCTCTTCGCCGTGAGTCAAGCAAGACGTTCACCTTGTAGGCCGGCGTTCCGCCAATGTCCAGCGGTGGCAGTGGCTCCTGCAATATGGCCTCGGGGTCAGCGTCCCGGTGGAAAGGTTTGAGGAGTGACACATGGAAAGAAGGAGAGATGCGGTAGTCAGCAGGAAGCTCTAATTGGTAAGTGACCTCATTAATCTGTCTTATGATTTTAAATGGGCCAACATACCTGGGAGAGAGCTTCCTGCTCGGCAGACGTAGCTTGAGATCCCTCGTGGAGAGCCAGACCCTTTGTCCAGGTTGGTATGGAGGGTGTGGGCGACGGTGGCGGTTAGCGTTAATCTCCTGCCTCCTCACAGCGCGTTGAAGCTGTACATGGGCACTGTCCCACACCCTCTCACTGTTACGAATCCAGTCGTTAACAGCAGGCACAGACGATGGTTCTCCTGACCACGGGAACAGGGGAGGCTGGTAACCCAGCACACATTGAAATGGTGTGAGTCCTGTAGAGGAGTGCGTGAGTGAGTTCTGGGCATACTCGGTCCAAGGGAGAAATTCAGCCCAGCGATGTTGTTCGCGGCTGCAGTAAGTCCGCAGGTACCTGCCGATCTCTTGGTTCAGCCTCTCCACCTGACCGTTTGACTGCGGATGATAGCCAGAGGTTAAACTCACATTGATATCTAACAGGTTACAAAAGGATTTCCAAACCTGAGAGGTGAACTGAGTTCCTCGATCTGATACAATGTCTTCAGGTAGACCATAGTTTCGAAAGACATGGTGGAACATGGCTTGAGCAGTCTCCATGGCAGTAGGTAATCCTTTTAATGGAACCAGACGACAGGCTTTGGAGAAGCGGTCGACGATGACCAGGATTGTGGTGTAACCATCAGACAGGGGTAAGTCAGTGATGAAGTCAATGGAGAGGTGAGACCAAGGTCGTTGGGGAATCGGGAGAGGCTGTAGAAGTCCCGTCGGCAGGTCCCTGGGAGTCTTGGACTGGGCACAGATGGAGCAAGACTTGACATAATTGGCCACATCTTTGGTCATTGAAGGCCACCAGAAGGAATTCTGCACAAGTTTAAGGGTTCGTGAAATGCCGGGATGTCCCGTGCTGAGTGATGTGTGGACCCACTGGATGACCCGGTGACGTAGTGTCTGAGGAACATATTGTTTGGAAGGGGGGCAGTTCGTTGGTGATGGTTCTGTGAGGACGGCCTGGTGAATTTCCTCCATTATGTCCCAGTTGACCGGAGCAACAAACAAGGCTGGACTTAGGATGGGTTCAGGATTGTAGTTCTGTCGTGGGGGATCATGGCGCCTGGATAGTGCATCTGCCTTGCTATTCTTGGAGCCTGGACGATAAGTGACTGTAAAATGGAATCGTGAAAAGAACAGAGACCATCTTGCCTGGCGTGAATTCAGACGTCGAGCAGACTTGACATACTCAAGGTTCTTATGGTCCGTGATAACTTGAAAAGGATGAGCTGCCCCCTCGAGCCAATGTCTCCACTCTTCCATGGCAGCCTTCATTGACAGAAGCTCTTTGTTTCCCACATCATAATTAAACTCAGCGGGGGTTAGCTTCCGAGAGAAGAAGGCACACGGGAAAAGCTTGGGAGGTTGTCCGTGACGTTGAGAGAGCACGGCTCCAATCCCGCAGTCAGAAGCATCGACCTCCACAATGAAGGGGAGTTCTGGATCTGGATGTTTAAGGATGGGGGCCGTCGTGAAGCTGGTCTTGAGCTTTTGGAAGGCTGCATTGGCGGAAGCGTTCCATGACAACCTCTTGGGTTTTCCCTTGAGTAATGAGGTGAGAGGTGCAGCAATAGAGCTGTAGTTCCTAATGAAGCGTCGATAGAAGTTAGCAAAGCCCAGGAACCTCTGCAATTCTTTCAACGTGGAGGGCTGCGGCCACTCAGTGACGGCGGTTACCTTAGAAGCATCCATTTCAACGCCCTGGTGGCTGATGTTGTACCCCAGGAATGTTGTCTGCTTCACATGAAACTCACATTTTTCAGTCTTGACATAGAGTTGGTGATTAAGAAGCTTGGAAAGAACACTCTTGACGTGAGTGACATGATCCTCTTCATTCAAGGAATAGATTAGGATGTCGTCAAGATATGCGATGACATACTTGTGGAGGACATCTTTGAAGACTTCATTTATGAAGGATTGGAAGACGGCTGGGGCATTGGCAAGGCCAAAGGGCATAACCAGGTATTCGTAGTGCCCCCTGGTGGTGAGAAAAGCTGTCTTCCACTCATCTCCGTCCCTGATGCGTATCAGGTTATAAGCGTTTCTCAAGTCGAGTTTGGTAAATATTTTGGCCTTCCTGAGTTGTTCTAGGGCAGAAGGGACTAGAGGCAGTGGATACCTGAATTTAACAGTGACATTATTGAGGCCTCTGTAGTCGATGCACGGACGCAGACCCCCATCCTTCTTCTCCACGAAGAAGAAGCCGGCTGCAGCGGGAGAAGTAGAAGGACGGATAAAGCCAGCTTCCAAAGCCTCCTTGATGTAGTCCTCCATAGCCTGTGCTTCTTGGCGTGACAGCGGGTAGACTTTGCTTTTGGGAGGACACATGTTGGGAAGAAGGTCTATAGCACAGTCCCAGTGCCGATGTGGTGGTAACTGTGTGGCTTTAACCTTGCTGAAGACCTCCAAAAGCTCGTTATAAACCTTGGGGATCTTTGGTTGGGTCAGGCTCGGAGGGCTCCCCATGCTTGTGGACAGACATGGACTGGACTGCTTAAGGGTTAGACAGTGACTAAAACAGAATGGAGACCAGTGGGTCAGCTCACCCGTGCGCCAGGAGATGTGGGGATCGTGGCAACTTAGCCATGGCATTCCTAAAATTATTTCATATTTGGGTGAGTCGATCAGATATAGAGAGATGTTCTCTTCATGAAAAACCCCAATTTGCATTTTCAGTGATCGGGTCTGTTCCAGAACTCCTCCTTTGATGGGTTGGTTATTGACAGCCGTAATACTGATAGGTGGAAAGCATGGAATGGTGGGTAGCTGATGTTTCCGGGCGATGTCCGAGTTGATGAGGTTGAGAGCGGCGCCGGAATCTATTAATGCTGTCAACATAAGAGAACCACTTTCGGTAGAAATCTGTACGGGTAATGTGAAGACTTTAGATGGATTTTGTGAAAAGGTGTCCACATTCACCCGGTCTTGTGCTGTGAGGGACCTCCGGGTCTTTTGAGGACACTGTGACTTGATGACCTGGTTCACCACAATAAAAGCAGAGGTTGTTGATGAACCTTCGTCTACGCTCGTCCTCAGACAGTCTGGTAGATCCTACTTGCATGGGCTCGGTAACACATGGTGCCTCAGGATTCAAGTGCAGGTCGTGACATAAGGTGGGATGCATGCGCTTGCTTGGGTTTAGGTGAGTTCCTGAGCAAATTATCAATCTTAACAGTCATGTTAACAAAGTCATTGAAAGAAGATTCCTCACCTCGACATGCCATCTCCAACTGCAATTGGGGACATAGGCTTTCCCGAAACACCCCTTTAAGTGCAGCATCATTCCATCCACTCTGAGCTGCAAGAGTCCTGAATTCGACTGCGTGCTCTGCTGCACTATGTGAGCCTTGAGAAAGGTGTAAAAGACGAGACGAAACATCCCGACCCCCAGCAGGATATTCAAATACTTCTCGGAGTTGTTGCAAAAAATACTCAGGTGAAGATCTAAACTGTTTGTCCGTCTCCCAAACCGCAGCAGCCCAATCAATAGCCTTGCCAGATAATAGTGACATGATAAAAGAGCATTGCTCAGAACTAGCATGAGACTGTTCCCCCAACGATTCCAAATAAGTGCGTACTTGTCGAATGAACCCTTTACACCGTTCTGCAGAACCATCAAACTTATCGGGAAGAGCAAGTCTTACCGTGCTCAACATGGTGGAAGGAGGAGAGCAAAGTCGCTGGAGCAGTAGTTCATTCGATGCCTGTAAGTTAACTAGCTGTTCGTGGTAGCTGCGTAATAGTTCTCCCTGGTAGACAAATGCAGCTTGCAGCTGTGAAACATCCGCTGGATTGAGGGTAGGCGAAGTATTCTGTAAGGGGGCTGAGGCAGAAACTGAAGCAGGATCCAGTTGCGGATGTTTATTGGGGTTATCCATAATCAAAGTCGAAAGTACAGGCAAAGGGTCGTAATAAACATAGACAGTCCAATCCAGGTGTCAAACAAAGGGGCTAGGCAAAAATCAGAAAACGAGAACCAAACAATAGGTAAATCACAGGTAAGCAGGCAGTAAAAGAGAATGCTTAGTAGTCAGGTGTTAAGCTGGCAATACTTCGCAACATGGCCATGTGGCAGCAAGGTTTATATAGATGCCAAACAGGAAGTAAGTTCAGAGTTCAGCAGAGGGAGCATGAGCAGTCAGTATTCCGGTGAGGGCTCCCTCTGCTGGCGTGATGTTACAACTATCAATATGCAAGTTGCTTCCTAGTTTTATATTAATCAGATATGTGTGTTTTGATTTAGAGCGTGCTTTATGTTTGTTTGTTCGGGGAACAGACACAGTCTCTATACGTTGATATTTAGGGGGTACAAACTCTATGCTGTTCTAAAGAGGCCATCTCTCTTTAGCAGGTCAGGTCTCCTCCAGAAATAATTCCAATTGTCTATAAAGCCTATATTATTCTGCAGGCACCACTTAGACATCCAGCCATGCAGGGAAAGTAATCTGCTGTAAATCTCAGTACCCCGGTATTCGGGTAAGGGACCAGAGCATGTTACATTGTCTGACAGTAGTATTTGCAAGTTCACACACCTCCTTAATGTTATCTTTGGTGATCTCTAATTGGCAGAGTATCATGTTGTTTGTGCCGACATGAATAATAATCTTAGAGAATTTACGTTTAGCATTAGCCAGCACTTTTTCAATTTTGATCTAATGTCAGATGCTCTGTCTCCTGGTCTACATTCAACAATGGTGGCTGGTGCCTCTATTTCCACGTTCCATAAAATAGAATCGCCAATAACCGGCGTCTTGATACCTTGATACCGGCGTCTCAGCGCGTGCGTTGCTGAGTGGGAAGAACCGGTTAGACAGTATAACAGGAGCGGGAGAGTGGCGCCGCTTTTCTTTACGACTATGCTGCCTGACTGTCACCCAGCTGCCCTGCCACATCGGGCCTGTTGTCGGATCCGAGCCATGATCATAGCACGTTATGCTAGGCGCATCCAAAATATTGTCTGTTAAATTTACACCCTTACTAGTCTCAAGAAGGGTTCAGATGCGTGATTCCAATTCTGCAAACTTCTTTGTCAGCCTTACTACAGCCTTACATTTATCACGTGTAGCCTTCCTCGCTGATGGAAGAAGCTAAGCTATGCATGTGGCATGAGGTGCAGGTTACAATAACAAGAGAGGGAAATGTTTTATTACCATTTACAGGCTGAGAGACAGAGATCTTGGAGTCCGGTTGCAGCACGGGTGATGAAGTCATTCGCTGCCTGTGTCACGGCAGACCAGGACTGACAGGCAAACTTCACCACCACCACCTTTTAGTTAAGTATTTAAGATATCAGTTAAGATATAACTAAAGTGAAATATATTTTAATATATGACTAGAATAAACGATATAATAAGAAAAGTTTGGAGGAGCTCTGAAATCAATCATGCACTGTCCTCAGAACTGGAACTACTAATTCTACTATATATTTATTCCCTTTCTGTCAGTCATTTGATGTGTCGATGACAACACTATGGGTTTGTTCTTAAGAACCCAGTTGCCTCTGATCTTTGTAAAACAGGCCAATGAAAATTGGTGAGTGGAATTTGCATGCCAGTCTCCCCAAAGATATCTGGGTATATAAGTGGGATGGCACTCAGATTTTGTTTTTCAGAGTGGCAGATGCTGTGGACCTGATGCCTCAGAAAGATAAGTGATCTTTCATCTTCCTGCTGTGTATATACAGTGAATTCAGCAGTGGTTTGTCTTGTCCCATCCCCTGCTGGGTTTCTAAGCAGTGCTGAGACAGGCGACCTAGACCTCTCTGGAGGAGCTCTTTCCTCTCTCTCTGGACTTTTCTGGACCCCCATTGGTTTTGAGCCCCTGTCAGAGTGGTTCACTGACAGCAGTCTGATACAAACAGATAAGTACACCATGCTCTCGGCATGGTGAAGCAGATTGTACCTCTGGTCCCCCCTGTACGGCTCCTTGGAGTGTGGGCTACACTTCCATCCTGTCATGGTGGCTCCTCAGGACAATCTCGGCTATGCAATTAAGTTTGCTTGGCGCCCGCCCATGTTCAGCAGTGTTCTGTTTACCTCTGTACAAGGCAAGGAGTCCTGCAAAGCGAGGTCGCCACCCTTCTCTGTGTAATGATTGTTGTCCCCAATGTGGCTTTAACACATCCCACACAACCGTCACAAACTTTAAATGGATGACACACACAAGACTTTGGTTGTTTATTCTTTCTTTTATTCAGTATTTTAGGGTGAAAACACTGCAGACAAAACCACTGTAATAAGAAAAACATAAATAAACAAACTCTCTCATTAAGGGTAACTGTGTGTATTCCATTTATCCATGTGATGCTACATCATCAGCAGCTCGTCAATTTCACAGCATGAGACACAAGGCACAATAGGACTCAACAAATGATTCCATCGGACATATAAACCCATCCAACTCACTGTATATTTGTTGATATAATCACTACAGATGTTTACAAACAAAAACTCATATTAAACACTTTTATCACTTTCTTTTAAACACCATAAACAAGAGAGAGGAGAAACACGCTCACCTACAGCAGTATCAGCCATTTTTTGCTGATACAAGGACACAATAATGAATGTCTGCAATGCATTAACCCCTAGGGGGAACCAAAACACCATTTGATTTAATTTACCCTCTAATTTCATGTAATTCAACACCATGAATTTCATCAGAATTAATGTTCTTTTTAACTCTGTTACATTAACCCGCACAGAATTACATGAAACTTAGGCATCACCAAAGATAAAAAAAACACAGTCACATATAATAAGAAATTCACATCAAAGAAACACTTCCCATAAAATGACAGTCAATGAAAATTATCCCATGAAGATGAATTGATAACAGAGTAGTGCTAAGCTCCCCATCAGCAATCCACAGCAGAATGTCTACATAAATCCGACAATATTCTTCCACAATCTCATATTTTCAGAATACACCAATAAAGGAAATGAAACAACTGGTATAATAATAATTGGGTAAATAAAGTAAATAAAGAGGTCCCTCAACAGTCAACTATAAGGATACTTTCCTCAGGCATATTATTTGAACATAATTGGAACCTTGGAACCAAGGAACCAAGGATCTTAAACCAGTCCAGACAAACCAGGAAAGAAGAAAAGGCTTTCTCAAATGTTCCGTAAAAGTACATTTACTTTCCTAATTAGCAAAAGCTTGAAACATAGATTTACAAACAGCCTCAACATTTTGCTTTGCATCCTGAATCACAGCCTGGCCTGACATTGTCTGAATTAATCTGTCAACTAGCTTGATGACACGGGCAATGTGTGAGCTGATCTGTCTGGTGGAGCTAGTGTCAACTGGCATAAGAGCAGTCAGAGTCACACCGGAGGACTGTGAGTGTGCTAGAGCAGATGTAACAGTGCTTGCAGAATCTATGCGTCCTGAATCTAAAAGGCATACATCTTTAATGGCAGGCACATCAACTGTTACTTCATCTGACTTCACAGATGTACTTTCAAAAGACGTTGCTGGAGCAGCTTGTGGTGTCGGGTTAACTATAACATCACCTGAGACTACAGTTGAAGTAGAATCTGGACTCACATCAGGCTAATGAGTAACCCAACTCAATGTTTTGTCAGACTTGTCATCCAAATGACTGGTCAGAGGAACCGTCTCACAGGCAATGTCATCATCCATGTGTCTAGGCGAGGGTTCACTTAACATGACTGAGCAGTCTTTCTACCTTGATGAACTTGAAGGAATGTTACTATGGGGGTCACTCACAAGGGAAAATGGATAATCCACAGATATCTCTTCAGGCACAGGCAGGAAATCAACCAGTAGCAGGAGATTGCGATGAACCATCTTATCCTGACCTGTGGCAGGGTTTCGAATTCTTTAAGTGTCATTTTGAGGCTTGTGGTCCACCACAGTGTAGACAGTGGACTCCTACCAGTCGGCAGTTTTTCTTTTTCCCCTCTCTGCCTTCGCCAACAACACTTGGTCACCCACATCGATGGTGAGCCCCTTCACTTGATGGTTATACAGAGTTGCATGCTTCTTCTGTTCTTTGGTGGCATAGCTGATCACATTCTGATCATTTAAGACTGAATGGAAGAGAATGTCAACTGGAAGGTGTGGTACCCTTCCAAACATCAAATAAATTGGTGCATAGCCTGTAGACCCATGTGTCGTGCAATTGTACAGAAACATCAACGTCTACAAATGTCTCCGCCAATCCCTCTTGACATCCGGAGATAGAGCACGGATCACATTGCCCAGCGTCCTGTTAAAACGTTCCACACTACCGTTGCCCATCGGGTGGTTAAAGTTGATGTGTGATTTCTCCACCCCTGAATCTCTGAGAAGTTTTCCTATGAGCCGACTCCACCTTGGTCACTGTGGATATGTTTTGGCAGGCCATAGATCCAAAAATATCTGTCCCAAAGAACCCTGGCAACTTGCTGGGCAGATTGGTCTCAGCACACAAAAGCCATACAAACAGCACCCAAGCTGTGCTGAGAGGCATCTGCGGATACCACCACTGGCTGGTGCACATCAAAGTACTGGAGTACAGGAGGACTTGTAAGGAGTTCTTTAAGTCTGTTGAATGCTGCCATGTGGTGCTCCTGCCAGCTCCATCAACAGTTGCACATGGCTGTCCTTTAAAGAGCTGATTCATACACCTTTGGAAGACTTTACTTCCTGTGGATATTCCATAGGGCATTCAGAGGAAGGCCCACTGGGGTCATGATGGTGGTCAGCGTTGATGACTCATCACTGAGTGCCACCTGCCAGAATCCACACTTTGCATCAAGGATGCTGAACACCTTGGCTCCTGGCATGTCAGCGACCACCTGTTCCACTATTTTCATGGGATGATACTGTCTGAGGAGGGCTTTGTTGAGGTGGACGGGGTCAATACACAGTCTTATGGCACCATCTTATAGTGGTGCCGTATAGGAGCATATTATAGGGTCCACATGGCTGATTAAGGCGCATGTGATAGTCTACAGGCAGTTTTCCTATAGTGCTGCAGTCAAAAAGATCCTTACATTTTGTGAGCTCAGGAGCCCCCTGCTGGAGAGCGTTTTGGGCCAAGTTGCACAATCGGGCCAAGTTGCACAAAGCCTAGTTTGACACTGTCACTGAGGCCCAATAGAGGTTTTACATCGCTGTCAACGACATGGAACTGTAGTGTCCCGCATGTGAAGTTTACATTAATAACACCTAACAATCCTTAAAGATCTGACCACGATAAGCCACAAGGTTAATTACATGGCTGTGGTCGACATGAGCACCTGGGTCAATGTGCTGGAGAACGCCTCTGGACAGAACATTGCACCAGGCTCCAGTGTCAATCTTTACCTTAAGTTGCTTACCTGTGTTGGAAGTGAAAAGGATCACTAGAACTTTTCATCACTAGAAAAGACTAGACCTTTCTTGGATGCTGCTTTTGTACCAAATCATAATTACAATCACCTGTTGACATCACCTGTTTCAAATCACATCATTATTTAACCAATTTACCTGATTACTAGCCCTAAATTGCTCCTGTTCCAACTTTTTTTAAAATGTGTTGCAATAACCAAAATAGGAATTTTGTTTTTTTGAAGAAAATCATGAGGAACACATTAAATAATGTGCTGTTGTATTGTTTGCAATGAAATACAAGTCAAAGTAAATTTAAAAATCACTACTTTCTTTTTTTTATTTGTGTTTTCCATACTGTCCCAACTTTTTCTGATTTGGGGTTGTAGATTATATTGCCAGGATCCTGACATGCCCTGTGTTTTGTGTCAGAGCATGCTGTTTAGATCCTGACTCCTTCTAGTCTTGGTTCTTGTTTCTTGGAGTCGGGATCTGAATGCGTGCTCTGGGTCTTCGTCTTGTGTGGAAGCACATGACCTCTGTGGCCCTCGTGTTCTCTGTCTCTTGTCGGTTTGTTCTTGTATCCCTTATTTTGTATCTTGTATCTCGTCTCTCATCACACGTATCTGGCTTCGTTTGCTGGTCACAGTGAACCTTGTCACGTTCTTGTCTCGTCATGTTTTTGTCCTGTGTTTTTGCCCCGTCTGTTTTCCTGTTTTTAGTTTAGTTTTGAGCTCCGTTTTTTTGGAGTTCTTTAGTTCTAGTTTAAATGCTGTTTTTGTTCATGTTTTACCCCCTCGTGGGTTGTTGTTTTGTTCTTTCGTTAAATAGAGATTTTTCAGTTTATCACTGTTTGCATCTGGGTTTGTTTTTCCGTGATACCTGACAATTTTATACAAATTGTGCTCTGACACAACTACTGTAAAAGCCCAGTTTTGGTAGAATGGAAATTAATTATTTATGGTTTTATTTATTTATGCATTTAATTATTTTTGTATTTGTTTATGAACGCACACATTTATTTCGTTTTTATTTTTCTACTTACCTTTCTTTGTCTTGTAAGAGAATTAGGTGAGTTGGTCTTGCTTACCATTGGTTCAGCGTAGACTGAAGTACTTGCTTAATTACTCTTGACTTGTTTTGGAGTGAGGTCACTGGTCATAGCTCCCGTAGTTCCCTTTTGAGGTGTGCGGCAACAGAAGGCCAGTGTGGCATCTCAAGCTCACCCACAGAGACCTAAGAGGACTGAGCAGCACATGCAGGCCTCACAGATTCAATCTGAGGACTGTGATCGCCTCGAAGGCTGTGAAAATGAACACCTGATAGCTCCCAAAAAAGACAGGGGGCTGCGTCCTATTTTGGATTTGCATCATTTTAATTGGTCTCTGAGGAGATACAGATTCAAGATGTTGATGCTCAAGCAGATCGTGTGTCAAATTTAGCCTGAGGACTGTTTTTCACAATAGATCTGAAGCACACATACTTTCACATTTTGATTCTACCAGCACACAGGAACACAGGTTTGTTTCCGGGGGTAAAGCTTACCAGTATTGAGTGCTTCATTTAAACCTAGCCCTTTGCCCCACACCTTCACAAAATCCATGGATGCAGCCCTTGCTTTGTTGAGACTCCAGGGCCTCCGCATACTGAACTACAAAGATGACTGGCTAGTCATGGCCAGTTCCCAGGAGTTAACTGCACAGCATCAAGATGTTGCGTTAGCTCATATGGGGTCCTTTACGCTGAAACTAAACCCCAAGAAGAGTATGCTGTCTCTTGTCCAGAGAACTAATATGGACAACACCACAATGGTCTTGTACTTGAATCACCAATGAGGGCTGTGTTCAGGCTGGCACAGCAGATCCTTCTTTGGGCAGAGACCAGGCTGCTCTCCATCAGAGCAATGTATATTCCCAGGGAAATGGAGGCTCCATCCACGAGTGGTGGAGTTCATTTGGCAAAGGTATGGCGGAGGGGATTCCATTATACACTATAAAGTGTACCAAAAAGTGAATATTAGATTAATGAGTTGATATTCCTGTTTTGACTGTGCAGTTTTTTAAAAGTAGTCAAACATTATTAGCCAGTTTTTCTTCTGCTGCAATTTTTCTTATTTGAATGCGTTTGTGCTTAATTTGAAACTTTATGAATAGGCGGGATCATAATGGTGTGTGTTATTCAGTTTGTTTTTTCTTCATTTATAAATATTCAAAATTATTGTATTTATATTGTAATTATACTGTAATGAGGGTGAGGCGGAAGCCGTGTTAGAATCCGTTGGCAGAAGTTTATTAGAAGAACAGTTCAACCTTCCAAAACGTGAAGCAGAAATCTGAGTCAAGGTCACAGGCAAAATAGTCAAAATCACAGTAAACAGTCCAACCAGCAAACAAGGGCATGTTCTCACATGTTCTTCAAGCACCTTCTGATATACAGTAGAATTCATGGTGGATTCTATGATGGTGACCTGACCAGGTCCTACTGCAGCAAAGCAGCCCCAAACCATGACACTTCCACCTCCATGCTTCACAGTTGGTATGAGGTTCTTTTCCTGGAATGATGTCTTTGGTTTACGCCAAACATGTCCTCTGCTCTGGTGTCCAAATAATTCAATTTTGGACTCATCTGTCCAAAGAACATTATTCCAGAAGTCCCAGTCTTTGTCAGCATTCTCTCTGGCAAATATCAGTCTGGCCTTGATGTTTCTCTCAGAGAGCAAAGGTTTCCTCCTTGCACACCTCCCATGCAAGTTAGACTTGTGCAGTTTCTTTCTGATTGTAGAGGCATGCACTTTTACATCAACAGTAGCCAGAGCCTGCTGTAGGTCCCGAGATGACATTTTAGGGTTTTTGGAGACCTCTTTTAGCATCTTGCAGTCTGCTCTTGGGGTGAACTTGCTGGGGCGACCAGAACTGGGCATGTTGGCAGTTGTTTTGAAAGCCTTCCACCTGTAGATGATGTTCCGGACAGTGGAATGGCCGATTACAAAATCTTTTGAGATCTTTTTAAATCCCTTACCAGACTTAACAGGATCCTACAATTTGTTTTTTCTGAAGGCCTCTGACAGCTCTTTTGCTCTCACCATGGTGCTCACTCTCACTTCAACAGTCAGGAGCACACCAAACAAAATGTCTGAGGTTAAGACAGGGCAAGCCTCATTCAAAATGCTGAGTAACAATCTATTAATTATGTGCACCTGGTGTAATACACCTGTGTGTGATTTGAGCCATTTTAAGAGGGAATACATGTGAGGGTGTCCTAACTTTTGCCTCAGTTAGAATTTGCATTTTGTGGAATTACACTTTACAGAAAATCCCCTCTTCAGTTTTAATTGCTTAGATATATTACTTTAATCTCTCTGTGTTGTTAAAATTGAGATTAAATATCCATATATCCAAATTGTTGCAAAAATGTTACAAAAATACACAGGCTTTCATAGGGTGTCCTAATTTTTTCACATGACTGTAAGTATTCACAGCCTTTGCTCAATAGTTGTTGAAGCACCTTTGGCAGCAATTACAGCCTCAAGTCTTTTTAAATATGATGCTACAAGCTTGGCACACCTATTTTTGGGGAGTTTCTCCCATTCTTCTTTGCAGGACCTCTCAATCTCCATCAAGTTGTTTGGGAAGCATTTTCTGATCTCTCCAGAGATGTTCAATCGGGTTCAAGTCTGGGCTTTGGCTTGGCCATTCAAGGACATTCACAGAGTCCTGTAGCCACTCCTTTGTTATCTTGGCTGTGTGCTTAGGTTTATCTTCCAACACGACATCGACCCTTTACCCCAATCTGAGGTCCAGAGCGCTCTGGTGCAGGTTTCCATCAATGATGTCTCTGTACATTGCTGCATTCATGTTTATATTGACCAACATATGGTCCTTTTTCTTCCAGTGGTCTGTCAGCAAAATAAAAGAAGCTTTGAGTGACCACCCACTTGACTCGCAGTGTTAAACATCCCACCACCAACAGAGTCACATATGTACCTATATTACATTTGCGCATGGGCAGCGTGCACTCATTTAATGCGGCGGAAAGTGAGAGAGAAAAAGCTGCAAATCAAGCTGCAAACCTCACGAGCGCAGCCTCTGCTCTGCCTCGGCAGATGTAGGACTTAACCCACAAGGTGCTGCTGCTCGGCTCCCATCTGAATTAAAGAGAGCGAGGTGGGAGTGGAGCATATTTAGTGGAAGCAATTCACACAGAGGGTAGTCATCTGTATACTGTGGGCAATGTGTGAGCACACTGGGCAAACTGTGGGCATACTGTGGGCACACTGGGGAAAGTGTGGGCATACTGTGGGCACACTGGGCAAACTGTAGGCATACTGGAAAAACTGTGGGCAAAGTGGGCAGACTGGGAAAAGTGTGGGCACACTGGGCAAACTGTGGGCAAAGTGTGGGGAAATTTTCTGCATATACAGAAAGCAGTAATATGTCAGTCTTTAAATTATTAATTTATAGCCAATAATAATAATAGAATATATTGAGATTTATTTTTAACAATAGTAATAAAAAGCAATAAAAAACTATTTAAAACAGCAATAAATCCAAAACTAACAAAACCACAGAACACTTAAAACACATGTAAAAGTAAATTAAAACTCTGTCATGTTAGAGACAGGCCCTTTCTTGCTGTCCCCATCCCTGTCCCTTGCATTGCGGAGTCATATTTTAATGCAGGCCGCCACCTCATGCTGTAGCTCGGTAGCATTTTGTCACAGCATCCAAGTGAGAAAGAAAACAATTGAATTACAATTGTTCAAAACAAAAGTTGTTCAAGTACTGTAAAGACACTTAAACCTGCATTTTAATTGGGGGATCTTGAAATTAGTTTATGGTTAAGGATTGTTCCATGTGTATTAGATGATTTCAGTTGGTTATTTTGAACTAAATGATTCTTTTATCCTGCCATGCAGAGCTGGACTGGGACAAAAAATTAGCCCTGGCATTTTGGCCCAGACCGGTCCACTACATTCTCTTATTCCATAAAAGCACAAAAGCCATATAATAGGTAGGAAAGAGTAGGAACGAGTAGGTAAGAGTAGTAAATTAATTTATTAATACAAAAAATTGTATGATCCACACTGATGAATCCTAAAACAGGCTATGGTATATGACACATTTTGCAGCATCTGTGTAAAGGGCTGTTTTTTTATTTCACACAATTTCTCTGTGCCTTCCTTGTGTTTGTTCTCCATCTCTCTCTGAAGAAACTTTGAAGAAATGTAAGGGAGGCACAGAGAAATAAAGAAACATGCCATTTAGACAGATGCTGCAAAACGTGTTACAGTTAAATGTATTTTCTGCCGCAGCAGAACCTTTTTCAGCTTCTGTGGCTGATGATGATAGTGGTGGTTGTGACGGTTGCACTGGCAGCACGAGCACGCACAGTGAGAGGGATAAGGAGAGAGATGAGGGAGAAGTGAGTGTAGTGCCTGCGGTAATCAGAACTGTGCTCTCAATGATTATTCAATGCTGTAGTATGGAAAACAGTGATCATCTGATCAACAGTTTATCATGTCTTTTCTCTTTAAACCTCAGACACACAGGCACACACAAGATGTCATAGCCTGTTTTAGGATTCAAAAGTGTGGATTATACATTTTTATTGTATTAATAAATTACACTTTCTAGAAGTATTTAATGTGTCAATTCCCAGTTTTTCCTACCTACTGTATGCATTAAAATTTGGCACCGCAATGTAAAGGACAGGAATAGGGGACAGCAAGAAAGGACTAGATGGGCAAAAACACTGCCCCTAACATGACAGAGTTTTAATTTACGTTTACATGTGTTTTAAGTGTTCTGTGATTTTGTTAGTTTTGTGTTTTTTGCTGTTTTAAATAGTTTTTTTTTTACTGCTATTGTTGTTAAAAATAAATCTCAATATATTTTATTATTATTATTGGCTATAAATTAATAATTTAAAGCCTAAAACATTAATACTGCTTTCCGTATATGCAGAACTTTGCCCAGTGTGCCCACAGTATGCCCACACTTTGCCCAATCTGGCCACAGTTTGCCCAGTGTGCCCGCACTTTGCCCACACCTAGCCCACACTTTGGGCTGTCCCACATGTGGCCCCTATTTCACGACGGTAATGGGGCCCACAGGGGCTGCCTGCATGGGCACCACACGGGCCCCAAAAGGACATCAGTGGAGGAGCTGCATCAGTGGAAGACAGCATCTGTGGAGGAGCTGCCTGAACAAGACAAATATAACCTGTTTTTTAGTGATGGTGTTGTCTCCATTGCACACTATCCTTATTTTATTTAACTAAGATCTTCTTAAACTACAGTTTATTTTCTTGCAGTTGCTTTTCACTGTACTGTCCTCAACACAGCCTTAGTGGTTTGACAGTTACCTAAACTGGCTTCCCTCACATGACTCCAGAGACAAGTAGTTCTTTGTTCACAGGTTTATTTGTTTTGGTAAAGACAGAAATCAAAACAAACAAATAAGCATATTTCAATAACAATGTCCAGATAAACAATAAAGAATTTATAAAATAATAAAACATTAGTCTTGTATTGCATAATATTTGCAAATAATAATTTAAGCATTTTCTATTTAAATAAAAAATACCACATTTGTGATGCTATGTGCAATACAGCCAATACTGTAGCCCAGTATTGAATAATCAATAAATCACCTTTTATTGACAAAACATTTACGTCAATATGACAATTACGATGAAAATTAAAACACACTAAACTAATACTTACAAGTAGGGGTATAATGATATTCAAAACCGAACCAAAAATGCAATACAGGTAGGTACCCCTGCTGCCCTGACCTGGCCCATTGTTGAGGTTGGGTTCACTTTACCTCATGTCCTTAACATTTGATTGAATAGTAATTAGTACACTGTTAACACCTATAAAAGCTGTTTTTTTTTCTTATTATCAAGATTGCTAAGCTGCTAATAACAGCTGGAGGAATAGCTCCTTAAAAATGCAGGGATAGTTTATGTCTTTCTACAATTACTCCTAAAAAAATGCTAAAGATCTAGATAAAACGACTAGCAGCATGGACTCTATCTTCACCAGTACTCTTGATACTGTCGCACTCATCAAATTAAAAAAGTCAAAGAGAAAAGTATTGCAGAAGTGAAGAAAATCGAATCAAGAGGTTTTCAGATCCAGGGTGAAAAAAGACAGTATGTCCTGATATAAAAAGGCTCTAAAAGCAGAAAGGGCTGCACATCTGAGCACACAATTAGAAAAATATAGAAACAATCCTAGGTTTTTAATTACCACAATTGCCAGACTAACTAAAAGGCCATCAAACCTGTGCCATCAGACTTTAGTAGTAATGACTTTGTCAACTTTTTCATTGAGGAAATCAAAACCATACAAAATACAAATTAAAATATACAACATGCGACTTTACCTGAAGATTCACCCTTGTTAAAAACTGCCCCTCAAGCTGAAATTCTTTACAGCTATAGGCCAGGATGATCTCAATAAACTTTCATTATTTTCAAACCAACAACATGCTTATTAGAACCCCTACAAACTGAACTATTGATAGAGCTGTTACCAGTAGCTGTTTTGGGTTTTTATCTCGGGATACAAATCCAGGGTAGCTTCAGATTAAGTCTGCTCCAGAATGGATCCAGTACCCGACAGACCGACACAAGCTCCAGTTCATCCTGAAAATTGTCCCTGCTTCGGTACAGTCAGGTGCTCATCCTCGCGCCATAGAACCATGGCCAAAAAGCAGCCAAAAACACTTGGACTTCTTTTTAAATTTTACACAGTCTATTTAATGCTTATCTGCTTGGTTGCCTGTTAATTTGTATGTGTAAAATTCCCCCTCAGTTAAACATCAGCATACATTCTGTATTGTAACAGCAGTTTGCTGTTAGAGCTGCAATCAGTAACTTTATGCCATTACCAACATCTCGGTTGAAACCTTCCTCAGTTCTGTCATTAACATTATGGCCCAAACATATAAATGTTTAAATTGTTTAATTTGAGCCTTTCTTTTAACCAACATAGTTACGGACTGCAGCTTTAGTGTGCCAGAGGAGAAATGGCCCTCCCTGGTTTCTCACAAGG
The DNA here is from genome assembly GCA_036877525.1 of Chromobotia macracanthus. Lineage (NCBI taxonomy): Eukaryota > Metazoa > Chordata > Actinopteri > Cypriniformes > Botiidae > Chromobotia > Chromobotia macracanthus. The sequence goes on from JAZGTH010000050.1 coordinate 1,023,864, forward strand.
TTTTTTTTCTCTATTTATACATCAGTAGTTTTGGTTCCTTGCCACTGTCGCCCTGAGACTGCTGATATTAAACATTTGCTTAGAACAACGTTTGTACAGTGTGTTAATTATCATTTTTGAATACTTTTAATTTTAATAAAATTATACAATACATCTCATTTTCAACGTTAAAGGCCTACATAATTACTGTTTCTCATAATAAGTACAATGGTTTTATAGGCCCTGGAAAATGTGGAAATTGCATTACATTACCGTAAACTGCAAAATAGGCGCGCATTGGACTCTCAGCCGCGGCTGACTTGACCGCAGTATTTAACTGCATGGTTGGGCGCGCGCAGCCGTAGGATGTACGCTAGCAAAATCTAAAGATCTCTCTGTTTAAGCATAGAGAAAAATCCAAATTTGCAGGTCGCCCACGAGCGACTAGTTGTAAAAATGTTTTAATTATGTTAATAAAATAATAGGCTGTTTATAATCCATGGATTGCGCAATCTCTTGAGTTGTTCATGCAACCAAACTTCATGTCCTTTACTCCGTTTAAATTTAAATGCTGTTAAGTGAAACTATCGAGCGTTTTATCGAACATTTCTTCTACCGTTATTGATAGACCTGTAGCGTCAATACTAATACCATTTTATCACCCAGGCTTTTATGAACAACGTTCTCATTGCGCTCATTGTTTCATTAGTTTCTACCAAAATACTTAACCCCAGTAAAATTAAGTTAAATGTCTAAAATGTTGATTGTATACACAAAAAAAACTTTATAAATGAAATGACATCATGACTCTTGTGGATGTGCTCAGATTGTTCAGGGTCACTTGAACTACTCCAACTATTCTATAATGAGGGGGAATTCCCGTCAGAGATTAACTATATAATGAAGCTGTACGTGCAAGAGATCGACTTTTAGCACTAATCCGAGCTCTACCCATTGTCTTAAAACAAAACAGATAGATACTGACCATAATAAAATTAGTATCAGTAATATGAATGCAGGCATAAAGCCCATCGCCTCTTTAGGAATTTACCCCACTCCCAGCGCAGGTGGTGCGGTCGGTCGGGCAGGAGCCGGAAGCGGGAAGTCTGCGGGCTGGGATAAGAGGAAAATTGTTATTATTTTATAACAAATAATAAAGACTCTTCCAGAAAACATTTAAAGAAGATAATATAGAGCATTTACTTCCAGTATTCGAGGACTAGTTGCGTTGAGGAGGAATTTCAGAGTGAATCGTAAGTGTAAAGGCAGGATTTACCAGCTGTAAACGAATATAAACATAAATTCCTGAGACACATTTCGTTCGCTCACATTGCTTTCACATGACCAGTCAACCAGTTTTATCAACACATTACTAGTTCTGTCACCATTTGACCTGTTTTTGCTAGACCTTGGTGGCCTAGATAGGCGTCTTCTTGTACTGGCATCCTGAGCAGTGTACGTGTCAGTTTGTGTATTGTAGGGTTTGTATAGTGTAGGGTAAAAAGATTTAAGTTTCTGCTCACAGCTGGTGAATAAAGACCATTTGATGTGTATTTGACATTATTTCATTAAAAAATGTCCTAGAGACTTAAGACAAAGTCTTTGTCTAAAACCGTCAAGATTTGGTTGTATGTTGAGGGCCAAACTCTGGTTTTCATTTTGAGATTTAAATCATATCATGTTTGTTATAAAGTTACAGTCAGCCATTTTCCCTAGTGTGTTTAGTAATTTGAATCGTGTGTGGTGTGCGTGGATATCAGCAGTGGTGGGCAGAGGTTTCGTTGCGTGATAACGTCATTGCATAATCGCAACGCAAACCTGCGTCTGTAAGTAACACACAGAATACAAAATGAGTTTTCTGGCCATCTCGGCAAAACTGTTATTTGAAAAATGTTAATTTAGATTTGTTAGAAAAAGTTATATATAGTATTTTCTGTTTTTTTTATATATTGGATTTTCTTATTAGCTAGTGGTATTGACAATTAACAACTAAAGCACTGTATTGGTACCTAATATGCTCCCAAAATGAACATTTACACTTGTTAAAAACAAGGTGTATCAGTAAATGAACAATTATATTGAATATTTGTAGCTAGCATTTTAACTTGCATGTGATGTGTGTCTTTTACTAGGCACCTCTTAGGGTGGTGGTTCTGCTTGGCTGGTTAGCTGTTCAGTGTTTCTTCTGCCACTTTTCTCATTGACAATGCAGTGTACGCTGCCACCGTCAGCCTTGATTCCGCTAGTACCAGTACTCTGATGAATCATAGATTAGCAAGCAAATCAACTTCATCTTCATTGTCCAGCTGCTCTGTCAATGAGTAGGTATAAGCAGAAGAGGGTGGCATGGCTTTAAAACTGTGTGCTGTAGTGATGGCAAACTGTTTAAGAACATCATTGGACAGTTTATGCTAGTAACAAGTATCACCAGCAAGCTTCAGTCTATACCACAGAAGGTGTATGCAGTGTGCAGTGACAGTCTATTTCTTAACTTTGTATTGACCACACTCATTTGGCTGAACAGCTGTTCATCCTCTGCACTTGAGTGTGGCAAGAAGAGGGCAGCCAGTGCAGCTTTGCACAGTTTTCCCAAATCTTTTTGACCCAGAAGTGTCTGTGTAGTTATACACTTCACTCCAAAATTCAATGGTGTTTTCAGTTGATTCCCACTTCAACAAATTTTTCTTCACTGAGAAACAATTTTGTCAATTGTCTGGGGCTGGTACCCCAGTAGCTTAGCTACTTTTATAATTTCAGTGTTGCCTTGTTTGTGCTTCAGTGTTTCAGCAACACTGAGACTGAAACAGAGCCATGTTTGTTAAGGTTTTGAGATTGTCTGGGGGCCTTGCATACAGCTCCTTGCTTAGAACAACAACATACTTGATGCATAATCTCTGAATTACATTATCATCCTCTGGCACAAGACTGAGTTGGAGATTGTACTTTCAAAATGGTACCCAAGATATGGTGCTGCACTTAAATGACCATCATTGACATCTTTTAGGACATCAGTGTTTGCCACAGGGTTGACTACTCTGCTGCAATTTATTTATAAGAGTTGTACGAGATTGTACAAAAGCTTGACAGAATCCGTATGTTTTCCCTCAGATGACTTCACTGCAACTTGTACTTAAGACAGGATTGATTTTAAGAATGTAAAGTAGACATAGTTGGTCTTGTCCATGTATATGGCATGGAGAACATCTGCCATGTAGCAATGCTTACTGGTCTTGGTCAACTCAATGTGGAGTTTCACTTCTTTCCACTGGTCCCATTGGAAATTGAAAGCCACTTCTAGGTTTCCCTGTGTATTCAACACATCTAGGGGTGGTTTATTTGGATGCTGCACTGACAGCCAGTTCTAAAGAATGGGACACAGTGAATGAGTACCAAATTTGGCAAAGCCCATTCTTCCTTTAAAATCTTGTGCACTCCAATGTGCACCCCAGTCGTCACAGATGCATTATCAGGTTACACTTTTCAACTATTGCCAATGCATTTGGCATTGTCTGTTTCCAATTCAGCCAGCCCAAGAAATGTGAACACAAGTTGTTTTTAGCACTAAAATACCAAATTACCACACCCAGCATTTTGAAACACTGACATCAGTGAACTCATCGAAAAGCATACTGAACTTCTCACCCTCCACATCTGATGTTATAATTTTCGGAAAATAGGAAAGTCAATACTCACTTAATCATTTCTGTGCACTTGGTGTGGTGCATGGAAGTTTGTTGCTGCCACAGAATCTGAAAAGGCAGCTTTGCAAGCCATACCTAAATGGTCACATGCTGGCAGTGAACAGTGTTCCGCAATGGCCATTGCCATAGTAGCTGCACTTTAACAGTTGTCCACTTTCTTAACTAGCTGTGGTAATGTAGACTGCTTTGTGGGTAATATTGTTTCGATTTATTTATATGCATTGCTGTAGTACAATATTCTTTGACTGTCATACATTTTTGCAAGCATATCTAATTTGCACTATGCACAGTATGCCTGGCAATCATTTTTGATTGAGACATGTTGATAGATAGATAAGTATCTTCCAGATCAAACATTCATGTTCACATTCATGTAGCCTCGCACTGTCTTTTGTTCACTTTCCAAAAGTTGCTGAAAGTAGCCAAATAATTTTTTTTTAATTGCTAATTTGTTGCTAGGTGCTTTTTAAAAAGAAAGTTGAGGGTAGCCTGAAAATTTGTAAATCTCGCAAAACAAAATCGCTAAATTGGCAACATTGATATGCCGTTTTGTTTCAAGGCTTCGAAACAATCTGACACCTGACTCCACAGTGACACCTAGTTGTCATTTGCACATGTTGATCTGAAACAACAATTTAAACAAGCATTACAAATTATAACCTACATGTTGTTTGTTTCGAAGACAAAAGCATGTGAAGTAGCGGATAGCACACTTGGCATGTTGCTGGCTTGGGTTCAACCTGGGTTATGTGTGCTTCTTTACGTTGTTGTACACACTTTTTAAAAATGAGATTGTGTTTTTTAACATGTTGAATTTTAATATCAGTCTAAAACTAAATGAGCTTGGTTTTGTAACCTGTAGGCTCCTCCTGTGAATAACTATAGGTTTTGTTTGGTCATGAAAAATAAAGATTAATAAAAGAAATCAAACCACAATTTCCTATCAATATCTTTATTCAAAAACAATTGCTCTACTGTCAAAGTTTAACTGGTCTTACACCCGCTCCGAGTGATGCTCGAAGGACTCAGCCTACGTCTTTAATACATATAATTTCTCCAGTCTTCTCCAAAAACTCCAAAAAAGGTGAAGATGCATTAACTTTACTTTTAAACTCTGTGGGGTTGAAACACGTGTGTTTGTTTGGTTTGTTTCCAGCACTGTCAGTCAACTGCAGTTTTGCTGTCTACAGCTTGCTGTCGAAACACTTGTGAAATGTGTTGAATCTTCATTTAGTCGTAGTCACGTGACATGGATATTTTGAATCACACTTTGGAGCAGTGTTTCGAAACATCTACGCTTCAGGATCTCGACACAGCATCGAAACTTTTGTTTCGAGTCGGCCATGCCTAGAGCTTAGATGGCACATACAGCTGCTAGTGATGTTAGCCGTGACAACAAAAAAACGAGGTGTGTGTCAGAAAAAGAAACGATTTTCAGTGAAGCTTTGTATGGATGCTTGATTTGTTTTATCAAAATCATGTGACCATTGTCTTCCAAAGCTTCATTACACAGACACCCACGTGACTGCTTCACACTCTGATTCAAAGGTTCAGAAATACATGACACAGGGCTCGCCATCATGGTAGTTTTGGAACATAAAACACAGAAATCAGAAAGTTTATCAAACATGTACAACACAGAAAACAGAGTCAATTATTGGTATTATTGAAAAATATAATTGTTCATTATAAGATGTATATTAATAAAACTAATTAGGGATACTTAGAATGTAGTTGGATTATGAATATAAAGTTGACTGAACTGATGATATCTACAACACATTTGGACTATTTGAATAAATGGATGTGCATCAGAAATGCCTGTCATTGTGTGTGAAGGCTCATACCTCTCTCAGTGGTCAATGAAAGGGTATTGTATCAAGACAGCCTACTAAAACAGTATGTACTTCTGAGACTATGCAACATTTAGTCAATTAACATGATAGATGACAGATATCATATTAAGCAAGATATGCCGTTCCAGCTTATGTTGAGAGAGCGTTTAGAAAGAAGATACATTTTATAGAACAAAGGTGTAAAGGGTTTTGCAATAATACCATAAAATATCTAAACTTTGAATAATGAAAGACAAAGGGAGACAAAGAAATAGCGAAATAGTAAAGTCTTTAGAACTGTAGCTAGATCATTATTCTAAAAGCAGTATAAACAAATTACCAAACAATAATGTCAACAGTCTCCAAGTAAACAATCCAACAGGACAACAGTGGCAAAGAATCAAAACTCCAATGATGTATAAACCAGGCTAAACCGGTAGGGCCAGTTATCCTCTGACACTTTAAAGCTACAGTTTGTAACTTTCTTTGATAAAAACAGAGAGCCGATAACACAGATTTATAATTTTGAATTTAAAAACTGTCTGCTCTTTTTTTTTTGTGTGTGACAAATGTCAGGCACTGATGAATGTTACAAACAGAGATGGCAACAGAAGCATAAAGTTACAATTGCAACTATAACATCACGTTGCTTTGACTAGGCAAATAACTAAAATGTAGAATGTGAGCTGGAGGTGGGTAAGTAGATGAAGTTTAATAAAGAAGACCATTATATTTCCATTGATTTAGGGTTATCCAGGTTATGGATTTAAGGATGATGAACTAGCTGACCCGAGAAAAGGGGATGTCTCGTCCTTTCTCCCCACCATCTTGTCTGGATAAAGTCCGGATCATGCAGACTACAGGACCTTGGGGAAATTAAAGACAGACAGTACATCTGTTCTTATGGTTAAATGTCCCCGTTTCCAGTTGACGTAGTTAATGCAGCCTAACAATCCCTTAAGGGATTTGAGTAATAAATTCATAGGATTATGTGTAGGCTAGATTAAAGAGATGGGTCTTTAATCTGTGTCTGCCTCCCAGACAACACTGGAAAGGTTGATCTTGGTATGATCTAGGCTCAGAGTATGAAAAGGATTCTACCACCCATGCTTGGTTTTGAAATTCTGGGTATTGTTAAACAAGTCTTGATGTCATGGATGCATGAATTAACTTTTCAGTGTTTGAAATAGGGAGCATGTGTAAGAGTTCTTAAATATATTTTTAAGTTGATAAAATGTTTTACAAGTTTTACAAATATTGGGAATGTGGTTTTTAAGGGTTAAATTGCTGTCAAAAAGGACACCCAAATTCTTAGCTGATGAAGCAGGCTTTACAGAGAATCCATCAAGTGTATGACAGTATTCTAGGCTGTTCCGTGTGTAAGATTTTGGTCCAATAATTAAAACTTCTGTTTTGTCGAATTTAGTAGTAGAAAGTTGCTAATCATCCAAGTTTTGATATAGACTATATATTCTGTTAGTTTGGTGAATTTGTGTATCTTGTTGGGATTTGAAGAAATATACAGCTGGGTATTATCAGCATAGCAATGAAAAGTAATTCCATGTCTCTTATAATTGCTCCAAGAGGTAACATATAGTGGGTAAAAAGCAGAGGCCAAAGCACTGAGCCCTGTGACACTCCGTATTGAACGTGCAACAAACTAGAATCAGTAAGATAAATTAGATTTAAACCATGCCAATGCAGTTCCATTTGTGCCAACATAATTTTCACGCCTAGTTAGGAGAATGCTGTGGTCAGTAGTGTGAAAGGCTGCATTAAGGTTGAGTAGCACTAGAAAAACATGCAACCACAATCAGCCGACATAAGCAAATTATTTGTTACTTTGATGAAAGCAGTCGCTGCACTGTGATGTGGTCTAAATTCTGACTGGAAATTCTTGTAGATACGGTTTCTTTGCAGGACAGAACATATCTGTGAGGACACCACCTTTTCAAGTATTTTTGAAATAAAAGATTAAATTAGGATAGGTGTATAACTTACTAGTTCCCTGGTATCAAGTTGTGGTCTTTTTAATAAGAGGTCTGATAACAGCCAGCCTGTAAGTTTTTCAGACACATCCCAACACCAATGGTGAATTAATTACAGGGCTTCCGCAATAGTCGACTTATCATTAGTCAAAGAGTAGTCAAAGGCTTAGTCAAACAAATTTTAATAAAAAATCATGTTGAAGTCACGCAGTATAAAGTATCAGTGATGAAGTGATCATTTTGCGAAGGTAGTAGATGACCCAAAAAGCTGATGTGCAAATTTGGCAGGATATTGTTCTTAAAATTTATTGACCTTATTTGAAACGTGAGTATGCTTTACATGGCCACTCACACTATTATTAGGAGCATATCAAAGTTTGTCAAAGTGTGGACATACTGGCAAAAAGGATGCTATGCTAAGCTTGCCAGATCTGCACTTCATCCCTTCCACATCCATGGCATCAGCACATCTTCTCAAAGGCCGGTGTTCTGGGTTCATTGTGAGCAGGACGTAGAGCTCACATCTCACTGACACTGCAGGTGACCTCATGTCCTAAAACACTTAATGTGGCTCAATCCATTAAGACCAAATGGCAAAATTCATGATAACACCTTATTAATAAGGCATAATATGTACAGAATTTCAGGCCTGAGAACAGAAGCAAAAAATAATAATGCAAGTTAGATAATTGATAAGTATTGATATAAGTTTTCTACTTATCTTATGGTTATTTGTTTTTATATAATGTATAGACTATTTTGTTTGCGTTTTCATAGTAATTTTACTGTTGTCAGGCAGATCACTTTGTGCATGCGCTTAATTTATATTTTAAAGGATCGATATTATGGCTTTTTTCTCTGTAATGCAGAAAATTGTTAGCAATTCTAACATTCTCATCCCTGAAGCTCAAAATATTATCTAAAACACCCCTCCCCAGTACATATTTACTTAAAAATAAATAATAAAATTAACATCATAAATATGCAACTATTCAACTAATGGCTTATACCAGTTGACTAGGAAACTCCTTAGTTGGGGACAGCCCTAATTAATAATACTATGTATAATACTTTAATACTATTTAGAGAATCAATAATTTCCAGAAGCATCTTTTTCAGCAACCCGGTAGGTATAAGGTTGAGAATACATGTTGTTGGTTTAGGTGATTTAATTATTTGACAGTTTATCCTTGTCTATAGTAGAGAATGACTGGAGCTGTTTCTTGGGCAAATTATGTGTCATCTGATGTGATTGTGTTGCAGGCCTTTGCATGTTTAGGGTTAGGGTTAGGGTTAGGGTTAGGGTTAGGGTTAGGTTTCTGAGCATTATTAAGACCACCCAACTAGGTTGGGCTGGTTTTGGCTATTTTTGTATCAGCAGGTTGGGAAGTTCATGTTGCTGCATGATTTGTGTTCAAGTGTTTTTGATCTGGAAATGACCATTTAAATATGTTTATATATTTTGTCAAGAAATACAGGAAGATTTTCATCAACGATTTGATTGTACCCTGCTTGGTCCAGAAAGTGGAAAGCATTTGTATTTTTTGACAAATGTAGGCACTGAATTTTTAAATAGCCCTCCTGCTCTCCTTATGGGATTGTCATCAACCTAGACAATACATTTATGTCAAGAAAGGGAAACAGGGAAATTGTCTCATTATCTGCATGGATTGAGTAAATTAGATCATTAGATTAGATGGTCAAGCTTTGAGCTGTATACTTGAACATGAGAGCTGATCACATGGATTTGGCTAATATTTTTGTTGTCCATACAGTAATTCGCTCAAGATCAATAATCCGATGACATATGACAACAGTCAAGAAAGTTTTCAGACTTTGTGCTAAAATAAGCAATGTGCAACCTATTGCAAATCCTCATTAGAAAACAAGTGTGGTATTGTATTTTTTTCTATATCTATTTAGAAAAATAAATATATAAAAAATAAATTACAATTACAAATGAAGCTGTTACATCTTCTCAAACCTTTCATCAGATCTTTGTCATAAAACAAGGTTTGTCCTTCCATAGATCTCTGCAGTCAAACAAGGTTTGTCCTTCCATAGATCTCTGCATATAAAATAAGCGATTGCTGATGTGTGATAGAGGTAATACTGCTAAATATTGCTGAGATAATATTGCTCTTTTAGAGTTTTGGACCAATGTTTGTGCAATAAAGACACTCTGATGTCAACTAAAGTACTTTTCACAGAGTCAATTCCACATTTTTTTCAGATGCACTGAGAAGTGTGACTTTCTGTATTTCAACTTGTACTGGGAATGTTTACAAATGATATTTTCTTTCTAAATACATATTACTTTCGGAACCAAGACACATTCACATTATTTTAAAGTTAAGTTTCAGTTATTTTCTTTTTGAGGTCTGCTAGAATACATTAACATGATTTAAAGGAAATGTTCGTTTTCTCATACTCTACATTGCATCTACATCTTCACCCTCGGCTTGAAAACACTCTGTTGTAGCTTCTTTTTTTTAAAGCCCCTCTTCCAAAATGACCAGTCTACTCTGATTAGTCACCTGGCCCTGTTTGTGTGATAGGCCAAATGCTTAGAGCATGTTTCAGGAATTACCATAACTGTGAGCTTCAGGGGCCTCTTACTCTTTTTGCATATGCTTTGGGTCGGAATTATTTAAATAAGGGAAATTGTTATGTGTACTTTCCTGAGAAAACTCATGACTGAAAATTAGGTGTTTGTAAACATATTTTCTGTTAGAGAGAATAACTTCCTCTGGAGTGAGCTTTGTACCTTGAACAGCAACATTTACACTAAATAAATCTGAAAATGTGAAAAGCCTAATAGATCTTTAATGGACACAGGACTGTCCTGGGTAAATATTGTTACTCTGTACTTAACACATTTCATCATTTCACACATTTTAACTGGAAACATCATTACATGAGCTATAAACAGTATCTAAATGTCTTGTGTTTTCTTAGATGTGGAAATCAGCAGCTGGTCAGTCCCTTTCTGTTGCAGTAGACGATGGAGGAGACGACTGGGAGACTGACCCTGACTTTGAGGTTACAAAGCAGTTTGATTTTTGTTTTAATTTTCAAGGGGTGCAGACAGTTATCTGATAAATAAAAGTAATGTTTTGGTAAAAGAAAAGAGAGCTAGAGATGAAATGAATGGGTTTATTTTTATGGCAAGTTGAATTTATACCAGGTGAGGGTGATTTTTAACATTGGTGAAGCTACAGTAATAGTAACAGGTTACAGTGTGTTTGCACTGTATATCTGCATGTCTGACTGTATATCTGTATGTCAAGTATTTCTATTGATATGAACCATAAATGATAAAATGAGTTTTGGGAGTTGGTCAGAGAAATTTACCGCAAGCGTGTTTTCTGAATCACACTAATCAATTATTTCATTAAAATTCTGACCTGTGCCTTTCTCTACATGTGCGTTCATGTGAGTGAAAATGAATTCTGCCATAACACTGAGACCTTTGCACTTATCAGCCACTTTATTACATGCACCTGCTCAATTAATCACAAGTATTTAATCAGCCAACCACATGGCAGCAACTCAAGGCATGTAGACGCAGTGAAGAGGAGCCCAACCGTAAAGTTTGAACTGAGCATCAGAAATGGAAAGGTGATAGAAGTGACTAAACCATCTGTGGAGTTCACAGAGAATAATCATATAAAAACTCACAGTAAGTGACAGATCCCTGCATCTCAGTGCTGTGATGGCAAAGGTCAGTGGGGAATGAACAGACTGAGAGGAGCATCTCTGATTATTCAACACTTCAAACCTGGAATTGCAGTAGCAGACCACACAAGGCCTGCACGGTTAATCGTTTTTAAACCGAAAGGATGCTATTTTCAAATCGCAAGAGCTGCAATTATTTTGATTAGGAACTATCAAATATGGTAAAAAGCATTCCTGTAGTTCTTGACAGTTTGCTTCCTGTGTATTTTAAGTTTGAGGCAGAGTTTACCCAGTAGGGTGCATTTTAACACTGCACGTGCTAATTAAATGAGCAAAGAATGCCATTTGGAAAAGATGAGCATGAGTGAGAGCAGCCGTTGAACACCAAAGTTCAACAAAGTGTGTCTGCAAAAGAAAAGTTAAAAAGTTAAAGATTTTATTTATATTTGTTAATTTAACTTTATTCATGATACTGTAGTTATTTTCTTAATTTGTCATGAGATGTTTGCATCATGACAGCTTTTTAAAAAATACTGACAATGTTGAATTGGTTTTAAATAAACAGTAGCACAGTGTTAGAATAGTTTGTGATTATGCTTTGTCTTTCGTTGATGCTGTTAAAACCACCGCAGCAAACCTGTAGCTCTTTTTTTTAAATAATAGTAAATCACAACTTTAAAGGTTAAATCACAAATCAGAATTTTGATCAAAAAAATCATAATATAATTTTTTTCTCCAAATCATGCAGCCCTAGACCACACCACATGGATCGCCACTCCTGTCAGCTAAAGCCCTCTTTACACAGGATTAGTGAGATGGGGAACTGTAAAGTAGTGGAGTATTATTATTATGTATAATAATGATAATACTCCACTTTTTATTACTTACAATACTTATTTACAAAAATAATAGTATTATCATATTATATCACTATCCTAGAAATAAAATTATTTTTCCTCTAATTCTTTGGTTCATGACTATTCGAATGTACCATATGATGCAATTTTGTGTACTGAAAATTTTGCACAATTGCAATTTGCAAAACATTTGGTATGTAGCAAAAAGGTATCAAAAGCTTTTTTCCCCTATGGACACAGAAATGTAGAAATAAATACATGTGAAAAAGAATAAATGTAAAAATTAATGTGGAAATATATACACCTAGAAAAAAATCATGTTGGCATTTTGCCTGACGTAAATGCCTAAATAAATGTGAAAATTAATGTTTAAATAAATCAAAAATTAAATAATACATAAAAAAAGATCAATATATAATGATCAATATACTTCAGTGAAAAAGGAAAAACTCCAGTGAAGTCTTTTTTTTTTTTTAAGATTTTCAACATAAGTGAAATCTTATAACCCAAAATCAAATTGTATTCAGTGCACAAATAAAACATGTTCATTGACAATAATGTTGGTATGAGAATGACACTGGTCGACTAACCCTAACCCTAAACTTCAGTAATGTGAATAAGTCTCTTACACTGTTTTCTCTGCACGTGGTTTACTTGCGCTTGTTTTGAATGATTCCAAATGTTTTTTCTTTACTTTAAAAGATTTGCTCTCTTACTAATGTTAATTTTCTTCCCAAAATCTTAGAACGATGTGTCTGAGAAGGAGCAGCGATGGGGGGCCAAGACTGTGGAGGGCTCAGGCCATCAGGAGCACATCAAGTTTGTGAAGCTTTCCTTATATCAGCTCCAGTTTGCTGATGATTTAGCAGTTGTCAAAGGTGTGGTTTAATGTGGGTCTTGTGTATTCCCAGTATTCATCAGCTGCGTGAGAAAGTGTCATCTGAGCACAGTGACCTAAAGCAGAAGGAACTGGAACACATGCCCAAAGCATCTCATGGTTATGGGGGAAAGTTTGGGGTGCAGCAGGATCGCATGGATAAGGCGAGATTATATTTTTCCATCAAACTATAATGTGTGTTCCTGGGGAACTGGCACTGGTAATGTCCTGCTGCACCAATTGAAATAATGGAAGAGACGTTTTGTTTTATTAAACGTTAAAGATCACAGTAAGTGAAGCATCACTCAGCCTGGCAGTCATTTGGGTATACAGGGTGTTCCTGGCTCAGTTGGTAGAACATTGTGCGGAAAGTCTGCTGAAGTCATTTTTATTCCTGAAGTTTGTATCCCTAATCATTGTAAAGCAGAACAAAATTGGGGGCAGTCGTGGCCTAATTAGTTAGAGGGTTGGACTTGTAATCCAGAGGTCACAAGTTTGACTCCCAAAGCAGACTGAGGTGTCTTTGAGCAAGGCACCTTTCCCCAGTTTCTCCCTCGGTGCCGCAGTGAGATGCCCACTGCTCTGGGTGTGTGTGTTCATGACTACTCACTGGATGGGTTAAATGCAGAGATCACATTTGCATTTCAAGTATGGGTTATTGTACTTGACAAATTCATTGCTTTCAAAATTGGATATTGTTAACTAACCACAAACAAGCAAATGAAATCTTTTGTTTAAAGAAGGCTACTGTACATTTTTTATATTAAATGGATGCCATTCTTTGTGAATACAGCTACAGATCTCTAGCTAAACACATATAGGTGTGGTTTGAGTAGTCTATATGCCTTGCAGACTTGCAGGTAGCAACTGAAGTGCCTTTGAACAAGGCACCTAACCCCCAATTGCCCCTGGGTGCAGCAGTGCTGCTCCAGATGTGTGTACATTCACAACTCGCAGTGTGTGTTCACGACTCACCAGTGATGGGTTAAATGCAGAGGTCACATTTTGGGTATGGGTTACCATATCTGACAAATGTCACTAATTTTTTTTCAGCCAGATCACCTAAATCAGAGATGGAAATGACTCCATTCACCAGGATTAAGGTATGTTTTGTTCTCATCTTTACAGTCTGCTGTGGGTCACGAGTATCAGAGCAAGCTGTCCAAACATTGCTCTCAGACTGACACCTCCAGGGGATTTGGTGGTAAATTTGGAGTGGAAGCCGATCGTGTGGACCAGGTAAATCTTCACACCTTCCGTGACAGACAGTCAACTTTTGTTTTTGTTCTGTGCTCAGTGTTATCTCATTCTTCTGCAGTCTGCCATGGGTTTTGAGTATGCTGGAAAAACAGAAAAACATGCCTCACAGAAAGGTGATTTTTCCTTTTTTACTGCGTCTATATCGTGAAGGTCCTAAAAGACATCAAGAATTAACATTACTTACTAAATCTTAATAAAGATCATGTTTTGAGTTTCTTTCCATGGTTCTAAGCAGCTTGCCTGCACAAACACAACCAGCAGCATTTAAATGCTTGTCAGCAGTTCATTGTTTCCCAGCCGTTTCCAACCTCTACCTACCCCACTCCTGCATGGCGGCTTTCACTCACTATATAAACACTGATCACTCAATATCCTGTCATAAACATCAGGCCTGTTGTTTTGACATTTTATATTGGTTTACCTGATACCAGAGTAGCCAATGGCCAACATATTTATATACATCATACATTATATAAGGATGCACATAAAATGAATGTGAAAATAATTGAAAATAAATGTATACCCTGTTCAGTCAGTTTGTATATTTCTGTTATTTGTATATTTGTTAAGAAGTTACAAATGGTATAAGCAAAGCTAAAAAAAAATTAAAAATTTAAAGCCATATTTACAATGTTCTTATTAAATTCAAATGAACATACAATTGTGCCAACATATTAATTTCATAATAGTTTCTTAAAGATTAAAAGTTTTATATTTTGTAAAGCATCATAGGGTGATAAAATGCCAAGAGAACATTTTTGGCAAAGGGTGACTACAGCAGGGACGCTAAAATGTACATTTAATTAATGCCCTTGGTTCCATTAGTTTTGAAGAGTTTACTATTATTCTGCAATATGTAAAAATATGAATAAAGAATGAGTAATGACCCTAACTGTTTGGTTGTGGTAGGGAACATGTTATTCACAGAACATAAAACACATTTTTAAGGAAAGACTCAAGGTGAACAAGTGTCTTTAATGCTGGTAAACTCAAAACGACCATTATATTGTCTGATTAAATATGGCAAATATGTACAACTTGCATATGTGCAATGCCTAAGCAATAAATATAATTATTAACAATTAAATGCAGACTGACAGAAAGCATTGTTGTTTGTTTGTGAGCCTCATTTCTGTTAATTGCAGATGTGATTATTTTTCTTTTTATTTTCTCCTCAAATCCACCCTGCTGCTCCTCTGTGCTTTATGTTGCTCTATCTTTTGTGTTAGACTATGCTACTGGGTTTGGGGGTCGCTATGGTGTACAGGCAGATCGTGTGGATCAGAGTGCAGTTGGCTTTGATTACCAGGGCAAAACAGAAAAACACGAGTCACAGAAAGGTTTGTTTTTGCCCAACCAACCAACCAACCCCCCCAGCCACCCAAAAATACACTCACTGTATGAAAAAAAAATATGAACTCCTCTTAACTCTTCAGATTACAACAAAGGATTCGGTGGGAAGTTTGGAGTGGAAACTGACAAAGTGGACAGGAGTGCTGTGGGCTTTGAGTATCAGGGCAAGACTGAGAAACACGAGTCTCAGAAAGGTTGGTGTCCAAGCATCTGTCATGTGTTTTATAGGTCACCAGCTGTTGTTTAAACAGCTCTGATGTCAGTTTAAAGCTGCTGTCTCACTAGCCTTATGAAAGCAACTATTTTTTGGGGGGTGTCGCATCTACTGGCTGTTTCTGCTCAAACTGTACTATGTTCTGTAGGTCTGACAGTCTAAAGCAGGTGTGTCCAGCCTGCTCCTGCAGAATCAGCGTCCTTCAGAGTTTAGCTTTTTCAGGAGCGGAATTGGACACCCCTGGTCTAAAGACTGTCCCTGCCATTTCTCCCACATTCTCTGTGAAGTATTGTTGGGGCCCAGTTCCTCAGAAATCAATGTGAAACTCCACAAGAACAGAAAACAGTCATAGACTAAATGAAGGTTTGCTTTGTAAAGCAAGTGCAGTTTGTAAATAGTGTGATGGTCACTAGCCATGGAGAGTGTATGTGAGAAGCAGATTTACATCTGATAAAAACAGACTTTTGGTTACAGTTTAATTACAATATGTGCACAGAGTGTACTTGTCCAACAAAACACTGAATAATACAGAGTAACTACATCAGTTTAATATAGGTTGGGGTTAGTTTAGGGATAGGTTTAGGGTTAGGTTCTGGGCCGTACCTCACACCATTACACACTCAGTATATATATGTAGAACAGAACTGTAAATAGTGTTATTTACAGGCAAAACCTTGCTTACACTGTCATTATGAATAACAGTCATAGTGGATTAGGTCATAGCAGTGCAACTGTCAGTTCTGCAAGATGATTGGTCACATAATTGCTGGTTACATAATTTGACATACAAGACTTTCTAACAGTGGTATATATAAATTTTGTGACTAAATGTTGGCATAGATGCCATTAGATTACAAATTATTACAGTGAATTTTGATTAGGTTGTTATACAATACAAAAAAAAAGGTTGTGATGGCCTGATTTGTTGCCTTGTTTGAGTTGTGGGGTTACTTGAACTGTGGGGCTATTTGTCACTGTCAACTGATGGATGCCTAAACACTTTGAGCTTTGTATCCCTTTCCAGGCTTATGCAGATCAACTACTTTTGATTGTATGTGTTGAGAGAGATCCTTTTTGCAAGACACATGAGTTGATGCTTCTTTCAAAATAGTAACCTTAAAATGTTTGCGTATCTTTTATCAATCAAAGTAACTCTAAACCACACTTCCAAACTGGACACCAGGTGTGCAAGCTACTGACGCCAGTCAAAAGCTTTGCGATTTAACATCAAATATGATGTTTATTTGATTAAATCTCTAGGAGAAGTTCGTTAAAGTGTGATGCCTGGAAATGGCAAAATCTGCACTAAAATTATAGAGAAAATTTAAAATGGCTGATTTCTTTTTGGGTTTAGAGCATTGCTCCAAGAGGCTTTTTTTGTAGATATTGGTATGATACATGTGCCAAGTCTGCCGTAAATCGCTCATTGCATGCTGTAGATATTAGAGGCTTCCTGTTTCCCATTATTCTGCGTTTTACCGCTTCACCATGGCAACGCCATTTGAGATATCAAACATCCCTTCACAATTTTTAATCTTCAATGTCTTGGCATGATGCTCATCAAGTTTGGTGACAATCAAACAAAATTCCTAGGAGGAGTATTTAAAAGTTCACAGCATGCACTTTTTAGAAAATCTAAAATGGTTGACTTCCTGAGGTAAGGGGTGTCGGTGTGAAAGTTGTTTGGGTCAATAAGACTGTTGCACATACCAAGTTTTGCATAGGTGCATGCATGCATGTATGTATAATATATACACCATCTTTTTGTGCCCTATAACAGGGCCGCTACTGAGCCACCCTTCCCCGTCCAAATTGGGGGCCGAATTGTTATGAGACAGGATGTGGTCACAATCACACATGCAAGTGTCATGTCAATATGGCAAAGTATTATTAAGTGCTAATATCTTTATACGTTGTTAGAGTACTAATTGATCTATCAAAAAGATTTAAATTATTTTTTTGTCAGCAGTGTCCCTAGATAACGCATGCAAATTTTGTACAAATTGGTCGTACGACATAAGAGGATTTCGAAAAAGTATGTTTTCAAAATTACTCAAAATCACGAACAGGAATTACAGTCAACTACACCAAATTTGGTATTATGGCACTTGACATGGGCCAGGGAATCTAAAATGATCATCAAAAATTATAAACAGTTTAAGATATTTTGTTATAACTTTTAACCACTATGGGGCATCAGCTTTAAACTTTGTTCTCACAGACAATGAGGATAATAAGCCATACCAAGGAACACTGGATATTGTTTGACTCTGCATGCTTTAAACAATCTAAGGAGGCCACTAATGATTTTAGGCCAAAGTTATAAGCATTTATAATTTATTTTTTCATATCACCGGACCAGTATGTGGCGCTGTGACAAAACTGTAACCGCAAATCAGGGGTGTTTTTTAGGCGCTACAATTTTGTGCCCGCTATTCCTCACCTTGTAAGTTGCTTTGGATAAAAGCGTCTGCTAAATGTAAAATGATGTCAGTGTGCATTTAATTGGCATGAGCCAAGGAATCAGAGGAAAAGAATATGTCTCTAGGACTTTTGGTGACAGATTTAATATCTTTCTACCATTCCGTTCTATGGACTGCTCTAGATTTCCATGGGGCTCAACCCCTAATAATAACATAGTAGTAATAATAAAAGGAGCAATTACAATAGGGTCTAACTGAGCTTCTGTGCTCGGACCCTAATTAGAATTGTTTGTATGTTATCAGCTTAAGCACATTGTGTTGATTGTTATTGTGACTTGTGACTATTGTGACCAACATTTCGTCATTTTTAAGGGGTTTACATACTTTTTTGTCTCAAAGTTTTCATGTAAACTCAACAGAAATTGCAAGCGTTTCGGTGTGTGTTCTTTTTTATGAATTAATGTCAAAGCATTTCAGCCAGTACCTGTGTTTCTTTCACACAGTCATATCTTTTTGCCTTTGGTGTGTCAGATTATGTAAAGGGTTTTGGAGGAAAGTTTGGTGTTCAGACGGACCGTCAGGACAAATCTGCAGTGGGGTGGGATCACCAGGAGAAACTGCAGCTGCACGAGTCTCAGAGAGGTGAAACCATATATTCTTAACCCTTTGACGCGTACGATCACACCGGTGTGATCATTCTAGGCGTAATTCTAGGTGTGATTAGAACGTTCAGTGTTCACGTGATCACCTGCTAAATTCAAATCAGTATTCAAACCAGGGATGGTGTAAACGAGAGAGCTAATCTCTCAGTGCTTATGTGTCACATTTGTTAGTGTTTTCAGTAACGAAATGTTTGCTTTTCTTACATGTGCAAATTACGTTGCACAATCAAAGAAATACCAGAAATTAACTAGTATAAATTCAGTTTTAACTCACATTAATTTGTATAGCACGTCCTTATTTTGTATGAATTGGAGGTAAAAGCGTCTTTCAAACAAAACGTTATGCTTACTTTATATTTCTTATCACAGAAGTACTAGGAAAATATGTATAGTTTATACATAACGGAGGCAAAACAAACCCTTTAAACATAGCGTGCGGTTATGTTTTACGTCAACTGCACAGCCACTTTCATGTATTTTGGTGGAGGAGCATGCATGTTTTAAATCCAGCAGGGTCTGTCTCTCGGACAAATCGTCTCCGGTTACTCCGGTCATAACCGTTCCCTGAGAGACGGGAACGAGACATTGCATCAGTAGCTGATGCTATAGGGGATCCCTTTCTCTGAATTTCCTGAAATCTTATTGAATAACACCAGTAAAAAAAACTGGCCAATGTCATCTACATATGCAAGTCGCATGCAAATACTGACAGGGTCCCCCCGCAGTATATAATACGCTGCATAATGACATTACCTCAGAATCTTACGACTGAACACAATCTGATCTGAGATGCGAGCACGGCAGCTTACTCAATGTCTCGTTCCCATCTCTCAGGGAACCAAGGTTACAATACTAACTGGAAACATTCCCTTTCGACTGCAGTTCACTCTACATTGTGTCAGTAGCTGACGCTATGTGGAATTGTGTACAATCACGCCGTGAGTGCGAACGGATCAGCCCGACTACACAGAGCTAGGATAGGATCAAACTAAACACCCAATAAGAGGCCGCCAACCTCCGTATGAGGAAGCAGGCCAAACAGCAGCAGCCTCGCAGGCTGTAAAATTTCCATACCTAGAAAGCAGCTGCACAATCCTCGCCTTTGTGCCACGGGGCAGTAAGCAGGAATATGACATATAATGCAGAAAATAGGGAACATGGCCTCACCAGGTCCTAACAATACTATATAAGCAGCAAGAGCGGCAATAAAAACGATGGTTATCCCACACATGCCCAAGCACAGTATAACAGCAAGATTGCAGTGACCAACTGTGCCCCAGAGGCTAAAGCAATGGGGGATGGCAGCGAAAGCTGCCGAAACGAGTCTAACAGCTAAGTGAAACACATAACCAATATGAGATGATGGTAGGTAGAATCTGGCGAAAGTATTCTGAGAAGACCAGCCAGCTGCCATACAAATATCTTGAAAAGAAGCCACCTTAGACCAAGACCATGAAGACACCAGGGCTCTCGTAGAATGAGCTTTGATATTAAAAGGACATTCAACCCCATGGCTTTCATAGATCAAAGCGATAGCCTTCCGCTATCCAGCATGACAGTCTCTGCTTAGAGATGGGCTGACCTCTAGAGCATCCATTGTAGTACATGAACAGCTGATCCGACTGCTGAAATGAAGTAGCGTGATTAACGTAAATGCGCATGGCTCTAACAGTGCACAATGCCTGTCGGGAGCTCTCTTCATCTGCCAGGAACAGCTTTGCAGAAAAAGCTGGAATACTAATGACCTGAGCCAGAAACAGCGTAGACAGTGATTTAGGCACATAGCCCGCTTTTGGTCTCAGCGTAACACTACAATCATTAGGTCCAAACTGCATACAGTCAGCGCTGACTGGGAGCACTTGCAAATCACCCATACGCTTTGCCATAGCCAGGGTGAGAAGCAGAGCTGTTTTTAGAGACAGCATTCTTAAAGGTGCCAAATCTAGTGGCTCATATGGTGGTGTCACAATTGCTCTTAGCACCAAGGCCAAGTCCCATGGCGGTACGGAAGGAGGGTGTGGCGGATGCCTCGCACCTCTCAAAAATCTGACCACCAGATCATGTCTGCCTACTGATTGCCCGTTAATAGGGGAATGAAAAGAAGCTATAGCGGCCACATAAACCTTCAGAGTGGAAGGCTAGCTACCCGCTTCCATTCTGTGCTGCAGAAATGATAAAATATCAGACACTGGACAGCACTCCAGGTCCGTGTTACGCTCACCATCTGACAAAAACTGCCCATTTCATAGCGTACAGATGCCTGGTAGAAGGAGCACGAGTGTTTGGTCTGCTGTCACAAACAGATCCACCTCCGCTCTCCTGAATTGTTCCCAGATCAGCTGAGTCGAGCTGGGGTGAAGCCGACACTCCCCATGGGGAGTTCCGTGCCTTGAGAGCGGGGAGGTGTGCCGCTCTGATCGATAGGTGGCGGCGATCCGGACACCACAACAAGTTTGCTGCCAATCTGAACAGGGTTTTGGATCATACTCCCTCTTGACGGTTTATGTACGAAACCACAGACAGTGTTGTCAGTGCGAATTAATACATGACGATTCTCCAAAAGAGGAAGAAAAGCTCTTAAGGCAAGAAAATACGCTTTCAGCACTAGCCAGTTTATATGCCAATTTCCTTTCCTCCTCCATCCAGGAGCCTGAAATGGGGCTGCCTTCACATATTGCCCTCAGCCTGTGGGTTAGGGGTTAGGGTTATGCATCCGTTGTAACCACTTTCCGTCTGGTTATCAAACCTGGCGGAATGCCTTGGCTGTATAGATCTGCGTTGCACAGCGGTTTCAGAGCTTTTAAAAAGCTATGTGTTACCGTGACGCGCAGGCTTCCTCTGATCCACGCTCTCTGTGGAACATGAGCATTCAGCCACAATTGCAGGGGTCGCATGAGAAAAAGATTGAGGTGGCAAACCAGTGTTACTGCCATCATCAAACCCAGGAGCCTGGAGTGGACCGAATGCTCTGTATGCTATCCTCTGACAGGCGAGCTCACATCGCAACCGAATCTAGGCATACCCCCAGATACGTTATAGATTGGTTCATCTGATATCCCAAATGATATTCTGTAATTAATATCCAATTTGATTAAAGCAGCCATTACTTGTTTTGCAAACCAGGCAGTAAGTAGGCTGAATGACCACACAGTTTCATATCCAAATGTTTGATGACTTTTTTTTACTTTGGAATCAAAATAGGATCAATAAGAATCAGAAGTGCTAAGCAGAATTGGAACAAAATTACTAAAATTCAAATGAAACCCAACCAACCCTACTCTTAAACTCATGACCTAAAGAATTGTGCTATACCTTTGATCCAACATTACTGACCATACCACCTGTAATTCGGACCACTGGAGCAGTAACATATTGTTTGTTGTACAAGGTTGCCTCACCTCGTTTTTTCATCTTCCAGTCATAGCCAATAATAAAACGCCTTCATTAACATCACATAAAGAGAAATCTTGTACATATGCAATCTACCTGCAAATGTTGTTTAAAGAGCAACTTGTATAAAATCCAGCCATCATCAGCGATAATGGAATCTGAATTCCCTTACCTGTTTCTACACCTTTCAGCTTCTAAACATACACTCACATGTGTTTGCAATGAAGCTCTTTACTGTTTTTCTCCATCACTGTAGATTATTCTAAGGGATTTGGAGGGAAATATGGTGTGCAGAGGGACCGAATGGACAAGGTACATTATTTTATTTTGTATTTACATCATTTAATTGAAAGGTTTTTTTGCAATTCTGGAAGCATTGTGTTTAATGCAATTGATGTTAAACACATGGCTGCATAAAGACAGATGAAAACTTCACAGATGATGACAAACTCACACTGCACATGAAGAGGGTTCCTCTCTTATTATACAAATTATACACTTTGTCATGAGTCAATTTTAAACAATAATAAAATATTTTATTCTGATTTTTTTATAATAAAAATTTGGAGGATTTTATTCAGTAAATGTTTCCATCATAGTTTATGCACATATCTTAAGATTTACTGCAGTTTAACTTGCCAGAGGAGAACTGAATAACCCTCTACCACCTCGGTTGAGCTGGTTTCTCCCAAGGTTTATTTATACCAGGTAGTTTTAAACATCACAGGAGTTTTGGTGTTTGCTTACTTACTAGGAGACTGCTGACATTACCTAAGGTGTAGATTCTGTAAATATAATTTCAATAATTTCAATATATTCAAACTATTGACTTTTTCACTGTTTATTTTCTATTTTCTATTTGTAAACACTAATGTAAACTGCATGGTATTATTGCAATTTGTATATAAAAATATTTTATTAATATGATTTTTAATATAATTAACTATTTATTCATTATTTCATAAACTTATCAAAATTTTTTAGTATCCAGTTGTGTAGTCTAGTTTTTGTAGTGAGTATATTGTAATTTCCCTCCCAGTCTTATACTCGCTTGTTCCAGAGTGAAACCCTATAACCACCACCACACTCACTAATGCATGCAGTATGTATTCACTTGTGTCTGAGAGCATTCCAAAAGACTGCTTCTGTGTTATCAATATGTCTGTTTATTATAAGCAGTAAGATTTTCTTCTGTTAAGTGTTAATCATTATCTCTCATTATCATCTCATTATCTCTTTCAGGAGTTATTATATAACTCCTGAAAGACAACTTCCTGAAGTTGCAGCTATTACTAACAATAATAGAAATCTGAGGCTTATTAATAGCAGTATTAGTTAGCAGTAGTTTAATCATTGGTTGCAGTTCTCCTGTAGCTCAGTGGTAGAGCATTGCGTTAGCAGCGCAAGAGGTTGTGGGTTCGATTCCCAGGGAGTACATGTACTAAGAAAAATGTATAACTTGAATGCACTGTAAGTCGCTTTGGATAAAAGCGTCTGCCAAATGCGTAAATGTAAATGGATATAAATGGTGAAGATAGGGCACAACAGTCACACAACCCATAGTAAATGAGAGTTCACAAATGGTTTAAACAGTGTTCACTGTATGAATTCTTGTTAAAACTACAAAAGTTATTCAGGCAAGAGCAGTGAGTGATTCTCTCTTTATCCCTTGTAAACAGGAATGTTTTTGAATGTTGCAAAAGCAAACGTTACCTAATGCATGGATCCACCCCTGACACTGATTGAGAGGTTTGTGTGAAGGCATCGTAAATGCAAAGATAATTGTGATTGCTTTTGAGTTTTGGCACAGTGAGTATGTGACACCGGGAAAATGAAATCGCAAATGGGTAATTGCTATTGCAGTTTAAATATGACTGGGTCGTAACCCGTAAGACATGGCAAATGCAATTGAAAATGAACTTGCATTTTCATTTGAAATTTGGCATTGTACGAAAACGTAAACGAAAATGCAAACAATTTGGATTTGACTTGTCACAGCTTTTTAAAATTGTCCTCAAAAACGCTCCATACTTCATTAGTAGTAAAGTAGTAAACGTGTTTTCAGTTCATGTGGCTGAACAAATTAGACACTGCTGTCACCAACAATCATCAGCCTTACCTGGCTCATTTTCTGTAGTTTCTGTAATATTAACATTCATGTCATCTGCTGCAGCTGCAGCAGTAGCTTCAGGGTCAGGTTTACGAAAACACTGAAAAAATGTAATTTGAGTTTCCTTTCATATCTCCTTTAGTGATTTACATTAGTTAATTACAAACTTGTGCTGAGAATGACCACCAAGCAACTGTGTTGTTGTTCTTTGGTATGTGACGTCTAGGTCACAGGCCAAAGTCAGTGCTTTGCATATGCACTGTCACAAAATGATGTTGTTTTGTGTCCTTGTGCTTGTGTTATGTTTCTGAATACTAAGTGGGTAAATGGAAATCCTTGACCTTTTCTAATAGGTATACAGTGTATACCTGTGTAACAAGTAGACAACTGATATTACGTATACCACTGATAATATTGTTAATTTGTATTACTAACAAACATCTTGAGCATTATTAAAACACGATTTTAATAATATTATAACTGTAAATATGGCGATTTTCCTTTTCATATGTACAGTTGCTTTGCAGCAGCGCAATGTTAGGAAATGCACTATATAAATTAAATTGAAAAAATTGTGTGTTCAGAGCGCAGGCACATTTGAGGAGGTGGAGAAGCTGAGCAGAGCATATCAGAGGACTCAGCCTGTTGAAGCAGGTCAGAAGATTTATGCTGTTCAGCTTTCATGATGGTTTGGGCAGGTTTGTGACACTTTACTGAGCCGTTTGTGTAATGTGAGTTTAGCTGGCCGCAGTACTGGCAGTATAAAGGCTCGGTTTGAGAACATTGCCAAGCAGAAGGAAGAGGAGGATATGAAGAAAGCCGAAGAGGAGCGTGCCAGACGACAGGCCAAAGAGAAACAAGAGCAGGAGGAGGCACGCAGAAAACAGAAGGTACAACTGTAATTAAAGACAATAAATAGTTTAAACACAGTGTTGCTATCACATCCGGACAATTCCATTAAAATACAGAAAATCCCTCTTAAGAATAGTTCATCCAACAATGAAAATTATTCTATAATTTACTCACCCATACACCTATCCTTCTTTTCCCATTAAACACAATCAGTTATATTAAATAATATCTTGGCTCCTCCCAGCTTTGTAATGGCATTGGATAGTGCCGAGACTTTAAAGCTCCAAAAAGCACATCCATCTGTCATAAAACTAATCCATACAACTCCAGTTTGTTAATATCTTCTACACAGTGATATGTTTGTGAAAGACAACATTATTTTGAGCTTATTAAGGGATTGATGCATTATGTATCCATGTAATTATCAAACATGTTTCTATTTTCCTTCTGATTTTTATTGATTGTTAAAATAATTGTTTTAAACTGATTGTTAAAAATGTTTGAGCTCATATAAAATAAGATTTAGTTCATTTAAATTTAAGGTTAATAACAAAAACTTTAAATTATTACTTTGTCACTATTTCAGAACAAGCTTATAGACTTTGTCTACAGCAATCTTGCATTACTGCTTGTGTTCGTAGTTAATAAACTACAGAATGCATGCAAGCAAAATAAACCCTAATAAAGCAGACTGAATGAACGTACATGAGTACGTTCATTCTGAATGAACACTCGAGTCATTTGTTTTTCATCTTTATTGCATCACATGTTTTTGTTCAAAATAAACAAGCATGAACATGCTGGAGTAGAAGTCTGCATCCCCTCGTCTGCAGATAAAATGCACTCCACCTGCACAGATTTTCATTTTTTTGTACTTTTTTAATTTTGCTTTGTGTTTTCTGTTCACCAGTGAAAGAGCGTAACTGTGCCGCATTCATAACGCATTGGGGGCAGTTGTGGTCAATGGGTTAGTGAGTCAGGCTTGCTAATTTGATTCCAATGCGGACAGGTAGCAACTGAAGTGCCCCTGAGCAAGGCACCTAACCCCCGATTGCCCCCAATTTCGGGTATGGGTTACCATATCTATATACCAATCATGTCACGATGCAGGTACTGCCTAAATTAGCCCAACATGACATGTTGTCAACTCGAGTTTTATCACTGATGCCACTATATTATTGTATCAATATTGTAATCAGGTTTAAAACAATGTTGCTCAACATAATTCATTTTGCTCAAAATATGGGTAGAGGGGCACACACTGTTCACCAGAGGGAACACTTCCAAAAAATAAAACCCTCTAGTGAGTCGCCCCCTGTCATTTTGTGCACTATTAGGCTAAATGCTGTTAATATAATTTAATCTAAAGATTATTAGGTGTATTAAATTGGAAGTTGTGATGTTTATGCACCCATGTTTTAATATTTAATAAAAAATTATTTGTGATCAGACAGTAACTGGCAGACCCCAAGTTAAAGACCCCTCTGTATGGCCTTAATGTACTGTCTGCAACTCCTTATTTAGTCTAAACCTCTGAATTAATGTGTACTTTAACAATGTTACTTAGTGTGCACGTGTGCAAACTATGTATGTTGTCAAAAAGTCTTTTATCTGACAGGTCAGTGTAACTGCCGAAAACAGGCTGTTGATTTTGAGAGCCGAACATGACACTCAGTGTTGTGTTTGTTTTTGTTAGGAGCAGCCTGTCAGTAAGGCTGTGGAGAACAGTGCCAGTGTGTATGAGGTGGAACCTGAAGCCTCACATGAAGACCTGTACCAGAACCCAGAGCCGGACGAGCAGTACCAGACAGCAGGTGTTTGATCACACATTACACAGCTTCATTACTCTCTGTAGCATACATGTCAATGTCATTGGAGTGTTTGTGTTGTACAGGCGCACAGTCGGATGAGTACGGAGAGGATCTGGGTGTGACTGCTGTGGCTCTGTATGATTATCAGGCTGGTGAGTCATTTTCTCTTATTCATGCTCTGTTTTTTGATTTTACAAACTGTAATTTTGGAGTAAGTTAAAGTTTAGCATGTTTTTCTTGTACAAGGTAGCGGTGTACTTCCCATTATAATTAAATTCAATATCAACTGTGACACAATCTAAATATAATAAAACTGTGATATGGCCTGTTTCGATTATTAAATCACAATGCAATTCATTATGTAGCCTGCATGTGTGAGGTTGACTACTGTCTGTACAGCAGTACTCCCAGCGTGTTGGTTTTCGAAGTCAGTGTTAACTGGGTCATGCCATGCGGAGTCGCATTTTCTTTGCTAATTTGACATACAAGAGACATACTATTATAACATACTGTACATTTCAAAATGCAAAATTAAAAAATAAAAACATTGTGTTTCTACCACATTCTGACCTGAATATTCTCACCTTCAAAACACACATACAAACAATCCCCATGGTGAACTTGACAGTGCAGCTGATGACTGAGTATTGATTGAACTGCACGGCCATGCCTAAGACATAGTTTCTGTGTGCATTTTGGGTTGTAATTTCTGTTGTCTGCTAAAGTTTGGATTATTTTCACTCTAGTTAACTTTAATGGAATGAACACAATGGAAGTTTTTTAACACACTTTTTTTTAATTCTCATGAAACTTGTGCTAATTTTGCACATTATACATTCCTCAGGGTTTAGGGCTGTCTGTATTTCTGGGACTGTGAATTTCTGTGGGGCCGTTTATTTAGTGCTACAGTTTATGACTATGCTATAGTCGCAACATTATATGCTTACAGTTGTTGACGCAGTAAAAGTTATTTTCTTGTGGCATGTCAGAGCAGACACACATTTCCATGTGCATAGAGATATGACTATGGACTGTCCATCTTTTATTTTCTCTTAAAGAGCACCTATTACAGTCATAAAAAAGTTAATTTTATTGGTATATATATATATATATATATATATATATATATATATATATATATATATATATATAGAAAACCTTATATATTCTTATGTATATGTACCTTAATTATTATCATAATTATATATTGTCATAATCATAATTATCATGTCTTTATACCCTCTGCCTAAAACGCTCAGTTGTAGCTAGTCTTTTTAAAGCCTGCTTTCAAACAGGCAGTGTACTCTTAATCAATCATTTTGTAACGCGTGGCAGTCTACAGTTTTCCCACACACAAGAGGATTTCTGATCAATGTTGAATTTTTACAATTTCCAATCGAAGTGGCCTCGACGTGTTCTGAGTAGATTCAATCACTCCTAACCACACACCACAGGAAAATCTGATAAATGAATTGGTACAACCATGGCCTTTAAGGTGTGTTAGTAATGTGTAAATGCTTTGATTTGGATATGGACTGTGGTTGAGGACTTTTAAACTTACCATATTCTCTGAATTCTCTATGTCAGATTCTCTTTGAATGGTCTGCACTGTTGTGTATTTCTACCAATCACAACTCGCTCCCATTAAGTACTTCTAAAATAAGTGCTGGGATTTAATTTTTTGGTATGCCGCTCTGGCTTCAATTCACAGACCAAAATAACCAAAATAAGAAACAAACATCCAATTATTTTTTTTTACCATTAATAATAAAAGCTGTGACATCAATAAGATGAATTTTCCAGGCTGGGATTTTATGTTGGGATTTTTTATGCAGGTAACCTGCATTTTATTGTAGGTTCATGTGCGTTTAGAATATCATGTAATGTGAAAATGTTGTGATATTTATCACGTCTCTGTTTCTCCAGCGGGTGATGATGAGATTTCCTTTGATCCTGATGACATCATCACCAACATTGAGATGATTGACGAGGGCTGGTGGAGAGGGGTGTGTCGTGGAGCATACGGACTCTTCCCAGCCAATTATGTTGAAGTTCGACAGTAGACTCAGCATCACATCACCAGTCCTTCATCACTCCCACTTTCTCTCTGTAGTGTCTTCTCAGCTCCTCTGCTCTGCTTAACTCTCACTTTCTGTCTCAGCAGTGCTCTGTAGATTTCACTGTATTAATTAATTCACTCTGTATATGACAAACAAACACATCAAGAGTACAGCCAGCTATAGTGAGTGGGTTCTTTAAAGAAATCTATGGTGTACTCAGTAACTTCAGCAGTTGTGTCCATATGAATGTGTTGAAGTTCCTTGTTTCTCTATGCATTGTTGGGAAAAGGGAGCAACTAAATCTGTTGATTTCTGTTAATGTTTGAAGTTATGATTCCTCATTGAAGGTCTAAATAAATGTGCTGTAGTGCTTTACTGTCTGGCATGTGTACAGAATGGACGTTCCATAAGTGTTGGAAATTTTTTACTGGTGTGTATTAAAGTTCATTGAATGTTAATGTCCTGTCCTGTTTCTTCACATGCTTGTTTTGCTTCCGTTTCATTTATGTGATAGTTTATGATGGTGTGATGAGAGTGATATGAAAGGATGTGGTGACTCATGGCAATCCAGTTCAGCTGCCATGGCTTTAATATTATAAAAAGTAACATATGACATCTGAACTTGAATAGTTTAAGTAATCTTTTCAAATGTATGTCATCTATGCTTATCTGTACTTACTATCCATGATTGTTTTGTAAGTCATGTCCTTTGAAGAATAAAAGAATGACATTTTTAACAATCCATTATGCTGCCAAATGCTTTAATCTAGCTATCAGTGTCTGTCTGGGTTATAGAAATGCATAGCTAATATGTTTTTATGGTCATTACTGCACAGAAACGGGTCGATCAGAAAAATATTAGTTTTATTTCTTTCAGATTTGGTTGCTATAGAATTTGGGTTAGAGTGCCATTACAACAACAACTCTTGGTCATTAAAACTTGAATTTATGCAAACTTTTGTAATTTTATGCAAATTAAATGTTTTGGAAGCCAGTGGGAACAATTCAATTGAAATAACATTATAAAAGGCAATATAATGTTTAAAATCCAAAACAGATTAAATTCGGGTACTAAGATCTTCTGAGCATCTATTAAGTTATCAAGCTAATTCTCATGTGCAGGTGCTTCATTTATATTGCTCGTCATGACCAAAGTCAAATAAAAAATTGTAGTTGGTATGATAATGCTTAAGGAAATGTCTTTAGGTCCACAATAACAATGTATACGCTTACTATTTTAAAAGCTGTCAAAAAGTTGTCAATGTTGTTCACCTTGATGATGTCCATAGTATATATTTTTCTTTTATGTGTGGTGTATGGCAATACAGCTTTGTTTTCGTTACATACAGGGTGCCATAGAAGGCTGAGCGGTAAAATATATCCTAGTTTAGTTACTACACTGACCAATCAGAATTCATATTCAAATAATGAAACATCATTTTCTTCCAGCTGTCACTGGTAGGCATAACGTTGTTGCATCAGGGGGTGTCAAAGTGCAAAAGGATGTTTTAAAGAATGTTTTGAGAGTTTTGGGGCAACTCAGACTTCCATAGCAGTTATTTTTTTACTATGGAAGTCAGTAGTGGCCCAAAACTTTGTTTACAAACGTTCTTCAGATTATTGTAAACATTCTACAATTATCAAATTATTTTCTCTCAAATTATCTTTTGTTTTTAGTAGAACAAAGAACAAAGAGAACTTCAAATTATTTTTAAAACAAAAAATCAGATTATATACTAAAATAGCTACATACTACATAAATGCAAAAATTCTCCAAAATTTTTGGTCAAGCTTGTTTCAATAAGATATTGTAAATCTGGAAGAAATCTTTAAACATTATAAAAATGATTTTTTCGCAGCTTATCACTTAAAATATTGCTTTTTTTCACACAGGTCCAGCTGAATGTTCTAGTACAAACATGGTGATCGGCTTATATCTGCCATATATTAATGCATGGCAATGTGTCTATAAAGTCCATTTAATGTGTCTGCCACATCCTAAAACAGTGAGGAGATTACACATAAAGAAGCCCACAGAGGTCATGAACTTAGTGAAAGTAATCTATTCAACTATTTTTTTATGCTTCATTAATTTACATTATATATATATATATATATATATATGCTCAGATAGCCAAAGCGTCTGCACAGTAACATTAGGTCTTAACTAAATATAAACAGTATAAACAAAAATTAGAAGGAATGTTGTTTGTCCTGTTGTCCAGGAACAGTGAAGCCTTAAGAATGAACAAACTAAAGGAGCTAAAACTGATGGTCTTTAACTTGCCTTACACAATCTTAGTCATTAAACAATGATCTTAGAAATGTTTAGATTTATATTTTTATGACTAACACTTTTATTGCAGAAGAATTCTCTCATTGTTCTTTACAGAGTACGACTGTATGAATAGAGAATTAATTCTCTCTGATCTATGACAATATATAAGCACAATATTCAAACATGAGATCTGAACTGTGAGCTCTCTGAAAAACAGATCTTTTTACCCATAAATAATTTTCTAATCACACTAATGAAATTGGCCCACGGCAGTGCCTAATGCGCATCCGATGCGCACGTGAGTATAATAGGGCACCTGTAGAGCATGTCATCAACTTCTTTGTCTGAAGGAGACGTAGACAGGCGCCCATAGGCATGGCAGTGTCTCGGTTACATATTACAGTGTACTAGGTTAAATATGTGTACTAGGTTACATATGTAACCGAGAGACGTTCCCTTTCGAGGGAACTCGACACTGTGTCAGGCTTGATGCTATGGGGAATGCAATGCCATGCCGAGGGGAGTAACTGCCACATGGTCTGTGTTGAAGCACAATCACCCTAGGTATTATTTAACCCTACTCGTGCACTGGGGGTGACAAAAATACCTCATTGTGATTACAGTAATTACAAACATTGATTACACTAGGCATCCAGAGGTGTTTGGCGAAGGACTCGAATCCCAGTCTACCGTGTCAGTGTTGAGACGCTAACACAATGCACTATTGGGCCAGCTGTCTAAAGGCTTGGCAGTAATGGCTCAAAGGCCTAATACTGCTTTGAGAGGGTCAGCCTAGAGCAAGCAACAGCTTGCTGGCCTGTCACCACTGCAGCTGGAGGCTTCACTTGCAGGTGTAGTCCACTGCTGTGGCAGTGCTCTGCTTTCTCAATAGGCGGTGTTGGTATGCTAAACATGTCTGTTAATGTTGGTGAATTGGCAGAGCGTGGCAGAGAGCAGCTGCAATCAGAGGCAGGACTGGATTTGGACGAAGATGAGGCTGCTCTTGGGACCTCAGGAGGCAAGTTGCTCACTGTTGTTGAGATACTAGCACAAGAAGTCATTATGCTGCTGCATTTGGTACCTGAGCCTTGGTCTGCACATTTTCTGAGAACAGAAAGAGGGAAGTCTGACCATCTGCTGAACAGATATTTTAGTATTCAAAAAAAAAAAATTGAACAAAAGATACAGACAAAATAAGTGAATTAATACATTAATACAAAATTATTAGATAAGAGCAATGTTCTTGTCAAAATCTTGTCTCAGTCTTTGGCTGAGCCATTTTAACAAAAGCTTTCTAGACACAATTTTGTTGAAAAGCAGTAATGTCCCAGCATGTATGTAATTTTCTATAGATAAAAAAAAACTATTTTAAAAATTTTATAAATTTAACATTGCAGCAAAAACATTAGATTAAGAACACACACGCATCTGTTGTATTTCAATGTGTACATAAAGTAACTTAATTTTATTAATAGATAAATTCATAAATGTTGGCCTCTATCCCTCCTGGGGTGGTGCTGCACTTCTGTCTAGAAATCTGCCACTTAGTCTTGTTATTAATACTACTACTACTACTACTACAAAGAGTCTCCACTTTAAAGCGTAAGTCTACCTGGTAGAAGGAGCCATTGCCTGAGTGATAGTATCCAGGTCCTGGCCTGTCCAAGGACCACACATGGAGGTTCCAGAGGCTGGGCGGCAATGGATAAAACCCGTGCAGGGCTAAAAGCACTGCCAACAATTTGAGGCAATTGATGGTCCTGTCAAGGAGCCCAAAACTGCCTGCCCATTGCACACAGTGCCCCAGCCTGAGGTGTCTGTTGTTACAACATGCCTGAACACTTGTTCTAAAGGCACCCTGTGCCTTGGCCTGGTAAACCTATAGGGTGGCCATGGCATGCAGGGTGGAGGCTACCTGTCCAGTGGCGCTGTAAGCTCTAGCAGCGAGACACAGGCGACTCCTCCAGGTGGCAGCATTTTGCTGGCACCGGTGCACCACAATAGAACGCTACACTGGAGGGCTCTCCACATATCCCTTGGTGCCCCCCCATCGAGGGTAGTGAGAGTGGAGGAGAAGGGGAGGTGTCTTCGAGCAGAAAAAGGTGCCTTCCACGTGCAACAGCTGGTGCCACAGAATGGATAGCAGTAGAGGGGGCTCAATCTCCCAAGAAGAGAGACACAAGTCAAGTGCAGAAGGGAACCACCACTGACAGCAAGCGAGAACCGCTGATTGTGCCATCACACACAGCAGACGCTGGAGAAACTCAAAAGGTAATGGTCATGTGAAACGCGAGTGCACACTCTGCTCCGAAGCAAAAATCTGACTAAAAGCTAGTTGTTGCCGGTTTTAAATATCCGCTTCTGGGTAGGTTTGACATGGCCCGCAACTCCTTTGCTCAATGCTCATTGGCATGTTGTTTATTACTAAAAGGTGATAGGGCTTTCAAGTGAGACTCTATACATAAGTATGTTGATGTAACATTGAATGTGACTGACTAAAATGGACCTTACATCATGGGGCTCGCAGATGGAGCTCGCAGTGGCTTGGCTTCAAGCCAAGATGAGCAGGAAGAGGCTGCTGAGTTCCAAGATGACTTTGAGAACTTGCAGGCTGACTGGCATACCACAAGCTGTTGTTTGATTTTACAATTCCACTGGAGATCTAAAGCATGAGATCACTCACGGCCATTTGGATGAGTATTTCTTGTCGGCACATAACTGCCCAGCTTGTAAGGGGAGGGTTAGGAAATGTATCGGTAAGGAAGACACCTTTTTTCCCGATCTTCACACCTGTGTGGCCATTTTTGGCACACCTTGTTTATTTACATGCAAATTATGTTGATGTTATGGTCGATTGGTCAAAATGGTCAATTTGTGGCAACAGTTTCTTCTCTGGCTAGCTCATCTGTTGAGGTAGTGGTTGAGAAGTTTAAGGAGGTAAAAGTGTGCTCTGCTGCCTTTAAATTCTACTGTATTTGTCCATCTCCATGCTTCAGGCAGGCCCTCTGAGAACTGAAGATGGGACCAAAAGGTCTCCTTTGAAGACTAGACTAAAGCACAAAACTTAAAGAAAAACTTAGAGATCTTAGGAAAATAATCCAGAGTAAATGCGCTCAGTGTCTTTGGGCCCCAGAGGCAAAATAACATCTGCTTCCTTCCCCTCTCCTCCCCCATATGTTTAGGCCATGGTGTATATTTTAGGCCCTGAAGCTTTGTTTTGGCAGTATGTTTGTACCTTTGACATGAACTTTCTGATGGTTTGGCACAGAATAGAATAGAAATAGAATATCTTTATTTTCGTTGTACAGCTGTACAACAAAATTTTGACTTTTTACAGTTTTGAAAAATGTAAATGTAAACAAATGTAAACACTAGTATTGAATCAAAAATAAACAGTGCAAATGTAGGCAGATATGTGCAAACAAACAGATGTATAAACAAAATAGCAGAATATATGCAAAATGGCAAAATAAAGTGAATAATATATTAAATATATATTTCTAATATATTAGAAATATATTAGATATTTCTCTCCACCATTTGTCTTCCAATGTACAGGGGGGCTGGTTCCTTCTTCTGTTTCCAGAAACTGATAATGTGTTCCTTTGTTTTGAAAGTATTGAGTGCCAGGTTGTAATTGGTGTACCATCTGAGGCATCCCCGGACGCGTACTTAGGGCATGTGCGGAGCAGCTTGCTGGGGTTTTTATAGACATCTTTAACATGTCCCTCGCTCAAGCAGCTGTGCCAACTTGCTTTAAAACCAATTCCATTGTGCCAGTGCCAAAACACTCAAAACCAACATGTCTGAATGACTACCGCCCTGTAGCACTCACACCCATTATCATGAAGTGCTTTGAACGGCTGGTCCTGGAACACTTGAAAAACTGTCTTCCATCTACACTGGACCCACTCCAGTTTGCATACCGGAGCAATAGGAGCACAGAGGATGCAGTCTCCATAGCGTTGCACTCTGTACTCACACACTTGGACAATAAGAACACTTATGCACGGATGCTATTTGTCGACTTCAGCTCGGTATCAATACTGTCATCCCCTCCAAGCTAATCACTAAACTTGGAGATCTGGGCATTAACACCTCACTCTGTAATTGGATTATGGACTTTCTGACCAACAAACCTCAGCATGTTAGGTCAGGCCTCAACTGTTCTACAATCATCACGCTCAACACTGGCGCACCACAAGGCTGTGTGCTGAGCCCTTTCCTCTACTCCCTCTTCACCCACGACTGCAGAGCCTTGAATGGATCAAACACCATCATCAAGTTCGCATACGATACTATGGTGATCGGTCTCATCAGCAACAACGATGAGACTGCCTACAGGGAGGAGGTCCATCACTTGGCTACATGGTGCACAGAAAATAACCTGCTCCTTAACACCACCAAAACTAAGGAGCTGATTGTAGACTTCAGGAAGGAGAGAGGAGGCACACATGATCCCATCCACATTAACGGGATGGCTGTTGAGCGTGTCTCCTGCTTCAAGTTCCTGGGGACCCACATCTCAGAAGACCTGTCCTGGACCACCAACACCTCCAGCCTGGTCAAGAAGGCCCACCAACGGCTCTTCATCTTGAGCACACTGAAGAAAAATCAGATGTCCTCAGCCATCCTTGTGAACTTTTACCGCTGCACAATAGAAAGCATACTAACCAACTGTGTTACAGTCTGGTATGGAAGCTGCACTGTTGCGGAGCAAAAGGCACTGCAGCGGGTGGTTAAAACTGCCCAACGCATCACAAGGTCTCCACTCCCAGCCATCAAAGACATACAGAGGAAGAACTGCCTACATCGAGCATGCAGTATTCTTAAGGACTCCTCTCACCCCACCCATAGACTGTTTTTTCTCCTGCCTTCCGGCAGGCGCTTCAGGAGCCTCCGGACTAGAACCAGCAGACTGAGGAACAGCTTTTTTCCCAGAGCTGTCTCCTTACTGAACTCTGCCCCTCGCTGATCCCACTGCATCTCCTTTACACCTTCACTCCCCTCATCCTCCTCATACCTCTTTAATTAAACCATTACCATTACATTAACTTGTCATCATTGCACATTGTATTACATTGTAAATATCCCATTTGTAATTTCTGCCTATAGTATAACCATCTGTATATTATGTTCATAGTACGCATCCATCTGTAATTATTACCATAGAAATGCTTTATCTACATTTAAATTATTTAACTTATATCCTACACCTGCTTATTGCACTTCTGGTTAGACCTAAACTGCATTTTGTTGCATTGTACTTGTACAT
This sequence comes from Chromobotia macracanthus, assembly GCA_036877525.1. Lineage (NCBI taxonomy): Eukaryota > Metazoa > Chordata > Actinopteri > Cypriniformes > Botiidae > Chromobotia > Chromobotia macracanthus. Next base: position 1,060,467 of record JAZGTH010000050.1, read on the forward strand.
GTGTAATGACAATAAAGTTGAATCTAATCTAATCTAAATCTAATCTGAGAGTACAGCTACCTTCTCTCTGTAGGCAGACTAATCACCATTTGATATTAACCCCCATCACAGTGGTGTCATCTGCAAATGTAATTATTGTGTTAGTGCTGTAGGTTGGTGTACAGTCATGGGTGTATAGTGAGTAGAGCAGAGGACTCAGCATGCAACCTTGTGGGGCTAGCTCCAGTGCTGAAAGACAGAGTGGTCGAGTAATAGTTCCCCAGCCTGACAGTCTGAATGCAGTCTGTTAGGAAGTCTTTTATCCAAAAACATAATTAATCATGATAGTGATGATAGTGAAATGTGGATGCTAAAGTCTACAAACAGTATCCTTACATATGTTCTTATGTCCTTACATATGTTCCTGGGTGCTACAAATGATGCAGTGCAGTGTAGAGAGTTCTGCTGATGGCATCATCATCATCAGCCACAGATCTATAATCTTTAAGGCTGCTGATAGCTGTTCTCTTGGGGACAGGCACAATGGTGGCAGGTGCATGTTGTGCATGTAGTGCATGTTGACAAGGAGAGATTAAAGATATTACGAAATGCTTGCCAGCTGATTTGCCACTGTTACACTTGGCTTGTTAAATGGGTCACTGGGAGACTGCTGACACACACACACACACACACACACACACACACACACATATATATATATATAGTGGAAAGCGGGGAATGGTTTAGTTGTTGCTGCCAGCAGAGAGTAAGGTTTGGATACCAAATAGTTAAGAGAAATGCCTCCCTCATAGTAATTCCTAACAGCAAGAGACATGTTAAAATGGGGCTGCAACAGAAGGACGAGGTCGAGAAAGAAAGCAGAGGACAGGCCCTGAAACCATATGGACTTTATTGTCTTGAGTTATAAAATGCTGAAATGCCCACAAGCTAATTTCTGTTTGAAACAGAAATCTGTCCCGCTCACCCAAGGCGGCTGACCCCACACCTCAGAATGGTAGCCACCCCTACTGCTCCTGTATCCTTATCACCACCACTCTCTCTTGAATCAGCTGCGGGAGGTGGGAAAATATATCAGGCGTTGGTGTATTCTGGCTGTAACCAAACCTCTATTCATCAACGCCTGATGCAAACTGGGGTATTGGATACGAGCCGCACGGTAAAGGTGAGGTGTGTTCACAGGGATGTCCGTCAGTATTCTATGGTCATGGTCAAAATTCAATTGGGGGCCCAGAAGCATAGAGTCGAGGCGGCGGTTAATCCTCACCTCATTTACCCGCTTATTTTGGGAAGGAATTGGCCCTATTTACTTCACTATTAAAGGGAATGTGTGAGGGTGGCTCCTGCAAAAACCCATCCGACTGGGATGAGAGGCTGGCTGGGGTGAGCGAATGGTACATCAGACGCAGGGTCGGGGGAAAGCAACCAAACTATTAAAAACATGATTCGTAAATTCGTTTATTACGATGAGAAAATTTGGGATTGTTGGTTGGAACCCCTGATGTTTGCGATACGTGAGGTTCCCCAGGAACCTCAGGAGGAACCTACCTCAGCGAAAAATGAAATTCAATACATCCTGGACCTTAGAGCAAAACTCCACACACTGGGGCAGCTCAAGTTGGAGAACAGGCTCAGGAACATCAAGCTCGCAATTACAACAGGGGAGCCCAACTTCGCAAATTTACAAAAAAGGACTCCTATTACTGCCTACTTCTAGCTCTAAATTACTCGCCAAGTGGCAAGAACCCTTTGTGGTCACACTGCAAGTCGGGGATGTAGATTATGAGGTGGAACGTCTGGACAGAGGGGGTGCCTGGCAATTTTGCCAGTCTGGAGGGAGGAGGCCTCTGCTCAGCTGGTGACAACAGTAAAGGAGAAGAAGGAGCTCGGGCCGGAACTAGTTTTAAAGCCCAAAGCTGTAGTCCCGGTCCAGTGTGGAGCTCACATCTCGTCGTCCCAACAGGCAGAGATTCAGAAATTACAGCAGGAATTTGCCGATGTGTTTTCCCCTCTGCCCAGACGCACTGACCTTATAGAACACCACATTAAAATGTCTCCAGGGGTTGTGGTGCATTCCAGACCCTATCATTTATCGGAGCACAAGAAAAAAATATTTAGGGATGAATTAGAGGCGATGCTGTAAATGGGCATAATAGAAGTCACACAGTAACTGGTCCAGCCCAATAGTCTTGGTTCCTAAGACTGATGTCTCGATTAGATTCTGTGTGAACTATCATAAGGTGAACACGGTGTCGAAATTCCATGCCTATCCAATGCCCAGGTTGACGACTTGCTTGATTTGTTAGGCACAGCTTAATTTTATTTGACACTGGATTTAACAAAGGGATATTGGCAAATCCCCCTACCGTCAATGTTTGTGAAGAAAAACAGCCTTTACCACACTGTTTGATTACACCAGTTTGTCACACTTCCTTTTGGGCTATTTGGGGCACCGGCCACATTTCAGGGCCTCATGAACCGGGTCTTATGACCTCATCAGGCATATGCAACATCTGCGAGCAGTCCTGAGGTCTCTGCGTGGCAGGGCTCACAGCCAACCTGAAGAAGTGTGCAATTGGATGGGTGGAGGTATGGTATCTGGGCTTCCACTTGGGACATGGACAGGTGCGGCCCCAAACTGATAAAACCGCAGCTATTGCAACCTGCCTGTGTCCTAAGACCAAAAAGGAGATGAGACTGTCCCTGGGGCTAGCTGGTTATTACATATGGTTTGTGCCAAAATATTCGGATGTCACCAGCCCCTTGACTGATCTCACTAAAAAGGGAGCTTCAGACCCGGTGCAGTGGACAGAGCAGTGCCAATGGCTTTTACCCTGGTTAAGGCTGCATTGTGTGGTGGGCCATTGTTACACTCTCCTGACTTTTCTCTCTCTTTCCTCCTGCAGACAGACGCATCAGACCAAAGGCTGGGAGCAGTCCTGTCCCAGATGGTGGGGAGTGAGAAGCGTCCAATGCTGTATATTAGTTGTAAGCTCTCCATGAGAGATACTAAGTACAGCACCATAGAAAAGGAGTGTTTAGCCATCAAGTGGGCAGTCCTCACTCTTAGATACTACCTATTGGGCCGGGCTTTCACCCTCTGTTCAGACCACGCACTGCTCCAATGGCTCAACCGCATGAAAGATACCAATGCCCAGATCACCCGTTGGTATTTAGCATTACAACTGTTCAAATTTCAGGTGGTCCACAGATGGCTGTACCTGACTTCTTCTCCAGAAATGGGGGGAGTGGGGCCAGGCCAGGTGGCACCCCGGCCAACATTGGGTGATTGGGGGTATGTGGAAAGCGGGGTGTGGTTTGGTCATGTATTAACTATTTTTTCTAAAACTATCTACAAATCTGCTTTGCAACAATGCAAATTTTTGGAAAGCACTATGTAAATAAAACAAACTTGAACTTGTAGCATACCTAATAAATTGTTTAGGCCCAAACACAAATGTACAGTGCCTACCATATTGTTATTTGATGATATAATTAAATGGCAAATTAATCATTAAACAGTTCATGCGTTATGAGATAAACCTACAGAGCTGCTTACCTTGATTCAAGGATTCAGGGCCCAGCAGGTCAAGAGCCCAGAGACCCTCCCTGTTTCAGACATTTGTCTTTGTTTATCTGCTGCAGTTTGGAACTGAGCTCACTGATCACATTGGCCTTGGCATCTGGGAGCTCATGGGGGTCACCCCACAGTTTGGAGCTTCTCTCGGCAGGTGTCTTGTGAGGCTCCAGTTGTGCTACACAACCCAGGGGTGGAGGAGGGGCTGGAGGTGGCTGTCCAAAGGACTTTGTGCTCCCCTTTATCAAAGGCTCTCCGTAAAGAGCATTGATAATAGGCTTTATTTTTATGTTTGGTGGAACTGGTGGTCGGTTCACCAAAAGAGTCTGACCATCTACACAGACCATGCATGTTTCCAGTGCCTCAGTTCCCTTTGATGAAAGAGTGGAAATACTGGACACTGTAGAAATTGTGCTTGTCACCTCAAAGTGAGGCTCCCCACTGCTTTGACTGTCAGCTTCCTGAATGCCTGAATCTGTGACTGGTTCAAAAATCTCTGGTGGTGGTGGAAGATAGCTGTAAGGGCCCTTGCAATTAAGAAGTTCTGAAATACAATTGGATTCAGCATCACCAGTTATAGAGGCATGGGAATTAAAAGGTAAAGGTCTGACTGTTGTACTGTTCTTTATCTGTTTTACAATCTCTGCCTGATCTTTAGGAATATAAATGCTGTTGGCAAACTCTAGAGGTGGGGGTAAGTCAAACTCCTCATCCATATCCACTAAGGAAAGTGGGGGAGGAGGAATGCTGAGGGGAAACTTTACAGACTCCTCTATGGAGGTGGCAGAAGTGGTTTTCCTTGTATAAGACTGGGCAGATGGCTGGGAGTTAGGGGTTGTAAGTTTTGTATTGGTATCAACCGGTTCTTTGGGTATATTATTCATAGCCACAGACTCTTCTTTTAATTCATCAGACTGATTGTTCACATGTGGTTTGGCCTCGTCTGCTGTGTGTACCATGAGGAGCCCTGGTGAATTCTGATTGTTCACATGTTGTTTGGCTTTGCCCACTGTGTGAACCATGAGGAGCCCTGGTGAGTTCTTCTGCAATGTATTATGGATGTTCTTCACCTGTTCCACCTTTATTTCCTTTTCTTTCTCTGTTTCATGATTACTCTCTGTTGTGTGTCTTAACAAACCAACACAGTCTTTTGGTTGACCTATTGCAGCTGTGGAAACAAAATTGGCTTCAACATTGGACTTTAACTTGGTGACTATGAAGAGTGGTTTGTTGAGGTCTGCTTTGTGAGCTTCCACTGTAGGTGAAGGAAGAGAGGGTGGCACTTTCTCCTTTATAGCTTTTGTATTGGCAGCTAGACCCATAGCTAAAAGTGAACTTGTCTTTCCTGTCACTGGGTGTTGCATACCTCCATCACTTAAGCTATGTAATTTCAATTCAGGAAGACTAATGGGACTGTCTATACTGGGGTAATTTCCTGCGTGTGTAGTGAGGGACTCACTTGTTGGATCAGAGATGTTAAAATCAGTGAAGTTGCTTCCATCTACAATGTGTTGAATCCTAAATGAAGATGTGGGTGGAGCCATAAGCCTCTTATTAATATCAAGCATGCCTTCATCTATGGACATAGACTGGTGTAAACGGGGGGTAGTTATAAAGCCCTCGTCTCCAAGGTCTATTGACAGAAAGGCTGTGGAGTTCCTGTGCAATTCAAGGCGTTTCTCACGGTCACACACTGCCCCTGCAATAGCAGCTGCAAAACGATTGCTTACAATTGGATTGTCCTCAGGTCGAAGTTGGCCTGGTTCATCAGAGATGGTAGTTTCAATTTCCATGCTACTCCCTTGGCTGCTTTTGCCACTACTGCTAGTTGAAGGCTCTTTGACAATAATGGTCGGTATCAGGATTGAGCAGGATTTCTCAGGGCTGCCCTCAACATTAGGTTGCTTTACTAGCATACCCTTCCTACAAGCTGGTTTTGCTGGGACATACAAAGGTTTATTATCTATGTCTGGATACGGGTTCTCAGGGACATGGGCCTTGTTAAGGGCACACATGTTCTGCTGGGTAGTTAAAGGACCCTGGGAGTCATGTTGCTCCAAGTTCTGCCACTGGTACCCCACATGGCCTTTGTATATTGTGTGCCCTCTGCCAGCTGAGGCCTGTTTAGGCTCATATCCTTGTGTTGTGGGAGCACTGAGATTATAAGGTGGGGATGGAGGAGAGATGCCTGGATGTGGTGGAATATTTTCAGACGTGTCAGGCATAGACAGACTTCTGGTAAATATGAGCGGTGAAGGTATCAGGAACTTTTCTTCTGTGAATCCTTGAGAAAAATTCATGCAATATTTTTAGCATTTTTTACTTTTTGGTTTTATTACATTTTTTCCTGTTATTTTTTTCCTAAAATTAATTTCTTCCTAAAATTTCCCATAATTTTGTCATCTAGAGTGTCTAGAAAGTGTATTTTTATTTATTTTATTTGTTAAAATTATACTAACTAGGTACACTATGCAGGATTTTCCAAAAATATATTAATAAAATGTGGACAAAAATATTTTTTTATTTTTTTATAAACTGACGTTTGGCCAGTTAGTGTGTAGCCCCAGCCAATAATGTTGTGCAGAGCACAAATCAGTTGTTTTTTCAATTCAGAGAATAAATAGCACACTTAATTACTGACACTTGTAAGTGTTTTATTAGGTAAGTTATAAATGAGGCTCATGAGCTCATGATGACAAAATAAAATTTTAGTGAACAAAGATAGCTCATTGTTTAAAAACCATTCAGAAATATGGATAACTAAAATTCAGCAACATTTTTCCACCTTAGCTGAAGTGCACGACTGTGGAAAAAAAATACCTGATGGGTAGTAGAGATGTTTACCAATGGATTTTTGTCTTTTCATTGCACCTGTGTAACTCATGTGGGATCTTCCAGGAACAGTTGGGGGAACTACTGCAACTCCCTGCCTTTCAGATAGTGGCTGCAATCAAATGTCAAACTCAATATGCACATTTAGTTTCTCTCTATATAGTTATACATCATGATTAAAATCTAAAAATCCTGCTTTACAGTATCATAGGTTTCAAGAGGACAAGGGGTAACTCACATTAAAATCAACAGGTGTGGCCAAAAAACGACTGGAGGGCCGGGGCTTGATTGTGGCAACTTTGTCCACTGAAGCATTCTCATGTAAAGACTTTACATGCAGTGATTGCACTGTCTCATCCACTTTATCTGTAAATGGCAGTAATGTCTAACTAAGTTAAAAAATAATAACAGTTACTTTTAGTAAATACCTACTGGGAAAAATAATAGGTAACAAATAAACAGCCCAAACAAAGGCTGGTCATTCCCAAATACATGCAGGAACTAAAGTGAATAAATAAATATAAGCAATGAGTTAGAAAAAAACAGCATAGAGACATAATATTGTATTCTTGTTGACATCACAGCCCTGTCATCCATGTTGGTGTTGTTTAGTCATTGGTGACAGGATTGCAGTAGTCACATGTATTGTAGCACAAAGTTTGGATCCTGACTCTCAGTTTTTGTACTGGGTTTTATTCTTGGTGCCTAGTTTTATATATATATATATATATATATATATATATATATATATACATATATATGTATAAACTGCAGCGGTCCACTGTGACTGTGTAATGTCGCGACAAGCTTTATGCGTCTCCATGATAACTGGAACGCAATTCATTGCAGAATAACGGTTGCATTTAAAAAAACTCACGCTGGGGGGTCTGTCTAAAAATTGGATTTCTTCCACATTTGGAAGGTGGAAGAATTGTATTTCTCCCACAAACACCATTACAGAAGGATTTATTCCCAATAAAGTGGCAAGCAATCCCTTGAGGACTACCCTAAAGACTTTATTGATCTGGCGTGCCTAACAGCAGCAGTGCCTGCCATGGACCAAGAGTGTGAGTAGCCAGAGCCTGAGTCTACTGGACAAACCAGTCCCACCCTGTACCCTGCCCACACCAGCTCTTTGGCTCGACCTTCTACTTAGGATCAACTGCCTCTGCTGGTGTCTTGCAGCTCCTCTGCTCCACCCCACCTGGTTACACCCTTCACCTCTGCAGCACCGCCTTGGGCTTCTTCACCACTAACTAGGCTCTGAAAAGCAGATGCCCTGGCTGCACCTCAGTCATCTGGGCCAATGAATCCACCTCACCCCATCAGTCCTTTGGATCCACCTTGGCTTTGCACTCCATTGGATGCACTGTGGTTATCTCAGAGGCTCCACCAGGCTCCTTCGTCCCTCCAGTTCTACCTTGGTCACTCATTGCTCTAGTCCTTCTGCGGACTTCTGGTCCTCTGGCTATGCCTTGTCCCATCAATGTCACCCTGGTCTGTCAGCGCTTCTGCGTTTTTCACATCTACCAGCTCCACCACCATTGGTCAGCCCCCTGGATCTGCCCAGAAGATTTCTGCCATGGCTCCTCCAGAATGGTATCCAGGGTCCAATGGGATAGCCCTTGTTTGGAGACAGCCTTCCCCTTCTTCTGACCTTCAAAGCAGACAAAGTTGTTCAGATTTTCTAAATTACTCTTTGCAGTCCAGGTAGATATGCAGTTGATCAACACAGCCCTTTGCATACCGTGCCCCAGCCCATGTTAGACACATCTGTTATTATGACAATGCATCTTGAGACATGCTGCATGGGGACCCAAGCTTACAGGAATTCTTGATCTCGATCTTGGAAAAGAGGCCACACCTTGGAGTGTGGAGGACTCAGGACTCCATTCTTCCCTTCACCAGCTACGCCCTGGTGCTCCTCCCAGCTGCCCTCCACAGTTCCCTGCCATATGCCAGCTCCATGCCCACCTTCTAGTCCTCAACTCTTCTCTATTTGAACTCCACATAGTTTCAGTTACACAAGGATGCACCTCCCATGAGGGGGCAGTCACATTTAATTTCAGTTTTTCCTGTGGTTTTGGTTTCCTTTGTCCCACCACTTTATTTATTTATTATGTTGTTAATTAGTTAATAATTAGCTCCTCCTGTAATGGAAGCAGACTCAGGAACACAGATGGGTAAGTATCAGGGTTGATATCAGGTAAGTAGTTAGCATGGGAATGAATCCTTTTCCAATTGGAGACCAGACAATGTGCTTGAGGGAAATGTGTGCTCTTACAGTGCAGAAGGTGATTGGGAAATGATGAATGATGAAATGGTGAGTGTGATTAGTATTCGGGTGAATGAGATTGCTGACGGGGGGCGGAACCTGGTGTTTCCATGACACCTCCGTTCCCCTAGTTTCTGATTGTTTTCACCTGTTTCTAGTTAAGCTTCCCTACGTATTTATACACCTGGTTTAATTCTGTTCCTTTGTCAATCCTAGTTTGCATTTTGCTGTGGTGTTTTATGCTCTCCTGGTCCTCTTGAGTTCCTGAGTTTTATCTCCATTTTCTTTGGATTTTTTCCATAAACACAGGTACTCTCATATTGTTGGTGTTGTCTGACTCTGATCACAACCGGAATTTTCCAATTAACTCAGCTATTAAAATGTTAAGCACACCTGGGACCCGATGTAATAAAATTAGACCTGACCTGGACCCAACTGACAATTCTGGTGGACTCATGAAGACCTCTATTGTAAAGATAATGTTTCAGTAACATATGTAACCTCTATTCCGTGATGGAAGGAATGAGACTGTGTCAGTGTAGTGATACTAGGGGATAGATCTTGAGAGACCAATCATTCTACTTCTTATAAGAAAATGGCAATAAAATTTGGCCCTAAAAAATAGGCGCCAATAGGAATTGACAAGTGGGATTTGCATGCCAGTCTCTGCCCTAGATATCTGCATATAAAGTGATGGCTTGTACCAGTCAGTCAGGTTTGTGCTAAGAAGCCGAGATGTACCTGGCTGTCAGCGGTCAGTTCAGCTTTGTGGCAGGAGGGACACAACATCTCATTCTTTCCATCAGGGAATGGAGAGTACATACGTAACACAGACTTTCCCTTTCTGTAACTCTGTGACCCTTCTGACACTAAGGGTCCTTATGCTAAGGTGACACAACTGCTGAATCACATTACAGACTCAAGTGGTGCAGCTGCCCGTAAGCATTGCATGCCTAAGCAAGTTGGCACAGAGTCCATACCCTTCCAATGCACTGATAACACTTGAAGCTCACTGTACTGAAGGGACGAACAATAGACTTCTAGGAGGTCATTGCAGAACGAGTCTGCTGGTCAAATGTGCTTTAAGGAGAAGATAATGTGGAGATCACAACCTACCTAAGGGGAGGTTGCATATAGAAATAGATGTACTTCAAGGAAGTACCACATCAAATTACCCTTACAAGTGGGGAACTACCAAAGGGAGAACCAACCCAGATTGTAGGCATTCAAATAATGAAACATTATTTGTCTGGCCTTGAAAACAGCGTTTCTCTGCTTTAACAGGACTTTAGAGCATGTACAACTCCAAATCAGAAAAAGTTGGGACAGTATGGAAAACACAAATTAAAAAAGAAAGTAGTGATTTCTAAATTTACTTTGACTTGTATTTCATTGCAGACAATACAACAGCACATTATTTAATGTGTTCCTCATGATTTTTATTGTTTTTTCTTCAAAAAAAACAAAATTCCAATTTTGGTTCTTGCAACACATTTCAAAAAAAAGTTGGAACAGTAAAGCATTTACCACTTTGTAATGTTGCCATTCCTTTTCACAACACTCAGGGACTGAAGACACCAAGTGAAGAAGTGTTTCAAATGTAATTTTGCCCCATTCTTGCTGCAAACAAGTCTTAAGGTGGGCAACAGTACGGGGTCTTTGTTGTCGCATTTTGCGCTTCAAAATGCACCACACATTCTCTATTGGAGACAGGTCGGGACTGCAGGCAAGCCAGTCAAGTACCTGTATTCTCTTCCTCCGCAGCCAGGACTTTGTAATGTGTGCAGAATGTGGTTTTGCATTATCTTGTTGAAATATGCATGGACGTCCCTGGAAAAGATGTCTTCTTGAAGGCAGCATATTGTGCTCCAAAATCTCTATGTACTTTTCAGCATTAATGGTGCCATTACAGAAGTGCCAGTTACCTTTACCAAGGGCACTGACACAACCCCATACCATGACAGACCCTGGCTTTTGGACTTGTTGCTGTTAACAGTCTGGATGATCCTTTTCTTCTTTGGTCTGGAGCACACGGCGTCCATTTCTCCCAAAACATACCTGAAATACTGATTCATCTGACCACAGTACACGTTTCCACTGTGTGATGGTCCATCCCAGATGCCTCCGAGCCCAGAGAAGTCGACGGTTCTTCTGGACACTGTTAACATAGGGCTTCCTTTTGGCACAGTACACTTTTAACTGGCATTTGTGGATGTTACTACGTATTGTGGTACTTGACAAAGGTTTGCCAAAGTAGTCCTGAGCCCATGTGGTGATATTGCTTATAGATGAATGACGATTCTTGATGCAGTGCCGCCTGAGGGATCGGAGAGCACGGTTGTTCAGCTTAGGCTTGCGCCCTTGTCCTTTACGCACTGAAATTCCTCCACATTCCTTGAATCTTTTAATTATGTTATGCACTGTTGAAGGTGAAATGAGAAAATGTCTTCCTATCTTTCTTTGAGGAACATTGTTTTTAAACATTTCAACATTTTCTCACGTATTTGTTGGGAAACTGGCGATCCTCTGCCCATCTTTGCTCTTAAAGGACTAGACCTTTCTTGGATGCTGCTTTTGTACCAAATCATAATTACAATCACCTGTTGACATCATCTGTTTCAAATCACATCATTATTTAACCAATTTACCTGATTACTAGCCCTAAATTGCTCCTGTTCCAACGCAGTAACAATACATATGGGTGATTATTAAACTACACTACAGGGGAAACATAGAACATATAAATAGACATAAACATACACACATTAAACACATTACCAAATGTAAGAAGAGCAAGGAGAGAAAGAGAGAGAGAGAGAGAGAGAGGATGTTAAGCCCATACAAAGTTAAATCAGCTAAGCATTTCGGAATGGACCACCAGTAGAATCACCTTAATAAAGGGGCACAACTTAGCGCAGCTATTCTGTATAAAAATTGCATACTTGCATTGCATTGAGCTCTAGTGAAGAACACAAATCTGAATGCTGCATAGAGAGAGAGAGAGTCCTGAGTGGTTCAAATATGCAATGAAGTTAATTGAGTTTCGGAGATCAACAAAGTTAGCTGAAGTGATGTCTGTCTCGAAGGGATTGAGTGACATCCCCCCTTGTGGGGGAGGGATGCCAGGGCCGAAGATCCTTGACTGAAGAGCAGAAGAGACCAAGAGCTAAAAGCAAGAGCTTAGAGCTAAGAGAGTGTTGGCGGTTATTTGTAACTCACCAGACGCGCCCAGTAAAACCAAAATAACCAGTATTGTCAGGGTCCTGGCTTCCTGTTCTGAGTCTTTCTGGATTATCTTGCCTGGATCCTGACATCCCCTGTGTTCTGTTTCAGAGCATGTTGTTTGGATCTTGACTCCTTCTAGTCTTGGTTCTTGTTTCTTGGAGTGGGAATCTGAACTCATGCTCTGGGTCCATGTGGAAGTACATGGCCTCTGTTTTGTTTACATTCGCCATGTGCTCTCCGGTCGTGCATCTTGGCCCCGCCCCCATGTTTCCTTGTCTTGTTAGCACTTGTTACGCACACCTGTTTGTCCTTGTCTGTTCCCCTATTTAATGCCAGTGTGTTCTCTGTCTTGTGCCGGTTCATTGTCTGACTTCATGCCTTGTCGGATTTTCGTGATTTTTCGGATGTGTCTTGTACCTGTTGTGCTTCCCAGTTTATTTGTGCCTTTGCGCTTTCCTGTCGAGTCTTGTCTTGTTCTCATGCTGTGTTTTGTCCCCAGGTTTTAACGGTTTTAGTTTTGTTTTTACTCTGGTTGTGAAGTTATTTTCAGTTCATTTAAAGCCTGTCTTGTTATCCCGTTTGCCCTCTCATTGATTTTTGTTTTTGTTATTTATTAAAAATAAAGATTTATCTGTTCAAAGTGCTGTCTGCGACTGGGTTCGTCGCCCGTGACCCTGACACAACACAACAACAGTGAAACAAAGACAAACTCAATTATATTAAGCATGGTAAATAAACTTTTCTATTGCGCTTTTGTTTACGCCATTGTCCTGTCAGATATCATGCCTCACTCTCGTTACATGAATACTGCAGCTCTGTGTTGCGACACTTGCTCTGTGGAACTGACGCACTTCACTTTATAAATGTAGCGTCCGTGGTCCAGCTGAACTAAATTGACTTTATTTCTATAAAGATCCTAATTGACGGTGGGGGCAGTGGACAAGTAATATAATTGGTGTGTGGTTTCACCCTGTGTAACACCAGTAACACCCACTACTGCACCAAGCCTACCATGCACACACACAACTTCCATCCTTTCAAAACTCAACCCCCTTCCTTCTCAGCCCTCTCTGCTCAAAATACATTCCTGCAACTATGTGCCAAATGTCTCCTTTCTTAGATGTTTAAAACATGCTGGCTTTATTGGTCTTTCAAAAAATGCTTTCTCAAGCACTGTATTTCAATCCAATTTATCCAGACACCATTGCAAAATTAACTGGAATCAGACTTGTTTTTGAAGCATCTGAAAACACTCAAACCATAAAATTCAACACAGCATCCATGGTCTTAAAGGGCATAGCAAAATGGCGATGACACTCAAAAAGTTTTTATAGATGAAAGTGTCTAAATTAACTATTAACAGCCTTGGTCATGTCTGCACCATGGTATCGAGCTGCCGTAGCTGCTCCCAAAGGAATCATGTTGGCTGCTGCTGCTATGGGAATCCAGCAGCCTCTAAAACTGGCTGACTGGTATGCCCTGGCCTAACCTGATATAACCCATAGAGGTGAGGATCAACTAAACATGCACAGGAAATAGAATGCCTGAATCTTGTATTACCATAAAAGGTGGTTCACTGATTGGAGAAAACACAAACAGAAAACTGCTTTTGAAGTTGAGTCCTAAACCCAAGCACCTAGGGTTGAGTGAGATGCTGTCTTGATGCTGAATTGCTAATTTGTGGGCTAGAATCCGCCAGTTGTCTATATCAGGGTTTAATTAATTTGTTCAGCATCCTGAAACAGCTGACAGGCAGGGACCCACTGAACAGGTTGACTGGGGGGGTAGGTGTTTTCTTATGTGAAACAAATTCTCACAATTTCCTGGTGTGAAACAAAGCTGCTTTCTCCACCCAAGATGCAGTGACAGCCTTCAGGTCCATGACAAGCTGCAGCTGACTATGTTGCCTCAAGCTCTAACTGCAACCCCCTAATCGAACCTGTGGCGCTGCCTCAGGAAACACCCAAGCCACAGGGCATAGATCACAGAAGGAGTTTGTGTGTCATCCCTAATGAGGAAGAGAGCGCACAGTCGCATGCGCCTCTTAAAGTCTCTGCTTGCCATTTGTTTAAAATGATAGATATCTCCAGTTCCCCCAACAATAAATTGACAAAACAGGAAAACTTACTTTGCAGACAACATGACACAGTGCTTAGTTTCCTCAAAAGGGAAGTGTTGATATCAATTTAAACACATAATTTTCTTACTATTATGCATATGCAGCTGTTCAGCTAGTATTCTTTAGACAATTATTTTAACAATTTTCAAAATGTAAAAATAATATCTTTCATGTTTTATACACTGTACATTCGACCATGTACATTTTTTTGATTTGTTACAATGCACACTAGTGGCATACAAAATTAAACAAATCTATAACTCACATCTAAGCAACAGTAATAGTGAGCCTTACCTAATTCATCTAGCTCAGATGTCATGGACTTAGACCGCATTGAGAGGGCAGTTGTTGGAGCTCTCTTGGGAGGGTGGGGTGCTACAACAAAATGTGTCTTTCACTATATAGCTACTATCACAAACAATGCTAGATTACCAATGCAAGAAAGATCACTGCTTAAAAGAATAGTTCACCCAGACAATTGATACAAAAGATCATTTATTCTGCAAAAATGCAAAGAATATTAAAAAGTGGCTGTAGCAAACAAATCAGAAATAAACTTCAAGCAGTGAAAATGTGAACTTCGGTATGTGATCATCTGTGTAAACATTTTATGTTTGTTTGTTTTAATTATGAAATTATTGTTTTGTACATCTAGAATTGACCCATTCTCTACCTGTATGTTACAGGTCTAAAAACATGCCTTTGTGGTTTTGCAACTCCAGGCAATAGTTTGTTTTCATTTTATTTGTTTAGTACAGTGCTAACAGTATTATTTGTGTCAGTCATTCTTTCTTTGATCATGACAACTGAATGGACTGTCACTTTAATTTAGCATAAGCAGCATGACAAAGATCAATATCTCTGGAACAATCAATGCATTGTTTCAGCTCCGCTCCTGTAATGCACTACCACGCCACCACTGTGTGCAGAGTGAGTAATCTAACCTATTTGTGCTGAAAAATGTGTTGCTTATGATCTGCTTGTGCGTCCAGTGTGGCATTAGTGTAGATAGTGTAAAAATATAGATAATGTACTGTCATTGTATTGAATTCACCCAAACAGACATTAAGGATGTCCTACTATGTGTTTGCAGCAAAGGGAGCCATTCTCTTTAACCGAAATCACATTTCAAGGACTAAAATAAATCGCTAAAAGAAATTACAGTTCTCTTTTTCCCAGGTTTGCGATGTCATGATCAGACAGAATTTGAATAAACTCCGCGCACCTGTGTCGACTTTGTAACATTTTTGACAATGTGCACTAGGCAGTAAGCCAATTATAGCACACTGGGCTAGCTAACCAATTTGAGCCCATTACATAATTCTGAAGGATGGGCTTTGTAGAACCAGGAACTCAACAGCCTTTTTATGAGAATGTAAAATATCTGGTAAGTAACGCATATTTCTGAAAAAACATGAACACCTATTGTAGTGCACCCCAAAACTAAAAAATGAGACCCCTTTAATTGTATTACCCCCTTTGTGTTGTGCAGAAAAAAGAAAGTCATGGGTTTCGATTGAAATACTGTAAGGGTGATTAATTGATGACAGGATTTATTTTCTTTAAGCCTCTCTGAACTGCTGCATGTTCATACTGTTGTTTTAGACCATAATCTTTTAAACAATAAAAATATAAATTAACTGGACATCTAATTTAAGATCTGTTTTTATCCATCAATAATCATGACTACATACGCAGAGTTGAAGTGTGATTGTTGAGGATTTTTAGTACCTTTTTTATGGGCTTTGTCATCTGGGTCAGTATTCCTGCTTACTCTCACCACTTTGATGATAAGACCGTTTCCTCCTTGTCTAATCATGTTCACAACCTGCCTGTGTCCCAACTTCACCACATTTTGATGATTTACCTGTAACAGAAAGCAAAACACAGGACATTGTTTCATTAGGCTCCAGTTCTTTATTTGTGGTTTAACAAATCATGAATAAAATTACATTTCATAGTAACTGATAATATTTTAATTCCTCTAGGGTATAGAATTCAGTTTGCCTCCCGTCCTCCTCGTTTCAGTGGCATTTGCAGACTGTAGTAGTAGAAGAGCAGCATTTAGTGTTGGTCTGGGAACTAGAGACTCTCTTGAAGAAAGGGGCTATGGAATGCGTTCCCCTTTACATGAGAGATCTAGGCTTTTACAGCTGATATTTTATAGTTCCCAGAAATGATGGGGGGTTGCATTCAATACTGGATTTGCATAATTAAATCGCTCTCTTGAGATGCAGATTCAAGATGTTGATACTTAAGCAGATTGTGTGTCAAATTCAGCCCGAGGAGTGGTTTGTCATGATAGATCTGAAGGTCGCATACTTTCACATTAAGATTTGCCAGAACACAGGAAGTTTCTCAGGTTCGCTTTCGAGGGCAAAGCTTACCAATATCGAGTGCTTCCTTTTGGGAAGGGCTGAGACTCGACCTCAAAAGAGTATGCTTTCTCCTGTCCAGAGAACTTCTTTTCTAGGGGTACTTTAGGATTCCACTATGATATGGGTACAATTGTCCACTGGTCAATTGGAGTTGATGTGGGCAGCGTTTGGCTAGTCCATCACCTGAAAGTCCTCCAGGTTCAGAGGCTGTTAGAACTCATGGCAGCAGTGGCCAATGTGATTCTGTTGAGCCTGCTGCAGATGAGACCTTTTCAGTTTCATCCCAAAATCCACCCGCTAAGGATGGTAAGGGTTACATGCCGAGGGCTTCATACCCTTTCTATGTGGCTCATACCCTGGTTTCTTAGCTTGGGTCCCACTATTGGCTAAGGACTCTGAGGAGTCTGGTTCATCCCCACTTTCCCCGCATTTCTCTGATAGACTTCCTCCTGAGAGTAGAAGCCAGGGTTCACCAGGATGCACCAAGTTTGTCCTACTTCTGGTGGTGCAATTCTGGCCGACTCAAATCTGGTTGTCAGACATAATGACTCTCCTGGACAGAGTCCCTTTGGGAGCTCCCAGTCCAAAGGGTTCCTCTGTCTCAGACTCAGGGGTTGATCTTTCACCCCCGGCCAAGATTTTGAAACTTCTGGAAGTTTCCTTACTATTGTTTAAGGAGGTTTATCTTTGGCTCCATCTAAGCCCCTAGAATCAGCCTTGGATACACATATTGTGTATCAAATTCAGCCTGAGGAGTGGTTTGTTACAGGCTCCATCAGTAGATCCCGGCTGTTTGGATTTGCCCCTGGCTTTGTTAAAGCCATTTTGCACCCTAGACCAGACTATATCCCCAAGGTGCCCACTGCTACTGGTCACCCGGTGGTACTTCAAGCCTTCTGTCCTTCACCATTTGAGTCACCAGAACAGGAAAGGCTTCACTTACTGTGTCCAGTTAGAGCTTTGAGGACCTATGTCCACAGCTCAAGCCAGTGTTGTAAGACCTCTCAGCTCTTAGTCTGTTTGGTGGCCGCAACCGAGGTAATGCAATCACAAGTCAGTGATCAGTGAACAGTGCTTATCTCACTGGATCACAGATGCTATTACCCCGGCCTATGAGGCCTGTGAATCAGTCACCTTTGGGCATATGAGTCCATTCTACCAGTGGTGTAGCATCATCTAAAGTGAAGTGATATTTGTGCTGCAGCAGGCTGGTCCTCTCTGCACACATTTATTGGATTTTACAGCTTAAACTTGAACTCAACTTCAGGTTCTTAGGTCCTTGTAGTCCATGTCTGCTACTGATGTTTTTGTGCCAATGTTTCACAACATCTAGCCAGCATTCAATATTTAATAGCTACATCATTGTGGTCATCCCACACCACCAAATACAGTTCCAAACAAGTATAGTTCAAATATAAGTTTGTTGCAACTTAACTTAATGCATGTAGAAGATATGAGACACTTTCTTTTCCATATTTTCCATAAATTGTTTGTATAGCCATGGCAAAATCATTCAAGATATCAACAATATGTTTATAATTTAGCATCTTCAATGTCTCTCCCTTATTTTGACAAGTTTAAAGTGACTTATTTTCTTAATTTAAAAGTGACTTAATTTTCTTTATTTAAACACTTTTAAACTGTTTTAAGTGACACACTTCCATCTGCCAATTGGTGGCACTATGACTGTGACTAACAACAGTCACCTTTCTACGTTTCTATTTTTACCATAAATGTATTGCCTTACCATGGCAACACTGTTTGAGATATCAATAATCCCTTCACAATTTAGCATCTTCAGTGTCTTGGCACAATACATATACCAATTTTGGTGACTGTATGTAGAACTAACCCCATCACATTAGTCAAAAAGGGGTGCTACAGAACTCCGGCCTTCCCCACCATGCCATTGTCTAATCTTTTATCTTTAAATACACCTGGATGTAGTTTTAAATTTGATGGCAACATAATTTAGAATATCACAAATCCTTCTACATAGGACATTCCATAAGCCATGTCTTCACATTATTCTGACCAAGTCTGAAGTGACTTGGCTGTAAGTTGACTATTTTAAAGTTTGTTTAAGTGATGCACTTCCTGTTGCCAGTTGGTGGCACTATGACTGTGACTGTGATCAGCCTACCACACCAAACATATTATCCCAAGTTTGATGTAAATCACTCCATACATGCTGTAGATATTAGAGACTTCCTGTTTTTTTTTATTTTTTTAGTGCTTTGGCCTAATAGGAGGTAAACAACAGTTATAATAATAATAATAAATGAAACTGCTGATGCCGTTGTGACAGGAATTGAAACAGTTTTAGTAGTTTGTGCATTGTGGTAATAATGCTTTTAGCAGGGCCAATATTCATAGCCTCACTGATGTATCTCACTGATATTCTAGCTTTGGCTTGAATTTCCAATGTTTTAATATTGTCAAAGTTCAAAGTTTGTTGAGTACAAAGACATTACAGTAGGCTGGAGATTCAAATCTTCCCTAGAGGCTGTGACAAGGACATTTTCGTACACAAGTCTACCACTATCTTGAAGTCTTTCTGATCATAACAATGACCAAGTTCACGATGCACGATGCAAGTCCAAGACCTCAAAATACTGTTTTCTGTAGTATTCTGCTTTTTAAATACAAGATCATTATTGCTTCAGACAAGTTTTGTGTGAAGTCTCTGTTGACTTGGCAACCTGGGAGCATCTGTCAAATCCTAAATTTTTTTAGGACCATTAGAGTTACAAAAACAGAATAGATGTTAATGATTCCTTTTCTTGCGCCAGTGCATACAGTCCATCTATCTGGACAAAGGGTTTGCAGGTTTTCATTGCGTTTTCATTGCGTTTTATTGCGTTCAAATGTGTGGTTTATTTTGGCGACTCTTTGGTCAAGTGCATCACTGCTACTATCCAATGCATTTCGTATCAGCTTACATTTTCTCCCAATGTTTTGGAGACATGTATTACACTAAATACTGTATGGACGTTGGTTTTTAGCAAGTCAAAAATTCTTATAAATCCTCACAAATAATGTCATCAACTTATCTTTGTAGGAATTGTCCATATTGAAACACAACCTCCATAGGCATGACACAAACAACCTACTTGCGCACTGCTGGTGACAAAAATATCTCTCAGGCCATTGCCAAACACAAGGCCCTGTAAATAGAGACATATAGAGGTTTATGGACTCAGACTCCAGTCTCCAGTGCTAGTGTCCACGCACTAACAACACACACCACTGAGCCAGCTGTGTAAGGGCTTGGCAATAATTTCTCATAAGCTAGATGCTGCCTTTGAGAGAGAGCTGGCCTAATGCAACAGACAGTCTTGCCAGTCTGTCATCAAGACAGCAGGGGACCCTCTGTAGTGAGGGTGCCAGAAACTTAACCCCGAAGACCGACATTTGAGGAAAGCTAGTATATAGATGGCTTCAGCCACTCAAGCATTGTCCTTTGACCAAGCTCTAGAAAGAGACAAGGACCTTCTGTATTGAAGATCCTAATCAGCACACACGTCAAAAATGCCTAAACCCAGATGCTGCTAAAAAGTGAAGATCATCGTGTCAGGACCACTTCCCACATACCAATGAGGAAATGAAAGGTTCAGTAGACTATTTACACTAAACAAGTGGTTAATCTCTTGGTGTAATGAACAGAAACTGCTCTTTATAAATAATTGGTATCTTTTCTGGGAGCAACCAAAGCTTTTTCGTCCTGATGGCCTGCACCCCAGCCGACTTGGAGCAGATCTTATCTCAGACAATATCTCTAGGAAACTACACACAATTTAACTAGTAAGTCCAGACACATCTTATCGCTGTTGCTGTTCTGCTTTAATAACAAATAAAAATGCTTGTATAGTCAAATAAATAGACTGTGTCTGTTCCTCAAATGGTGAGACAAAAAAATAGACCTGCAGCAAGAGCTAGACAAAATCTTGATTAAACCAGAAAATAACACCACAAGAGAAAAAAACATGCTCTAAAGCTTGGGCTCCTTAACATAAGATCACTAACACCAAAGGCAGTTATTGTAAACAAAATGATCTCAGATAACAGTTTTGATATATTTTGTTTAACTGAAACCTGGCTCGAGCCAGATGATTACATTGGTCTCAATGAATCTGCCCGACCAGGATATTCTTATAAGCACGAGCCCCATCTGGTTGGTCGTGGTGGTGGTGTTGCTACTATTATAGAGACATACTAAAGGTTTCTCGGACCAAACGACTTAGCTTTACTTCCTTCGAATTGATGGTACTCTGTATTACCTAAAAACAAGGAAACAATCTACGCTCTCTTTCATGCTGGCTACTGTGTATAGACCTCCTGGGCACTACATTAGTGAGAGTTTCTGAACAAATTTTCTTACTGATCTGTTGGTGACTGTTGACAAAGCTCTGATTGTTGGAGATTTTAATATTCATGTAGATGATGCAAATGATGCAGTGGGAACTGCATTTAGGGACCTGCTAAACTCTTTCGGAGTCACGCAAAACATTACTAGACCTACTCATCACTTTAATCACACACTAGACCTAATTATATCACATGGACTAAACCCTACAGATATCAAATTGACAATCAGCATGGACTCTATCTTCTCCGTTCTTTTGGTTAACGTCACACCCTTCAAAATAAAAAAGTTAAAGAAAAAAAATATATGTAAATAAATAATGTCCCATGGTATAACAGTACGACTCTCACTCTAAAGAGAGGAAACCCGCAACCTTGAGCAAAAATGGAGGAAATCTTATCTGGAGGTTTTCAGACTAACGTGGAAGGATAGTATGTCCTGTTATAAAAAGGCTCTAAAGGCAGCAAAGGCTTTTCATCTTAGCACACAAATAGAAAAACATACCCTACATTTAGCACACAAATAGAAAAAACAACCCTATATTTTTATTCAATACAGTTGCCAGAATAGCTAATAAACAGACACTACCTGTTTGATGGCACCTGACACTATGTGCCATCAAACTTTAGTAGCAATGACTTTGTAGTAATCTTCACACAGGGCACCAATTAATGGTACGCCTCACACAGGACACCAAAGGTGTGTGTGAGTTTTGGTCACATGGCACCCCAAGTGTGTGTGTGTGTGTGTGTGTGTGTGTGCCCCTTTAC
Organism: Chromobotia macracanthus; assembly: GCA_036877525.1. NCBI lineage: Eukaryota > Metazoa > Chordata > Actinopteri > Cypriniformes > Botiidae > Chromobotia > Chromobotia macracanthus. The sequence goes on from JAZGTH010000050.1 coordinate 1,082,006, forward strand.
CTTGGGGCACCAGCTGAGCAATTCCACCTCAACATTCGTTGGAGTAATCCAACATAAATCATAAATGATAAGAAAAATTATGTAAAGTGGAGGGGGTAAATCACCTGGGATATCTGAAAGATTTTGTGAGATTCTTGCTAACTTGTAGAGCCTCTTATTACCAACACAAGAAAAACACAGTTACAAAATACAAAAGGGTTTATTCACTAAACATACAAAGGTAACTAACTACTGAATAATGCATAGAAATAACAATAACAATACAATTGAATAATACTTTAGAAAGATTGGATTATTGAATGAAAACAATGACTGGAACAAACACAGAGTGAAAGATGTAATGCTGTTGCTGAATGTGGTGGCAGGAGAATATTCTTAGGCTGTCAACTCCCAGAGATAACACCTATACTCTCTGTTAAGTAGCACATACAAAGCCTATATTGCGATTACTAGTGTCAAGGTCTTGAAAGAGGTTTGGAAGGAAAAAGTATATTTACGTTCCACACCGTAGGGAGATCAGTCCTGCGTTGGAGACGTCCTCCACAGGTTGTGCAGGTCTGAAAAGCGCAGAATCACTCTCAGAGAGTTGCAGTCACGGAAAGGTGAACTCTGATGCACCAGAAAGATTGTAAGTCCAACGTGTGATGGAGTCGTTGCAGTTGAGCTGTGAGGTTTACTTGCACAAGCATAACCTTAGTCGTACTGTTGTTTCTTCCTAGTTTGGCCAGAAAGCTCAGCACAAGGATGGATGCGCTGATGAGGAAGTTTATCTCTTTCAGGTGAGGTGGAGACTGTAATTCGGTGCCCCCCATTTCCAATAAGGTGATTGGTTATCAGGGTGAAGGCTGACCACACCATATGCCCCCCCCCTCCAGCTGTGTGGAACTCGTTTGCATAGTGTAAAGTCCATTTTAGAAAAATGTCCCTGAACCTTTATCTATGCATTTTGTCATGTCCAAACTACTCTCAAAATACACTTGACAATGTACTGAATGCATACATACCAAACATGATGTTGAAAGGCTGGAATAATCATTTGTACCTATATTCAGGGGCTACAGGTGAGGATACACATGTTATTATGACATTCCAGCTACATTTACAAACACAATGACATTTTGGTATGTTAAGCATTTGTAATGTGCAATTGTAATGTCCTTTTTAACAGTTATTTCTGTTTAAATGTAAAAGGTTTGACTCTCCTTGTTTCAATCATTAGCACATTCGCATGCTGTATCTGGAGGATCAAAGGAAATTTATTGCCATCCTGGCCTGGGCCTTAGGATCAAAGTAATGGGTGATATGGGGAATCCTGTGGACCAATGAAATAGGGTCCTCTCCTTCTCTATCTTAACCCAACAGGGGTATCTGGCAGTTCCCTTAGCCTCCTTATCTGATGGCACTGGGCATCTGGTTGTGTTAGCCCGTCAACATCCAATCACAAGTGAGCAAACCTTCCTCCGTTGTGGCAGTTAGAGAGGGGCCCCATCATAAACTGGGCCCTGGAATGTCCTTTGTTCTGCTGTTCATTACAACTTCATGAACTCTTTCACAGAGAAAGTTGAAACCATACGAGATACAATTAAGAATACACAACCTGCAACTTTATCTGAAGATTCACCCTTCTTAAACAGTGCCCCTCTAGAACACCTGCAATGCTTTACAGCTATAGGCCAGGATGATCTACATAAGCTTATCATTACTTCCAAACCAACGTGTTTATTAGACCCCATACCGACTAAACTATTGATAGAGCTATAGCAGCTTAGGAGCTTCTCAATATTGTTAACCCCTCTCGATCTCTAGGTCATGTCCCAAGTCCTTTCAAGTTAGCAGTTATTAAGTCTCTCATAAAGAAACCTCATCAAGATTCAAATGAACTGACAAACTACAGACCCATTTCAAATATCCTGCTTATGTCTAAAATATAAGCAACGGTCATCCTGTTAGATCGACTACAAAATTATGTTGACATTCAAGGTCAAGCTCTTAAGCGGTTTCGTTACTACTTGTCTGACCGTTACCATTTTGTTCATTCACATGAATATACCATTTTTCAATTGATCTCTCTTTATTTTAGACTAGGAATCTGGCAAAGATATATCTCTGGAAGGGGAAGAACAAATAGGCTGATTGGCCATCCTGAGATAAATGTCTGTCCAAACACAAGATCAGTGAACTAGGGAAGTAAAATATTAACTACTTACACTATGAGTGGTGGAGGAACACCAGTTCATCATCAGTTTAGAGGTGAAACACTGATAAAGCTAATAATACATATCACATCAGACACCCTGGTATTCGTGCAAGTAAGAGGGTATTTATAAAGACATTAACCATGACATCTACACTGCTAGACCAACTGGGATATAAATACCCAGTCAGCAAAAAAACTTATTGAGAAAATTTCTAAGAAATTATAAGACAAAGAAAACAAAACAGTTAAGAACAAAATGGCCAGAGGATGGCACATCTGAGGTAACAGTGTGTGAGATCGAAGCATTGATAAAGAATTATAAACCAAAAGATAAAAGCAAAAAGAGTAAAGGTAAGAGACAAAAGGAGCTGGATGTATTGAATCTGTGTAGAAATGGACTTAAGTTTTTGAAAGCTGTAAAAGTAACCAGATAAATTTTAAAAGAGGATGAAGAACAAGAAAGAGAAAAATTAGACAAGACACATTCAAAGCTCCCTCCCTATGAACCACACAAAAATCAACTGCCAGTAGTGAAGGGTGATTTACAGTTTGAATGCAAAATAGAGATAGAACCAGATATGGAAAGTAGAGCAGCAGACCTTGAAATGCTGAAATGAGCTGGAAATGAGAAAATATGAGTTCAGTACTTCATTACCACTCTTATTACCACCTGTGCCACCATGCTGTCATAATGTTTATGTTGATGTAGCCGCAAAATTACAAAGGGTGCAGAGAGTCAGAGTTGCAGACACAGATGTGAGGCCTAAAGTGAAGGCAACTACGAGCGAACACGATGCGAGTGCTGAGACATGAATACCCTTCACAGATAGATCCAAAATTGTTAAAAGGAGAACTGATGGGAGAAACAGAGAACCCAACCACTTATGTACAGAGACAACTGGAAAGATGGAAGCAAGAACTGAAATGACACTCAGAGAGAGATCCTGTGCTGGCAGCCCTGAAGCCATTGTTAAAGACAAAGAAGAACAATCTGTTGTAATGGCTCCAGTGAATGCACCTGAACCTATCATCCAGCCATCACCGACACCGACACCAGCTCAAGCTGCCTCAGGAAATGTGCAGCAGCCACCTACACCTGTTGTCATCTATATGAAACCAGAGCAGTCAAACAACAGGAGTGGAGCAAGGTCTCAGCAAGGTGGAAGAGAGGGGGGCAGATTAAACAAGCCCCGAGGACTGTGCTGGGGATGTGGGCAACCTGGACACAATAGAAATGAATATCCAACCAATGCATGGCCCAACCAAGGACATCAATCCTGGCAGCCCAATCAGGGTTAAATGAAACAAAAGGACAGGAAGTTCCTCTGATCTCCTAATAAATTTATAGGACCACAGGGAGTAGAATTACAAGTTGATGATTGTAATTGTATTAGAAAATGGTTTTAAATTCCAAACTCAACTTCACATGTGACCCTTTATGTAGGAAAAGGATTTGAGTCCAAACACTTAGGTCCTATGATGAAGAATGCAGAAAATATTCAGTGGGAAAAACAGACAATCCCTTATTACTTATTTCAGCAGACAGAAAATACATGGAACGCAAATTTGTTATACCATTATGGCTAGAATTCTTAAAGAGGTGGTGTAGTGTCTGGCATGGCCTAATATTTGGATCATGTATGAATCATAAAATACCTCCTTCTACTTAAGACATACAAACCTAGTGTGAGGGATGAAAGACCCTAGGCTCCAGAGAGTCTGGAGGCAAACGTCTCCTCCAGATGGCTATCAGCAACTTCTGATACCAACAGGACAGTTTATGACACCCTACACAAGCTTCAAAAGAATTCCATGGGCACCACCTGGAGTTTCAGTAACCCCAGGTGGCCCAAGAAAGAACACTTCTATCCAAAGGAAGAACTCTTTTTAATTTACAACTAAACAGTGCTAAACTGTATATAGTTGTATACATTCCCATGGTATGCTGGCTACAATCCTCTGGCTCAGTCCATCTGGACATCACTTCAGCTAACTTTGTCAAACTCCAGAACTTGACGAACTCCATCACATCTGAACCACTCAGGACTCTCTCTCTATATGTGCATTTGGATTCACACTCTGCACTAGAGCTCAATGCAAGTATCCATATTCTATACACATAGAATAGCTGCGCTAAGTTGTGCCCCTTTATTAAGGTGATTCTACTGGTGGTTCATTCAGAATGCTTAGCTGATTTGACTTGCACAGGCTTAACATCCTCTCTCTCTCTCTCTCTCTCTCTCCTTGCTCTCCTTACTTTGGTTATGTGCTTAATGTGTGTATGTTCATGTCTAGTTATATGTTACATGTTTCCCCTGTAGTATAGTTTAATAAACACCCATGTGTATTCACCCTTGATTGTTGCTGCGTTTAATGCTCTGCCCTGTTAAAGCAGAGAAGCATTGTTTTCAAGGCCAGACAAATAATGTTTCTTAGATTCAATAAGACCGCGTATGCACTCGCTGGACGAATGCAAAAGCTGATTATTAGAATCATCCCTGCTGATCAGGTACTAAAAAATATATATATTTAATGACGATTAATTGTGTATTTTTCTTTGAAAATACGTCTCGTTCCACGATTGAAATGGTGTTTTAACAACACTGTTTCATTAATTTGACATTCGATTTGCTACATAATTGTGGTGCCGGTTCAATGTATTACATTGATTAAGAATTCCTCAAATCATTGATCCTGATTAATAATTTTATATATGTATTTATTTATGTATATATATGTATATATGTATATATGTATATATGTATATATGTATATATATGTATATATGTATATATGTATATATGTATATATATATATATATATATATATATATATATATATATATATATATATATGTGTGTGTGTGTATGTTTCCCTTACACAGGGAATGGTGGAGAATATATTAACATTACTATTGAGTGAACTTGTTCATATATACCATAACTATCATCGAACAAGCCTCAGTATTAATTTTTAACACATTTTCGCTACAGTGGTCATTGCTGATAAGAAAGAAATTAATTCAAAGAAATGAATAGATAATACAGACCTCCTGAGATAAATGGAACAACAATGGCCCAGAAAACTGCAATATCCATTGCTCCCAGAAGCAGTGTAGGGCATCAGAAAACAACTGAGAGACTGATTAGCAGCTGGAGTTTTAGAAAAAACATCCAGCTATTGTAACACACCCATATTACCTGTTGCCAAAGCAAATAAATCAAAGTGGTGTTTGGTGCATGATCTAAGAGCTGTAACTGATGTAGTTGAAGATTGTCAAGCTGAGGTCCCCGGTCTGCACATACTGTTGACAAACATCCAGGGATGTGGACTCGAGTTTCTTGACTTGTGGCTTGACCCGGACTCAAGTCTCAAATTTGATGACTTGTGACTAGACTTAGACTTTGACATCAATGAATCAAGACTTGACTTGAACTTGAGCCCTGTGACTTGGAAAGACTTTATGATCAGATCAGAGTCATTATCACTCCAGATGGGTACCTGTAGTGTGCTTGCGCACAGCATACACACAGAGCGACCATGAGAAACGAGAGATCACTGGTGCTCGCCTAATTAAGAGCACCACTTACATGGACTAATGATGCATTGCTAGCATTTGAGTCACTAAAAATTCAAAGAGCACCAACTCTAGCAAATCCAGATTATACCAAACCTGTCCATTTGCATGTAGCTGACAGAGATAATTTTTGATGAGCTGTTTTGATGCCTATAAAGGGCAAAGCAAGCAACCTATTGATTTTATAATATTAAACTTGGTAATGTAGCACAGGGCTACTCACCATATTATCAAGGACTTGCAGCTGTATATTATGTTTATGAAAAATACTTCTCTAACTATGTGTTATCCAGTGATTATTTACACAAACCATAAAGTGGCTGAAATGAATTCTAGTTTGGAAATGATTTGTTTCTGTTATTTCACAGCATTGTGAGCAGCTGTGCTCTGCTCAATTGGCTGAACTGAAGGCCCTTACAGCAGCCTGCCAATTGACAAAGGGCCAGACTGTAAATATCTACAGTGACTCAGCTTATGCCCATGGAATGTGTCACTTGTTTGGAGCTGTCTGGAAACAAAGAGGATTTAAAAAGAGTGATGGAGCTCCAATACAACTTGCAGAGCAAATTGTACAGTTAATATGCAATCACAATACCTAGCAATTATTAAATGTCAGGCACACAAGAAAGCCAATGATATAATTCTACATGTAACATTTAGGTTAGTACTAGAGCACCTTTAAACTGTATGGCAATACTTAAGAGGTAAAAGGATGTATGTATGATGATTTAAAATTGCATGATGACTGTTTGAGAGTAAAACAAAATAGACACTTTAAAATAATATTGCATAAGTAGTTAGGGGTAGCGTAGAAAGGAAAAACTTATTAGAAAAAAACCCGCATATAAACTACATTTTAAAAATATGGTTCTTCAAAAGGTTAGGGTTAGGTGATAAAAGTTCTATTTAGAACCATGTCTTTCTGAAGAACCCTTTTGTTTCCAAAATGGTTCTTTGTATTGTGAAAGGGTTCTTTAGTCTTTTATCTTTGGACGGACGGATGGACAGACGGACAAATGTTTATTAATCCCCTGTGGGGAAATTAGTAAAATATAAAATATAATATATATATATAAATTATATTGTATACTATATTACTGTATATTACTGTATATTATGAACATCACCAAAGTGAACAACTTTGTAAGAAATTTATTAAAACAAATGCTGATTTTATTGTTTAGCACTGTGTGACATTGTCTTGGTCCCAAATCCCAAATATGTGACACTGTGCATGGCAGCTTTAACAGTCACAAATACAGCATGTAATTGTATGAACCACATGATTAAATGTAGCAGATATCGTTTATTAAAAAAAAAATCAGTGCATGTGGCCTGTCTGCCAGTAGATGCCCTGTTGGTGGCTCTTACCTCAATGAGGAAATCACCTGTGCGAAGGCCTGTTTGCCATGCCACACCCCCCTCATGGACAGACTCAAGGTACTGCAGTGCAGGAAATGCAGAACTAGACGTGAACTCTTCAATGGGTGTGTCTGCTGTGGGAGGGACCAACACATGAGCCTCCAAGTTACATAAAACAGCTTTGTCTTCCTTTCATAAACACATAGGCAGTCTGTAAACTCATAAGTCTAAAAGATAGGTCAATAGGTTAATGAGTTACCAGTTGACACCAGTTGACTGTGTGATGTTGTTTATTCATACACAGGACTGTAGTTTACAGAAAACATTTATTCTTCTGATAGAAAGAAATGACTCTCTCTCTCTCTCTCTCATTGTTTCTCTCTCTCATGAGATTATGTTACAAAAGGGATGAGGAGGGGAAAAGACAGAAAGTTAAGTCAGCTTGTGATGTCACAACACTTAAAAAAAGCATTCATTTCAATTAGGTAACCACACATTTTGTGAAAAATGTGAAAACAATGCTTTGTTGCTCTTAATAAATGGCACAATAATTTAATATAAAATAAAATATTAATATAAAATAATATGAAATTACTTTTTTTGGACAAATAGGTCAAATTGTTATGAGACATTGTCAGAATGTGGTTACAGTGACACTGAAATTTCATGTCAATACAGCAAACCTTTTGAGATACAGCCTCAGATTTTTTTTAGCATCTTACTATCTAATTAACATCTTGATGCGTTATTTGAAAACTATTTGATATATCAAAAAGATTTTAATAGCTATTTGTCAGGAGCATCCCTAGAAGATGCATGCACAATTTTATGCAAATCGGACATGCAACCTTTTTCCAAGGAAGAGTTTGAACTGGACAGGAAGAACAGTCGACTATGACAAATGTAGTATCGTAGGACTCAACATGAGCCAGTGAATCTAAAGCGATAGGTCACATGACAATAATGCAAATTAATCAAGAGTTAAAAGCACTTTTAGAAAAGCACTTATATCGTTTAACCACTAGGGGGCTTTAAACTGTGCAGGTAACCTCAGACTATGAGAACGATGAACCGTATTGCATTTTATGACAAAACTGAAAATGGCTGACCAAGGAATACTGGGTATCATTTGACTCTGTATTCCCCAAGTAGTTTTAAAAAAACACCCATTAAATTTTTGACCAAAGCTTTCAAAAGCTATAAGCACAAATAAACACCTCTGTGTCTGTCTCAGAGAGTGCAGATGAACCCAAGGATGCTGGCGTCCCAGAGTCATTTGCATAGTGTAAGTCTGCCCTCTGATGCTGCGATCAATAGCTCATCCTCATCAAATGTGACAGTGAGGCACTATAAGGTGGCCCGCCCATTTCATCCGTAAACTTGATGAGCCTGGATGAGTATGCTGGACACAGGGGGTTTTGTGGGTACTTTGCTTCTTGCAGAACCGCACCGAGAGGCATACACACAGAAAGGCATAGTAAAAACCCAACGTGGTGTATTTGCTCTTTAATATTTGTCAATTTAATTTTTAATTATTGTCAATAATTTGTCTTTTAGCAGACCAAAGCGCTCATGGAAACTCTATGCACTTATTTTGCAGGGGAGAGAAACCGTTGATGTGACGCCATATGATCCAGTTGTAAAGAAAACGTTAAAGCAGATTATGCTCACAGATTGGCTTCAAAAAAGAGGCACAAAGAGAGAAGGCATACGCATAATGCATTAAGACACATGTAACACTGCAGCTCAGACGCTAAGGATCGATTGCCTAAGGCTAGTCTCAAGCTCAGATGTCACGCCCAGGGACTGTTGCCTGAACGTCTGATGCATACAGCACACGTAAGTGGGAAACACTTGTCTAACAGGTAAACATTTAGAAAGTATTTTTAATCTGTAATTATTTGTGATATGAGGTAAATGGATGTATTCAGAGGAAGATGTGGATATGTTGAGCTTTATCACTCAATAATTAGTTTATTTCACTGTGATCAGTGATGTGTAAAGGAATTGACATCCTCCAGCCTATATGACTGTTTAAGTTATACTGTGTAAGTATAAGTAAATATGATCACTATATGAACTTTTACTAAATTAGTGCCCTTTCCAAGAGCAGAAGATGCCACAGAAACCTTTGCCTTAAAGAAATAGTTCACCCAAAATGAATTACTATTTGAATCAAGTTTGCCGATGACATAACCGTGGTGGGTCAGCAAGAACGACGAGTCAGTGTATAGAGAGGAAGTGCACCATTTTACAGCCGGTGTTGTGCCAACAACCTGTTTCTAAACGTTAATAAACAAAAGAGATGACTGTTGACTTGAGGAGAGAACAGAGCAACCATTCTTCACTATACATTGACAACACCTCTGTGGAGGTCATCAAGAGCAACAAATTCATTGGTGTTCACCTGGTGGAGAGCCTCACCTGGTCCCTCAACACTAGATCCATCACGAAGAAGGCCCAGCAGCACCTCTACTTCCTGAGAAAAGCATACCTTAGTAGTTAATACAATAAACTGTGTGTCAAACTGTGTGTTTAAATTAACCCTAATTAATTTATTACCCTGTTTAGGGAGGGGCGTCCGATTCTGGGTCTAGTTTTACATGTCAATCATGTTTATGTGCAAAATGTACTTTTAACCCCTGTCCACTCCTGAGGAAGTGCCCCCCTCCTTACTCTGGCTCTGGCCCCTTCATACATTTCTCCAAATTTATTGCCCCTGTTTTGGGTTTGTTCTAGTTTGTCCATGTCATTAGTGTTCACGATCATAAGATTTAGTCTACCCTATGACCACATGGTTCTGGCTATCACTGAGGATCTGAACTCCTCTCCACCTTTCTACACAAGATGTTTTTGACTTTCTTCTAACAGTTGTGTGATTGTGAACAATTAGGTTGGAATGAGTGAAAGGTTTTGTAAAGGGTAAATAACTGTTTACGGTGTGTGTGTGTTGACTGTAGTAAGAGCTGCTTTCCATTTGTGGTGTTTACACTTCAGACAAAATAAAAGTGTGTGATCTGAGACATTGGGTTCCCCCTGCGTCCCCAACATGTGTATTCCATGCTTGTTTATTGCAGACTGTGGGGTGTAAAAGTGTGTGTATCATCACCTCCTAAAGTAATGGCTTTATAGAGCCTGTTAAAACAGAATAACATTTTAACAAAGCACATGGCCCCCTTCCCCTTCTGGCTTGGGAAGATACCTATCCAGAGTGAAGAGTGTTCTTAATACGATTGCTAATAATCTATGTGCACTAGAGGTCTCAAATCAAAGAATGACATTTTTGACAAATAAAAAAAATAAAAAGCCTCTTCTGGTTTAGGGTAAGTATTCTGCATCTTCATCTAGTTTTCTGATTCTAGTTTCCTGACCAAGCCTCCAACTTGTCCTTCCCAACTGGAAGGAATATCCTTAGTGTGTGTACTGACACCCATAGACTCCTTCCACTTCCACTGAGCTTCATGTCTCAGATGAAGTCCTCATTCTACTTGATCTATCCGCTGCCTTTGACACAGTCAATCACCAGATCCTTCTGTCCACCTTTGCGTCACTGGGCATCACAGGTACTCCACTTCATTGGTTTGAAACCTACCTTACTGGTAGGTCTTTCAGGGTTTCCTGGAGAGGGGAAGTATCCAAAGTTCATCAGCTGATCACTGGGGTTCCCCAGGGTTCTGTTCTTGGACCCCTCCTCTTCTCCATATACACAACATCACTGGGTCCCATCATACATGCACATGGGTTCTCTTACCATTGCTATGCTGATGACATGCAGATCTTCTTTTCATTCCTTCCAGATGATCCCACGGTAGCTGCACATATGTCAAGCTGTCTGGTGGACATCTCGGCATGGATGAAAGAACACCATCTGCAGCTCAACCTGGCAAAGACTGAGCTTCTTGTCTTCCCTGCCAATCCAACCCTACATCACGATTTCACCATCCAATTAGGTACATCTTCAATTACCCCATCAAATTCGGCCAGAAATCTTGGAGTATTCTTTGATGACCAACTGACCTTCAAAGAACACATTGCTAAGACGGCCCGGTCATGCAGATTTGCATTACATAAAATCAGGAAAATCAGGCCTTTTCTAACAAAATATGCAACACAACTTCTCGTCCAGGCTCTGGTCATTTCTAGGCTTGATTACTGCAATGCTCTTCTGGCAGGACTGCCATCATGCACAATCAAGCCTCTACAAATGATTCAGAATGCTGCAGTGCATCTCATCTTCAACGAGCCCAAAAGAGCCCATGTCACCCCTCTCCTCATCTCTCTGCATTGGCTACCGCTCACTGCTCGCATCAAGTTCAAGGCCTTGACGCTTGCATACAGATCTATCACTAGGTCAGCACCCTCCTACTTTCACTCATTCTTACGAGTCTATGCTCCTACCAGAAGCCTGCGATCACAGAAGGAACAAAGGCTTGTTGCACCATCACAGAGAGGCACAAAATCAATCTCCAGATCATTTTCGTTCACTACTCAATGCTGGTGGAATGATCTTCCTGCCTTCATCCGTAATGCAGAATCCCTGGCAATATTCAAAAGGCAGTGAGCACTTAACCTCATCATAAAAAAAATCCTTTCCCTTCATTTCCTATCCCTCTTCCCTTTAAATCTCTCCCTTGTTGTAGCATATGATACTCTGAGCAATGTCTGAAACTTGTATTATGAGCACTTATTGTGTCTAGTTGCCTGTTCAGGTTGACTCGCTTGTTGTATTCCGCACTTGTAAGTCACTTTGGATAAAAGCGTCTGCTAAATGAATAAATGTAAATGTAAATGTAAATAAAGAATCTTTCACATAAATGCATCTTATACTACTTTAAGGTAAATCTTCACATTATAACAAGAAAAAATGGTACATACTCTTCTTTTATTTCAAAGCTTTTATTTCTAACCATTTGTATTTCATGTTTAGTTTTAAACAGACTTTTGACAATATCTTAAATTAAAGGTGGCCTATTTTATATATGCATATAAAAAACAAAGATAATGCTATCATAATCATGGTTTTTGTGTTAACCACTCACTGTATCTGTTCAGCCAAAAAAAACCCTTTTGGGTGCATCTATGGACTTTCATGAAAACATCTTCTTATGTAAATTCTTTTTTTCCAAATAGAAACCAGAAAACTTGTACACAATCTTACATTTTTCTTTTTAAGTGTTTACTTTTAGAATATATACCTGGAGATAAATCGGTATAAGGTTGCAAATACTAATTTTAATTTTGAATAAATTAAAAAAATAGAGAGTTTTAAATATGCAGATTGTTTAGCACTGTTTAAATTTAAACACCCATGTTAATCTGCCTGACACAGTGGGATAAGAAAATCCTGTGTTTGTTTAAGTGTACAGACGCTGTGTCTAGATGTTCATAGCATCATACCTCAGATAAACCCTCAGTCCTTTTGATGACTCCTTGTGTTGTAAACTTTACATTCAGAACAACATAAACTCTTTACGCTGTGTACTTCTACATCAAATATTTCATCACTTTAGACAGTTTCTATGTTAAAATCTGTATAAGGGTTTGCGAAGACTATTTCATTTTTACAATATAAAAATAACGACTCTCGTTTTGGACAACATTTAGCCAAACAATCTCACACATCTTATTTAAAATCGACTGCGGCACACTGGGTTGGGTATGTGTTTATGTTATCGGTTGTCTTTTGATGTTTTTAGAGTTTTGGTGTTTAGCAAGTTTCTGGGTGTCCACCTCTTATAGACACGTTACAGTTGACCTCCGAGTCATTCAACAAAGGTTGCCTGAAAACTTCTTTCATAGGCTACGTGTTAGAGTTCTGTGTATCATCTGGTGACATCTCAACAACGGTTCAGAGAAACTGAAGTAGTACTGTGGAAAATGTCTTTCCAGCCTAACAGTAAGTGTGTTTCTATTTGTATGTTATGTATTTGTAAGAATATACATTAAAAAGTGTTTATGTGTGTCATTGTTGTGTTTAAACTGTTTAAAATGATGTTTAAACAGTTTTTTGTAACTCTCCAGGTAGATCTATCAACATTTTCCATTAAAACCAAGAACTGAATCAACAGGGTATGTTTTATCTATCTGTCAACATTGTTTTATGTTTTTGACTCAGAGTAGGTATTGGATTGGATTATATTGTCTGACACAGAGGATAATAATAATAGTTGCCACTCTCTCTATTGTCTGTATGTATATGAAAACAAGCTGTAGCTTGTCTGTGTGTGTAGCTGATAATCTTTATATCTTTTCAGATAGATTGTGAGCTGGTTCATGTAATCCCTCTAAAATACAGGTAAGCAGCAAAATGTATTTACATTTATGGGTTTCTAAGAACTCCTATATCTAGTTTAAATTCAGGTTTTACAGATGACTAAGAAAGTGACTACAGCATACAGGAAAATCTGCAACTTCTGCAGAAAAATTCTGCAGAACTTTTTTATCTTCTGAAGTATTGTGAATGGGTTGTCAATGTTTAGAATATAATGTTCCAGAGCTACTAAGACATGTTTTGTTATGTTTTCAGCTCTTAGAAAGCTGAAAACATACATTTTGTGTCTGAAGTGTAAACGCCACAAATGGAACGCAGCTCTTACTACAGTCAACACACACACCGTAAACAGTTATTTACCCTTTACAAAACCTCACACATTCAAACCTAATTGTTCACAATCACACAACTGTTAGGAGAAAGTCAAAAACATCTTGTGTAGAAAGGTGGAGAGGAGTTCAGATCCTCAGTGATAGCCAGAACCATGTGGTCATAGGGTAGACTAAATCTTATGATCGTAAACACTAATGACATGGACAAACTAGACTGAAAACCAGACAAAACCCAAAACAGGGGCAATAAATTTGAAGAAAGGTATGGAGGGGCCAGAGCCAGAGTAGGGAGGGGGGCACTTCCTCAGGAGGGGACAGGGGTTAAAAGTATATTTTGCACATAAACATGATTGACATGTAAAACTAGACCCAAAATCGGACGCCCCTCCCTAAACAGGGTAATAAATTAATTTGGGTTTTTTGATCCACCCCCCATTCTGACCACATTCTACTGAGGGAACATCGAGAGCATCCTGAGAAGCTGCACTGTCTGGTTTGGGGAAGTGTCCCTTCTCGGAGCGCAAAATCCTACAGCCAATAGTGAGGACAGCTGAGAGGATCATTGGAGTCTCTCTTTCCTCTGTTGTGGATATCTACAACACACGCTGTATTCATAAAGCTAACAACATTGTGCATGACCCCACACACACACTTTTTACTCTTCTGCTGTCTGGAAAATGGTACTGGATTATCTGGGCCCTCACAACCAGACTGTGTAACAGTTTCTTCCCCCAAGCCATCAGACTCTTGAACTCACATGATCTGGTCCGACACATACAATGCACAACAATCAAACACACACTCAGTAGTACAACACAATGCACACACCCATTTACTCAGGACTTGTTTTCAACTTCTGCATATTCTGTATTTTGCACACCTATGTACCATATTGCCTTTTGCACATCTCACAGCTGCTAATACTGCTGCTAATCCAGTCAATGTTAACAAACATGTACTCTCTCTGCAAACATGTATATTAGTTGATGCTGCTCTCTATGTTAAATTGTGTTGTAGTAGGGTGTTTTGTCTATGTACTGGTTGATTTGTACAGGTTGTTTTTGCACTTGTCTTTTGTACTGTTGTACTGTCTACACATGTTTGGACTTCGTGACATTCTTGTGATGTCTGCACTGTTTTTTGTGATGTTTGCACTGTGATTAAACCCAGTCCTTTGTTGTCTACATAGTCTGTTGTATGTGGCACCATGGTCCAGGAGAAATGTTGTCTCATTTCATTATGTACTGCAATATATGTTTAAATGACAATAATAAACTTCTAAACCTTCTGAATAAACTGCTGTTGGAATGAGTACAACCAACATGGTGGCAGCTCTACAACAATAACTTTAACTTCAACGGTCGACTACAAGTAGTGAGGCTTTAGGAGCAACCACTCCACCTTTGCTACTGTCTATCACGAAACCTTGAGGCAGACAGGCCACACAAATACTTTTTATATACCATAATTTCCACATTTCATATAATTTATATAATTCATATAATTCATATGTTTATGTGTTATATCTGTATATAAAATGCATTGCCAATTAATGCTATACAAGAAATAAAAACATCCTACCTAATACAGAAGCCGTCTTTTCTCAGAGTTGCGTAGATGTCCACAATCTCCTCCTCTTGCAAATTTTCAGTCAAATCATTCTCAATGTGCAGCAGTGCAAGATCTGAGAATCTGTTTTGGGTCATTGTGAATCAGAGCCAGTTTCTTATTCTTGATTGATTTGCACAAGTATTGTTTGTTTTTCTCTACTGTATCAGTATGGCTGTGTGACAGCTGTGCCTCCACAGTTACAGATATACCAGCCTGTTCATAGCTCTCCCACATCACCATGCTTGTTAAACACCCCTTTGACGATGCATTTTGTCAGCTTCACCGACAGTTTTTTCCAGTTTTGTACTTTAGTAAATAGGTCATCTGCATCTGACCTTACAATATTTGTTTTATTTGTACAATAATAGTTCTCCTGTAGCTCAGTGGTAGAGCATTGCGTTAGCAATGCAAGAGGTTGTGGGTTTCGATTCCCAGGGAGTACATGTACTAAGAAAATGTATAACTTCAATGCACTGTAAGTCGCTTTGGATAAAAGCATCTGCCAAATGCATAAATGTAAATGTATTTGAAGAAAAGAGGTGACAACAAAAACAACAAAAAAAACAGAATCCAGTGAAACTGAGTACTCAATCCATGGGAATTGAGTAATTGAACTTGGAATAGTAAAATGCCACGACTAACATTTCCAATTTGGTGTTTAGGAAAAGAATAAGGTATGGGCTGTTTTGGTCTTACAGCTTTCTCCCCGAGGTCACTTGCCTAGGCAGATGCTAATGTTTGAGCGGGTTGCTCCGGAGCAGTGGCAGAGACAGAGGTGCTGCTGAGTCCAGGCCTGCCGCCGGTGTCCTCTGGTGTAGCGGCCTTAATCGCTGTGTCAGTAGCAGTTGAACTGATAGTGGAAGCAGCACCAGAGTTATTTGTGTGTTTATTAAAAATCGAGAATATCCATTGTGTTCAATCCGTGTTTAGTCTGTTATTTAGCATATCTCCAAATTAAAGCGGGAACAGAACGAGATGAGAGTGCACTCGCTATCGCGATACTTAGAGATTTGCGAGAGAAAGGGAATTACAATTTTGCAATTAAAATTAAATAAGCCATAATCTACTAATTTTACACACTAAAATTATAAAATAAGACAATTAAAACTAGAACATTATTAAAATTATGAATTACTTTTACATTATTATATTATATTATATTATATTATATTATATTATATTATATTATATTATATTATATTATATTATATTATATTATATTATATTATATTATATTATATTATATAAAATAATTATATTATTTATTATTTTATATTTATTTTTCATTCATTCATTTTCAAAAAAATTATAATTGGATTTGGTCTGGGGGTGGCAGTGCCCCTCCCACACTCCTCCTATCTATCCTGGCACTGTTGTTCTGAAACTGTTGTGATGTATTGCTCTGCATTGCACTGTGAGCTTTGTATCTGTATCATTATTCATGTAACTTGATTTTTAGAGCATAGCATTACCAGTGCAATGATCATAGGTTTGATCACAGGGAATGCACATACTGATGAAATGTGTACGTTGAATGCACTGTAAATGGCTTCTTAAAGTGTCTGCCAAATGCATATATGTAAATGTAAATTTTACACTGGAAAAAACGTGTGTAAGGGACTGTGTGAAAACTACACACATTGTATTGCATTTAAACAACATTCACAACACTACTTAAATCCCAGCTAAAGGGTACTTAACTGTAACATCACGCCAGCAGAGGGAGCCCTCACCGGAATACTGACTGCTCATGCTCCCTCTGCTGAACTCTGAACTTACTTCCTGTTTGGCATCTATATAAACCTTGCTGCCACATGGCCATGTTGCGAAGTATTGCCAGCTTAACACCTGACTACTAAGCATTCTCTTTTACTGCCTGCTTACCTGTGATTTACCTATTGTTTGGTTCTCGTTTTCTGATTTTTGCCTAGCCCCTTTGTTTGACACCTGGATTGGACTGTCTATGTTTATTACGACCCTTTGCCTGTACTTTCGACTTTGATTATGGATAACCCCAATAAACATCCGCAACTGGATCCTGCTTCAGTTTCTGCCTCAGCCCCCTTACAGAATACTTCGCCTACCCTCAATCCAGCGGATGTTTCACAGCTGCAAGCTGCATTTGTCTACCAGGGAGAACTATTACGCAGCTACCACGAACAGCTAGTTAACTTACAGGCATCGAATGAACTACTGCTCCAGCGACTTTGCTCTCCTCCTTCCACCATGTCGAGCACGGTAAGACTTGCTCTTCCCGATAAGTTTGATGGTTCTGCAGAACGGTGTAAAGGGTTCATTCGACAAGTACGCACTTATTTGGAATCGTTGGGGGATCAGTCTCATGCTAGTTCTGAGCAATGCTCTTTTATCATGTCACTATTATCTGGCAAGGCTATTGATTGGGCTGCTGCGGTTTGGGAGACGGACGAACAGTTTAGATCTTCACCTGAGTATTTTTTGCAACAACTCCGAGAAGTATTTGAATATCCTGCTGGGGGTCGGGATGTTTCGTCTCGTCTTTTACACCTTTCTCAAGGCTCACATAGTGCAGCAGAGCACGCAGTCGAATTCAGGACTCTTGCAGCTCAGAGTGGATGGAATGATGCTGCACTTAAAGGGGTGTTTCGGGAAAGCCTATGTCCCCAATTGCAGTTGGAGATGGCATGTCGAGGTGAGGAATCTTCTTTCAATGACTTTGTTAACATGACTGTTAAGATTGATAATTTGCTCAGGAACTCACCTAAACCCAAGCAAGCGCATGCATCCCACCTTATGTCACGACCTGCACTTCGGAATCCTGAGGCACCATGTGTTACCGAGCCCATGTAAATAGGATCTACCAGGCTGTCTGAGGACGAGCGTAGACGAAGGTTCATCAACAACCTCTGCTTTTATTGTGGTGAACCAGGTCATCATAAGTCACAGTGTCCTCAAAAGACCCGGAGGTCCCTCACAGCACAAGACCGGGTGAATGTGGACACCTTTTCACAAAATCCATCTAAAGTCTTCACATTACCCGTACAGATTTCTACCGAAAGTGGTTCTTTTATGTTGACAGCATTAGTAGATTCCGGCGCCGCTCTCAACCTCATCAACTCGGACATCGCCCGGAAACATCAACTACCCACCATTCCATGCTTTCCACCTATCAGTATTACGGCTGACAATAACCAACCCATCAAAGGAGGAGTTCTGGAACAGACCCGATCACTGAAAATGCAAATTGGGGGTTTTCATGAAGAGAACATCTCTCTATATCTGATCGACTCACCCAAATATGAAATAATTTTAGGAATGCCATGGCTAAGTTGCCACGATCCCCACATCTCCTGGCGCACGGGTGAGCTGACCCACTGGTCTCCATTCTGTTTTAGTCACTGTCTAACCCTTAAGCAGTCCAGTCCATGTCTGTCCACAAGCATGGGGAGCCCTCCGAGCCTGACCCAACCAAAGATCCCCAAGGTTTATAACGAGCTTTTGGAGGTCTTCAGCAAGGTTAAAGCCACACAGTTACCACCACATCGGCACTGGGACTGTGCTTTAGACCTTCTTCCCAACATGTGTCCTCCCAAAAGCAAAGTCTACCCGCTGTCACGCCAAGAAGCACAGGCTATGGAGGACTACATCAAGGAGGCTTTGGAAGCTGGCTTTATCCGTCCTTCTACTTCTCCCGCTGCAGCCGGCTTCTTCTTCGTGGAGAAGAAGGATGGGGGTCTGCGTCCGTGCATCGACTACAGAGGCCTCAATAATGTCACTGTTAAATTCAGGTATCCACTGCCTCTAGTCCCTTCTGCCCTAGAACAACTCAGGAAGGCCAAAATATTTACCAAACTCGACTTGAGAAACGCTTATAACCTGATACGCATCAGGGACGGAGATGAGTGGAAGACAGCTTTTCTCACCACCAGGGGGCACTACGAATACCTGGTTATGCCCTTTGGCCTTGCCAATGCCCCAGCCGTCTTCCAATCCTTCATAAATGAAGTCTTCAAAGATGTCCTCCACAAGTATGTCATCGCATATCTTGACGACATCCTAATCTAGTCCCTGAATGAAGAGGATCATGTCACTCACGTCAAGAGTGTTCTTTCCAAGCTTCTTAATCACCAACTCTATGTCAAGACTGAAAAATGTGAGTTTCATGTGAAGCAGACAACATTCCTGGGGTACAACATCAGCCACCAGGGCGTTGAAATGGATGCTTCTAAGGTAACCGCCGTCACTGAGTGGCCGCAGCCCTCCACGTTGAAAGAATTGCAGAGGTTCCTGGGCTTTGCTAACTTCTATCGACGCTTCATTAGGAACTACAGCTCTATTGCTGCACCTCTCACCTCATTACTCAAGGGAAAACCCAAGAGGTTGTCATGGAACGCTTCCGCCAATGCAGCCTTCCAAAAGCTCAAGACCAGCTTCACGACGGCCCCCATCCTTAAACATCCAGATCCAGAACTCCCCTTCATTGTGGAGGTCGATGCTTCTGACTGCGGGATTGGAGCCGTGCTCTCTCAACGTCACGGACAACCTCCCAAGCTTTTCCCGTGTGCCTTCTTCTCTCGGAAGCTAACCCCCGCTGAGTTTAATTATGATGTGGGAAACAAAGAGCTTCTGTCAATGAAGGCTGCCATGGAAGAGTGGAGACATTGGCTCGAGGGGGCAGCTCATCCTTTTCAAGTTATCACGGACCATAAGAACCTTGAGTATGTCAAGTCTGCTCGACGTCTGAATTCACGCCAGGCAAGATGGTCTCTGTTCTTTTCACGATTCCATTTTACAGTCACTTATCGTCCAGGCTCCAAGAATAGCAAGGCAGATGCACTATCCAGGCGCCATGATCCCCCATGACAGAACTACAATCCTGAACCCATCCTAAGTCCAGCCTTGTTTGTTGCTCCGGTCAACTAGGACATAATGGAGGAAATTCACCAGGCCGTCCTCACAGAACCATCACCAACGAACTGCCCCCCTTCCAAACAATATGTTCCCCAGACACTACGTCACCGGGTCATCCAGTGGGTCCACACATCACTCAGCACGGGACATCCCGGCATTTCACGAACCCTTAAACTTGTGCAGAATTCCTTCTGGTGGCCTTCAATGACCAAAGATGTGGCCAATTATGTCAAGTCTTGCTCCATCTGTGCCCAGTCCAAGACTCCCAGGGACCTGCCGACGGGACTTCTACAGCCTCTCCCGATTCCCCAACGACCTTGGTCTCACCTCTCCATCGACTTCATCACTGACTTACCCCTGTCTGATGGTTACACCATAATCCTGGTCATCGTCGACCGCTTCTCCAAAGCCTGTCGTCTGGTTCCATTAAAAGGATTACCTACTGCCATGGAGACTGCTCAAGCCATGTTCCACCATGTCTTTCGAAACTATGGTCTACCTGAAGACATTGTATCAGATCGAGGAACTCAGTTCACCTCTCAGGTTTGGAAATCCTTTTGTAACCTGTTAGATATCAATGTGAGTTTAACCTCTGGCTATCATCCGCAGTCAAACGGTCAGGTGGAGAGGCTGAACCAAGAGATCGGCAGGTACCTGCGGACTTACTGCAGCCGCGAACAACATCGCTGGGCTGAATTTCTCCCTTGGACCGAGTATGCCCAGAACTCACTCACGCACTCCTCTACAGGACTCACACCATTTCAATGTGTGCTGGGTTACCAGCCTCCCCTGTTCCCGTGGTCAGGAGAACCATCGTCTGTGCCTGCTGTTAACGACTGGATTCGTAACAGTGAGAGGGTGTGGGACAGTGCCCATGTACGGCTTCAACACGCTGTGAGGAGGCAGGAGATTAACGCTAACCGTCACCGTCGCCCACACCCTCCATACCAACCTGGACAAAGGGTCTGGCTCTCCACGAGGGATCTCAAGCTACGTCTGCCGAGCAGGAAGCTCTCTCCCAGGTATGTTGGCCCATTTAAAATCATAAGACAGATTAATGAGGTCACTTACCAATTAGAGCTTCCTGCTGACTACCGCATCTCTCCTTCTTTCCATGTGTCACTCCTCAAACCTTTCCACCGGGACGCTGACCCCGAGGCCATATTGCAGGAGCCACCGCCACCGCTGGACATTGGCGGAACGCCGGCCTACAAGGTGAACGTCTTGCTTGACTCACGGCGAAGAGGGGGTCAGTTACAATACCTGGTGGATTGGGAGGGATACGGCCCAGAGGAGAGATCGTGGGTAGCGGCAGTGGACATTCTGGATCCTCGCTCACGGAGGAGTTTCATCGAGCCAGACCTGACCGTCCAGCACCACGTCCACGGGGACGCCCACGTAGAGCACCTGGAGGTGCTCCTAGAGGGGGGGGTTCTGTAACATCACGCCAGCAGAGGGAGCCCTCACCGGAATACTGACTGCTCATGCTCCCTCTGCTGAACTCTGAACTTACTTCCTGTTTGGCATCTATATAAACCTTGCTGCCACATGGCCATGTTGTGAAGTATTGCCAGCTTAACACCTGACTACTAAGCATTCTCTTTTACTGCCTGCTTACCTGTGATTTACCTATTGTTTGGTTCTCGTTTTCTGATTTTTGCCTAGCCCCTTTGTTTGACACCTGGATTGGACTGTCTATGTTTATTACGACCCTTTGCCTGTACTTTCGACTTTGATTATGGATAACCCCAATAAACATCCGCAACTGGATCCTGCTTCAGTTTCTGCCTCAGCCCCCTTACATTAACATTATAAAAAAAACTATAGGTTGTAATAAGCTGCTTGATAAACCTATGGGTTAGTTTTTTTTGAAGGAGCACAGTCTCCAAAAATGGAGAGAAGGAATCAGTATCATATGCTTTAATATTTAAAAGAAAAAAATGCAGTAAATAATATTTCG
Source organism: Chromobotia macracanthus (assembly GCA_036877525.1). NCBI lineage: Eukaryota > Metazoa > Chordata > Actinopteri > Cypriniformes > Botiidae > Chromobotia > Chromobotia macracanthus. The sequence goes on from JAZGTH010000050.1 coordinate 1,104,206, forward strand.
CTTCATGATGAAGTAGTGGTGGATGATCTCTTACCTCTAGCTCCTCGCAGCACAAACCCAAAGCCTTCATTCTCCTGCTTGTGTAAAATCACAGTTTTCTGCTCAGTCACACAGTCACTGAAAAGGAAATGATGTGTTATTTAAGCCCTTCATTATCATCATGCTCCTCCCTATCCTCATTATCACAGGTACTCATCAGTATAGATCACTTCATGTCACAGTGATCACAGCAGCTCGTGTCCTCCATGAGCAAGGACATCAGTGATAACTACAAACCCATCATTATCATGACTGTTCATCATCATTATGAGTGTTCAAACAGAGTACAGCACCGGTCTCCACAGGGTCTTTTTTGCTAAAATTGCGCCAAAACTAAACAAAAAACCCAGCATTTTGCAAACAAATGCAATCTGCTTTGCAATGGAAACTCTACTCTCAAACAAACAGAAACCACATTCCATAAACAAAAGGCAATTTGAGAGAAAATGCAGAGATGTAACAAATAAATGTATTGTGTTTTACAATTAACCTTTTTATATGAACCTTTTTCTCTTCCAAACAGCAGATATCGCTATTGGACGCATTTTACGCTAATCTCCTTGAAAAAGCCCTAAACATTATGTGCCACCCCTCCAGTGGCAAGTTTAAGAGTGCTTTCCCTTCACTAATTAACTTCATTAATTTATTCTCAAGGAAATAATCATACGTGGTCAACATTTTTCAGAAGTCTTATCTTGTTTAAAGTTCTCAAATGACCATGATCCTGACTAGCTGGTTATTGCTGCTTGCATTGGCCACTCCACCTAGCCAGCCGCTATTGAGCTCAGAGCTTGACACATCCATCCCCCTCTCGCTTAAAATAATTAAACTATTATTGTGCATCTGTGGCCACTGTTAAATGAATAAAAAGTAAATTAAAATTAATGTTTTCATGTATATATTACATTAAAACAAACACAAATACATCAGATCTTTCTTAGTCAGAATGACAATCATTCAAGAGCTTTAAATGTGATGAATCTCTATCTCATATGGACATATACACAAAAATAAATTTTAATTATTTGAAGTGACAGTGGAAGGGATGTGCCAAGGTCAGAGGTCTACACCTGGCTGGACGAAGCAGCAACCAACAAAAACCAAACATCAATGTAAACGTGTCATCTGCTGTTTTGGAAGAAAATTGCACAGCTGCATTTGTAATCAAATCAAGCTGAGAAAATATCATAAAAAATGTATAACACTAAATTTTTTGTTGCTTCTCTGCATTTTTTTAAATCCTTTGTATTTGCAAAGCACTTTCTGTTCCCTCAGGGTCGCGTTTTCTTTGCAAAAAAGATTGCTTTTGTTAGCAAAAGCTGAATTTGCTTGTTTGGTTTTGCAAGTTTAGCTCCATATGACATCTGCTACTTTTACTACACATACTGAACAAGTGACAAAACGTGACGAATGTGGACATAGACCAACAATTAAAAACAAAAAATGCATCATTCTTGCTCCATTCTTCATCTGAGATTTGTGTTTACTGAACATGTGTGTAAATGTGTATACAGGTTTACCTTAAATATCAATATTCTTGACTTGAATACACTTAAGACATTTTATTAGTCCTCTCTAGATAAAAGAGGTGCATAAAAAGCATGTTTCTCTTTTTTTGTTATGTTTCACATGTTTGTGTGAGGGTTGGGAGATAGAATGTATCAGTAGCCTGATATAAAATTAAGGGGTAGTTGTTGCCTACTGGTTAGTGAGTCAGGCTTGACTTTAGAAAGTTGCTACATGCTTTTACATGTTCTTTAACATTAGCTTTATATAAAAAAAAAAAATGCTGAACTGAATTAAGATTTAGATATATAGTCTTCAAAAATATATACAATATATATATAACATTTTATTTTTATGTAAATATGTTTACGTTTTGCATTACTGACGAAAAATCATATATTTTACTAACAAAAAAATTAAAGGGCAGGATACTTTCTGAAGTGTCTGTTCTGATCAGTGTATAAAAGACAATTCTCTGAAGCGTTTTCGTTAGGCATTAATTAGGTCTTACCTGGATGCATCAAAGCTGGAACCAACAGTAAAGTGTCTGAAAAGCTTCTTCCTGTTGTTACGCTCTGTTCTGTTTTCTGGTTAACAAACAAAACAACACATTTAAACAAATGGCAAAACTTAACTGTAAAACATTAGAAGTCAAGGGTTCTCAACCTTTTGTAATCCAACGATTGATTAGGAAAAAAATCCAAAAACCACCTTTCCAAATAAAAAAGGATAAACGCAGAATGACAGAGAATGGTAAATGTTAATTGGTACACTAGTAAATTAGTGTTTTGCCACTGTAGCAGACTTAGGCAAGTCAGCTATATAGATGAAAACTGTCCTTATATATTATATATCATATTATACAACACATAATATAATAATAATATATAAGAGTTATTTCTCTCTTATACAAACAAAACAGACATTACCTCAGAATAATGGTTATTTTATAGACCACAAAACAAACGAAATGAATGAAATAACAAATCAGTAACAAAACAAATACACATATACACATCCAGGCTAACTTAGCTACCTGTAACAATAATAGAGGTCAGAGACACAACGGAACACTCAACACACAGCAGTAATGTTTACAAACAAAGTAAAAAAGTTTGTTCACGCTGATTTTACATAATTCATCCAATACAGTTAGCTATACAAACCTAAATGTTTAAAATAATCGTACATATTAAACAAACTTAAAAGTTACAAAAAATATTACATATATTGTAAACAAATAATGTAATACAACCAGGGACACAACTGGACACATCTTACCCCCTCCCACACATAGCTAGCTAACAGTGGCAAAAAATGTTTTATCTGATGTTGTGACCTGATTGGTGTTGTGATTTTCAAACGTAAATGGGCTTTGAGATTATGCATCTTGACTGAGCATTTTTATTATAGAGCATATTGCATATTAATTCATAAGAACAATTAGATGTGAAAATAAGCTTGTCAACTGAAAAATTTAAAATTCTAACCAAAAGATTCTAGCTTTGAGGCACACTAGTGGCCTCAGCCCACAATGGTCAGGTGACATCAGGTGAAGGATGAAATCTAGGAACATCTGTGGTATGGCAACGAGACATGACGCAGTGTCCCATTCCTATGACAGAAGACCATGTTACATATGGAACCTGAGGTGTTCCCTTTTAAGGAAACTCAACACTGCATCATAAAGTTGACACAATGGGGACTGTAAAGCACTGGCACATACAACATAAATGGACCGGACAACTTGAGAACATGAGGCCCATTTTTAGTAGGGTCCAAAAACGAACCGAACAAACCTGCAGTTGATGCAACCTCTGTTTCTCTGACGATTCATGAAGAGGGAAGACAGCCTAAAATATAAGCAGTTCAACAGCCATATTGGCATCTCGGAGGAGAATTTGGTCTGGGATGCGCAGCAGTTCTGTAGGAGGAGGCTACCGAAAGGATCTTTAGACCCCCGCTTCAGACAATGGCAAAGCCACTTTATGAGTCAGAACGTCTCTGAAACTGACACTAAAGGTTCAGATGGAGCCTCTAGGATTCCATGAAGGTAAAGAAATAAGAGAATTTTAATTTTTAAATGAACTATTCCTTTACCAAAGGCATTTCTTTAACTTTAGTGGGTTATCAGATGTCATCTGAACATTTACGTTTTTTCTTTGTAAACGGGACGTTTGTGAAAGAAAACTTTGAGCTTATCTATAAATTACATATCCATGTAAACCAACTGATATGGGGTCCATTCTTCATAGGTTACTTACTACATCCTAGATCAAATGAAAAACCCAAGGTGATCTAATCTCGCTAATTATCATCTGGCTAATTTGGGTCTTCCAATACATTCAATTCAATTTTATTTATATAGCACTTTTTACAACGTTACATTGCTTCAAAGCAGCTTTACATATAATGAAAAGAAATTATAATAAAGAACAGAACAAATCTCAGACATGTTCAACAAAAGAATACATGATATTGCAAATAATTTGTTTAATGTATATTAAGACTAATTAGGCATACTAGGTGTAATGAAGGAGCACACTCTCGGGGATCCATTTGCAGTTTTTAATCGTAAACCTGGCAGACAGGTTTTTTGTAAAAAAAAAAAAAAAAAAAAAAAAAAAAAAAAAAAAGGGTGAAAAAGGGAAGAGGGGGGGAGGATAAGAAAAAAAAAAAAGGAGAGGTGGGGTGGGGGGGTGGGGGGGGGGGGGGGGGGGGGGGGGGGGGGGGGGGGGTTTTTTGTAGGTTGGAAAAAAAAAAAAAAAAAAAAAAAAAAAAAAAAAAAAAGGGGGGGGGAAAAAAGGAAAGGGGGGGGGGGGGGTGGGGAGAGGGGGGGGGGGGGGGGGGAGGGGGGGGGGGGGGGGGGGGTGGGGGAGGGAAAGGAAAAGGGGGGGGGGAGGGGAGGGAAAAAAGAGGAAAAAAAAGAAAAAAAAAAAAAAAAAAAAAAAAAGAAAGGGGGGAAAAAGGGGGGGGTGGGGGGGGGGGGGGTTTTGGGGGGAAAAAGGGGGGGGGGAGGGGGGGAGGGGGGGGGGAGGGGGGAAGGGGAAGGGGGAAAAAAAAAAGAAAAAGAGAAAGAGAAGAAATTTTTTTTTTGGGGGGGTTTGTGTGGGGGGGGGGTTTTTTGTGGTTTTTTGGGGGGGGAAGGGGGGGGGTGGGGGGGGTGGGGGGGGGGGTTGGTGGGGGGGGGGGGGGGGGGGGGGTTTGGTTTTTTGGTGGGGGGGGGTGGGGGTTTTTTTTTGGGGGGGATTTGGGGTGGTTTTTTTTTTTTTTTTTTTTTTTTTTGGGGGGGGGGGGGTGGGGGGGGGTCCGGGGGGGGGGGGGGGGGGGGGGGGGGGGGGGGGGGGGGGGGTGGGTTTTTTTGGGGGTGTGTTTGGGGGGGGGGGGGGGTTGTTTGGGGGGGGGGGGGGGGGTGGGGGGGGGGGGGGGGGGGGGGGAAGGGGGGGGAAAAGAGGGGGAAGAAAAAATATTTTTTGGGGGGGTGGGTGGGGGGGGGGGGGGGGGGGGGGGGTTTTGTTGGGTGGGGGGGGGGGGGGGGGGGGGGGGGTTTGGGGGGGGGGGGGGGTTGGGGGTTTTTTTTTTGGTTTTGTTTTTGGGGGGTGAAAAAAGTTGGGGGGGGGGGTGGGGGGGGGGGGGGGGGGGGTTGGGGGGGGTTTTTTTTGGTCGATAACAGCAAACAGGTATAACATAGACAAGACAGAAGCGTAATCGTGGCACAGGCGTGGGTCGAGGCAGGCAGCAAACAATCCCCAATGTATAACAATCCGGTAACAGGGCAGGCAGCAAACAATCCAAAAACCCAATAAACAATCCGAGTCAGTAACAATGATCCGTAATGCAGGTAATAAACGCTCAGTAATGTCGCCGGGGCAAAACAAGACTTTGCACCGGGTTAGCATGTGGCTGGGGTTTATATACACAATAGTTAATGAGAGTCAGGTGAGGGAACAAACAGGAAACAGGAAGTGATCAAACCCAGGTATGGGGCATTATGGGAAACGTAGTTCAGAAAGACGTTAATACTCAGCAGATGGCTCCCGCTGGCGGTGAGGAGGTGGAGCAGGGACCTCCTCCGTAACACTAGGTTTATAGAAGGTTTAAAAAAGGAGTGACTGAACTGATAAAACTACAAAATCATTAAGCAAGATATGCCATTCCACTTATCATGGAGATGTCATTTAAAAAGATAGTATCTTATGGGACAGGGGTATAAGGGATTTGCAATAATACCATAAAGTCCACACAACACAAAGTAAAATGCATACATACAATATATACAATAGAAATACCTGCAAATGACACAATGAAAGAGAATGGGAGACACGTTTGGGCGTCTTTTTGGAGTGTCTTTTTGGACACTCCTTTTGGGAGACAAAGGAGTAGTAAAATAGAAGAGTCTTTTGGATAATAATTATATCATATAGCTAGAAGCAATATTAACAATTTACAAAACCCTAAGCTAAGTTAGATGTCAGCAGTATGCCAATAAGCAAGCCAACAGGGCGACAGTGGCAGAGAATCAAATCTCCAAGGATGAATAGCTGGAGAAAAATACTTGGGAGAAACCAGGCTCAACCAGGAGGGCCAGTTCTCCTCTGGCATGTTAAAGCCTCAATTTGTAACTTTCTTGGATATGGATGGAGAATTGTTTATAGTGATTTATAGATATTTATTGATAAGAAACTGTCTGGTCTAATTACATCTGACAATATGTCGGGCACTGAGAAATGTTACCAACAGAAATAACAATGTTACAAGTGTAATGCGTAATGTCAAAAACAGAAGCATATTGTTACTAATGTGTGGATTTGGTTAGTATAACAGGACTGAGTTGTCTGAGGATTATGGTGCATCAAGAGTTGCTTGAAAAGGTAGTATATCTGGATAGTAGAAACATTGATCAGCAATGCTGCTATTGGCTGGTTGTTACTTCCAAAGCATGTCTTTTTTTAAAAACTGCTAGGTTGTGGCAAATTTGAAACCTCAAAAGATGCAAATATGTTTCATCATTTTTGACATCCTTGTTTTAATCTCACAACAACAAGTTAAAGTGAAATAAAAGAAGATTATACAACAACAGGTCCTGCACCCTCACTATATGCCCTGGCAGAGAAGATGGCCCTTGGGTTTGTGAACTGACCAACTGTGCAGAGCATTCCTGATGATGATGGTTTCCCCACAAATGCGTAAAAGGGGCAACTGTTTACAGAGATGAGAGAAATATGACCTTAGGGTATAAAAAAAGATATATTTAAATTATAAAGTAAAAAGTTAAAGACATTGACCCTAACATTCCAAAAAAGCCACAACTTAAACCAGAGACAGAGTTGCTCTGTCAAAAATCTTTGGAGTAAATGTTAAATCACAGTAACACTATTTACTGTACTTAACAATATCTCTCATTGCAGATAAAAGATGACTGATTGCTGACCATTATCCAGGAAGATTAAAAATAAACTAAAATAAAATGCTTGTGGGCCTACATGTCTTTTTTTCAAGAAGAATAATCAAAAATGGTGTTCCACAGCTCTGTCCCCTGTAGCTCTGTCACTAGGTTGGTCCATGTGCACCAACTGAAGGTCAATAGTAATTACAATAAATATGTCTCAACTGTCAATCAAAACTCATTAATTTATTACCCTGTTTTGGGTGGATGTCAGATTTTTAGTCTAGTTTTACATGTCAATCATGTATATGTGCAAAATGTACTCTTAACCTCTGTCCATCACCCTCCTGAGGAACTGACCCCTCCCTACTCTGGCTCTGTCTATCACTCTGAGGATCTGCCCCCCTCCATACCTTTCTTCAAATTTATTACCCTGTTTGGGTTTGTCTGGTTTTCAGTCTAGTTTGTCCATGTCAGTAGTGTTTATCAGCATAAGATTTAGTCTAACCTATGTCCACATGGCTCTGTCTATCTGCCCTATCACCCTATCACCATCTAAGGTAATGGCTTTAAAGAGCCTGTTAAAACAGAATAAACATTTTTAACAGACCTTGCATCCCCAACATGTGTATTCAATACTCGTTTATTCCAGCCTGTGAGGTGTGTCGTTCAAATGTGTGTGTATTGGTACCTCCTAAGGTAATGGCTTTATAGAGCCTGTTAAAACAGAATAAACGTTTTAAAAGAAAACATGGAGCCCTGTCTGACCCCTTCTGACAGCTAGCTTTCTGATTAAAGGACATGCCCCAACTTGTTCTTCTGGTCTGAGGTGATAACCCTGTTAACAAACTCTGATGCTGTCTGCATTTATTGGTTTGTAGAGGCTATTAAAACAGAATAACATTTTAACAAAGCACATGGCCCCTATCCTGTCTGACCCCTTCTGGCTTGGGAAGATACCTATCCAGAGTGAAGAATGTTCTTAATACGATTGTTAATAATCTAATGTTAGATTATTAATCCTAACCCTAACACTAGATGTCTAGATAATCAAGGAATGATATTTTTGACAAATAAAAAAGGGCCAATACTTGTGTATGCCCATGGACAGCCCTTGTACTAGGCTTTCTGGCCCGTATGAAGTGACTCTCCAAGATACGGTTTCCATGTCAGTGAACCCGTGACTTTTCCTTGGCACTTCAGTGCTGCCAGTCTCTGTTGGCAGTGATGCCGTCCCAGTAGGTAGAACCTGCACAGAGACCTCTCTCATAGGTAGTACTGCCTAGTCAGTCCAAATCCTCATCTCCACATATTACCTCCTTTCCTCCAGTGCTTTCTTGTGGTTATACCAAGAGAGGAAGGAGACCCATGCACTGAGGTGCCTTCTCCTGGGGGAGACAGGAACAATTTTTGAGATGCGTCAAGGCTCCACACCCTGTTGGGATGTGGTTGGGATACATGTTGACTCCTCAGCACAAACCTGAAAGTGAGCTGAGGCTGGCTTTTTATACCCACTTCCGGGTAGGCGTGACTTGGCCGACAACTCCTTTGCCCAATGCTCATTTGTTCTTTCCTCATTTTTTCTACTTGAGGTGATAGGCCTCTTAAGCGAGACCCCATACGTCAGTACATTGACGTAACGTCTCTGTTACCTCCTTCAGGGAACGAGGGTTACCTATGCAACCAAGATGTTATTTAGCACTTTGATTTAATACAAATATTTTATCAAAAGCAGTAGTAATTAACTTTATTTTTGGCAAAGTACAACACAAGGATGTAAAGCTTTATTTTTAATTGCTTTTAATTTATTTATTATACTTACTTTAAAATGGCTTCAAGTTTGTTGTAATAAAGCATTTGCTCAGTCTTGTTCCTTGTAATACGTTTATGAATAACATAGTAAACATGTTAAAATAGTAATAATAATAATACTAATTAATTATTATTAAGTTAATAATAATAGAAGAATAATAATACAATGTAATGTTCATAAGTATTACAGAAATCAAAAAATGTGTGATAATGCAATCTTTAAACTGTAGTGATGTAACATCACGCCAGCAGAGGGAGCCCTCACCGGAATACTGACTGCTCATGCTCCCTCTGCTGAACTCTGAACTTACTTCCTGTTTGGCATCTATATAAACCTTGCTGCCACATGGCCATGTTGCGAAGTATTGCCAGCTTAACACCTGACTACTAAGCATTCTCTTTTACTGCCTACTTTCCTGTGTTTTACCTATTGTTTGGTTCTCGTTTTCTGATTTTTGCCTAGTCCCTTTGTTTGACACCTGGATCGGACTGTTTGTTTAGATATTGATTCTCTGCCTGTACTTTCGACTTTGATTATGGATAACCCCAATAAACATCCGCAACTGGATCCTGCTTCAGCTTCTGCCTCAGCCCCCTTACAGAATACTTCGCCTACCCTCAATCCAGCGGATGTTTCACAGCTGCAAGCTGCATTTGTCTACCAGGGAGAACTATTACGCAGCTACCACGAACAGCTAGTTAACTTACAGGCATCGAATGAACTACTGCTCCAGGGATTTTGCTCTCCTCCTTCCACCATGTCGAGCACGGTAAGACTTGCTCTTCCCGATAAGTTTGATGGTTCTGCAGAACGGTGTAAAGGGTTCATTCGACAAGTACGCACTTATTTGGAATCGTTGGGGGATCAGTCTCATGCTAGTTCTGAGCAATGCTCTTTTATCATGTCACTATTATCTGGCAAGGCTATTGATTGGGCTGCTGCGGTTTGGGAGACGGACGAACAGTTTAGATCTTCACCTGAGTATTTTTTGCAACAACTCCGAGAAGTATTTGAATATCCTGCTGGGGGTCGGGATGTTTCGTCTCGTCTTTTACACCTTTCTCAAGGCTCACATAGTGCAGCAGAGCACGCAGTCGAATTCAGGACTCTTGCAGCTCAGAGTGGATGGAATGATGCTGCACTTAAAGGGGTGTTTCGGGAAAGCCTATGTCCCCAATTGCAGTTGGAGATGGCATGTCGAGGTGAGGAATCTTCTTTCAATGACTGTTAAGATTGATAATTTGCTCAGGAACTCACCTAAACCCAAGCAAGCGCATGCATCCCACCTTATGTCACGACCTGCACTTCGGAATCCTGAGGCACCATGTGTTACCGAGCCCATGCAAGTAGGATCTACCAGACTGTCTGAGGACGAGCGTAGACGAAGGTTCATCAACAACCTCTGCTTTTATTGTGGTGAACCAGGTCATCATAAGTCACAGTGTCCTCAAAAGACCCGGAGGTCCCTCACAGCACAAGACCGGGTGAATGTGGACACCTTTTCACAAAATCCATTTAAAGTCTTCACATTACCCGTACAGATTTCTACCGAAAGTGGTTCTCTTATGTTGACAGCATTAGTAGATTCCGGCGCCGCTCTCAACCTCATCAACTCGGACATCGCCCATGCTTTCCACCTATCAGTATTACGGCTGTCAATAACCAACCCATCAAAGGAGGAGTTCTGGAACAGACCCGATCACTGAAAATGCAAATTGGGGTTTTTCATGAAGAGAACATCTCTCTATATCTGATCGACTCACCCAAATATGAAATAATTTTAGGAATGCCATGGCTAAGTTGCCACGATCCCCACATCTCCTGGCGCACGGGTGAGCTGACCCACTGGTCTCCATTCTGTTTTAGTCACTGTCTAACCCTTAAGCAGTCCAGTCCATGTCTGTCCACAAGCATGGGGAGCCCTCCGAGCCTGACCCAACCAAAGATCCCCAAGGTTTATAACGAGCTTTTGGAGGTCTTCAGCAAGGTTAAAGCCACACAGTTACCACCACATCGGCACTGGGACTGTGCTATAGACCTTCTTCCCAACATGTGTCCTCCCAAAAGCAAAGTCTACCCGCTGTCACGCCAAGAAGCACAGGCTATGGAGGACTACATCAAGGAGGCTCTGGAAGCTGGCTTTATCCGTCCTTCTACTTCTCCCGCTGCAGCCGGCTTCTTCTTCGTGGAGAAGAAGGATGGGGGTCTGCGTCCGTGCATCGACTACAGAGGCCTCAATAATGTCACTGTTAAATTCAGGTATCCACTGCCTCTAGTCCCTTCTGCCCTAGAACAACTCAGGAAGGCCAAAATATTTACCAAACTCGACTTGAGAAACGCTTATAACCTGATACGCATCAGGGACGGAGATGAGTGGAAGACAGCTTTTCTCACCACCAGGGGGCACTACGAATACCTGGTTATGCCCTTTGGCCTTGCCAATGCCCCAGCCGTCTTCCAATCCTTCATAAATGAAGTCTTCAAAGATGTCCTCCACAAGTATGTCATCGCATATCTTAACGACATCCTAATCTATTCCCTGAATGAAGAGGATCATGTCACTCACGTCAAGAGTGTTCTTTCCAAGCTTCTCAATCACCAACTCTATGTCAAGGCAGAAAAATGTGAGTTTCATGCGAAGCAGACAACATTCCTGGGGTACAACATCAGCCACCAGGGCGTTGAAATGGATGCTTCTAAGGTAACCGCCGTCACTGAGTGGCCGCAGCCCTCCACGTTGAAAGAATTGCAGAGGTTCCTGGGCTTTGCTAACTTCTATCGACGCTTCATTAGGAACTACAGCTCTATTGCTGCACCTCTCACCTCATTACTCAAGGGAAAACCCAAGAAGTTGTCATGGAACGCTTCCGCCAATGCAGCCTTCCAAAAGCTCAAGACCAGCTTCACGACGACCCCCATCCTTAAACATCCAGATCCAGAACTCCCCTTCATTGTGGAGGTCGATGCTTCTGACTGCGGGATTGGAGCTGTGCTCTCTCAACGTCACGGACAACCTCCCAAGCTTTTCCCGTGTGCCTTCTCTCGGAAGCTAACCCCCGCTGAGTTTAATTATGATGTGGGAAACAAAGAGCTTCTGTCAATGAAGGCTGCCATGGAAGAGTGGAGACATTGGCTCGAGGGGGCAGCTCATCCTTTTCAAGTTATCACGGACCATAAGAACCTTGAGTATGTCAAGTCTGCTCGACGTCTGAATTCACGCCAGGCAAGATGGTCTCTGTTCTTTTCACGATTCCATTTTACAGTCACTTATCGTCCAGGCTCCAAGAATAGCAAGGCAGATGCACTATCCAGGCGCCATGATCCCCCACGACAGAACTACAATTCTGAACCCATCCTAAGTCCAGCCTTGTTTGTTGCTCCGGTCAACTGGGACATAATGGAGGAAATTCACCAGGCCGTCCTCACAGAACCATCACCAACGAACTGCCCCCCTTCCAAACAATATGTTCCCCAGACACTACATCACCGGGTCATCCAGTGGGTCCACACATCACTCAGCACGGGACATCCGGCATTTCACGAACCCTTAAACTTGTGCAGAATTCCTTCTGGTGGCCTTCAATGACCAAAGATGTGGCCAATTATGTCAAGTCTTGCTCCATCTGTGCCCAGTCCAAGACTCCCAGGGACCTGCCGACGGGACTTCTACAGCCTCTCCCGATTCCCCAACGACCTTGGTCTCACCTCTCCATCGACTTCATCACTGACTTACCCCTGTCTGATGGTTACACCACAATCCTGGTCATCGTCGACCGCTTCTCCAAAGCCTATCGTCTGGTTCCATTAAAAGGATTACCTACTGCCATGGAGACCGCTCAAGCAATGTTACACCATGTCTTTCGAAACTATGGTCTACCTGAAGACATTGTATCAGATTGAGGAACTCAGTTCACCTCTCAGGTTTGGAAATCCTTTTGTAACCTTTTAGATATCAATGTGAGTTTAACCTCTGGCTATCATCCGCAGTCAAACGGTCAGGTGGAGAGGCTGAACCAAGAGATCGGCAGGTACCTGCGGACTTACTGCAGCTGCGAACAACATCGCTGGGCTGAATTTCTCCCTTGGACCGAGTATGCCCAGAACTCACTCACGCACTCCTCTACAGGACTCACACCATTTCAATGTGTGCTGGGTTACCAGCCTCCCCTGTTCCCGTGGTCAGGAGAACCATCGTCTGTGCCTGCTGTTAACGACTGGATTTGTAACAGTGAGAGGGTGTGGGACAGTGCCCATGTACGGCTTCAACGCGCTGTGAGGAGGCAGGAGATTAACGCTAACCGTCACCGTCGCCCACACCCTCCATACCAACCTGGACAAAGGGTCTGGCTCTCCACGAGGGATCTCAAGCTACGTCTGCCGAGCAGGAAGCTCTCTCCCAGGTATGTTGGCCCATTTAAAATCATAAGACAGATTAATGAGGTCACTTACCAATTAGAGCTTCCTGCTGACTACCGCATCTCTCCTTCTTTCCATGTGTCACTCCTCAAACCTTTCCACCGGGACGCTGACCCCGAGGCCATATTGCAGGAGCCACCGCCACCGCTGGACATTGGCGGAACGCCGGCCTACAAGGTGAACGTCTTGCTTGACTCACGGCGAAGAGGGGGTCAGTTACAATACCTGGTGGATTGGGAGGGATACGGCCCAGAGGAGAGATCGTGGGTAGCGGCAGTGGACATTCTGGATCCCTCGTTCACGGAGGAGTTTCATCGAGCCAGATCTGACCGTCCAGCACCACGTCCACGGGGACGCCCACGTAGAGCACCTGGTGGTGCTCCTAGAGGGCGGGGTTCTGTAACATCACGCCAGCAGAGGGAGCCCTCACCGGAATACTGACTGCTCATGCTCCCTCTGCTGAACTCTGAACTTACTTCCTGTTTGGCATCTATATAAACCTTGCTGCCACATGGCCATGTTGCGAAGTATTGCCAGCTTAACACCTGACTACTAAGCATTCTCTTTTACTGCCTGCTTTCCTGTGTTTTACCTATTGTTTGGTTCTCGTTTTCTGATTTTTGCCTAGCCCCTTTGTTTGACACCTGGATCGGACTGTTTGTTTAGATATTGATTCTCTGCCTGTACTTTCGACTTTGATTATGGATAACCCCAATAAACATCCGCAACTGGATCCTGCTTCAGCTTCTGCCTCAGCCCCCTTACAAGTGAGACCATTATAATAAAAATTATAACAGAATTTACAAAACCTTATCCTTAGGTAATGTCAGCAATCTTTCTGTAAGCAAGCCAATATGGTAGGAATGGCAAAGAACCGAAACTCCAGTGATGTATAAATGGAGAAAAATCCTTGGAGAAACCAGGCTCAACTGGAAGGGCAAATTGTAAGTTGCAATCCATCATTTTGTAATCCACTTTTGTAGCTTTAATAAATATCAGTGTGTGTTTTAAGTAAGTTTTAAGTGAAGTTTCTTCATTCACTGTACCGATTTAAATTATCATAAATGTGATACTACAAGGTTAGTGTTTTGGTGTTGTCCTGTAACTTTTCTATTAACTTATTTGTCTATGAACTATATGTGTATGTTTCACATAAATCATTTTCCCATCCATTTTACAGTGTTGACCTGGTGGAACAAGACAATGATAATTCTTCAGAAATCAAGGAGGACAATGTGGAATTGATCTGTGATTTTTAATTAAAAGTTAGTAGTGTAAAATATTTGTTAAATTACCAAACATCTCTGCACCAGGGTTGACATCTGGTCCACTAGTGTCTCTAGTGCCATAGGAGTCACAGCACATTGGTTAATTATGACTAAGTTAATTGGAATGCCAGTCTATCACATGAGCTTGCAGACATTTTCCAATGTGCAATGACTTCATACAACAAACTGCTAAAGTGTTAGACGAAATCCACTCTGAATTCAGCCTGTCACATGTCAACATCATGGCCACTGTGACATTTAATGGGTGTAATTTTATAAATGCCTATTAAAGAGTTTAGAACCACTATGGAAAAGTGAGATAAGGAAGATGGCAATGAGATTCTTTCTCTCTCTTACACACTGAGTCTCAACAATGCGACAATGGATACATTTTATGCCTTGTGGAACGCATGAGGTAGACAAAGTCTGTTGAGACCAAAGACTTTCTAAAGTGATAAGGGCAGGTTAATTATACCATGATCATACCATATCAACTGGATTAGCTGGATGAGTACAAGATGCTGGTGTACTCATCCAGCTAATCCAGTTCAGCATCCCTAAAGGAAAGTAGGTCAAATTTCTTTGAGGGCCCTTACAGTCACCATTAATCAATTACAGGGCCAGTTATTCTGCTGTTTGCTAAGTCTAAATTTGACAAAGTTGGATGGTTTCTGAAGCAGATTCAGTAGCTTTCTGCAAACCAGAAGTTAATCAGACAATCCTGGCATATTTACATCTGTACTTTAAAATGTGTTGGCTTCCCAACATTTGGCAAAGAAAAAAGATCCATGACCTAATGCGCCAGTCATCAACAGACCTTGGGCTTGTTACTAAAAGCGAGTCAAGTTCAACACATCATACTGATGGTGAATAGGAAGACATTTTTGTCCTTACCAAAGATGTTCAGTTCTCTGCCACGTTTATACATGAAAAGATGAGCTGGAGACACTGAACTTTCTAGAAGTTTAGAGAAACGATTTGGACCAATTTCCACTAATTAGACAGCTGTTAGAGAGGTTCAACACAATCATACCCTCTTCTGCTCCTGTAGAGTGTTTATTTTCATTTGTGTGTTTAATGAACAGACCAAACAGATGATGCCCTTTAAGAATAATCTTTAAAATCAGAGATGATGGCACCCTGTGTGGCAGTGGCTACTCCGGCTTTCAGTAATAAAAATAACAAAAGGATTAAAATAATAAAATGATATATACTTAAAATAATTGTGTGATTGCCCTGTTTGTGTAGTTGAACAACACAAACATAGCAAAAAATGTATTTTAAGTTTAAAAACATTTTAAGTCTTTGTCCCTTGCCTCACAGTGCACTGCCTGTTTCCCCCTTTACCTCACCTACACACACAAGTTCGGGTGGAGAGCAGTTTTTCAGTAGTTGTGGAACTCCAGAAATTAGGCTGTCAAGGTTATTTTATTCACTTTAAACATCGGATGATGTGATTTTTTTCTCTTTAATACAGATGACTACACAGATGACTCACAGACTACAGGGACAAACACCCATTGATGACAACACCATCGTACACCATCATACCACTGCCAATGAAGTCACATGCATCAATTTTGTATAGTTTTGTATAGTTCTTGTATAGGTTTTGTATATATTTAGCTTAGATTGTCTTGCATGTGTATATTACCTCTACCTGTTGTTGTCCTGCTCATACCAGCTTTATTTTGTTGTCTTATGTCTGTACTTATCTTGCTTATTGAGCTCGGAGAAACACAATCTCTTTATGCTGTACACTATTTGTTGTATGGCTGGAATGACAATAAAGTACACTTACCCTCATTCTGTCCTACGTGACTTTTTCAGCCAAATACAATCTGAGTTTTAAATATTGCTGCATGCAGGAATGACAGTCCCGAACACTACATCACCACCTGGTGCTTCTCAGAAGAAGGTGCATAGTTGCATTTCACTCTAAAGATAATTGAGTATTTGACTATTTCAAAGGCTATTTTAAGTAACAAGGCTATGTTGTAAGTGACAAACATTGCCAGTTAGTGGTGCTGTGACTCAACCCCCAACAGTAAACATATTTCCCAAGTTTGATGTAAATCACTCAATGTACACAGAAGATATGAGACACTTCTTGTTCTATTTATTGTTCTACAGTGATTGCCTCGCCATGGCAACACTTCGAGATATCAAGAACCTGTTCACCATTTAGCGTCTTCAATATATTTAAATATATATTATATATTTTGAGATATCAAAAATCCTTTTGCAAATTAAAATCTTCAATGTGTTGGCATAAAATTTGCCCTAATTTGGTGACAATCCTGTAAATCCTGTAGGAGGAGTATTTAAAAATTCACAGCCTGGAATTGTTAGAAAATCCACAATAGCGGAGCTAATGAATGTAATTTTGAAAGTTGTCTGGCTTGATGAGAACGATACATGTACAAGTTTAGTGATCATAGGTAAAACTAACCCTATCACTTTAGCCAAAAGTGTGCATTACAGAGCCCCCCACCACTCCAATGTCTAAGCTTCTGTGTGCAAAATTTCATGCCATTTCAAGTTTGTTAAGCACCTGAAATACACCTGAATGTGGTTTTAAAGTTTGACGCATTGCCATGTCAACAATATTTAAGCTATCACAAATCCATTTAGAACTTATCAGCTATGCCTGTACATACTTAGCTAAATGCAAGTTGACTGGTTGCAAGGTTTGTTTTAAATGACTTGACTCACAATAGTCATATCAATGTCCTCAGCCCACCACAATAAACACATACAGTCATGTGAAAAAATTAGGACACCCTGTGAAAGCATGTGTATTTTGCAACATTTAACATATGGTTATTTAGTCTCAATTTTAACAATACAGAGAGATTAATTAAATATAACTTAATTAAAACTGAAGAAAAAAGTCTTTAAGATCTTCTCTAAATGTAATTCTACAAAAATGCCTATTTTAACTGAGGAAAAAGATAGGACACCCTAGCCCCTAATAGCTAGCGTTACCTCCTTTGGCTGAAATAACTGCAGTGAGACGCTTCTTGTAGCCATCTACCAGTCTCTGACAGCCCCAAACCATGACACTTTCACCTCCATGCTTCACAGTTGGTATGAGGTTCTTTTCCTGGAATGCTGTCTTTGGTTTACACCAAACATGTCCTCTGCTCTGGTGTCCAAATCAATTTTGGACTCATCTGTCCAAAGAACATTATTCCAGAAGTCCTGGTCTTTGTCAACATTCTCTCTGGCAAATGTCAGTCTGGCCTTGATGTTTCTCTCAGAGAGCAAAGGTTTCCTCCTTGCACACCCCCCATGCAAGTTAAACTTGTGCAGTCTCTTTCTAATTGTAGAGGCATGCACTTTTACATCAACAGTAGCCAGAGCCTGCTGTAGGTCCCGAGATGACATTTTAGGGTTTTTGGAGACCTCTTTTAGCATTTTGTGGTCTGTTCTTGGGGTGAACTTGCTGGGGTGACCAGAACTGGGCATGTTGGCAGTTGTTTTGAAAGCCTTCCACTTGTAGACGATCTTCCGGACAGTGGAATGGCTGATTACAAAATATTTTGAGATCTTTTTAAATCCTTTACCAGACTCATAGGATCCTAACTGACAGCTCTTTTGCTCTCACCATGGTGCTCACTCTCACTTCAACAGTCAGGAGCACACCAAACAAAATGTCTGAGGTTAAGACAGGGCAAGCCTCATTCAAAATGCTGAGTAACGATCTACTAATTATGTGCACCTGGTGTGATACACCTGTGTGTGATTTGAGCCATTTTAAGAGGGAATACATGTGAGGGTGTCCTAACTTTTGCCTCAGTTAGAATTTGCATTTTGTGGAATTACATTTTACAGAAACTCCCCTGACTGTATGCCAAGTTTGACATCAATCATTCAATGCATGCTGTAGATATTAGAAACATTCTGTTTCCCAATTTTTTACCATAATTTACACCCTCGCTATGGTAATACCATTCGAGATATCAAAAATCCCTTCACAATTTTGAACCTTCCATGGATTGACATGATGCTTATCAAGTTTGGTGACAATCACACAAAATCACGACATGCACTTTTTAGAAAATGCAAAATGGCTGACTTCCTGTTTAAATGGAGCAAGTTGCGAAAGTTGTTAGGGTTGACATGACTGATACACCTACCGATACATGCATGTATGTGTGATATATGCACCATCATTTTGTGTCCTATACCCATGTGCCAGCCTTTAGGGTTAGGGTTAGGGTTAGGGTTAGCACGTTTAGCATTTCTGAGCATATTGAGGGACCGAAACCTTGAAAAAAAGATAAAAGCAGTCCTTTGGTCATGCTTATGTCACCACGTCAGTTGTACTAATTTAATCATGTTTACATTCAAAAGCCATGTATTGATCACTAAATAAGCTCAAAATACTAATGTCTTTCTTTTTCTGTAACTCACTCGACATTGTGTCAGTGTAATGACTCTAGGGGTTCCTAGTGACCCTGGGACACTGATCGCTATTCTTTTTATATAAAATATATGAAAAATACATGAAAATAGGCCTTAGAAATGAGCACCAATAGAAGCGAGTGGGATTTGCATGCAAACCTCCTCCCTGGATATCTGGGTATAAAAGAGAGATGGCATGCACCACTCATTCAGATTTTTTCTTCGGAGCTGATTCATGTTTTGCCTTGCTTTGCTTTTATTCTTTTGACTGGAGATTGCCCCTCTCAGAGGCTTCCTCTCTCTGGCAGCACAGATAAGTGCAGAAAGCTTGTCAGTCGCACAGAAAAATCAGCAAATTTCCTTTAAGAGAGTGAACTTCTATAGATGTCATCATGGCTTTCTGTGATGTGCTTCTGGTCGCAGCTGGTACCTCTGCTATGTTTGGGCCATACCCATGCTGAGGCAGCGTTTGTTGAGAGTTTGTGTGTTCAATGTGTGTTCTGCTTTCCCAGGGCCCCATGAGCTTTGGGCTAGAGTGGAATCCTCCACTCTCCTCGGAATGCTCATGGCTAGATGATTGGTTCCTGGGTTTGTGATGCAGCTCCCTCGCCCTAGTCCCATTCTTCCCAGAGGGGCATGATGAGCTCACAAAGTCATGGAGGGCACCTTTCACTGCCAGTACACAGTTCGTGGGCTCGTCTGTCCTTACCACTCTCGATGGTGGGGCAGCAATGAGGTACTCGGGGAGCCTCCAGTTGAACACGCTGCTGCTGTGCATTTATGCCCGTAGAGCACTGTCTCTTGGAGAAACCATCCAAGACTCCCGTTATAGCGAAGGCCTATGGGTCTGCAGGTTGCCTCAGCCCAAGTTCATCAAGCAAAGACACTGAAAGAACTGATTGAGGGTGGTCTCTATGCAGCACAACTGCAGGAACTGCACACAACGACAAACCTCACCCTGAGGAGCAACATGCATGGTTAAACCTTGCTGAGATGCCAAGAAAGTAAGTTTTATTGATGCTCCCATCTCTCAAGGTGGCTTGTTTGGCAACACTGTTGAAAACTTGCCCAACAGTTTTTGATGGTGAAGAAGCAGACCGCGGTAATTAAACATATCCTGTCTCAACGTGGTTGTTGTCTGCCAGTCGACCACAAATAACCCTCTTAAGGGCTCTCTGGCCTCTTAATGGGTGGCCAGAGAGGGCAAACAGGCTCTTGCAAACAGACCCCACCCAGGGCAAGGCAGAGACCCTATTCCTTCCTTCAGGCTTATCCCGAGGTGCCTCTTCTGGTCTGTACCACAACGTCACCCAGTCTTCTCTGAGTCAATGTAGCAGACAGGCACTGACACCACATGATGTCAGCTGTGCACACAGGGGCATAATTCTCATCCACTTGGATTGATTGGGGGTTTGGGTCAACTGGAAAAAGAACAAGCTCTCACTGGTGCAGAGCATCTCTTTTTGGACTCAGTTGGACTCTGTAAATATGACAGCATGCCTCACAGAGGAATGCATCCAATTGATGTTGAATAGCTTTAATTTCTTCAGAGGCAAGAAGGCAGTCCCACTGAATATTTTCAGAGGCTGCTGGGGCATATGGCATTCTCAATGGCAATAGTGCCTCTCGGGCTGATGCATGTGAGACTGCTTCAGCAATAGTTACAGAATCGAGTCCCGAGGTGGGCATGGTGCTGGGAAACAAATTAGTTGGCTATCACTCTGGTATGTTGTCGCTCCTTTAGCCCTCATCTAAATCAAAATTCCTGTGAGCTAGGGTTCTCATGCAGCAGGTCTTGAGATGCTTTGTTGTTACCACAGATGTGTCCAGCATGGGCTAGGGCACTGTATGCATTAGGCATGCAGGGTCGGGTTCCTGGACAGGTTATCGCCTGCATTGGCATATCAACTGCCTGGAGCTGTTGGCAGTCCTGCTTGCCCTGTGGAGCCTGCAGCCAGTGATCCAGAGCAAGCATGTGTTGAGTCAGATGGACAACATGGCAACACGTATATCAATCGCCAGGGCAGTACCCACTCTTATCACATATCTCAGCTTGCCCATCATCTCCTCTTATGGAAGAGGAGTCTCTGCAAGCAACTTATATTCCAGACAACCTCAATCATGCAGCGGATGTGCTTTTGTGTGCAAGTGATGCTCTGCAGAGAGTGGTGATTTCTCTACCCCCATATCTCTCTACCCCCAAGTGGTCAAACTTATACCGGTTTGGAGTGGCACATGTGAATCTCCCATTTGGCTCAATCAGACGTGGTTCTCGGAGCTGATGCTCCTCCCTTGCACATTCTTCTGAGGAAGGCACAATCTGGCACCTCAGGCCAGACCTCTGGAACCTCCATGTCTAGTCTCTGGATGTGGCATGGAAGACCTAGGTGATTTACCACTGGTGGTGGTAAACACTATTACTTAGGCTAATCCCCCTCTACTAGGCAGCTCCATGACCTGAAGTGGTGTCTTTTAATGGACTTGTGTTCTTCCCGGGGGGAACATCCACATAAATGACCTATTGGATCCATGCTTACCTTCCCACAGAAGAGGTTGGTGAGACAATTGTCTTTCTCCACTCTGAAGGTGTACATGGCTGCTATTGCAGCACATCATGTTACACTCGATGGGAAATCCTAACACTAACCCTAAGGAAGGCATATATGATAATCAGATTCCTCAGAGGCCCTAGGAGGTTATAGGAGGTTAAATAAATGTGCCTAATACCCACTTGGGCTCTCTTCTTGGTCCTTATGGCCCCTAGGAGTCCTCCCTATCAAGAGGGTTGGGGATCTGCAGGCAATATCTGTGTCCAATCAGTGCCTCCAGTGTGGACTAGGATTATATCATGATATTCTCAGGCTTTGTCTGGGTTACGTGCCCAAGTTTCCCACGACTCTCTTCAGGGAAAAAATGGTGAATCTGTAGACCCTCCCAAAGTCGGAGGAGGACCCAGCCCTATACCTGCTACCCTAACCCTGCGCACAGAGGACTTGAGAGTATCTGAGCATCTCTTTGTCTGCTTTGAAGGCCTGGAGTTGTATGGATTACTTTTATGATGGATGGATGTGATTTTTGGAGCTTCAAAAACTCTAAACACAATTTAATGTGACTACAAAGCTGGGAAGCTAGGATATTATATCTGTGGTTGTGCTCTGAGGGTGAATAAATTATAAGAGAATGTTCTTGGGTGAACTATTCTTAAGCATTTCATAATAAAGTAAACAAATTAAATAAACATTCAAATAATTCACACTATATGACCATGATACTATTGTCATTTAAATGTCTTTATTATATTATGGCTACATAAACAAGCTAAAATAACTTTCCAACATGTTTTGATGCTGGCCTCCTTCAGTGAGAATAATGAAACAAGCTTACCATAGGCGACAAAAATGTCGTTGATTCAGCTAATTATATGAATTATAAATCATATAATTAGTTAACTGCTATGTGACTAGCATTTCATATATCTAGTATTGCCCATACAACATGTTTTATACCCAGAAAGCAACAAAAAATAACAAAAAAGAAAATGACTAATTTACTATAGCCCCTCCTTTGTCATCATTTTTATGACTATTGTGTTATTTCCTCTCAAACCAGTAAGAGCCTAATTATTCTTTTAAGATAAGGTAGCGTTACTACATATGCATTTATCTTCTCTTAGGCTTAAAATGCTCCCTGACATCCTTAGATTAGATTGGAATGTTCTCTTTGTAAAGTTTTCTATATTGGCAGAACTAAAAGATGGTTATTTGATCATTTGGCTGAACACACATATGCTATAAGGTGGGCAATTAAGAATATTCTATGGCTAAACAATTTAAACTAATGCAGCAACAAATGTTGACATTTTAACTTCATAGCCACCCCTAGCAACCAGTTACAGTACCCTAGCAACCACTTCCATTGAAAAGGCACCAAAGTGAGAGGCACCAGAACATCTTGTGATTACTCCCATGGAAACTGTTCAGCCATGACCTAGCAACCATTTACAGTACTCTAGCAATTATGTAATTAATGAGCCATATCTCAAAATAGATGATAACATCATGTTAAACTGTGTTAGCATCATGCTAAATCATGCAAGAATTATGTTAAATGATGTTAGAATGATGCCAAGTCATGCTAGTATCATGCTAAGTCATGTTAGCATCATGCTAATTCATATTAAAACATACTAACGTCATGCTAAATCATACTAACATTATGCCAAAACAAGTTAGCATCATGGTAGCATCATGCAAAAAGAATCATTTGTGTTAGCATCACATGTTAGCATCATGTTAAGACATGTTAGTGTTGTTGAAATATTCTGGCCCGAGATTTGCCACGGCAGGCACCATTCACATTTTTTTCAGAAAATGTATCCCCATAAATGTAAAATGGGAAAAATACTATAGAAATTAAATTTAATAGATCAGCATTTTCAATGTTTTCTGTACAACTGTTGCAGAGACAGTAATACAAGTTACAGTAATACAAACAGTTTTTTCCTCACCAGATTATTACTGTAGTTTCAATTTACAGTGTCAGATATAGGACTGTGGGGTATGCCAGCACTGGAAAATTACTGGTATATAGTATATTCCCAAAAGTACAAATTTAATCTTGTGAAGCATTTGTTGCATTGTCAAAAAGTTAACATTGATTACGGCACATACTCTACATAAGCGCAGATCTAAAATGGTAAACACAGAAGTTAAAACGTGTGTGTGACATGATAGAACCAATGATGTTAAGGTCTTGCATTTAATTTCTAACAATGAATAAAGAGATATCAATTGATATAATATATTATATATGATTATATAATTGTATTAATCATAATTAATTGTAGCATTACTAATAGAAATATGAACATTTCTAATATGAATATGAGAATAAAACTTACAATTAAACTACATTTGTCAATATTCATTAGGTAATGTTACGGAGGAGGTTCCTGCTCCACCTCCTCCACACCACGAGTACTGGAACTGTCTCCAGAGTACTAGCTTCCATTCGGACTACATTTCCCTACATCTTCCTGTCCCACCTGTAGCTCATTAACTCTTGTGTATATAAACCCCAGGCTTACATCAAGTCAGTGCAGTCTTGTTTTGCCCTGGCAATAGTTCTGAGGGTTTTGATTACCCTCTTTGGATTACCTGTTTTGATATTGGACCACATTTTTGATTGTTTGCTACCTGCCTTGATTTTTGGACTGTATTTGGATTATATGATTGTTTGCTGCCTGCCTATGACCCTTGCCTGTTTAACGTTTATGCCTCTGTTTTGCCTCTGCTAATACTGTTTATTGACCCTGCCTGTCTGTTATTCTAATAAAACGCTGCAAAATGGATCCTCGTGCGTCAGACCCATCATTACAGAAGACTTCGCCATACAACGATCCAGCAGCCGTTTCTCAGCTGACCACTGAGTTATCTAACCAGGCCACTCAATTGGCAGCTCATCATCAGCAATTGAGCCGTCTAACCACGTTGACTGAGGAGCTAGTAAAGACCATCCAAAGCATGCACCCCGCACCATCCATGCCTACTCCAGCCCCAGTTCCAGCTCCCAGTAATGTTTTACCCGCTTCACCCACCGCCGTTAGCTCACGATTGGCATTTCCCGAGAAATTCGATGGTAATCCATCCAAATGTAAGGGGTTTCTCCTTCAACATTCCTTGTTTTTGACTCAGCAACCAGCCCTTTACCCCACAGAATCCAGCCGAATAGCCTTTGTCAGTTCATTATTTACCGGAAGAGCTCTGGACTGGGTCACTGCTGTCTGGGGTGTTAGCGGCTTAATTTTTTCCACATTTGACACTTTCCTCAAATAATTCTGAGAGGTTTTCAACCACCCAGCTGAGGGGAGGTGCCTGGGAGAGCAATTACTGACTCTCACTCATGGAGAAGGGACAGCAGCTGAATATGCACTCACTTTCCGCATGCTAGCCGCTCAAACAGTTTGGACTGAGGACACTCTCAAACTGCTGTTCTGGAGAGGACTTTGTGGACTAGCCTGTCATGATGAGGACAAGAACTTAACCAATTTCATAGAACTCTCTACTCTCAAATTGATAACCTGATTCATTCCCGACACCCTGTGCTCTCTACTCCACACCAGATGGTCAGAGAAGCAGTCCGCTCTGAGCCCATGCAACAAGGTTTCACCCGTCTCACCTGTGAGGAGAGGCTGAAGACGGCTTCACCTATGTCTGTACTATGGTCAACATTATCTTAACATCATCTCAAGTCCACCTGCCCCATACGACCCTCAAAAGATTCCCGGTTGGTGAGTACAGTCTCAGTTACCTTATCCTCAACCATAAGTGTACCAGCTGCCATATGTATGTCTGATAGAACTATTTCAACCCTGGCGCTAGTAAACTCCGGAGCAGCTGGGAATTTTATTTCCTACGAGTTTGCTCGTCAGAACAAGATTAAGCTAACCCCTTGTAATTTCCCTTTAGCTGTGGAGGCGCTAGATGGGTGACCCCTTGATAAAGGCAAGATTCAGCAGATAACCAAAGAAGTCAGACTAAAAGTGGGTTCTTTACATTCTGAGAGAATTCGACTCTGCGTAATATTATTTCCAAATCATACATTAATACTTGGTCTCCCCTTGCTACATCTACATAACCCAGTCATTTCCTGGCAAGAGGGGCGGATAATTAAATGTGCATCAACTTGTTTTGATCGTTGTATCTCTAAAATTATATGTACTAACTCAAGTCCGGTAGCCCCAGAAGCATCCAAACCTGTGTCAACTCTGTCTCAACCTCTATTGGCCACTATGAATACCTGGTGATGCCCTTCGGTCTAGCTAACAGTCCTTCAGTTTTCTAATTGTCCATGAATGATGTCTTCAGAGATATGCTGGATAAATGGTTAATCATTTACATTGATGACATTCTGATCTATTCTAACACTTTCAAAGAACATACTGCGCATGTAAAAGCAGTCCTAGAATGTCTAATTCAACATCAACTCTATGTTAAAGAAAAGTGTGAATTCCATTGTACAAGTACTTAATTCTTAGGATACATCAGCCAGGAGGGAGTGGCTATAGATGAGAAGGTGAAAGCAGTAATGGAATGGCCTCGACCTTATACCGTAAAAGAACTCCAACGATTTCTGGCTCCAACTTTCAGTTCAGTGGTAGCTCCTCTGACGGCATTAACTAAGTCTAAGAATTCAAGATTAACCTGGTCCTCCGAAGCTCAAGCAACTTTTGAAAACCTTAAGACACGATTCACCACAGCACCCATTCTCAGACATCCTGACCCTGATCGACCCTTTGTCGTAGAAGTAGATGCATCTAACACTGGAGTAGGGGCTATACTTTCTCAGCGACACGGCCCCTCTTCCCAAGATGTTTCCATGCACTTTCCTTTCCCGGCAGAATTTGCCTGGGGTTCAGCAGAAGGGTGGGTTGTCTTTTGCTGAACATAACTACGACGTGGGAAACAGAGAGTTGTTGGCTATGAAATTAGCCTTGGAGGAGTGGCGACACTGGCTTGAGGGGGCAAATCATCCTTTCACAGTTCTATCACCCTGGCACAAAGAATACCAAGGCTGATGCACTCTCACGTCAATCTGATGAGACTCTACTTCCCAGTGTTCAGGAAAATATCATTCCAGAAAGCCTTCTTATTGCTCCAGTCCAGTGGGATATAGTTACTGAGATCAATCAGAATCCCAGAAGCTTTTCGTAAACATCTGTTCTACCAGATACATGGATCTCCCAACTCTGGTAATCCAGGAATTACAGCCACGATCCATTTGTTACAAAATTGTTTCTGGTGGCCAACTTTTTCTGCGGACACCGTCACTTTTGTCAAGAACAGCAATACATGTCAAACATCTAAGACTTCAAGGAGCTCCAGGTGGGTTTATTACAGCCACTACCCACACCTCAACACCCTTGGTCACACATTGTGTTTTATTTCATCACAGATCTACCAAACTCCCAGGGTAACACAACCATATTCACTATCATTGATCGATTCTCTGAAGCATGTTGACTCGCACCCCTACCAAAGCTTCCCTTCACCTTTGAGACTGCTGAACTCCCAATCATGTGTTTAGATTCTATGGATTGCCCGAAGACATTGTCTTTGATCGAGGTCCCCAGTTCACATCTAGAGTGTGGTCATTGTTGTTCAAGGGGCTTAACGTTAATGTCAGCCTTACCTCTGACTACTATCCGCAATTTAATGGCTAAACTGAATGTCTTAATCAGGAGATCATTCAATTTCTATGTTCTTACTGTCACCTGAATCAACTGGAGTCGATTTCTGATTTGTGCAGAATATGCTCAGAATTCCCTGGTCAAACCTGCTACTGAAATAACACCCTTCAATTGTTTCTTTAGCAAACCTACTGATCTTCCCTCTGTCACTGACTGGCTTCAACGTATTGAGGAAGTTTGGGACCGAGCACACACGCCTTGCTGCACGCACCAGTTGCATGCGGTAAGGTGCCAAACACATCAGGCTAATCAACACCGTCGTCCTGGCCCTGGCTATGAACATGGTCAGTGGGTTTGTTTCTCCACAAAGGATCTCAGCCTCAAGCTTCCCTGCAGAAAGCTCAATCATAGGTATGTCGGCCCCTTTAAAATTCTTAAACAGATAACATCAGTATCATTTTGTTTAGAACTGCCTAACAACTTTCAACAACAAAAGTAGGAGAAATAATCTCTTACTTTTCATTTGTCTCTGCTGAAACCCGCTGGTGGTTCGGTTGGAAAGTTGGAGCTCTGTTAGGAGGCTCCTGCTCCACCTCCTCTGCACCACCGAGTACTAGCTTCCATTCGGACTACATTTCCCATAATGCCCCATACCTAGGAGTGATTACTTCCTGTCCCACCTGTAGTTCATTAAGTGTTTTGATTACCCTGTTTGAATTACCTGTTTTAATATTGGACTGTTTACCACGTTTTTGATCGTTTGCTGCCTGCCTTGATTTTTGGACTATTTGGATTATGATTGTTTGCTGCCTGCCTACGACCCTTGCCTGTTTAACGTTTATGCCTCTATCTTGCCTCTGCTAATCCTGTTTATCATTTATCACCTGTCTATTATTCTAATAAAACGCTGCAAATGGATCCTTGTGCGTCAGACCCATCATTACAGGTAACTTACAGGCCTAGCAATATTGTATCAAATATTAATCTAGTTTAATAATTATAATGTATCAATAATAGTTCAATTATTTATAAATATAGTAATACATGTTTAGCATGCTAACATTACATGATGCAGTAAACTAACATGAACCCAGTCCCTAAACCTAAAATTAACCAAGATTAGTAAATGCTGTAAATGTTTTCATTCACTTTTAATGCATGACAGCTAATGTTTTACCTGACGTTGTATGATTCCTTTTATTTTGTTGTTATATATTTATGCTTGAACACAGGCAACACATTTGCTACTGCAGAGGTTCACACAGTGTTTTTAATATAATTGTTTCAGTTTGGTTAACTTTTTTTCACTGGTTATTTGTCACTTGGTACTGATTTACCTGATACCTATACCAATGTATTAGATTCTTGTACCATATCAAAGCCAAAACTGGCACATTTTCAGGTCAAAGACAGCAGAATTGCAACTGAAGTGTGGCCCAGACTTAAAAATAGTCAAATGCATGGCTGCATGAGACTACAATAGACCAAGAAATACAGGAATGAGTCAATAAACACTGAATTGATATAAACAATTAAGAATACTTGTTGCCAGTTGTTGGCTATTCTTAACACAGACACACATAAAGAGACTTACGTAGTCTCCCTTTGTCAGCTTTGATAAAAATCTCTTTCACACATCTTGCAGGGAACCAGCCCACATGACCTCGACAAATGCCTTCCCAGTAGCCCTCTTTCCCAACATTGCAAACTGGGCCCACAGAATATGGTTAAAAATTAACAGTGCAGAAAAAGATGGAAAGGAGAAAAGGACAATTTAGGAAGGAAGAGAAAAAACACACAATTAGAAAATGTGACATTCAAAACTGCAAACATACATAGTCTTTTTCTTTGTGATAAGATTTCATCTTGTTTTGTGTTGTCTGACTGTACTTTACTGACCCTTAACCCTGTCATTCTTGTAAAGGGTGATTTCTCCATCAGCTTGAGGTAGGTATGGTCGAACAGCAACAAAATGATCTTCAGTCATGGCACTGTAAAGCTTTCTTCTGTTGCTCTGACAATGCATTCTTCCATCGTCACTGCAAAAACAGTCACACGCAGTTGTGTAATAATTAGTAATAATTCTACACTGAGGATTAGAGACATCAAAACACAGTTAATTAGGAAAGTTTCTTGAACTACTGTATTGGAAGATTATCCTCATATTCATTTTGTAATGAAAGTGGGTTTAATTTTAGCCCACTCAAAAAAATCATGTAGTATGCAACCCAAGCACCACTTGCGTCTGTTTCAGACTGCACACGTATGCAATATGCAAGCAGTGTGTATTCAGTTCATATGCAGAGCTGAAGGCGGGTGCATCCATTGTGCTTTGACACCGGCTGCATTTGCAGTGCCTAGCTGAACCATAAATTTTGTAGAGAAAACTCTAAAATGGGAAAGTTCACATGACTTTATTTTGATTTCAAAATACATTTAGGAGAAAAGACTTGTCAAGAAGCTTTTTTATTACCAGTGTAGTTTATATACATTTGATTTGTTTGCTTTTGTTCTTTTTGTTTTCCGTGTAGTGCAAGTTGTAGATAGATGAATTAATCTTTAATTAATCTAATTAAAGATTTAATCTTAGATTAATTCTAGATTAATTATTCTCATAAATTTTAAACAAAAATAAAATCAGATATTTAAACCTGTAGTTAGGAGGGTGTGTTTTAAGGTATTTGTTTAGTTTTAAAATTGGCCATATGATGACTGTTTAAAATGTATTTTCACCATGATTAATGCAATGTCACTTTAATTAAGCATTAGCAGTACAGCAAAAATAGGTTGCTGCTGAAGTGATCGCTGCACCGCTTCTGGAACGGAACAGACATGCCACATCCGTGTGCAGTGCGAAAGCTCTAATCTGTTAACATGAGAGCTGAAAAAGTTCAGACTGCATTTGCATTGCGTAACCGGCCTTCCTTGGAGGTGGTGATCATCGGGTTGGAGTGGAAACATCCACCCTCTCCTGAGAGCTCCCTCTGGTGGAAATGGTTGAACATTAACAATCAACAGGGAACTACTAACCGCTGGTGCTTCTTATTGCTTATTCGCTAAGATGTTCTCAGAAATTGCTTACTGCACCTTTAAATCTGTAAGCCTGATGTCTTTGAATGTTTGACCTATAGTCTAATGTCTGTAATGAGCAGCTGGATGTGAGCAGAGCTATCAGAGGAAGAGTATATAAACAGAGCCTCCGCCACATATGCACCATGGCCTGAACAGAGCCTCAAAAGAATGTCTTCTCCCTTTGAGATAGTCTGCAAGTATCTCTTCCAACCTCCGACTCACATTTGAGATTGCCTGTGTATGTGCACAAGTCGAGTTATCCTTCTTCAAAATTTACTGTAGTTTGCAGGATCCAGTATGTATCCAGACCACACAATGGACCTGCTTCCTGTATTAATGTCTGTATTAAGACTTATATGGTGAGCCCAGATGGTGGGATCAGGGACAACACAGCCCATAAATGCCAGTGAGAACCACAACAAAAAAAACAAGCCCTAGTGACAGGTCTTTTTGAAGATTATGTTGATCACACAATGCTCTGCAATGACGAATATTCCTTATGGCCATCTATTAACACATCATGCCTGTACCAGCTAGGAACAAAACACCAGGAAGCCATCCATCCACTACTGGCTAAATCTTGAATATCTCACACTTCTGTGTCGACCATACTGGCTACCAAAGTAAATTAACAGCGATCATAATCACAACTGTTTACATCACTCCTAAAGCCAACACAGATAATGCACTAAAGGAACTGTACAGGAATATAAATGAGCAGGAAACTACGTTGTTTATTGTAACAGGGGACTTTAAGCCCTCAAGACTGTTTTGAGCATGTCAATTGCAAGATATTCCAGGCTGCTTCTGATGACAGCATCAAGGCATACTCAGACACAGTAACATGTATACCAGGAAACGTATACAAGATGTTACTGATCATGGATTAACAGCATGTTTGACCAGCCTTATCAGCTTTTATATCCGTAAGCACGCCAAACATAAACAAGCCAGCTACAATCCCTGGAAACCAATTAAACCCACCAAATGTCATTACAAAAACAAGAAGGACAATTTCACACCAATGACGCAAGAAGCTTGTGGCAGGGCATCACATAATTGCTGGCTCTAAAGAAGAAGCTCAACATTTTCTACGCTCATTTCAAGACTCACAACACTGCCCACACTGAGAGAAATCCCATGGCTGATGCAGAGGAGATCAGTACACTCACTGTCTCTGTCGTGGATGTAACCCGATCCTTCTTACGGGTGAATATTGTAGAATATTCCTATGAATCAGAATATAAAAAAATCAAGTTTAATCAACAAATATAACCATTTATGCTAACCAGCTATTCTACTATTATAGTCATTGTATGTCTGTATGCTTATGCCATTGACTTTGAGTGATTTGACTTTTGACTTGACCTGGAGCAATTCTTCTAAAGGGCAAGGGCAGATGTAGAAAATTATTTATGGGTTGGCAAGGGGGTGGCATGAGAACTATGAGGGGTGGCAACACTGAAGCAAGCATGGTTCTCATGGATTCATTCATTGACTTTATCAAACTTGATAGCTGGATTGTAAAGACAGATAAATTAAATTAGTGTAAGGGGGCTGAGGCAGAAGCTGAAGCAGGATCCAGTTGCGGATGTTTATTGGGGTTATCAAATGAGTCGTGATCCATAATCAACAGGCAAAGGGTCGTAATAAACATAGACAGTCCAACCATGCAACACAACAAAAGGGAGAGACGTAAATCTGAGGTCGTAAATCCAGGCAGAGAATCAATATCTAAACAAACAGTCCAATCCAGGCGTCAAACAAAGGGGCAAGGCAAAAATCAGAAAATGAGAACCAAACAATAGGTAAAACACAGGAAATCAGGCAGTAAAAGAGAATGCTCAGTAGTCAGGTGTAAAGCTGGCAATACTTCACAAAGTGGACATGTGGCAGCAAGGTTTATATATATGCCAAACAGGAAGTAAGTTCAGAGTTCAGGGTTCAAAGTTCAGAGTTCAGCAGAGGGAGCATGAGCAATCAGTATTCCGGTGAGGGCTCCCTCTGCTGGCGTGATGTTACAATTAGATGGTAAGATATATTTCTGTTACATTTGTTGAGTTCTATGCAAACTTGTAACAAGTTTAATTCTATGGCAAGTTTAATTTACTAAAAAGCAATACAGATTATATATGGTTATCAAGCTTCAATGTATCAAGTACTGAGTTATTTAAGTCATAAATGCATAACAGATCAAGTCATTAAATATCTTTGATGAAATAAAAGACAAATTCAAACAAAAACAACAAAGCAAAAAGGAATTTTAGGGCAACTAAAACAACAAAAGTACCTTTTAAGTCAAGTACCCAAGTACCTCTTTTTATATGTATGTAGAATACGTATGTAACGCATGTTCCCTGATAGAGGGAATGAGACATTGTGATGATGACAACACTAGAGTTCATTCTTGGGAAGTATATAAGCAGGCTGGCATGCAACACTCACTCAGATATTGTGCTGAGGAGTCATAGAAGTGTCACTACCCCTAGTGGTTCAGTTCAGTACTATTGCATGAGGGAAACAACATCTTGATACCCAAGGAGCTCTGCTGTTCCTGTGATTGGTAGGCCATAGAAATGGCCCCCAAATTTTAATGGGCTAACCTCTGTTTGGAGACAGCCTTTCCCCTCACTGTCAGGAGCATCCGTGCTAGGGGAGCCTTGGTCAGGGAGTACCACAGTGGGCAATGAATGGACTCAGCAGAAGCAGGCAGGCCCACATGGGCTTGCTCCTCGTGAGACCTGAACGAAACAGCGATCTCACCTATACAACCTGATGGCTAACCTTAGTCTGAATTACTGTTCTAACTAAGGAACAGCAGTTCCTTCCAAAAACCTGCTATTATCGTATAACTAGCAAGCAACTACCTCAGGCAATATTACGAAATTATGTAATGTAATTGTTATGTAACAGTCATATTTTCATTGTATTTTTTATCCTGATTCAACATTTATCTGTATGACAGTAATTTTAAGATATGACAGTAATTTTTAAGTTAAAATTTTTGAAAATCGTTTAGAGTATACACAAAGGTATCATCAAAATGAACTATATTAATATGTAATATACTCACATGTATATTTATACAAACACTTTCATTTGTTAAAGAGCTGGTTATAGTCATGTGTTCTTGATCAGTGATCAGGCTGGTTGCATTGAATTCAATTTACTAAAACAAAGCAGTTCATTCAACGAGTCGTTTGTTCATACTGTGCAGCAATAGAAAGACAAATTTTTCTCCCATTATTTATGGGTACATGGTCTTTTTATCTTATTGAAATGCAGCTGCTGTAAATTGGTCAAGGAAAATTTATATTTTATACATTGGTATACTAGTGCTGGGGTGGCATATGTTACGAGGAGATTCCCACTCCACCTCCTCTGGGTCGCCAGAGGGAGCACTCTCCAGAGTATTAACGGTTTCCAGACTACATTTTCCATCATGCCTTATACCTTGGTTTGATTACTTCCTGTTTTGTACACCTGAACCTCATTAGCCCTTGTGCATATAAACCCCTCACTTTGTACAGTCTTGTTTTGCCCTGGCAACATTACTGAACGGTTTTCCCTGTTTTCTCTTTGTGTACCGTTTGGATTGTTTATATCATCTTGATTGTTTGCTGCCTGCCCCTTTATCTGGATCGCCTATTGCATTATTGTAAGGGGGCTGAGGCAGAAGCTGAAGCAGGATCCAGTTGCGGATGTTTATTGGGGTTATCCATAATCAAAGTCGAAAGTACAGGCAAAGGGTCGTAATAAACATAGACAGTCCAACCATGCAACACAACAAAAGGGAGAGACGTAAATCAGAGGTCGTAAATCCAGGCAGAGAATCAATATCTAAACAAACAGTCCGATCCAGGTGTCAAACAAAGGGGCTAGGCAAAAATCAGAAAACGAGAACCAAACAATAGGTAACACAGGAAAGCAGGCAGTAAAAGAGAATGCTTAGTAGTCAGGTGTTAAGCTGGCAATACTTCGCAACGTGGCCATGTGGCAGCAAGGTTTATATAGCTGCCAAACAGGAAGTAAGTTCATAGTTCAAAGTTCAGAGTTCAGCAGAGGGAGCATGAGCCCCTCTTCGCCGTGAGTCAAGCAGGACGTTCACCTTGTAGGCCGGCATTCTGCAATATGGCCTCGGGGTCAGCGTCCCGGTGGAAAGGTTTGAGGAGTGACACATGGAAAGAAGGAGAGATGCGGTAGTCAGCAGGAAGCTCTAATTGGTAAGTGACCTCATTAATCTGTCTTATGATTTTAAATGGGCCAACATACCTGGGAGAGAGCTTCCTGCTCGGCAGACGTAGCTTGAGATCCCTCGTGGAGAGCCAGACCCTTTGTCCAGGTTGGTATGGAGGGTGTGGGCGACGGTGACGGTTAGCGTTAATCTCCTGCCTCCTCACAGCGCGTTGAAGCCGTACATGGGCACTGTCCCACACCCTCTCACTGTTACGAATCCAGTCGTTAACAGCAGGCACAGATGATGGTTCTCCTGACCACGGGAACAGGGGAGGCTGGTAACCCAGCACACATTGAAATGGTGTGAGTCCTGTAGAGGAGTGCGTGAGTGAGTTCTGGGCATACTCGGTCCAAGGGAGAAATTCAGCCCAGCGATGTTGTTCGCGGCTGCAGTAAGTCCGCAGGTACCTGCCGATCTCTTGGTTCAGCCTCTCCACCTGACCGTTTGACTGCGGATGATAGCCAGAGGTTAAACTCACATTGATATCTAAAAGGTTACAAAAGGATTTCCAAACCTGAGAGGTGAACTGAGTTCCTCGATCTGATACAATGTCTTCAGGTAGACCATAGTTTCGAAAGACATGGTGGAACATGGCTTGAGCGGTCTCCATGGCAGTAGGTAATCCTTTTAATGGAACCAGACGACAGGCTTTGGAGAAGCGGTCGACGATGACCAGAATTGTGGTGTAACCATCAGACAGGGGTAAGTCAGTGATGAAGTCGATGGAGAGGTGAGACCAAGGTCGTTGGGGAATCGGGAGAGGCTGTAGAAGTCCCGTCGGCAGGTCCCTAAGAGTCTTGGACTGGGCACAGATGGAGCAAGACTTGACATAATTGGCCACATCTTTGGTCATTGAAGGCCACCAGAAGGAATTCTGCACAAGTTTAAGGGTTCGTGAAATGCCGGTATGTCCCG
The DNA here is from genome assembly GCA_036877525.1 of Chromobotia macracanthus. Classification (NCBI taxonomy): domain Eukaryota; kingdom Metazoa; phylum Chordata; class Actinopteri; order Cypriniformes; family Botiidae; genus Chromobotia; species Chromobotia macracanthus. The sequence goes on from JAZGTH010000050.1 coordinate 1,139,456, forward strand.
TGCTGAGTGATGTGTGGACCCACTGGATGACCCGGTGACGTAGTGTCTGGGGAACATATTGTTTGGAGGGGGGGCAGTTCGGTGGTGATGGTTCTGTGAGGACGGCCTGGTGAATTTCCTCCATTATGTCCCAGTTGACCGGAGCAACAAAGAAGGCTGGACTTAGGATAGGTTCAGGATTGTAGTTCTGTCGTGGGGGATCATGGCGCCTGGATAGTGCATCTGCCTTGCTATTCTTGGAGCCTGGACGATAAGTGACTGTAAAATGGAATCGTGAAAAGAACAGAGACCATCTTGCCTGGCGTGAATTCAGACGTCGAGCAGACTTGACATACTCAAGGTTCTTATGGTCCGTGATAACTTGAAACGGATGAGCTGCCCCCTCGAGCCAATGTCTCCACTCTTCCATGGCAGCCTTCATTGACAGAAGCTCTTTGTTTCCCACATCATAATTAAACTCAGCGGGGGTTAGCTTCCGAGAGAAGAAGGCACACGGGAAAAGCTTGGGAGGTTGTCCGTGACGTTGAGAGAGCACGGCTCCAATCCCGCAGTCAGAAGCATCGACCTCCACAATGAAGGGGAGTTCTGGATCTGGATGTTTAAGGATGGGGGCCGTCGTGAAGCTGGTCTTGAGCTTTTGGAAGGCTGCATTGGCGGAAGCGTTCCATGACAACTTCCTGGGTTTTCCCTTGAGTAATGAGGTGAGAGGTGCAGCAATAGAACTGTAGTTCCTAATGAAGCGTCGATAGAAGTTAGCAAAGCCCAGGAACCTCTGCAATTCTTTCAACGTGGAGGGCTGCGGCCACTCAGTGACGGCGGTTACCTTAGAAGCATCCATTTCAACGCCCTGGTGGCTGATGTTGTACCCCAGGAATGTTGTCTGCTTCACATGAAACTCACATTTTTCAGTCTTGACATAGAGTTGGTGATTGAGAAGCTTGGAAAGAACACTCTTGACGTGAGTGACATGATCCTCTTCATTCAGGGAATAGATTAGGATGTCGTCAAGATATGCGATGACATGCTTGTGGAGGACATCTTTGAAGACTTCATTTATGAAGGATTGGAAGACGGCTGGGGCATTGGCAAGGCCAAAGGGCATAACCAGGTATTCGTAGTGCCCCCTGGTGGTGAGAAAAGCTGTCTTCCACTCATCTCCATCCCTGATGCGTATCAGGTTATAAGCGTTTCTCAAGTCGAGTTTGGTAAATATTTTGGCCTTCCTGAGTTGTTCTAGGGCAGAAGGGACTAGAGGCAGTGGATACCTGAATTTAACAGTGACGTTATTGAGGCCTCTGTAGTCGATGCACGGACGCAGACCCCCATCCTTCTTCTCCACGAAGAAGAAGCCGGCTGCAGCGGGAGAAGTAGAAGGACGGATAAAGCCAGCTTCCAGAGCCTCCTTGATGTAGTCCTCCATAGCCTGTGCTTCTTGGCGTGACAGCGGGTAGACTTTGCTTTTGGGAGGACACATGTTGGGAAGAAGGTCTATAGCACAGTCCCAGTGCCGATGTGGTGGTAACTGTGTGGCTTTAACCTTGCTGAAGACCTCCAAAAGCTCGTTATAAACCTTGGGGATCTTTGGTTGGGTCAGGCTCGGAGGGCTCCCCATGCTTGTGGACAGACATGGACTGGACTGCTTAAGGGTTAGACAGTGACTAAAACAGAATGGAGACCAGTGGATCAGCTCACCCGTGCGCCAGGAGATGTGGGGATCGTGGCAACTTAGCCATGGCATTCCTAAAATTATTTCATATTTGGGTGAGTCGATCAGATATAGAGAGATGTTCTCTTCATGAAAAACCCCAATTTGCATTTTCAGTGATCGGGTCTGTTCCAGAACTCCTCCTTTGATGGGTTGGTTATTGACAGCCGTAATACTGATAGGTGGAAAGCATGGAATGGTGGGTAGTTGATGTTTCTGGGCGATGTCCGAGTTGATGAGGTTGAGAGCGGCGCCGGAATCTACTAATGCTGTCAACATAAGAGAACCACTTTCGGTAGAAATCTGTACGGGTAATGTGAAGACTTTAACTGGATTTTGTGAAAAGGTGTCCACATTCACCCGGTCTGGTGCTGTGAGGGACCTCCGGGTCTTTTGAGGACACTGTGACTTATGATGACCTGGTTCACCACAATAAAAGCAGAGGTTGTTGATGAACCTTCGTCTACGCTCGTCCTCAGACAGCCTGGTAGATCCTACTTGCATGGGCTTGGTAACACATGGTGCCTCAGGATTCCGAAGTGCAGGTCGTGACATAAGGTGGGATGCATGCGCTTGCTTGGGTTTAGGTGAGTTCCTGAGCAAATTATCAATCTTAACAGTCATGTTAACAAAGTCATTGAAAGAAGATTCCTCACCTCGACATGCCATCTCCAACTGCAATTGGGGACATAGGCTTTCCCGAAACACCCCTTTAAGTGCAGCATCATTCCATCCACTCTGAGCTGCAAGAGTCCTGAATTCAACTGCGTGCTCTGCTGCACTATGTGAGCCTTGAGAAAGGTGTAAAAGACGAGACGAAACATCCCGACCCCCAGCAGGATATTCAAATACTTCTCTGAGTTGTTGCAAAAAATACTCAGGTGAAGATCTAAACTGTTCGTCCGTCTCCCAAACCGCAGCAGCCCAATCAATAGCCTTGCCAGATAATAGTGACATGATAAAAGAGCATTGATCAGAACTAGCATGAGACTGATCCCCCAACGATTCCAAATAAGTGCGTACTTGTCGAATGAACCCTTTACACCGTTCTGCAGAACCATCAAACTTATCGGGAAGAGCAAGTCTTACCGTGCTCGACGTGGTGGAAGGAGGAGAGCAAAGTCGCTGGAGCAGTAGTTCATTCGATGCCTGTAAGTTAGCTAGCTGTTCGTGGTAGCTGCGTAATAGTTCTCCCTGGTAGACAAATGCAGCTTGCAGCTGTGAAACATCCGCTGGATTGAGGGTAGGCGAAGTATTCTGTAAGGGGGCTGAGGCAGAAGCTGAAGCAGGATCCAGTTGCGGATGTTTATTGGGGTTATCCATAATCAAAGTCGAAAGTACAGGCAAAGGGTCGTAATAAACATAGACAGTCCAACCATGCAACACAACAAAAGGGAGAGACGTAAATCAGAGGTCGTAAATCCAGGCAGAGAATCAATATCTAAACAAACAGTCCGATCCAGGTGTCAAACAAAGGGGCTAGGCAAAAATCAGAAAACGAGAACCAAACAATAGGTAACACAGGAAAGCAGGCAGTAAAAGAGAATGCTTAGTAGTCAGGTGTTAAGCTGGCAATACTTCGCAACGTGGCCATGTGGCAGCAAGGTTTATATAGCTGCCAAACAGGAAGTAAGTTCATAGTTCAAAGTTCAGAGTTCAGCAGAGGGAGCATGAGCAGTCAGTATTCCGGTGAGGGCTCCCTCTGCTGGCGTGATGTTACAATTATTATCGATTGTTTGCTGCCTACCTATGACCCATTGCTTGTTTAACATTTATGCTATTGCCTCCGATATATCTGTTCACTGTTGTTTCACCCTGCCTGTTTGACCACGCCAATAAAATGCTGCAAATGGATCTTCATTTGATGCACCCATTGTTACAGCATATGGGGTGGCAATGCTTTTTCTTGGGGTGGCAGTTGCCACCCCAGTAGATCCGCCCATGCTGAGAGGTGGTAAAAGCCACAACAAATTGGTGACTCCAACAAGATTGGAAAGGTGCAGAAGAGAGGAAGACCATAGTAGACTGGCTGGATGGACAACACAAGGTAAGCAGTTGTGGCTGCAGGTAAGCAGTTTTTGCTTGTTATTAGTTAGTGTTGTTCATCAGAGTATGCCCGTAGTGGTAAGGACACTCTAAAGGACACTTCAAATTTTAAATAATACAAATAACTAAAGGGTTTTGATTCCAAAAGAAATAAGTGCTTGCATTGATCTGCTTCACTGTTAAGTGTGCCTTGATGAATAGCAGCAAATAAAGGAATATGAACATTGCAGTGGTCTGTGTTTAATAGTTTATTGCAATCTTGATGGATATCAAGTAGTAATGTATATCTGTATCACTGTGTTGAGGAAGAGTATGTCTGTGTGAGAGTGTCTGTAACTGGCTGTGTGGAAACATAAACTTTGTATCTTGTTGGCAGTGGTTGTGTATTCCTCTTGACTGACGTATGACTCAACAGACAGGTGCAGTTGGCACCTGTGGGAAGTAGGGTAGACTCGGGCTTAGAAATCTTTTCCAGAAGTACCTGACAGGGAGATTGGCAAGTAACTTTAGAAAGACAGTGATCGTGACAAGTTGGGACCTATTTGATTATTTGTCCCTCTTTCAAAGAAATTACTGGGTTATGTGCACGTAACCAGGGTAATCCCAGGGTAGCTCCTCCACAGCCAATGAGGAATTACAAGAAGTTAGTACAATCTTATGCCGATGAGCGAACTTGTAGGAAATGAAATTCCCTGTCGCTCTGGAATCTGCCAGGGCCAGAGTAGAGATGGTTTTGTTAGCGGCAGTGAGTTCGACTGGAACACTTATAGTTGAGGTATAAGGAGAGGTAACTGAGACTGTACTCACCAGCTGTGAATCTTTAGGAGGTTGGATGGGGCAGGAAGATTTGATGTGGCCTGTCTGTTCACAGTAAAGGCACAGATGGAGCTGTCTTCAGCATTCTCTTTTCTCTGATGTGAGGGGAGTGAAACCTAATTGCATGGGTTTAGTGTGAGCTTTTTGTCTGGACATATGATGAGGTGAGGAGAGTATTGGGCGACATGAACGAATCAGATTGTCGATCTGGATAGCGAGTTCAATGTAGTCAGCCAGACTTTTACCCTCATCTCGGCAGGTCAGTTCGGATTGGAGTTCCTGATGTAGCTGACTTCTAAACAGCAACTTAAGCGTGTCCTCTACACAGTCAGTTTAAGCAGACAGAGTGCGAAAGGTGAGTGCATATTCTGCCGCTGTCTGTCCTCCGTGAGTGAGTGAGTGAGTGAGTGAGTGAGTGAGCGAGAGGGCGCGAGAGGGCGCGAGAGGGCGCGAGAGATAGAGAGGGCGAGAGGGCGAGAGAGAGGGAGAGGGCGAGAGAGAGGGAGAGGGCGAGAGAGAGAGAGAGAGAGAGAGAGAGAGAGAGAGGGCGAGAGCAGGGGCAGCAAACAATCATATAAACAAGGTTCAATCCAATAATCGAGGCAGGCAGCAAACAGGCAAAAACGGGGTAAACAATCCAAGATCAAAATACAAGTAATCCAAAAGTGTAAGGAAAACTGCTCAGAAATGTTGCCGGGCAAAACAAGACTTCGTAATGACTGAATGCTAGACTGGAGCTTAACTACTCAGGCTAATGAGAGCGAAGAGGAAGTAATCCATCCCAGGTATGGAACATTATGGGAAATGTAGTCCAAATCAACAAGTTAATATTCAGGAGACAGTTCCCTTTGGTTTCGCGGAGGAGGTGGAGCAGAGACCTCCTCCATGACAATTACAATGGAATTGAAATAGAATATAACAAGATGACCACCGACTCATTCAATTGTCTGTGAAAAATGGTAGAATGACGTCAAGAGACTTGGCAAAAGAATGGCAAATGTCAGCTGGGGTGCAGTGCACAGTGGGGACAGTTCAAAGAAGGCTCCCAGAGGCAGGGCTAAAGTTGTGCAAAGCTAGGAAAAAAGCCCTTCATCAATGAGAAGCATTAGCTTAGGATAATGTTTTGTACATATTTTATTAATTTTCATTTCCTTCTTTTCTCATTCATTTGTTATTTATCATTCTATTTCACTGTTAAATATCTCCTGATATTTTTTCCTTTGTACATATGCTTTGTAACAATGTGTCATTGTGAAAAATGCTCTGAATTGGACTGAATTGAGAAGCAAAGAAGAGTCAGGCTGAGGTTTGCAAAAGCCCATAAGGATTAAACCAGTAAGGTCATCTTCTCTGATTAATCCAATTTTAAGCTTTGCCCAACACCTGGTCATCTAATGGTTAGACAGAGACCTAGACAGGCCTACAAGCCACAGTGTCTTGCACCCACTGTGAAATCTAATGAAGGATCTGTGATTATCTGGGTGTGCTTCAGAAAGGCTGGAATTGGAAATTTGTCTTTGTGAAGGGCTCCTATTAAAAATCTCCAGAATGTGATTAAGAGGAAGATGAACATTCACAAGTTATGAAACAAAGCTGAGCTGTTTGATTTTTTTTGTGCTAGGAAGTATTCACTCTGACATGCACTGTTAACTGTGGGACCTTCTATAGACAGGCGTGTGCCTTTCCAAATCATGTCCATTCAACTGAATTTACCACAGGTGGGCTCCAATCAAGTTGTAGAAACATCTCAAGGATGATCAGTGGAAACAGGATGCACCTGAGCTCAATTCTGAGTGTCATGACAAAGGCTATGTACATGTTTGCAAACAAACAAATTTGCAAAGATTTCAAACAAACTTCTTTCAAGTTGTCATTATGGGGTATTGAATTTATGAATTTAAGGAAGATAATGAATTTAATCCATTTTGGAATAAAGCTATAACATGGAAAAGGTGAAATGTTGTGAATACTTTTTCGGATGCACTTTAAAGTCACCCAACAGCAATGTGAAAGACATGCCAAGCTTAAAAACCAGGGTTATTCCACCAAATATTAATTTTAACTCTTCCCAAGTTAAAACATTAGCATTGTGTTGTTTAAAAACTAGTATGAACTCGTTAATACCAGAGAAACTGATAATTTTGCAGTTGTCCATGTGCCAGCTGTTGCCCAGCTCTAGTGGTTGATGACTCTGAGGTGTGTGCCATGTTTCAAAAAAGAAAATATAAATATATAATAATAAAAAATAATCCTAAGTAAAACAAAAGGACTTGTCACACTTTCAATAACTGAGCCCTAATAATCCTCAGGAAAACAAAAGGGCCCTAAACATAAGTAAAATCTCTTACAGCAATATTAGATATTAGACTGATGGGGATGCTCTCCCCAAGTTATGAGAGAGTCCAAATATGGTCACATTGACCCGTGGAAAGTGTCGTGTCAATACAGGAAAGCATTGTTGGGGTCCTTTTTGGCATCTTGCCATCTAATATCTAATTATTTGATCTATCAAAAAGATTTTAATAACCTTGTCTATAATTTTTAGCTTAATAAATTAATGGGTAAAACATTTGGGCAAGACATTAAAAACAAAACAAACTTGGAAACAGAACTTTTTATAAAGTAACATTAGTCCATTATCATATTATGCTCATGATGGTGCAGTTTTAGGATATTAACATTTGGTTTAGCCACAAACCCCCCCCAATTTCCACTTCCTTGCACCTATTGTAATGATGGGCTATTCACACAAGGATCATTTGCAAAATTTATTTAGAATAGCCAGACAGACAAAGGTCGAGTACCAGCAAACAGGAATGACAAGGGCAAGGCAAAGACAAAACATAAGACAGGCAAGGGTCGAGGTAGACAAAAACAATCACAAAAATCAGTGGTAAATCCAAAAATCGGGGCAGGTGGCAGATATAAACAGTCCAAGGTCAAAACATAGATAATCAAAGTACAAGGGAAAACCGCTCAGAATTGTTTGCTTATCAATAGTCTCCACTTCCATCCCATCAATAACCAAGTTCTCATCACTCAGCGCTGAGGCAGCAACTGATACTCTCTGCACAACTTTAACATCCTGTCTTGACGATATCTGCCCTCTAACCTCCAGGCCAACACGTGCAACACCCTCAAGTCCCTGGCTGTCTGAGACCCTCCGCAGCCACCGGATCACGCTCAGAGCCATGGAGAGAAAATGGCGCAAGTCAAAAGACCCCACAGATCTCTACAAGTATCAATCCCTCCTCTCTTCCTTTTCCAAAAGCATCTCCGCTGCCAAAGCTGCCTACTTTCAAAATAGGATCAGCAACATGTTTAACAGCCGTCAACTATTCTCAATCTTCTCATCTCTCCTTAATCCCCCCACCTCCCCCACTACATCTCTGATTGCCAATGACTTGAGACGGAGACTGAATTCTCCGCCTCCCACACCCCTAACCCCCCTTTACCACTATGCCATCCAACACTCTTTCTCTCCTCTCTCTGAGAAAGACGTCTCCAAAATTATCCTCTCCAGTCGTCCTACCACCTGCCCCCTTGACCCTATCCCCTCACACCTACTACAAGCAATCTCTCCATAACTTTTGCCTGAACTCACACACATTCTAAACATGTCAATCTCTACAGGAAACATTCCCTCTTTGTTCAAGCAGGCTTGGGTAATCCCACTGCTCAAAAACCTATACTCGACCCCTCAGTGGTCAGCAACTATAGACCAATTTCACTCCTACCATTTCTCTCAAAGGTTCTTGAAAAGGTTGTGTTTAATCAGCTGTCTTCCTATCTCTCACAGTACAATCTACTTGACAGTCAACATTCTAGCTTCAAAAAAGGACATTCCACTGAGTCTGCCCTCCTGTCAGTGGTTAAAGGCCTACGGCAGGCTAGAGCCAACTCCATGTCAAGTCAAGTCAAGTCAAGTTGAGCTTTATTGTCATTCCGCTACATGTGGGGACATACAGTGGAACGAAATGTCGTGCCTCACAGGACAACGGTGCTACATAAATACAGACATACAACAATGACGTGAAACAGTATAAATCTAAACACAAATACTAACAGAATTAGATTATAAATATACTATATATAAAGTTGCCTATACATAAACTAGAAAATACAAACTATACAAATGTTTCACATAAATATTGCACATGAGGAAAAAGAAAGTCAAGCACTGTTCCTGGCTGGAGAACAGTGCAAGATGATCTGTAGTGCATGGGCTTGTAAACATACATATGTTATGAGTCTTTTTTGTGGGATTATGTACCCTCGGTTGCAAAAAGTGCCTAGTGCACATAGAGGAGAGTGTGTTACTACAGGTGGTCTGTGCAGCCTACCCACCTATGTGTAGCACACTCAGAATTGCACAAGGGAGTAATAATATATATATATATTTAAGAGGTATGGGGTTTTTCAGAGGGGGGCTGTGCTTGAGTTCAGGGCTCTCACAGCCTGGGGGAAATAGCTGTTGCAGTTCCCATACCAGACAGTGATGCAGCTGGTCAGCACACTCTCAATGGTTCCCCTGTAGAACATGGTGAGGATTGGTGGAGGAAGACTTGCTCTTTTCAGCCGACGGAGAAAGTGTAGGCGCTGTTGTGCCTTTTTTGAGAGTGACGTGGTGTTGGTGGTCCAGGTGAGATCCTCTGTGATGTGCACCCCCAGGAATTTAGTGCTGCTGACTCTCTCCACAGTCGAGCTGTCGATGGTCAGTGGGGGGTGGTCAGTGGAGTTTCTCCTGAGGTCCATCACAATCTCCTTTGTCTTCTCCACATTGAGGGACAGGTTGTTAGTGCCACACCATGCCGCGAGCTGTGCCACTTCCTCTCTGTAGTGCATTTCATCGTTGTTGCTGATGAGACCTACCACCGTTGTGGTGTCAGCGAACTTGATGATGTGGTTGGAGATGAACTTGGCAGTGGAGTCGTGGGAAAGCAGTGTGAAGAGCAGCGGGCTGAGCACACAGCCTTGTGGGGCACCTGTGCTCAGTGTGGTGGTGCTCGAGGTGTTGTGCCCGACACGGACTGACTGGGGTCTTTCAGTTAAAAAGTCCAGAATCCAGTTACAGAGAGAGTTGTTAAGGCCCAGCAGGTGTAATTTATTAATGAGCTGTTGTGGGATTATTGTGTTGAATGCTGAGCTGTAGTCAATAAACAGCATTCTTACATAAGTGTTCTTCTAGTCTAAGTGGGTAAGAGCCAGGTGGAGGGTGGAGGAAATTGCATCACCCGTAGAGCGGTTTGGACGGTATGCAAACTGAAGCGGGTCGAGTGTGTTGGGGAGGCTGGTCTTTATGTGATTCATGACTAATCTCTCAAAGCACTTCATCATGATTGGAGTCAGTGCTATGGGACGATAGTCATTCAGACAGGACACAGGTGATTTCTTAGGTACCGGTATGATGGTTGTGGACTTGAGACACGTGGGGACGACTGCCTGGCTCAGCGAGATGTTGAAGATATCTGTTAGGACATCTGTCAGCTGTGCAGCACAGTCTCTCAGTACACGGCCAGGTATGTTGTCAGGACCCGTAGCCTTGCGTGGGTTAATCCTAGACAGGGTCTTCCTCACTACGGCTGGAGACAGACAGAGCGCCTGGTCGGTGGGAGGTGTGGGCAGTTTTTGTGCAGGTGTGTCATTCTGCATTTCAAACCGTGAATAAAACTGGTTAAGTGCATCTGGAAGGGATGTGTCGTCATCACAGGCCTGTGGCAGGAGCTTGTAGTCAGTGATGGTCTGAATGCCTCGCCACAGGCTCCGTGAGTCTCTGCTGTCTGTGAAGTAATTATTGATTTTTTGTGCATATGACCGTTTTGCATTCTTGATGCCACAGGACAGGCTGGCTCTTGCTGTTTTTAGGGCTGCTTTATCTACTGATCTGAATGCCTCATCTCTGGTCTTTAGCAGCCCACAAACCTTTGCCGTCATCCACGGCTTCTGGTTGGCACGTGTGGTGATGGTCTTTGTTACTGTCACATCATCAATGCACTTCTTGATATATGCACTCACTGTTTCAGTGTACTCATGCAGGTCGGTGCTGTTGTTGTAGGTGGCTGCCTCTTTAAACATGCTCCAGTCTGTAGTCTGAAAGCAGTCCTGCAGTGCTGAGGTAGCATCATCCGGCCAGACTGTGATGAGTTTTTGAACCGGTTTGGTGATTTTCAACAGTGGATTGTATGCTAGGATTAGCATAACAGAGATGTGATCGGAGTACCCGAGGTGGGGGCGGGGTTCAGCCCTGTACGCGTCTTTCTGTGTTGTGTAAACAAAGTCCAGTGTGTTATTTCCCCTTGTAGCAAAGTTCACATGTTGGTAGAACTTTGGCAAGACTGTCTTTAAGTTTGCGTGGTTAAAATCCCTGGCTATGATGAAAAAGCCGTCGGGGTTGTTTGTTTGTTGATCGCTGATGGCGCTGTACAGCTCGCGAAGCGCGTCCTTAGCGTTTGCACACGGGGGATGTAAACCGTGACAATAACAATGGCCGTGAACTCCCGCGGCAGAACGGTCTGCACTTCACAAACATAACCTCCACCAGCGACGAACAGTGTTTAGTCACTACCGCAGCATTATTACACCATTCTTTGTTGACGTATACACACAAGCCGCCCCCGCGAGTCTTGCCAGACAGTAATGAATCCCTGTCCGCTCGATAGCAGGTTAGTCCGTGCAGCTGAATGGCGGAGTCCGGGATTTTGTCGTTTAGCCATGTTTCAGTGAAAACAAACACACAACAATCCCTTGACTCATGCTGTGTAGACCGACTGAGTTGAATTGAGTCCAGTTTATTTACCAATGAGAGAACGTTTGCGAGCGTTAATGATGGGATCGCTGGTCTGGTGGGGTTAGCCCTTAGCCTAGCTCGTACACCCCCGCGCTTGCCAAGTTTCTGTCCCCTCTCACAGCACCGGCGCTGTTGGCTTGTGCGGGTAGCATCAGTGGATGAGGGCCGCGGTCTCAGGGTTCGGCTTCAGCAGCAGGCAGAGGCCTCGTAGCTTCTCGGTAGTCACCGGCGAAAGCTGATGTTTGTACGCACTACCGATTTCCAAAAGGCTCTGGCGATCATATTTGTGTTTCCGAGCGTTTATCTGATGATTTTGCGGAGAAAATAAACTGTTTGAAGACGAAGAGACGAGACTAACAGACATAAAAACACCGTCTTTTGGACCCAGAGTAGTCGCTGCGTCCGACCGCGCCACCATCATAATGTCATCTGTCCTGATTCTTCTTGACCTCTCTGCTGCCTTCGACACGGTGAACAACCAGATTCTATTATCCGCACTCTCCAACCTGGGCATCTCTGGATCTGCACTCAACTGGTTCAGCTTATATCTCACTGACAGATCTTTCAAGGTTTCATGGAGAGGTGGGGAGTCAATATCACATCAGCTAACCACAGGGGTCCCACAGGGATCAGTTCTTGCTCCTCTCCTCTTGTCAATATACACAGCCTCTCTAGGTACATCAAATCACATGGTTTCTCATACCACTGCTATACTGATGATACACAGCTCTATTATTAATTTCAGCCTGACGACCCCACCATTGCTGCCCGGATCTCCACCTGCCTTCTAGACATCTCAGCCTGGATGAAAAAATGGGACCTCAAGCTCGACCTCAGCAAGACAGAACTTCTGATAATACTGGCCAACCCATACCCATCATTAGAACACAACTTCACAGTTGAACTTGGATCATCCACTTTTACACCCACTCAGTACGTTAGAAACCTTGGGGTGGTGATGACCAGCTGAAATTCACTTCACACATTGCAACAATCTTTCGGTCATGCAGGTATGTGCTTTACAACATCAGGAAAATCAGACCCTTCCTGTCCGAGCATGCAACGCAGCTCCTAGTCCAAGCACTTGTAAGGTCAAGGTTGGACTACTGCAATGCCCTTCTGGCTGGCCTTCCAGCCAATGCAACCAAACCCCTGCAAATGATCCAGAATGCAGCACGTCTGGCCTTCAATCAACCAAAAACAGCCCATGTCACACCCCTCCTGAACTCACTCCACTAGCTACCCGGATCAAATTTAAATCCCTTACACTTGCCTTTAGGACAATAACCAGAACCTCTCCCTCCTACTTCAACTCAATCCTCCAGACATATGTCCCCTCCCACCAGCTACGGTCAGCTAACGAGCGTCGTCTGACCATTCCTCCACAACAAGGCATCAGATCAATCTGTAAAACTTTCACCTATTCCGTTCATTTGTGGTGGAATGAACTCCCAGTCTCCACCTGATCTGCTGAGACCATCACAACCTTCAAAAAACAACTCAAAACACACTTGTTTTGCAGACACCTGTCTGAACCCTAATGCTCTTCTATCCTATCCTGAAAAAAAATTCCCTGTTTCTAGTCCATCTTTCTCTTTAGTAACAGAATACAAAGTCTGCTTGTAAATGTAGCTTTGCAGACTTGGCTCGTTGGCGCGCAAGACAAAATGTTCAATGCTCTCGTCCTTTGTAAGTCGCTTTGGATAAAGGTATCTGCTAAATGACTAAATGTAAATCTGTCTGTCTTTCATTTCCCCAAGGTCCACTGGATCTGAAATTTCCCCCCAGATGATGGGGGACAGGATGGTACAACCCCCTGAGACAGATCACCGGGATCTGATGGACTTCTTTAGTAAACTTACTATTATATGCCTACCTATCTCCAACCTAGTTAGTTTCTATATTTTGTTCCCTTCATAGTCACAGCAGTGTGCTGTTACAGCTGCATTTAGTATTGTAACATTACGGTATTTCTGTTGGTAATATTTCTCAGTGCTTGACATATTGTCAAATTTATTGATAAGAAACTGTCAGATCTAATTATATATTTATAAATCATTATAATCTCTCCGTTCATATCCAAGAAAGTTACAAATTGCAGCTTTAACGTGCCAGAGGAGAAGTGGCCCTCCCGATTGAGCCTGGTTTCTGCCATGGTTTCTTTCTCCAGCTATACGCCATTGGGATTTTGGTTTCTTGCCACTGTCACCCTGTTGGCTTGCTTACTGGAAGACTGCTGACATCTAACTTAGCTTAGGGTTTTGTAAATTGTTAATATTGCTTCTAGCTATATGATATAATTGTAATCCAAAAGACTCTTCTATTTTGCTACTCCTTTGTCTCTAAGTGTCTCCCATTCTCTTTCATTGTGTCATTTGCAGGTATTTCTATTGTATATATTGTATGTATGCATTTTACTTTGTGTTGTGTGGACTTTATGGTATTATTGCAAATCCCTTATACCCCTGTCCCATAAGATACTATCTTTTTAAATGACATCTCCATGTTAAGTGGAACGGCATATCTTGCTTAATGATTTTGTAGTTTTATCAATTCAGTCACCCTTTTTTAAACCTACTATAAACCTAGTGTTACGGAGGAGGTCCCTGCTCCACCTCCTCACCGCCAGCGGGAGCCATCTCCTGAGTATTAACATCTTTCTGAACTACGTTTCCTACGATATGATGTTTTGCTACTTCTTTGTCTCAAATTGTCTCCCATTCTCCTTCATTGTGTAATCTTCAGGTATATATATTTAACTGTATATATTTGTATTTTACTTTGTGCATTGTGTGTATTTCATGGGCCTATTGCGAATCCCTTATACCCCTGTCCCATAAGATATTTTCTTTTTAAATGACATCTCCATGTTAGCTGGAACGGCATATCTTGCTTAATGATTTTGTAGTTTTATCAATTCAGTCACCCTTTTTTTCATAAACCTACTATAAACCTAGTAGTTCTATTAATATTTAATATAATCTCTCAAATAATTTAATACCAAATAATAAACCAAATTGCAAATTTATTCTTTGTTGAACATGTCTTGTTCTGTTCATTATCATATTTTTTTATTATCTGTAAAGCTCCTTTGAAGCAATGTTGTAAAAGGTGCTATATACAGTGCCTTGCAAAAGTATTTATACCCACTCAGCATCTTGTGGGGATGCTTTTCTTCAGCAGGGGATGGGAAGATGGATGGAGCCAAGTACAGGGCAATCTTGGATAAAAACCTGTCAGAGTCTGCAAAAAACTTGAGCCTCACCTTCCAGCAGGATGACCCTAAACATACAGCCAGAGCAACAATGGAATGGCTTAGATCAAACCATATTCATGTGTTAAAATGGCCAGTCAAAGTCCAGACCTAAATCCAATTGAGAATTTGTGGCAAGACTTGAAAATTGCTGTTCACAGATGCTCTCCATCCAATCTGACTGAGCTTGATATATTTTATGTCACTCTTTAGATGTGCAAAGCTGGTAGAGACATACCCCAAAAGACTTACAGCTGTAATTGCAGCGAAAGGTGGTTCTACAAAGTATTGGGGGTGGAATACAAATGCACACCACACTTTTCAGATATTTATTTGTAAGATATTTTGGATGCCATTTATCATTTTCCTCTCACTTTACAATTATGTACCACTTTGTGTTGGTCTATCACATAAAATCACTATAAAACAAAAAACATAATTTTTTGTTTGTGGTCGTAACATGACAAAATGTGGAAAAGTTCAGTGGGTATGAATACTTTTGCAAGGCACTGTAAATAAAATTGAATTGAATTAGTTCTATCTTACCATTTTTTCTGAGTGCTCTGTTCTTCACCCAGGCAGCTGACAGATAGGGAATGGCTGCCATGGACAGATCTAGTGCTGTGACCCATTGTTTTTACCCACCTGTTGGCGTTACTTTGCATTTGCTGGGGTGAGAAACTGTGACTGGGTCGCTGCCCTGGGCTCACAGCATTCACAATCAGACTGTTGTCATTGTTGGAACACAGCAGCACCTGTGAAACCAGGAGGTTGCTCTTCTGAGAAAGCCGTTGATGTCTGGAGTATGCAGGTGCCTCATGGAATGGCACTGAGAATGACAAAATTTAAACAGATATGCAGGCAAGAAAGAAAAACCTAATACAAACCCAAATTACATGATTCATGAAAAGGTGTGTGTGAAAACGCATCAAAATTATTATGTTTATGTGCGATACAAGCATGTCTGTAGCTATTTCCAAAGCTCAGAAACTGGTTTCTTAAACATGACAATGACTTCACTGTATTCAGATCTCAATCAGGTCTCAATCCAACTGAACATTACTGGGATGTGATGGAAAGAGAAAATCACATCAGGAATGTACAATCTGCAGCAACTACCAAATCTCTAAGGAATGTTTCTTGTTAAGGAGGAGGTTTCTGCTCCACCTCATCCACCCCACCAGAGGGACCTGTCACCTGAGTATTAGTTTCCGTTTTGGACTGCATTACCCATAGTGCCGCATACCGGGGATTGATCATTTCCTGTGCACCTGTTCCTCATTCCCTCGCTACTATTTAAGCGGCACACAAACAATTCCCCAGTGCAAAGTCTTGTTTTGCCCTGGTGACAATTCCGAGCGCTTTCATTACTCTGTTGGATTGCCCGTTTTGTTATTGGACTGTTTTCTGGATTTGTGATTGTTTGCTGCCAGCCTTGATTCTTGGACTGATTTTGGATTTATGATTGTTTGCTGCCTGTCTATGACCTTACGCTTGTTTACTGATTATGCCTCTGTCTTGCCTCTATTTCTGTTTGCTGGTTATCGACCTTGCCTGTTTGTTTCTCTAATGCTGCAAATGGATCCTTGTGTGTCAGACCCATCATTACATTTCCAGTACCTTGTCAAATCTGTGCCATGTCCAAACATTATTCTTACAATCGTAATTGATGATATAGCATGCTTTTATTGAATAATGGTAAAAAAAAAAAAAAAATTATAAAGGCTTAATAAATAAAAAGATGTAGTATTTTGAGTTACAGAGTTCAACAATTAAGTTACACATATATTTAATGTTTTAATAATATTATAGTTATGTTCTAGTAATTATAATAATTACTCAGTATAACGATCAGATTAATTTATAATCTGGTAAAACTCTAAACGCCCGCCACTGATGTCTTTGTCTTGTTAGATTTTCCTTGAATTTGGCTGAGCAGTCTTTAGGTGGCTTGCTAATGTACTAGAATATGGTTCTAATACATAAAGAAAAGTAAGCCAGACCATAGTTCAGGGGAAAAGCCTTTATTGAAGGTGCTTGTGTAGCATAGCTGCCTTCTAGATCTTATCCCAAGGTACTGTCTGTGTGAGCAGACCTTTATACCTTGTATTAAATGTAACTTCTTACAAAAGACAGGTAGTATTATGACCTCCTACCAGAGACCATACAATAGGTGGGTCATCCTGTGTATTGTTATTTTAATTATATGGGCCATTTGGTCCACACCATTACAGATATGGGCCATTTGGTCCACAGATATGTTACAGCATATGTGTCCTGACATGCCCTGTGTTTTGTGTCAGAGCGTGTTGTTTAGATCCTGACTCCTCCTAGTCTTGGTTCTTGTTTCTTGGAGTCGGGATCTGAACGTGCGCTCTGGGTCTTCATCTTGTGTGGAAGCACATGGCCTCTGTTTTGTTTTCATTCGCCATGTGCTCTCCGATCATGCATCTCATCCCTGCCCCCTTGTTCTCTTGTCTGCACTCATTTCGCGCACCTGTTCCTCGTTGTCTGTGTCCTATTTAATGCCCTTGTGTTCTCTGTCTCTTGTCAGTTCGTCCTCGTATCCTGTGCTCTTGTTCTTGTATCTCATCTCTCGTCACATGTATCTGGCTTTGTTTCCTGGTCACAGTGAGTCTTGTCACGTTTTTGTCTGGTCATGTTTTTGTCCCGTGTTTTTGCCTTGTCTGTTTTCCGGTTTTTAGTTTCATTTTGAGCTCCGGTTTTGGGAGCTCTTTTGTTCTAGTTTTTTGCTGTTTTGGTTCAAGTTTTACCCCCTTGTAGGTTGTTGTTTTCTTTTATAAACAGAAATTTTTCAGTTTAATGCTGTCTGCGTCTGGGTTTGTTTATCCATGATACCTGACAGAATGAACCGACCCGGTTCGCACCCAGCAGGCAGCCTTTTTTTTCCTCTCCCTCCTTTTTTTTTCTCAGACGCATCATGATCCCTGACGGTGGCGTTCTACGGAGGCTGACATGCTCAGCAACGCGGGGCCCTTTCCGCCCCAAGAGGGACAGATCCTCCTTCAGTATGCCATGGGGGTGCAGCAGAAGGACGTGGCTGAGCCCCTCGTCAGCACATACTTGCTGGCCGGCCTCCAATCCCCACCACCACTACAGGAGCGCAACTGACTGGTCATCTTGCCCTTCTGGGAACTGGTGCGGGAGTTGCGCTGTCAGGAGGTGGAGCAGGAAACTCCTCCCGCAGGTCTTCCCGTCCCTTTTCGTTCCTGTTGGGGTCCGGTCGCTGAGGGTCTGTCCTTGGGCTATATCTCCCTTGGGGCCCCGCCCCGGAATGTCCAGTCGCCTGAGGTCCCTTCCAAGCGGGAGGCTCTCTGGTCCCCTGTTCCAGGAGGGGACGGATCACAAAGTGTCCTGCATCTGATCCTGAGCTCGAGCGTCCTGCAACTGATCCTGAGCTCGAGCGTCCTGCGTCTGATCCTGAGTTTGAGCGTCCTGCGTCTGCTTCGAAGAGGAGGAAAAGGTAGAAGCAGAAGGGAAGTCTGCTCTTTCCCCTGTGCCCGTGCCCAAGCCTCCGGAGATGTGTGTGCCCATGCCCAAGCCCCCGGAGATGTCCGTTCCTGAGCCTCTGGGTGAATCGCCTCCTGTCTGTGTCCCGGCGGCGGCGGCGTCCATGCCTCCTGTCTGTGTCCCGGCGGCAGCGGCGTCCGCGCCTCCTGTCTGTGTTCCTGCGTCCACCCCGGTGCTCCCAGCCCCTGTCTCTGTCCCGGTCCATGTCTCTGTTCCTGGGTCCGCCTCGGCGCTCCCTGTCTCTGTTCCTGGGTCTGCCCCGGCACTCCCAACCCCTGTCTCTGTCCCGGTCCATGTCTCTGTGCCTGGGTCCTATTCGGCCTCCCCGGCCCGTGTCTTTGTGCCCGGGTCCGCTTCGGCATCCCCTTCGGCGACCATGCTACTTCCACCACCAGGTTCTTGTTTCTTGAAGTCGGGATCTGAATGTGTGCTCTGGGTCTTTGTCTTGTGTGGAAGCACATGACCTCTGTTTTGTTTACATTCGCCATGTGCTCTCCAGTCATGCATCTTGTGCTCTCGTTCTTGTATCTTGTCTCTCATCACACGTATCTGGCTTCGTTTCCTGGTCACAGTGAGTCTTGTCACATTCTTGTCTCATCGTGTTTTTTGTCCTGTGTTTTTGCCCCGTTTATTTTCCGATTTTTAGTTTCATTTTGAGCTCCAGTTTTTGGAGCTCTTTTGTTCTAGTTTTATTGCTGTTTTGGTTCACGTTTTACCCCCTTGTGGGTTGTTGTTTTCTTTTATAAATAAAGAGAGATTTTTTTCAGTTTATTGCTGTCTGCGTCTGGGTTAGTTTTCCATAATATCTGACAGGCGGGGCCAAGACGCACAACCGGAGAGCACATGACGAAAGTAAACAAAGCAGAGGCCATGTGCTTCCACAAAAAACAAGGCATGAGTTAGGGTTAGGGTCTTTGTTAGTGATTGTATTGTATGTATTTTTGTTTAAATGTGTTTTGAGATGCTATCAGTGTTCGGAAGAAGCCTGATTTGTTGGAATATTCCACGTTTTGCTCCATGTTCACATGTTCCTGTCAGCCCACAACATGTTACAGAATCACTGACTGACAAGATGAAGCTTAACCTTGCTTCAATTAACGTGGCCCTGAGAGGTCACAATCTTTATTTTTCAGAGAGGCAGGACCATTGAGGATTTCGTGCTGGAGTGCGTAGTGAAAAGCCATCTCGCCGCATGTGATGACTTTACCTTAATGAAGGGGTTTTGGTGCAGGCTGAACAAAGAACTCCGCTTCATCATGCCGAGAGCTGTTCTCAAAGCCGTGCCCAGCCCAGGGTCATCACGTGAGTGCCGCTAGCATGGAGTCATCACTAATTATGGCCGACAACCCGGAGCCCAGAGGACCACCACCCCGTAGTGTGGATCTTGTGCCAGAGCCTAACGTGGATGGAGACCTTGTGGGTTGTATTTGACAATTTAGAAGAGTTTAATGTGAGTCTGTCATGGTGTTACGTTGGAGGCTCCTGTTCCGCCTCCTCTGAGCCACCAGAGGGAGACGTTTCCTGAGTACTAGTTTCATTTGGACTACATTTCCCATAGGACCACATTCCTGGGGCTGATTAGTTCCTGGTACACCTGAACCCAATTATTCCCCATATATAAACCTCTGGTTAACAAACACTTTGCGAATCTTGTTTTGCCCTGGCTAACATTTCTGAGCATTTTCCCCTTGTATTTTGGATTACCCGTTACTGTCTTGGATTATTTATACCATTCTGATTGTCTGCTGCCTGCCTGAGGGATTTGCCTCATCCCTGTTATAGCTGTCTGCTGGTGTTTGACCCTGCCTGTTGTGTTAACTCAATAAACTGCTGCATATGGATCCCTCTGTCTCTGTGTCCTCGTTACACGTGGAACCAGTTGCAAAGAGAGGGTGTTCTGAAATATAGAACACTGTAAGGGGGCTGAGGCAGAAACTGAAGCAGGATCCAGTTGCGGATGTTTATTGGGGTTATCCATAATCAAAGTCGAAAGTACAGGCAAAGGGTCGTAATAAACATAGACAGTCCAATCCAGGTGTCAAACAAAGGGGCTAGGCAAAAATCAGAAAACGAGAACCAAACAATAGGTAAATCACAGGAAAGCAGGCAGTAAAAGAGAATGCTTAGTAGTCAGGTGTTAAGCTGGCAATACTTCGCAACATGGCCATGTGGCAGCAAGGTTTATATAGATGCCAAACAGGAAGTAAGTTCAGAGTTCAGCAGAGGGAGCATGAGCAGTCAGTATTCCGGTGAGGGCTCCCTCTGCTGGCGTGATGTTACAGAACCCCCCCCTCTAGGAGCACCTCCAGGTGCTCTACGTGGGCGTCCCCGTGGACGTGGTGCTGGACGGTCAGGTCTGGCTCGATGAAACTCCTCCGTGAGCGAGGGATCCAGAATGTCCACTGCCGCTACCCACAATCTCTCCTCTGGGCCGTATCCCTCCCAATCCACCAGGTATTGTAACTGACCCCCTCTTCGCCGTGAGTCAAGCAAGACGTTCACCTTGTAGGCCGGCGTTCCGCCAATGTCCAGCGGTGGCGGTGGCTCCTGCAATATGGCCTCGGGGTCAGCGTCCCGGTGGAAAGGTTTGAGGAGTGACACATGGAAAGAAGGAGAGATGCGGTAGTCAGCAGGAAGCTCTAATTGGTAAGTGACCTCATTAATCTGTCTTATGATTTTAAATGGGCCAACATACCTGGGAGAGAGCTTCCTGCTCGGCAGACGTAGCTTGAGATCCCTCGTGGAGAGCCAGACCCTTTGTCCAGGTTGGTATGGAGGGTGTGGGCGACGGTGACGGTTAGCGTTAATCTCCTGCCTCCTCACAGCGCGTTGAAGCCGTACATGGGCACTGTCCCACACCCTCTCACTGTTACGAATCCAGTCGTTAACAGCAGGCACAGACGATGGTTCTCCCGACCACGGGAACAGGGGAGGCTGGTAACCCAGCACACATTGAAACGGTGTGAGTCCTGTAGAGGAGTGCGTGAGTGAGTTCTGGGCATACTCGGTCCAAGGGAGAAATTCAGCCCAGCGATGTTGTTCGCGGCTGCAGTAAGTCCGCAGGTACCTGTCGATCTCTTGGTTCAGCCTCTCCACCTGACCGTTTGACTGCGGATGATAGCCAGAGGTTAAACTCACATTGATATCTAAAAGGTTACAAAAGGATTTCCAAACCTGAGAGGTGAACTGAGTTCCTCGATCTGATACAATGTCTTCAGGTAGACCATAGATTTGAAAGACATGGTGGAACATGGCTTGAGCAGTCTCCATGGCAGTAGGTAATCCTTTTAATGGAACCAGACGACAGGCTTTGGAGAAGCGGTCGACGATGACCAGGATTGTGGTGTAACCATCAGACAGGGGTAAGTCAGTGATGAAGTCGATGGAGAGGTGAGACCAAGGTCGTTGGGGAATCGGGAGAGGCTGTAGAAGTCCCGTCGGCAGGTCCCTGGGAGTCTTGGACTGGGCACAGACGGAGCAAGACTTGACATAATTGGCCACATCTTTGGTCATTGAAGGCCACCAGAAGGAATTCTGCACAAGTTTAAGGGTTGGTGAAATGCCGGGATGTCCCGTGCTGAGTGATGTGTGGACCCACCGGATGACCCGGTGACGTAGTGTCTGGGGAACATATTGTTTGGAAGGGGGGCAGTTCGTTGGTGATGGTTCTGTGAGGACGGCCTGGTGAATTTCCTCCATTATGTCCCAGTTGACCGGAGCAACAAACAAGGCTGGACTTAGGATGGGATCAGGATTGTAGTTCTGTCGTGGGAGTGCATCATCTCCATTATGCACTGGATAGTGCATCTGCCTTGCTATTCTTGGAGCCTGGACGATAAGTGACTGTAAAATGGAATCGTGAAAAGAACAGAGACCATCTTGCCTGGCGTGAATTCAGACGTCGAGCAGACTTGACATACTCAAGGTTCTTATGGTCCGTGATAACTTGAAAAGGATGAGCTGCCCCCTCGAGCCAATGTCTTCACTCTTCCATGGCAGCCTTCATTGACAGAAGCTCTTTGTTTCCCACATCATAATTAAACTCAGCGGGGGTTAGCTTCCGAGAGAAGAAGGCACACGGGAAAAGCTTGGGAGGTTGTCCGTGACGTTGAGAGAGCACGGCTCCAATCCCGCAGTCAGAAGCATCGACCTCCACAATGAAGGGGAGTTCTGGATCTGGATGTTTAAGGATGGGGGCCGTCGTGAAGCTGGTCTTGAGCTTTTGGAAGGCTGCATTGGCGGAAGCGTTCCGTGACAACCTCTTGGGTTTTCCCTTGAGTAATGAGGTGAGAGGTGCAGCAATAAAGCTGTAGTTCCTAATGAAGCGTCGATAGAAGTTAGCAAAGCCCAGGAACCTCTGCAATTCTTTCAACGTGGAGGGCTGCGGCCACTCAGTGACGGCGGTTACCTTAGAAGCATCCATTTCAACGCCCTGGTGGCTGATGTTGTACCCCAGGAATGTTGTCTGCTTCACATGAAACTCACATTTTTCAGTCTTGACATAGAGTTGGTGATTGAGAAGCTTGGAAAGAACACTCTTGACGTGAGTGACATGATCCTTTTCATTCAGGGAATAGATTAGGATGTCGTCAAGATATGCGATGACATGCTTGTGGAGGACATCTTTGAAGACTTCATTTATGAAGGATTGGAAGACGGCTGGGGCATTGGCAAGGCCAAAGGGCATAACCAGGTATTCGTAGTGCCCCCTGGTGGTGAGAAAAGCTGTCTTCCACTCATCTCCGTCCCTGATGCGTATCAGGTTATAAGCGTTTCTCAAGTCGAGTTTGGTAAATATTTTGGCCTTCCTGAGTTGTTCTAGGGCAGAAGGGACTAGAGGCAGTGGATACCTGAATTTAACAGTGACGTTATTGAGGCCTCTGTAGTCGATGCACGGACGCAGACCCCCATCCTTCTTCTCCACGAAGAAGAAGCCGGCTGCAGCGGGAGAAGTAGAAGGACGGATAAAGCCAGCTTCCAGAGCCTCCTTGATGTAGTCCTCCATAGCCTGTGCTTCTTGGCGTGACAGCGGGTAGACTTTGCTTTTGGGAGGACACATGTTGGGAAGAAGGTCTATAGCACAGTCCCAGTGCCGATGTGGTGGTAACTGTGTGGCTTTAACCTTGCTGAAGACCTCCAAAAGCTCGTTATAAACCTTGGGGATCTTTGGTTGGGTCAGGCTCGGAGGGCTCCCCATGCTTGTGGACAGACATGGACTGGACTGCTTAAGGGTTAGACAGTGACTAAAACAGAATGGAGACCAGTGGGTCAGCTCACCCGTGCGCCAGGAGATGTGGGGATCGTGGCAACTTAGCCATGGCATTCCTAAAATTATTTCATATTTGGGTGAGTCGATCAGATATAGAGAGATGTTCTCTTCATGAAAAACCCCAATTTGCATTTTCAGTGATCAGGTCTGTTCCAGAACTCCTCCTTTGATGGGTTGGTTATTGACAGCCGTAATACTGATAGGTGGAAAGCATGGAATGGTGGGTAGCTGATGTTTCCGGGCGATGTCCGAGTTGATGAGGTTGAGAGCGGCGCCGGAATCTACTAATGCTGTCAACATAAAAGAACCACTTTCGGTAGAAATCTGTACGGGTAATGTGAACTTTAAATGGATTTTGTGAAAAGGTGTCCACATTCACCCGGTCTGGTGCTGTGAGGGACCTCCGAGTCTTTTGAGGACACTGTGACTTATGATGACCTGGTTCACCACAATAAAAGCAGAGGTTGTTGATGAACCTTCGTCTACGCTCGTCCTCAAACAGTCTGGTAGATCCTACTTGCATGGGCTCGGTAACACATGGTGCCTCAGGATTCCGAAGTGCAGGTCGTGACATAAGGTGGGATGCATGCGCTTGCTTGAGTTTAGGTGAGTTCCTGAGCAAATTATCAATCTTAACAGTCATTGAAAGAAGATTCCTCACCTCGACATGCCATCTCCAACTGCAATTGGGGACATAGGCTTTCCCGAAACACCCCTTTAAGTGCAGCATCATTCCATCCACTCTGAGCTGCAAGAGTCCTGAATTCGACTGCGTGCTCTGCTGCACTATGTGAGCCTTGAGAAAGGTGTAAAAGACGAGATGAAACATCCCGACCCCCAGCAGGATATTCAAATACTTCTCGGAGTTGTTGCAAAAAATACTCAGGTGAAGATCTAAACTGTTCGTCCGTCTCCCAAACCGCAGCAGCCCAATCAATAGCCTTGTCAGATAATAGTGACATGATAAAAGAGCATTGATCAGAACTAGCATGAGACTGATCCCCCAACGATTCCAAATAAGTGCATACTTGTCGAATGAACCCTTTACACCGTTCTGCAGAACCATCAAACTTATCGGGAAGAGCAAGTCTTACCGTGCTCGACATGGTGGAAGGAGGAGAGCAAAGTCGCTGGAGCAGTAGTTCATTCGATGCCTGTAAGTTAACTAGCTGTTCGTGGTAGCTGCGTAATAGTTCTCCCTGGTAGACAAATGCAGCTTGCAGCTGTGAAACATCCGCTGGATTGAGGGTAGGCGAAGTATTCTGTAAGGGGGCTGAGGCAGAAACTGAAGCAGGATCCAGTTGCGGATGTTTATTGGGGTTATCCATAATCAAAGTCGAAAGTACAGGCAAAGGGTCGTAATAAACATAGACAGTCCAATCCAGGTGTCAAACAAAGGGGCTAGGCAAAAATCAGAAAACGAGAACCAAACAATAGGTAAATCACAGGAAAGCAGGCAGTAAAAGAGAATGCTTAGTAGTCAGGTGTTAAGCTGGCAATACTTCGCAACATGGCCATGTGGCAGCAAGGTTTATATAGATGCCAAACAGGAAGTAAGTTCAGAGTTCAGCAGAGGGAGCATGAGCAGTCAGTATTCCGGTGCTGGCGTGATGTTACAAACACTTTCGTTTGATTTCACCCAATAAGGATGATAATATATTTGTCATTTGATGTGAAGCCTAATAGTTATGACAAATCACACTTATTACAATTTTACAATTATGCAATTATATGGCCCTAGACAGACTTTGGTAAGAGCGGATCCTATACTTCATAATAACTGCTGAAATAAATTGTGACCGATGCAATAGGCAGCTGTTTTGTTCTATTTTACATCTTTCATTTAATTCCTGCCCCCAAGTAGCCTAATCCACCCATGGCCAATTGGAATGTCACATTTATTCTGCCTAATTGACTCATTTATGGTAGTATAATATTCGGGTTATTATGCTTGTTCCCTAGACTGCCGTGTACAAAGTAAAGGCGCATTGTCACCCTAACATGTCATTTTTCATATTACACTACTTTCCGAAACAACATACGCTGGAAAATGCTGGACAGGTTTATAGTCTGCCATTGCCAGGCACCATTATTTTTAATTTTTGTTATTTTTTACAAGAATTGTCCCGCACTCTCCTATGACTTAATACATATAGAGGCAAATAGGCCTATACTTTAATATTATAAGCCAGGCCTAAAAAGAAATAATTCTTCATCCATGAGGCATTCTTATGCAAAGCATAACAGTGCCAGATCCTCTGTCGAAGTTGTAGTCAACAGACAGTGTGAAAGTCTACTTTTTCTTTTATTATCAGTTGTTCAAACAACAGAAAAATTATCAGGTAATAAATGCTGCTGTTACTGGCAATAATGGGAACTTAGACTCTCTATATATACTTGTGTGCGTGTTTGTTTTAGTGTGCATGCACTCACATTTATTAGTTACAAAGCATATACAAGGGCACCAGAGATTGTTGTCATGTAATTTGTTTTTTTTTTTACTAAATTATTCATTAATCTAATCACTCATTTTTGCTTATGTGATTAATGCACTGGTTTTGAAACATTTTGCAACACAATGCTTTCCCTCACTGTAATCACTGATTACTTCCTGTTCACCTGATATCCATTAACTCTTGTGTATATAAACCCCAGTCTTTGATTAACTCATCGCGAAGTCTTGTTTTGCCCTGGCTAACATTTCTGAGCGGTTTTTACTGTTTTTGGATTATCTGTTATTACCTGGACTGTTCACCGTTTCTCTGATTGTTTGCTGCCTGCCCCGATTTGGATTGTTTATCATTTCTCTGATTGTTTGCTACCTGCCCTGACCTTGGATTGTTTATCATTGCTGATTAGCCCAGCCCCTGTTATACCTGTTTGCTGTTGTCGACCCTGCCTGTTCAACTACTCGTTACAGCTCCAAGTAATGATTTTTTTCTGGTACAATTGTTTTGAAAGCATGACTGGTTTACCTCACCATCACTACTTGCAAGAATCCTGCCTCTGAGCTCTGCAGGCAGTTCCTTTGGTTTTTGATATGCATTTGATTCTCTGATATGCATTGTCAGTTGTGTAGCCTTTTACAGAGAGGTGTGTGCTTTTCCAAATCATGTCCAATCAATTTAATACATCACAGGTGGACTCCAATCAAGGTGTGGAAACATTTCAGCAACAATCAAGAGAAATGGGAGGAAACTGAGGTAATTATATTGGCTTAAAAAAGCCAGCCTTCTGTTATTCTATTTAAGATTATTAAATAAGCTTATTAAATGTGAAGCAAAGCATCACTATTACTACACCTGCATACTACTACTACGTCAGGTCCATGGTGTGATCGTCCCAGTCCTTGTTTTGGTCTTTGTGTTGTGTTGTTTTCTGTCGGAGCACGCGGCATTGTTTGGCAGTTTCATTATTATCCCCGGCACCTGTTCCCTGCTGGTTTCTTCCCCTTTATCTACCCCTCTCATTTTGCGTCAGTTGTCAGGTCGTCCTGGGAGAAACCTCTACCCTGACCCTCTTGTCTTGTCTTCGTTTGTTGAGACTCAAGCCTGTCGTGTTATCTGTTTTCCTTTTGTCCCCAGCCTGTTTTGCAGATCGCCTTTTCAGTTGTCATCATCTCTCTCTCTCCCTCCCTGGACCCTGCAGTGCCGCTCCTGCTCTCTCTGCCCAACTGCCCGCTTCACCACCCATCCGCCGCCCAGCCTCCCTCCTGCTCCGCCCGTTACCCTCCCTACCCCGCTCTCTCCCTCCCCACCGGAGCCGGAGCCGCCCTGCATCTGTTTCTGTTCACGTTTCTGCTGTGTTTAACTCTCTGTCTTAATAAAGACTGTTAACCGCATTTGAATATCTGTTGTGTTCCTGACAACTGCTGCTTTTTCTAGAGTAAACTTTGATACGTAACTCATCCCGTATGGTATTGTAACATCACGCCAGCAGAGGGAGCCCTCACCGGAATACTGACTGCTCATGCTCCCTCTGCTGAACTCTGAACTTTGAACTCTGAACTTACTTCCTGTTTGGCATCTATATAAACCTTGCTGCCACATGGCCACATTGCGAAGTATTGCCAGCTTTACACCTGACTACTGAGCATTCTCTTTTACTGCCTGATTTCCTGTGTCTTACCTATTGTTTGGTTCTCGTTTTCTGATTTTCGCCTTGCCGCTTTGTTTGACGCCTGGATTGGACTGTTTGTTTAGATATCGATTCTCTGCCTGGATTTACGACCTCTGATTTACGTCTCTCCCTTTTGTTGTGTTGCATGGTTGGACTGTCTATGTTTATCATGACCCTTTGCCTGTACTTTTGACTTTGATTATGGATCACGACTCGTTTGATAACCCCAATAAACATCCGCAACTGGATCCTGCTTCAGCTTCTGCCTCAGCCTCCTTACAGGTATGTAGACCCATGAATAAGGTGTCAAATCGACCGACTTATTGAGGAGAGGTTTGCTATGACTTTTAAGTGATCATATGCCCTAAAAACATCGGAAACCTGAAAAAGTGGGCAAACAATTCCATTGAATTGGACTGAATTTTGTGACGCTATAGCAACCACCCTATTCACTTCCATTAAAAAAATCCTATGGACGTAACATTGGACAGATCTTTGTGATGTCATAGCTCCACATGAGAATGTCACAAAGAGACTTGGGCATGGGCTCATATCGCTCTGCTTAGTAAGCAACAAATGGTGAACTCCATAGCCTCGCCCTAGCAACCACACCATTGACTTCCAATTAAAAAGGTGAGAGGCATCAGCATTGTAGAGACAAGTGGTGGCCTCTTTTGACTCCCAAGTAGTCTTTTTATTATTACCATGGAAACTGTCCAGCCATGCCCTAGCAAGCATTTAGGGCACCCTAGCAACCAACATTAATTAGCTATATCTCAGCACCAGAACATAGAGACATAGGAGTTGGCTCTTTTGATTCACACACACATTTGTCTATTGGTTAACTTAACCCTAACCATGTTTACTGTCTAGCTACACCCTAGCAATTTACTGTACCCTAGTAACCATGTAATAATGAATAAACCATATTTCAGCATTAGAACATTGAAGAGACATGTGGCTGGGCTTTTTTACTCAGGCTGTCAGTGAGCTTTAGGTATTACCCTGACAACGTCCTGACTACACCCTGACAACGTCCTGACTACACCCTAACAACCATTTAGACCATCCTAACAACCTCATAGCATCATGAATAGGCCATATTGTAGTATGCTAATCATGCTTGCATCTTGCTAAGTCATGCTAGCATTATGCTAATTGAGGGTAAAACATGCTAGCATCATGCTAAAACATGTTAGGCATAAAATTGCTGCTTATAATGTTTTCTCAGTTGTAAGTCACTTTGGATAAATGTGTCTGCTAAATAGCTGTATTAATTTTTGAGCAGTCAGGAGATTGATGTAATTTTCTGCTTTATGTCTGCTTTGTGATACAGACTGGACAATGCTTTATTTGGCTGTCTAATGGAAATCAGTCAAAGAAACATTAAACAAATGTAAAGGGCAAATAGTAAACTAGTTTCAGAATGACTTTTTACACATACTGTATTGGGTTCTGTAGGACCTAAACAACACATTTTAAAGTTAATCTCAACAGAATAGTTATTTTGGTTATGAAAAATAACTTGGTTTTCATCACAGCTAAAAATATTTCTGTCCATAGACTAGTAAATATCTGACTTTTTTGCTTGTTTGACAGTTTAAAGGATGTAAACAGCTAACCAATCAGTGGAAGGGGAAGCTAGCTAGCTGGGCATTACTTCCTACTGCCTATTGTATTTAACATATGTTACATTATTACAACACTTCAGTTTCCAGTCTATGCTAAATGTTCTTTTTAGTATACCCTCTCTGTAATGGAAGCAGACTCTGGAACACAGATGGGTCAGTACTAAACAGGTGGTTTTATTGAGATGTTAACAGGAATAAAGGAAACAGGTGAGCTGGACTACTTGAGGATGGAGTCTTCACTCTCTACGAATTGTGACCTGCGATGAAAGCATGTCCACTGCATAGTTGAGGTGACTCGGAATGTGAGTGGTTCACAGGGACTTTATCCACTGCTGACTCCAAAACAGGAGGTAACAGGCGAACTGCAATGTGTGAGCTGCGATGGGCGAGCTGTGACATGCGATGGGACTGCTCACCACATTGGCAGTTGATGTAGGCCACTGTCGCCATGTTGTCCATCCGGACTAACACATGGGTGCCCTGCGGAACTGCCAGCAGCACCAGGCAATTTACATGCCAACGCAGGCACTCTCTTTGGAAGAGAGACAACTGGTATTGAAATTGCCATCAGTCTTGTTTAATAATATTTTGTTTTATTTTTGTTTAATATTTTTTGTTTTAAGAGTAAGGGTTATCACGTTTATGTTCTGTTTCATGTGTTTTTGGTTTCCTTATGTTGAGTCATTGTTTTTATTTGTTCCTGTTACTCTCCCTGGTTACTAATTATGTTCTTCTCTTACTGTCTGCAAGGCAGAGGAGGACCACAGTATGATGTCCTAGCCTGCCATGTTACCAGAGCCTGCATCAGCGCCTGCATGCAATGCAATGACTCCATCATCATTTTAGTTTCTCCGTAGGTCAACAAACCCTTGGCTCCACCATGGTTCATCATCCCTTCAGCTCCATCGTGTTTACTTGTTGCTGTGGTTCCACTGTGGACTTTCACACAGATAACGCTCTGCTGTTATCTCGGTCTGCCAGACATCTTCAGATCCCTGTTCTTCACCTACTATTCATCCTCCCCTCATTTGTTTGGAGTCTGTTTCTGCTTCCCCTCCCACCACTTTGGTGCAGTATTTGTTTACAGCGCCAGGAGGTGCCTTCTGCGAGGGGGAAGTAATGTAACGTTTATGTTCCGTCTTGTCATGTGGTATTGGTTTCTTTGTGTTCCTTACATTAATTTGATCCATCATCTTGTTAATTAGTTCCTGGTAGTCCTTTTGGTTACCCTTTTATTTCATTAGTTAATGATTAGTTCATCACCTGTGTCCTGTTAGGTTTTGTGTATTTATACTCCCTGTTTAGCTCACTTCCAGTTCACATCTTTTGTTTAGTGTATGCTGTTGTGTAGTTCTCCTGTGTTTAACTATTAAAAGTACCTTTTGATATTTCCTTCTTTGTGAGCATTCTTGGATTGGTATACACTACTGTTACAAGAGGTCACACAAATAAAACTGTATACACCTATTATACCATATTTTTCATTTTTACAT
This sequence comes from Chromobotia macracanthus, assembly GCA_036877525.1. Classification (NCBI taxonomy): domain Eukaryota; kingdom Metazoa; phylum Chordata; class Actinopteri; order Cypriniformes; family Botiidae; genus Chromobotia; species Chromobotia macracanthus. Next base: position 1,170,106 of record JAZGTH010000050.1, read on the forward strand.
TAATTGTAAAAATGAAATGTGTCATTAGTTAAAAGGGTGGTAGTCAGGTCTAGAAGAAAAGAGGTCATGTTTAATTTGAAGAGATTTGTTTTTTGTCTGTGACACTTTTTCTACTGTGTTGACAGTAAAATTAAAATATTATGTTATAATAATATTACTAATTTAGCAGGAACCTGGGATCTGAAACTTGGCATGAATGAAAATGTGTTTTTTAGCAGTCATTATTGCCACTTTTACATGTTGCTCTGAAACATTCCAAGGTATGTTATAACAAGTAAGGTATAACAAATATAAAAATGCCTAATCAATAACAGGTAACATTATTTTTTTACAAATGATTAAACCAAAATGCATATTTGTTTTGTTTGAACTGTGTTGGCTTAAAAATGACAAATACACACTTTCCATGAGTAAAAACATTTTCTGTTACAAATTAATCTAATTTAAAGCTAATACAATACAAATCAATATTTTGTGTCCAATAGTTTACTCATAAGTAGACATGTAATAAGTGGGACAATGTACATCCAGCCAGTTGTTTTGCAGAATAAACCCCTTTAGTGTCATGTCATATATATATATATATATATAACCCAGATTTTTTGTTTCACTGTTGTGAGTGAAAACATTGTGAAAGTGCTATAGAAATAAATTTTAATTGAATTACATGGCATTCCTAATTTAAATTAAAACACTATTTCATCAATAATCTCCACATTATGGTGATGGTTATCCAGACTGTTCATTCAACTAAAGAATGTCATTTCATCAACAAAGGAAGTCTTGGCCATGAGAAACGGATGTTGTTAACTAAAAAAAGGATTTCAAAGGCAGACGTTACATTGCGTGGCCACAAGATGGAAGTATGTCAGTACCTCGACAATTTGAACTTGTGGCAACGACATGGCCTAAACATGCTATGACATTTCCAAAAATTAATACCTCATGGCCATAACATTTTAAGACGTTCCCACAGGTTAGTATGTTGTGGCCACAACAAAACTAATTGAACCAATTACGTCCCTTTCTGGTCATCGTTTATAACTGCAGTCAGAGAAAACACCTATATATGACAAACTGATCTCTAGAGATCAGATTACAAATTTGACAGTCGTGCTACAGTACAAGGTCTTCACTTTTACTACTGCTACTGACGCGTCTTTGTCAAATGTTACTATTAAGAGTGAGATGCAAAACTATATTGATCATGTGGCTCGCACTTCATTGATTTTAAACACAAGTGATAGTTTAACCTCAGCTCATTTAAAGTGCAGAATACTTTAAAACAGTTTCAAAATTATGGAAGTTATATTTCAATTTCAATATCAAAACATTTATTGGAAGATTTCAAAACTATTAAAAAGAAATTAAAAATCCAACTGACTTTGTAGGACCTTGTACCTCTCTGTGACCTGCAATTTGAAAACCCCTGCATTAACTAATGCTGAAAAAGTAAAAATGAATAATAGAACCCCTTGAAAGACACTAACATCAGGTTATCAACATGTTAGAACAAAACCTTTGAACACTCCTAAAACCTAGACCTAGAGCTCTCTGTTGTGTGTAAAGCCAGAACATTCCCTGATTGTAAATCCTTTCAAAGAGAAACAGCAGGATGTAGAGGGACATCTGTGTGTTATATAACAGTTGGAGCAATCAGTGCTTTCTCAAGAAGACAGGATGAGTACTGAGGTCAATGAAAATTTAAAATTTAAATGCCTTCACAGTATTTACAGTGATTCCTAAGGGCAAAAGATACACAGTCTCTCACAGGACAGAAACAAGCCAATAAACCTGTCACACTGATTGACAGCTAAGGAAAATGCTCAGACGATTTAATGCAGATACAATTCCTAAATATACTTTAATACAAACAGATTGTTATATAATGATTAGTATCAATATTAATTATATGATTATGAATATTCTATGTATTATACCTCTTTACCTATTTCTACCTACCTATCTAAATTTAGTTAATTTGTGATTAAACCAAAAATGCTGTGAATTATATTCAGAATACATATATACAGCGTTATACATAATACAGTGTTATGATTGGCCCTCATACTCTGTAGTGAGTTTTGCCTGTCACATGCTTTGGGAATGCAGAACGCTGTTACTTTATTTTTATGTTCATCAAATTCCAAATATTATTCTAGCAACTTAGTTTTAGATCTAATACTGTTCCATTCAGTTAAGCATTTTATCCGGTTTAAAATGAGAAGCATATAAACAAAAAGGTGTTTAGTTTAAGGTTTTAACTTGGCTAATGTTGTGTAAAGGTGGCTATTACAGAAATAGTGTTAGTATTATTTAAAACAAAAATAAATCAACAGATTTTGATTAATATTGTTAAATACATCATTTTTAATATGTTTAAGGTTAATTCATCCATGAACTTTTCAGTGAGAAACTGTAAGTGGAAAAATGTCTTTCAGTACTTTAAACTTGTCACACTGTTTATAAAACATACATAAAACATATAAACAAATAAAACAGATAAAACAGACTCTGCAGATTGTGAAACAAGTGTGCTGCCTGTCTGAGTAAATTATCTGATTTGAACATACCAAATTATATTTGTTTAAAACAAAAAAGTCTCAGCCAAATTTAAGTATTCACAATACTGAACACAGTCACTAAATAAAAATAAATCACAAGAAGGAGCACATATTTTAAATGGTTGAGAAAATTGCAAATGAAACTTTCAAAACACAAGAACTCATATAGATGATATTGTCAAAAAATTCCTGTTATAAATTTAATACAGACCAAATCAGCGGAAAATTAACATACCTTTTTCTGTTGTACAGCAAGCAGAACCCATATCCAAAATGTTTCCAGTCAGTAAAAAAATCCCATTACAAATCATGGAGGAGGTGGCAGGTAGTCCTAGAGAAGCAGCAGGGCTGGCAGGTTGGAGGATGTTGTGTGAAGGTAGTAAAGCCACCAGGCCACGCTGGGCAAGATGATGAGTTCATAATCCCTAATGCTGCTTCTGCTACTTGCATTTTATTTATTTCATCTGCAAGACTGCTGTGGGGGTCTGGGAAACAATCATGGATTAATATTATTATTTATTTATTTTTAGAATTTTTTGTTATATCAACATTATTCTGGCTTGTATAATGTGGCTCACTGAACCCTTTTGCTTTTATAAAAATGTGCCAATTAACAATATTTCAAATAATACATACATCAGATAAATATATTGAGTAGTATTTGGTGTTTTTCTCTTTGTCTGATCGAGTCCTATCTAGCAGATATTGTTGCTAGTACTTCAAATCTGAATAAAAATAGTAATCTAAGATTGTGGCATGTCAGAACTAAATACAAAACACAGAAACACACACAAAACACAGCACACATGCTGAAGGACTGTATGTACATATACATTTGTTAAACTACAGACCTGGTAAATGACACTACAACATGATGTTTGCGTTCAACATCATCCACCAATATAAAACAGAGCAATTGTCGAGGAAAATCTCAAATGCCTGCAGCTTTGGGTTGTGGTCAGTCGTAATCCTGGGATGGGATTAGTCCAGTCATTTCTTTCATACTAAAACATCATGCCCTATTTTGCCAGCATATACTGATATCTTTAGAGTGAGTTCTTTTACATGAGCATGGTACAACACTTACTTAAGTCAGTTTCCCTGTGGTTTTTAATCAGCTCTGCCAGCACAAAATGTCCAGAGACATTTACAGCCACCTGCAACATGAGGAAGATGTTTTATCTAATCAAATTCGTTTGTGATTTCATAAAGTGAACATACCTGCACAACTTTATTTGAACAGTAGTACTGTAAACACCTTAGTGGTCAGTCACAATCATTTGTTTTGTTAAACAAAGTAAGTTTTTAAAGCTTATTCAGAATCTAAAAAAAGATCAACAAATGATGATTTTTTTTCAGTTTCTTCAGTTCCATAAAGATGTTTTTTAAATGTTCTGTATTTTCCTATCCATACATGGGGGAAACAGACAGTATCATATTCTACTAGATATAGAGCACAAGAATAAGAAGTTTAGGATTCTCCTCCAAATACTTCTCCTATTCTGCTTTCAACCTCAGATTCTTCTTAATTGCCATAGAAACACACTTAATAGCTAAGATTTAAATTTGCATCATTTATTGGGTATACATATTGGGATTTTATATAAGGGTGAAGCATTTCATTTTTGTACTGCTGATAACTAGTAACCAAACAGACTGTTTTCAAACTGATTTTGAACACAACCCCATCTTCCAATGACAAACAAATAGTTCTGCCCAGACTCATACCATTGGTTGAACCAATGTTGCTATGTCATGGCCGAATTATTTACTCAAATCCAGACTGCTGAAGAGTTTTTGCACTGTTTCTGCACTTTTGTTTTATTTACATTGTTTATAAGATATTGTGTAAATATGTGCATGCCACCCATGACTGGTGATTAACATCAGTTACAGAAGGTTTAGTACTATGAATCATATTTTTGAGGTGATTTTTCATTCTACCAAGTAGTTTCTTTTAAAACAAGCATATAAAGTGCTTGTCTGAGGGATGTTGCACATGTTTGTTCTATAATCCCAAGAGGACTTGACTCCTACCATCTGCAGTCTTTAATCACAGTTCATCCACAAACTGCTGAAACACACACATCTGTCACACACAGACATTCTTGTCAGCAGATCAGTGTTCAGAACATTACTGTACAAACTGTATAGTCTATCGCCCACCCCTAAACCTAACCCTCACAGATAAGTTCACATTTTCAAAAAAAAAAAAAATTAGTATGTTTCTTAATCAGTTTCCCTGATGGGGACTGCTGGCTGGTCCCCACAATGTAGGTGTGTGTGATTTTTACCATTCTAATGGGGACATTAAGAGTTTAAGAGCAATTTTGTACTTTTGAAACATCAGCACAAAAAGCATTTTAAAGTTGTTCAGAATTGTTTTGAATTAATAAAAGTTTTCTGAAAGAAATATTAGTGTTTACATGCTTTTACAGGTTTTCATCCTGTGTAAACAATGTGTTTCAATAAATATATGCAATACAGACCATCACATTCCAATATGTAAAAAAAATGTATCAATAGAAAGACCAATTAAAATTTATGTAATGCAAAGATCAAGATAACATCACTGTCACTTACATAAAAACATCACAAAAATACAAATCTCAGACATTAATCTTAAATTAGTATAAATCACAAACTAAATTTGAATGGACTCTGGTTCCACACACATATTAAAAAGGCTAAAAGAGTTTACAGCCCTGTTGGCCTACTTTATTAGTCTGTATCTGTCAGGGTCCTGGCTTCCTGTTTCTGAGTTTCTAGATTATCTTGCCAGGATCCTGACATGCCCCGTGTTTAGTGTCAGAGCATGCTGTTTGGATCCTGACTCCTTCTAGTCTTGGTTCTTGTTTCTTGGAGTTGGGTTCTGAACGCATGCTCTGGGACTTGTCTTGTGTGGAAGCACATGGCCTCTGTTTTGTTTTCATTTGCCATGTGCTCTCCAGTCTTGCGTCTTGACCCCACTCCCTCATTCTCTTGTCTCGTCAGCGCTCTTTTCGCGCACCTGTCTGCCTAACCCTAACCCTAACCTTGATCTAGCCTTTGATGACCAGCTGACATTTTTTGACCACACAACATCACAAAACAACACGCTCATAAAGATTTGCCTTGTATAACATCAGGAAAATCCGGCCTTACCTCACTGAACATATGACACAGCTCCTTGTCCAGGACTTTGCCATTTCAAGGCTGGACTACTGCAGTGCTCTGTTGGGCGGCCTTCCAATGTGGGCACTCAAACCACTACAACCAATTCAGAATGCAGCAGCTCAACTGGTCTTCAAAGAGCCTTAAAGGGTCCATGTCACACCATTTCTCACTGCCCTTTACTGGCTACCACTTGATGTGCACATCACAAACCACTCCTTGCATACAAAACCACTACTGGTTCTGCACCAACCTACCTTCACAAACTCATTCACATGTACACCACTTCCAGATCCCTACTAAAATCCAAATAACATTGTAACTGTATACTGCTGTTGTTATTGCCTCCCTGTGATTTATCATTTTGTTGTTTAACCTCACCTTGTAGGTCGCTTTGGATAAAAGCGTCTGCTAAATGTAATGTAAATGCATCTTGTTGAAAGGGGTCACAGAGCACACAACTTTGATTATGGATCATGACTCATTTGATAACCCCAATAAACATCCGCAACTGGATCCTGCTTCAGCTTCTGCCTCAGCCCCCTTACAATGCTGAAGCACATTGTGTCTTATATTTAATTTGAGGATTGATTTGTATAAGTTTAGCCTTGAGCAGGTCCTGGTGTGAATACGTGTTTATAAATCTGATGTGCATAGTCATGTTTTAAGGAATAAATATTCTTTTTAATATGTGAGGCACCACAGGTGTTTTTTGTTGCGCAAAAGCTCCATAACTTATCCTCCATAAAACTCACATCTCTAAAAAATTCTGTAATATTTTCAGAATAAATAAATGGTTACCTGGTGGATCTCATGCCAGCCATTCTCATCCTGGCAGCAGATGGAGGCATGCTCATGTAGATGTAGCTCACAACAGCATGTGTCTCCACCCACAATAGCCGTGTGATACCGAGTCGCAAAACCATGACTGTTTTAATAGTCTGCCAATGCTCCAGGCTCTAGCAGTGTCTGAGAAACAATACAAATAAACAAGAAGTTTAGGAGAAGGGAATGCCCACATCCCAGAGAAACTCCAGGGATTTAAAAAATAAGGGTTACTAATCTTAGGTTTAGGTATAGGTTTTGGTTTGGGACATAATTTACTTTTATATCAAATTTAGGGTCAGGATTTGAAATGAAGGTCCCAGACCCCAAAGAGTCAGAGACCAAGTTGTGCACTGTCCTTCCTGTCCACAGCCATGTCCACTTCCAGCCATTGACTCAACTTCCATCTAGGAGTTTTGAATTGTCCCAAGTTAGGGTTATAATCCTCATGGTTGAGCCAATTAGGTTTCAGTATGAAAGAATGTACTGCTGAGTGAGCGATACTAGCCATCAGTAGGGTTAGGAGAAGGAAAAGCCCACGCCCCAGAGAAACTCCAGGGATGGTTTGTGCCCTGTCCATCACCCACCCATGGGCAACCCACACAACCCAATTTGCCCCTCCTATTTATTTTTTTTATATTTTTATTGTGTTTTTGGTTCAGAGGGGATCCCGTTATAGGGGTTAAAACACTTGTTTAGGTTTAGGTGTAAATTAAGGGATATGGGTTAGGGTTAGGGTTAGGGTTAGGGTTAGGGTTAGGGTTAGTTAGGGTTAGGGTTAGGGTTAGGGTTAGGGTTAGGTTAGGGTTAGGGTTAGGGTTAGGGTTAGGTTAGGGTTAGGGTTAGGGTTAGGTTAGGGTTAGGGTTAGGGTTAGGGTTAGGGTTAGGGTTAGGGTTAGGGTTAGGGTTAGGGTTAGGGTTAGGTTAGGGTTAGGGTTAGGGTTAGGTTAGGTTAGGTTAGGGTTAGGGTTAGGGTTAGGTTAGGGTTAGGGTTAGGGTTAGGGTTAGGTTAGGTTAGGGTTAGGGTTAGGGTGGGTTAGGGTTAGGGTTAGGGTTAGGGTTAGGTTAGGGTTAGGGTTAGGGTTAGGGTTAGGGTTAGGGTTAGGGTTAGGGTTAGGGTTAGGGTTAGGGTTAGGGTTAGGGTTAGGGTTAGGGTTAGGGTTAGGGTTAGGGTTAGGGTTAGGGTTAGGGTTAGGGTTAGGGTTAGGGTTAGGGTTAGGGTTAGGGTTAGGGTTAGGGTTAGGGTTAGGGTTAGGGTTAGGGTTAGGGTTAGGGTTAGGGTTAGGGTTAGGGTTAGGGTTAGGGTTAGGGTTAGGGTTAGGGTTAGGGTTAGGGTTAGGGTTAGGGTTAGGGTTAGGGTTAGGGTTAGGGTTAGGGTTAGGGTTAGGGTTAGGGTTAGGGTTAGGGTTAGGGTTAGGGTTAGGGTTAGGGTTAGGGTTAGGGTTAGGGTTAGGGTTAGGGTTAGGGTTAGGGTTAGGGTTAGGGTTAGGGTTAGGTTAGGGTTAGGGTTAGGTTAGGGTTAGGGTTAGGGTTAGGGTTAGGGTTAGGGTTAGGGTTAGGGTTAGGGTTAGGGTTAGGGTTAGGGTTAGGGTTAGGGTTAGGGTTAGGGTTAGGGTTAGGGTTAGGGTTAGGGTTAGGGTTAGGGTTAGGGTTAGGGTTAGGGTTAGGGTTAGGGTTAGGGTTAGGGTTAGGGTTAGGGTTAGGGTTAGGGTTAGGGTTAGGGTTAGGGTTAGGGTTAGGGTTAGGGTTAGGGTTAGGGTTAGGGTTAGGGTTAGGGTTAGGGTTAGGGTTAGGGTTAGGGTTAGGGTTAGGGTTAGGGTTAGGGTTAGGGTTAGGGTTAGGGTTAGGGTTAGGGTTAGGGTTAGGGTTAGGGTTAGGGTTAGGGTTAGGTTAGGGTTAGGGTTAGGGTTAGGGTTAGGGTTAGGGTTAGGTTAGGGTTAGGGTTAGGGTTAGGGTTAGGGTTAGGGTTAGGGTTAGGGTTAGGGTTAGGGTTAGGGTTAGGGTTAGGGTTAGGGTTAGGGTTAGGGTTAGGGTTAGGGTTGGGGTTAGGGTTAGGGTTAGGGTTAGGGTTAGGGTTAGGGTTAGGGTTAGGGTTAGGGTTAGGGTTAGGGTTAGGGTTAGGGTTAGGGTTAGGGTTAGGGTTAGGGTTAGGGTTAGGGTTAGGGTTAGGGTTAGGGTTAGGGTTAGGGTTAGGGTTAGGGTTAGGGTTAGGGTTAGGGTTAGGGTTAGGGTTAGGGTTAGGGTTAGGGTTAGGGTTAGGGTTAGGGTTAGGGTTAGGGTTAGGGTTAGGGTTAGGGTTAGGGTTAGGGTTAGGGTTAGGGTTAGGGTTAGGGTTAGGGTTAGGGTTAGGGTTAGGGTTAGGGTTAGGGTTAGGGTTAGGGTTAGGGTTAGGGTTAGGGTTAGGGTTAGGGTTAGGGTTAGGGTTAGGGTTAGGGTTAGGGTTAGGGTTAGGGTTAGGGTTAGGGTTAGGGTTAGGGTTAGGGTTAGGGTTAGGGTTAGGGTTAGGGTTAGGGTTAGGGTTAGGGTTAGGGTTAGGGTTAGGGTTAGGGTTAGGGTTAGGGTTAGGGTTAGGGTTAGGGTTAGGGTTAGGGTTAGGGTTAGGGTTAGGGTTAGGGTTAGGGTTAGGGTTAGGGTTAGGGTTAGGGTTAGGGTTAGGGTTAGGGTTAGGGTTAGGGTTAGGGTTAGGGTTAGGGTTAGGGTTAGGGTTAGGGTTAGGGTTAGGGTTAGGGTTAGGGTTAGGGTTAGGGTTAGGGTTAGGGTTAGGGTTAGGGTTAGGGTTAGGGTTAGGGTTAGGGTTAGGGTTAGGGTTAGGGTTAGGGTTAGGGTTAGGGTTAGGTTAGGGTTAGGGTTAGGGTTAGGGTTAGGGTTAGGGTTAGGGTTAGGGTTAGGGTTAGGGTTAGGGTTAGGGTTAGGGTTAGGGTTAGGGTTAGGGTTAGGGTTAGGGTTAGGGTTAGGGTTAGGGTTAGGGTTAGGGTTAGGGTTAGGGTTAGGGTTAGGGTTAGGGTTAGGGTTAGGGTTAGGGTTAGGGTTAGGGTTAGGGTTAGGGTTAGGGTTAGGGTTAGGGTTAGGGTTAGGGTTAGGGTTAGGGTTAGGGTTAGGGTTAGGGTTAGGGTTAGGGTTAGGGTTAGGGTTAGGGTTAGGGTTAGGGTTAGGGTTAGGGTTAGGGTTAGGGTTAGGGTTAGGGTTAGGGTTAGGGTTAGGGTTAGGGTTAGGGTTAGGGTTAGGGTTAGGGTTAGGGTTAGGGTTAGGGTTAGGGTTAGGGTTAGGGTTAGGGTTAGGGTTAGGGTTAGGGTTAGGGTTAGGGTTAGGGTTAGGGTTAGGGTTAGGGTTAGGGTTAGGGTTAGGGTTAGGGTTAGGGTTAGGGTTAGGGTTAGGGTTAGGGTTAGGGTTAGGGTTAGGGTTAGGGTTAGGGTTAGGGTTAGGGTTAGGGTTAGGGTTAGGGTTAGGGTTAGGGTTAGGGTTAGGGTTAGGGTTAGGGTTAGGGTTAGGGTTAGGGTTAGGGTTAGGGTTAGGGTTAGGGTTAGGGTTAGGGTTAGGGTTAGGGTTAGGGTTAGGGTTAGGGTTAGGGTTAGGGTTAGGGTTAGGGTTAGGGTTAGGGTTAGGGTTAGGGTTAGGGTTAGGGTTAGGGTTAGGGTTAGGGTTAGGGTTAGGGTTAGGGTTAGGGTTAGGGTTAGGGTTAGGGTTAGGGTTAGGGTTAGGGTTAGGGTTAGGGTTAGGGTTAGGGTTAGGGTTAGGGTTAGGGTTAGGGTTAGGGTTAGGGTTAGGGTTAGGGTTAGGGTTAGGGTTAGGGTTAGGGTTAGGGTTAGGGTTAGGGTTAGGGTTAGGGTTAGGGTTAGGGTTAGGGTTAGGGTTAGGGTTAGGGTTAGGGTTAGGGTTAGGGTTAGGGTTAGGGTTAGGGTTAGGGTTAGGGTTAGGGTTAGGGTTAGGGTTAGGGTTAGGGTTAGGGTTAGGGTTAGGGTTAGGGTTAGGGTTAGGGTTAGGGTTAGGGTTAGGGTTAGGGTTAGGGTTAGGGTTAGGGTTAGGGTTAGGGTTAGGGTTAGGGTTAGGGTTAGGGTTAGGGTTAGGGTTAGGGTTAGGGTTAGGGTTAGGGTTAGGGTTAGGGTTAGGGTTAGGGTTAGGGTTAGGGTTAGGGTTAGGGTTAGGGTTAGGGTTAGGGTTAGGGTTAGGGTTAGGGTTAGGGTTAGGGTTAGGGTTAGGGTTAGGGTTAGGGTTAGGGTTAGGTTAGGGTTAGGGTTAGGGTTAGGGTTAGGGTTAGGGTTAGGGTTAGGGTTAGGGTTAGGGTTAGGGTTAGGGTTAGGGTTAGGGTTAGGGTTAGGGTTAGGGTTAGGGTTAGGGTTAGGGTTAGGGTTAGGGTTAGGGTTAGGGTTAGGGTTAGGGTTAGGGTTAGGGTTAGGGTTAGGGTTAGGGTTAGGGTTAGGGTTAGGTTAGGGTTAGGGTTAGGGTTAGGGTTAGGGTTAGGGTTAGGGTTAGGGTTAGGGTTAGGGTTAGGGTTAGGGTTAGGGTTAGGGTTAGGGTTAGGGTTAGGGTTAGGGTTAGGGTTAGGGTTAGGGTTAGGGTTAGGGTTAGGGTTAGGGTTAGGGTTAGGGTTAGGGTTAGGGTTAGGGTTAGGGTTAGGGTTAGGGTTAGGGTTAGGGTTAGGGTTAGGGTTAGGGTTAGGGTTAGGGTTAGGGTTAGGGTTAGGGTTAGGGTTAGGGTTAGGGTTAGGGTTAGGGTTAGGGTTAGGGTTAGGGTTAGGTTAGGGTTAGGGTTAGGGTTAGGGTTAGGGTTAGGGTTAGGGTTAGGGTTAGGGTTAGGGTTAGGGTTAGGGTTAGGGTTAGGGTTAGGGTTAGGGTTAGGGTTAGGGTTAGGGTTAGGGTTAGGGTTAGGGTTAGGGTTAGGGTTAGGGTTAGGGTTAGGGTTAGGGTTAGGGTTAGGGTTAGGGTTAGGGTTAGGGTTAGGGTTAGGGTTAGGGTTAGGGTTAGGGTTAGGGTTTGGGTTAGGGTTAGGGTTAGGGTTAGGGTTAGGGTTAGGTTAGGGTTAGGGTTAGGGTTAGGGTTAGGGTTAGGGTTAGGGTTAGGGTTAGGGTTAGGTTAGGGTTAGGGTTAGGTTAGGGTTAGGGTTAGGGTTAGGGTTAGGTTAGGGTTAGGGTTAGGGTTAGGGTTAGGGTTAGGGTTAGGGTTAGGGTTAGGGTTAGGGTTAGGGTTAGGGTTAGGGTTAGGGTTAGGGTTAGGGTTAGGGTTAGGGTTAGGGTTAGGGTTAGGGTTAGGGTTAGGGTTAGGGTTAGGTTAGGGTTAGGGTTAGGGTTAGGGTTAGGGTTAGGGTTAGGGTTAGGGTTAGGGTTAGGGTTAGGGTTAGGGTTAGGGTTAGGGTTAGGTTAGGGTTAGGGTTAGGGTTAGGGTTAGGGTTAGGGTTAGGGTTAGGGTTAGGGTTAGGGTTAGGGTTAGGGTTAGGGTTAGGGTTAGGGTTAGGGTTAGGGTTAGGGTTAGGGTTAGGGTTAGGGTTAGGGTTAGGTTAGGGTTAGGGTTAGGGTTAGGGTTAGGGTTAGGGTTAGGTTAGGGTTAGGGTTAGGTTAGGGTTAGGGTTAGGGTTAGGTTAGGGTTAGGGTTAGGGTTAGGGTTAGGGTTAGGGTTAGGTTAGGGTTAGGGTTAGGTTAGGGTTAGGGTTAGGGTTAGGGTTAGGGTTAGGGTTAGGGTTAGGGTTAGGGTTAGGGTTAGGGTTAGGGTTAGGGTTAGGGTTAGGGTTAGGGTTAGGTTAGGGTTAGGTTAGGGGTTAGGGTTAGGGTTAGGGTTAGGGTTGGGGTTAGGGTTGGGGTTAGGGTTAGGTTAGGGTTAGGGTTAGGGTTAGGGTTAGGGTTAGGGTTAGGGTTAGGGTTAGGGTTAGGGTTAGGGTTAGGGTTAGGGTTAGGGTTAGGTTAGGGTTAGGTTAGGGTTAGGGTTAGGTTAGGGTTGGGGTTAGGGTTAGGGTTAGGGTTAGGGTTAGGGTTAGGGTTAGGGTTAGGGTTAGGGTTAGGTTAGGGTTAGGGTTAGGGTTAGGGTTAGG